>CM037093.1:69173497-69773497 GCA_020916435.1 Oxytropis ochrocephala | reverse complement strand
TTCCTTGTACTCCCCATCAAATCTTGCTACGATTGTATCATTCAGAGGCGACTTAGGTAAAGCGGAGGCCTTTGCTTCCTTTGTGCATTTAAAGATGAAGTTTTATAGCAAAGACGCACGGTGTTACCACGGCGGCCGACTTAGAAAGGCGGCCAAACAAAGTCATTATCTATATCAAGATATTTGTGATGAGCTAGACATCGGCCCAAGCGCTAAAAGTGTCGGTGAAAGTCACCAAGTGAATCTCGCCCGATCGGACGCCGTGCACGACCCGGATAGTGACCACGAGGACAATGATGACGACTTAGCCCGAGAGCTAAAGAACAGATTAAAAGGCCGGAGCCTCATGGGAAGCCAGCAGGATGCGGTTGGGCGACGACCAAAGCAAAACGAAGTGAAGCTAGGTAGCGACCTACCTGAGCAAGTTAAGCAAGATCTCATGGAATGCCTAAGGGAATACGCCGACCTATTTGCATGGCAGGCATCAGATATGCCAGGTATTCCCATAGAGATTGCTTGCCATCAGCTTTCAGTCGATGAAGGAGCTAAGCGGTCGCCTGCAGAAGCGAACACAAAGTGAAGAAAAGTCTCAAGCCGCAAAGAAAGGCCGTTGAGGGCTTAGTGAAGGCTAACTTCGTCGAAGAGATTAAGTACACGACCTGGTTATCCAATGTCGTGCTGGTGAAGAAAAAGAATGGCAAGTGGCGTATGTGTGTAGACTACACCGACTTAAACAAGGCATGCCCGAAGGATGCCTTCCCTGTGCCCAACATTGACAAGCTGGTCGATGGTACCTCGGGTTACAAATTACTATCTTTTACGGATGCTTACTCGGGCTACAATCGATTACGATGTACCCCGACGATCGTAAGACCGCGCTTTATGACAGATCGTGGCAATTTTTAGTATAAAGTAATGTCGTTCGTCCTGAAGAACGCTGGGGCGACATACCAGCGTATGATGAATAAGATCTTCAGGAAGCAGCTCGGTCACATATCTGAAGTGTACCTAGACGATATGATCATCAAAAGTACGACCGACCAGGACCATGTGAACGACCTAAGAGAGGTGTTTGAAGAAGCCAGAAAGAACTCGTTAAGATTGAATCCAGAGAAGTGCACTTTTGGTGTGAGGGTAGCAAGTTTCGGGCTTTCACGATGAGAAAGAGGCATAGAAGCCAATCCTGATAAGTGTAGGGCGGTCGCCGACATGAGACCGCCCACCACTAAAAATGAGATTCAACAACTAAATGGCATGGTTGCTGCCTTGTCAAGATTCATACCTAAAGCGGCCTGCAAGTCGCTTCCTTTATTCAGACTCTTAAAGAAGGATGCAGAATTCGAGTGGACCGACCAATGTCAGCGGGATGAACTAAAAGAAGCCCTGACTAACCCACCTATCATGACCAAGCCGTCGCCGGGGGAAATCTTGTATCTATACTTGGCCATAATGAAGAAGTCTTGAGTATTTGTTTTGGTGGGAGAACGACTGAAGCGAGCGGTCTACTTCATCGCAGAAGGTACTGCAAGGGCGGCGAGAGATATCGAGAAGATAGAGAAGCTAGCTTTTGCACTTTTAGTGGCGCTCAAGATTGAGACCCTATTTCGTAGCCCACCTGTGTCGTGTGAGAAGCGATCAACCAATAAGGCAAGTCCTTCATCGACCGGACACTGGTGGAAGAATGATAAAGTGAGCGATGAGAACTTAGCGAGTTTGGCATAAAGTTTGAATCCGTGTCGGCCACCAAAGCACGGTATTGGCCGACTTCATGCCGAGATGACCTCGGTTCGGATGATCAACCAAAGAACGACACGGACTTTTTGCGTAGATGGATCGTCAATAGTAAAGGTAGTGGAGCGGGCACGATATTAGAAAATTCGGAAGGCCTTCTTTGTGGAGGTATCCTTGACTTTTGCCTTCCACACGTCGAACAACCAAGCCGAGTATGAGGCGTGCATAGCCGGGCTGCAGCTCGCCAGAGATTTCAACGTCGATCGTGTGGAACTACATTCAGATTCCTTGTTGGTCGTTTCACAAATCAAAGAGTTGTATGATGCTAAAGACGGCGTGCTCAAAAGCTATTTGGCGAGTAAAGGGAGCTTCTCAGCGATTCGAAGCGTAAGTAAGGCATGTGCCTAGAACTGAGAATGTTCGAGCAGACATCCTCTCAAAATTAGCAAGTACCAAAAGCCCTGGAAATCACAGAAGCTTGATCCAAGAGACTTTAAATCGGCCGAGCGTATCGACCAAGCCAAGCTAGTCTTTGGCCGTTCTTTGTGTTGATCAAGATAATGATTGGATCGCCCCCATTCTACGATACATTGTTGGAGGAGAAGAGCCAAGCGACCAAAAGCAGGCAAAATTGGTCAAGTTAAGGGCGACCAAATATTCAGTGATAGAAGGGAAGTTGTATCGAAGAGGATTCTCATCTCCACTGCTGAGATGCTTATCGTCGGTCGAAGCCGACCATGTGTTAAGAGACATCCACGAGGGTGTTTGTAGGAGCCATCAAGGCGCACGATCCATAGCGAAGAAAGCTATTAGGGCCGGTTATTACCGGCCGACCAAGGACGAAGATGCTAAGAAATTAGTCCAGAAATGCAAGAAATGTCAAGTGCATGCCGACGTCCATGTTGCACCATCTTCAGAATTGCAAAGTCTTGTCTCACCTTGGCCGTTTGCCTGGTGGGGCATGGATCTGCTAGACCCGTTTCCACCTTCTTCAGGCCAGTTCAAATTCTTGATCGTGGCAGTTGATTATTTCACAAAGTGGATCGAGGCCGAGCCCCTTGCAACTATCATATCAGCAAAGGTGAGCAAGTTCTTCGGTCGAAGTGTGCTAGCCCGTTTTGGAATTCGCGGCGATTGATAAGCCGACAATGGTACCCGATTCGCGAGATAAAAGGTTCAGAGAAATGTTCGCCGACTTAGGGTGAAACAACGCTTCACAACGGTCGAACATCCGCACC
Source organism: Oxytropis ochrocephala (assembly GCA_020916435.1). Taxonomy (NCBI): domain Eukaryota; kingdom Viridiplantae; phylum Streptophyta; class Magnoliopsida; order Fabales; family Fabaceae; genus Oxytropis; species Oxytropis ochrocephala. The sequence continues at coordinate 69,770,528 of CM037093.1, read as the reverse complement.
AACGGCCAAGTGAAGCGCCAATGAGTCATCTTTGCGCGGTTAAAAAGAAGACTTGACGAAGCAAAGGAATTGGGTGAAGAGCCGCAATCATCCTCTGGGCATATAGGGCGACCCCCACTCATCGACGGAAGTCGCCGCCCGAGCTTGTGTATGGAATCGATCTTTGTCATACCCATAGAAATGGGCGAGTGAACCGAGAACTTCGAATCCACCCGTAATGGCCGACAACGGCCGCCAGCCATTTGAGAAAAACTAGATCACGATTGAAGAGCTGCGCACTCGGGCATCACTTAGAGAACAATTGATCAAGTAGAAGGTCGCAGCTAAGTATAACGCCGGGTTCAAAGAGAGATTTCACGATCGGCCGGCTCGTTACGAGGCGTGTAGATGTCGGAAACAAGAATGTCCGTCGTCGGAAAGCTAGCACCTAATTGCGAAGGTCCATACAAGTCGTTAAGAAGACCGGCAAGGGCATCGAGTGGAGACCATAGAAAGGCGACTATCCCCGAACATGGAATCTTGATAAACTTGGAAAATATTATGTTTAAATGTAACGAACGACTTATCGATGAATGAAAGACAGGCAGGCGCTCTTTTTCCCACTGGGTTTTTTACTGAGGCCTGACCTTTGAAATACAATTTGTACTTTACTTTCTCGCAAAGAATGTATGACCGGTCGCTCAACATGCCCGTAGTAGAGGAGCGACCGAAGAGTTATCGAACGAACACAAGGTGCCATCGAAATGGCCCAAGGGTTGAGTAATAACCCACGAGCAATAGTAGGTCGTCGAAACGATCTACATCGAGTGCCATCGAAATGGCCCAATCGAGTGCCATCGAAATGGCCCAATCGAGTGCCATCGAAATGGCCCAATCGAGTGCCATCGAAACGGCCAAATCGAGTGCCATCAGAATGGCCCAATCGAGCGCCACCGAGTTGGCCCAAACGGAGGTCGCCGAGTCGATCGGATTCTACCGAGTTGGCACCATCATTGTTCAAGGGTTAAGCAACAACCCACAAACAAGTGTAGGTAGCCGAGCGGCCTACAACGGATGCTTCCGAAAAAGCACGAACTGGTCGACGATTCGACCCAAAACGAGAGCCTTCGAGAAGTCCGAAGCAGCGGCCCATAGTTGGCCTTAAATTCGTAAACTCTGAAAGATGCGAACGAATAAGTAAATAAACCCAAACAAGCGAAATAAGTAAAGGGAAAAGATGTTCATTCACATGACAGGACGCCTTGGTCGAAGCCGAAGCGCCCAAATAGCAAACCGCTGCTCGAAGCGGGATAAGAAAATTGTTATGCCCGAAGGCTAGTCAAAAGATTACAAGAATTACACCGCTCGCAGGCGGGCTTCAAAAGAGAACCGAGCGAGGTCGAGTGGTGTTACCCTGCTCGTCAAACTCCTCGGGCAACACAATCTCATTCCCTTCCACGCAGTGCTCAGGTTTTAACATATTCTCATCAAAGTTGATGCTCGATCGAACCAAAGACGCGCTTTGGTTGAGAGCGTTCTGGAATTGGTAGACCGCTGCATCTTTAGCCAGCCCGGCCACCTCCTTTACCTTATTCTCCAGAAAGGCCTTCTCCGTCTCCAAGTTGGACTTGTCTTTCTCTAGGGCGTCCGCATGATTCTTCAATTCCTTCACTGGAGCAGCGAGCTCTTTGTTCCTCTTCGCCAGCTTACCCTGGTCCTCCTCGGCCTGTTTCAAAGCTTCCTTCTTCGAAGTTACGGCTTTCTCCAGTTTCTTCTTCACGGCCTCAAGGTTGGCAAGGGCAGCGTCCTTTTCAGCTCGAGCATCTGCAAGGAAAAGCAACGAAGGTTATTTAAGTCGACCGACAGTAAGCAAAATCAAGGTGAGCTAGAAATTCAAAATACCTTGGAGCTCGTTGGACATCTCCTGCATGGCTTTCCCAACGCCCATGCACATGGAAGCACATACTTCCATGGGCTCCTTCTTGAATCGCTCGAAGTCGATCAGCCCCAAATTCTCAATCGAGATGACGGGAATGTCACCTTCAGGAATCTCACGGGTATGCTCGAGAATCTGCACTCTGCCCCGTTTAGGGGTCCGAGCGTCCTGATGCGGAGGGGACCGACCTTTGGAAGCCATCTTCTTCCCTTGATTTTGAGGGGTCTGTGGCACCTTGGACGCCCCTTCCAAGTCGACCACTTTGGGAGGCGGCCGAGACGAAGAAGGTGTTGAGGAGGGTTTCAAGACTCTTTCCAGTTCAGCCCACAATTTTCCTGCCATTCTTCCTGCAAAATAGAACGAGTCAAGGGTTAGAAGGAACGATCAACAACCAAAATAAAAAGATAAGTTCGAAAGCGAACTAATCTCGGCCTCCAGAGCACGACCCACGAGCAGTGTAAAAGGACGACAAGGTAGGTCGCCTTTAGGATCTGGGGGCATAAGGCTCGATAATGTCTTGATCATCTGCAGAGACTCCAAGTCGACTGCACTTAAATCTTTAGTGGAGTAGATGTAATCACCAGGCCGCCTGAAGAAATGAGCCTCGTTCCACATAATTGGGAAGTAAGGTTCACCGAGCATCCCATCAGGCTGGGTCTCAACAATAGCCTGGCCGGCTTCTTTGGTCGGAACGACCCAAAAGTATTGACTCTTCCATGCGGCGCCCAACGACTCTGGGGCGCCTTGGAAATATCGGTCTTTGGGTTTTACGGGTCTTGAAGGATACCTGCTCCCTCTTCTCTTTATTGGCCTTTTCTCTGAGCCAACTTAGCTCAAAGATTGTGAAAAATAACTGGATCGATACCGGCCTACCGAGTCGGCTTAGAAGGACCTCACAAGTCTTCAGAAACGCCCATGCATTCGGATGTAGTTGAGATGGGGCGACCCCAATGTAGCGCAAGACATCGCGCTGAAACTCAGTGAATGGTGGGACGATTCCCATTTTCTCAAACACGATCCGATGCATCGTGAATTTAAGATTCAGAATAAGTCGCAATGTCCTCTCCATCTTTCATACCTCTGACCCTCCATCCCGGTAGATGGTTGAAATGACATTGTAGATCCGGCAACGCCCAGTGGTCGACAGTAAGTATGCTTCTATTAGAGCGAAGGGTCTCAGATACCCAAGACATGTCAGACCGGTCTCGAGCTATATCCGGTAAGATGTCTTCCCCTCCTTCAATGGACTCTCCGTCAACATTCACCTCCCGATTGGAGGAGCTTTCAACAGGTCGATCGACATTCTGATCGACTGCAACTTCAGCTCGATCAGTCTCCTCATTGGCCGACACTTCTTCGTGGCACGAGCGAAGATTCCGCACTCCACCTTCGATGTCCACTTCCATGTCCTCTCCTGAGTCGCAAAACGGTGAAGAGGGTGGGGTGGGAGAGAACTGCTAGAACTCGAGTCGGAGCTACGCAGGCTGACCGACCTTGTGGCCGAAGACCCTTGGGTAGAAGAATTGGAGCTCGAGTCGCCCAATGACGACGTAGAGTCCTCCTCATGAGTCACGACCTGGCCTGGCCGCGTCATACTCTGAGCTAAGGAATGCGATGGCTTTCCGGGAATACGTGCGGTTTGTTTCAACCGTGGCATGCAAGTACCTGTGGAAAAGGGATCGGGTCAGGTCGGTTGAGCAGTGCACTCGTGAGAGAGGCGGCGTGGTCGTCGCCCGGACTGACACCCCTACCACTGGCGTGTGAAGCGTAATTGAAAGAAAACTAAAGAAGCTAAAAACCAAGAGAAAGGTCGGTTCATACCTGTAAGAATGTTTGAGATCGATCGAGGAAACTAGGATGCTCTAACACGAAGATTTGCTTCGAGAGTAAGACGCTGCGAGCAGTCGGTCGGCGTGAGCACTTCAAAGTAATGTGGCAAATGAATCCTCGAGGTTCTATTTATAGCCCAGTCAGCGCGCCGAGAAGGTCGGGGAGGCGAAACGTCGCAACGTTTCACCTTCGCATTCAATCTAGCATTGAATGGCCTCGAGATCACCAAACGTCGCGTCATAAATGACAAAGAATACAAAAGTCGCCGGCATGACCAAGCGGTGGGCCGGCGGCGACCGATCCATTAAAGAGGCGGCTACCGTGACCGTCCCATTATCCATACTGGTTTCAAAACAGCAGCGTGACCCGTAGGGCAAGCAATTCAAGCCTCGGCCGCGCCAAGCGACCTAGGCTTGGGGGCAAAGCTGTTCGGGTGTATCAAAGAAACCGAGAGGTTCCAATAGCATTTGGGCGTCGGCCCATATCATCATCAGAATCGCCCAAGCTTCGTTGCTTCGAGCGCACTTTGCGCGCTGGCCGGCGAAAATCTCGCATCACGGTCGGCGCGGAAGATATACGCCATTCGCATATGGCATCAGTGCGTAATCTATACCTTGTGATACCTTGCCCGGCGACCGGCTCCGACTTGAGCGTCGGAGTGTCATTACTGAGTACCACCCGAGGTGCTCGTCGTGCGCCCAAGACCGGTCCTTTTTCTCTCACTCAACGACCGCCAATCCAAAGAAACGACTACAACATTTCATTGGTCTAAGGTACGATCAATATGTTATTTCATTTATGTAATATATCTAATTATCGTCTCTTTAATCACATTTAGTTATATGTTGTTTTTGTCTAACATATCCATGAATGACGCAATAATATCTCGATTTGTCGACTATCATCGAAAGGCATGCTCCAAAGAAACTGTCAATGTTGTCTTATATTTGTTCGGCTTCTCTATTGGTCTTTTCTCTATTATTCAGTTTGAAAGTATCCAACATAAATCTCCAACGATCATGATTTCCTTGATTAAAATTGGGTAAGACAATATGCATAATTGAATGTAAGAAATATGAAATCGAAGCATATATTCCCCTTTTATATTTACCATTATAGCTGATTTTAAATTATTTGATTTATTTTTTTGCAATATTGCGGAATACGGAATGGATTCAGGCTCCCAAAACTTGTATTAAAGCTCCCAAATGATATATCTCTTCCTATAAATGGAAAAGGTGTCTTTGGCGATTATGGAGACCGTTTTCTACTAGTGGTTCTCATGTTTCTTGTTTGTACATAGAAGTAATAAAGGAGAGGCTGTGGAAATTCTTTTTAAAGAACTAAAAGAATTTTCAAAATTCAATCAAGATATGTACAATGAATTGACAAAGCTTTTGACCTTGAAGAATTTTAGGTAAATGCTTGATTTATATGGTATAGTGTTGCTGACAATGAATTGAATATTAGCTGGTGTTAAAATTTGGTTGTATTTTGAATAAGGATTTGATTAAATGCAGGGTGAATGAACAATTATATAATTTTGGAGATACTATATCCATTCGAAACTCGTTGATGTTAGAGCTGAAGAGACTGATTGGCATGAATCCTCTTTTAAAAGATAAGCTTAATTTTCCATCATTTGAGGAATCACGCGCGGTTACAAACTCTGATTAATCAAAGGTAAATATTGTTCCACATAACTTTAGATTGTCTTGAGCATTACACATCCATTCACAACGCTTTAACTCTATACTAATGCGATTGATATTTTGGTGTGTTTGTGGTGATAAATATTTATTTTGAATCAAAATTGAGTTGAATGTAAAATATTTTATGGATATTAGCGAAAAGTGAACAATATATTTAAGGAAAATAAAGAAGACATGAAAGCTAGCAAGCGAGTGCTTGCTAGATCAAACCGCAGGTAAAGAGAACAAATCCAAAACAATAATAGGAAGCAGAATACATAATGTTCTTTCATTTATGTAATATATCTAATTTCTCACCGTTAGTTATATGTCGTTGTTGCATTAAAAACATTAGAAAATGATATCTTTCTTTCGCAGTAAGATAGATAAAAGATTATCGTATTCGCGCAGTGATTAATTAACAAGATCTAAAACTAGTCAAGATTATTTATTGTTTAGCGAACAAATAATTGATGGTTATAGAAACTAAAATAAAAAGAAATAAATAGCGAGAATTAAAAGCGCAAAGTTTAATCAATGAAGAGAGACGCAGAGTCACGGTTTTCACTGCAAAGCTTTGATTCCCATGTCTAATTTCTACCGAATTCCTTATTTTATTTAATTACCAATCTCTTTACTAAAATTATTAATCTATTTGGTCATTTGCGATTAATATTCTTTTTCCTAAATTAACCTTCGTTTGGTCATGCAAGAATTTAAATTCAGGAAAAGCATAAAGAGCAAAAAGGTTGAATGATTGGAAGACTAAATTAAAGTTTGGTCATGCATTAATTATAGCCCCGATTATCCTATAAGTCAACCAACTAATTGCGGTATGGTACATTTGATCAACTAATTGATTATAAACATGCAAATGGTATTAATCCTAATCATGTGATAAAAACAATAAGACAATATTAATTGAAATAAAAATAGGAATTCAAACTAGATATTAGAACATAAAAAGGTCTCTAATCATGCAAGATCCACCTAAGACCCTAGAAGAGGATTTAGGTATTGTTGAAATATCGATAGTAAGCCCATTAGTTAGTTAGTATATAAGCTAGTTGGTAGGCTCATTTGTATCTTACCTTTCTCATTTTGTAATTTTCCGCACTTTGAATACAATGATAGAGTTTTAAGAGTTTTTCCCCAATTTTTCATGGACGCCATGTTTTTCAACACGTAGATCGTGAAAGAAACATAGTATCTCTCCATGAATTTCAAAATTCCTTCTCTTATTTTATGAGTTTCTTTTTCATTTATTTTCTCTTCTCATTTTTATTTTGTGTCCTTAGTTTTTCTTTTTTTCTTTGCGATTCAGTTCTTGTTCCCGCAAGTATTCTTGATTTGCACCTTCAGATTGTCACTTCTGTTTTTGATTTGCAATTGCAATCTCAGATTCTCGATTATGCCCTAAGTTGAGTTTGTTCTTGATCGATTCTGTTCTCGAGCGATTTTGCCCTAAATTGACTCTCTTTTGATTTCGAGAATTACGTTTCTGCATCGCACTCTGATTTCGGTTTCTTGAATTGATTTCGTCTGTGATTCACTTCTTGATCGCGTTTCTCCTTCATCTTGAAACAATTCTAATCTTGAATCGCTTCCTACTTCTATTTCGGTTCTTGCATCTCTGAAATTGTTCTTCGTTTTTACTTTTACTTTTTGCCTCTGATTTGCGATTTCTTCTGTTTCTGCAATTTGCGGTTTCAGTTCTTGGGATTTTGTTTTTTCTCTCTTCAGTTTCAGATATTCCATTTGATTTTCCAAAAAAAAATCTTGTAGTTCTTGTTCCAAAAGTCAGAGTATATTTTCGTTTGAAGATTGACCTAATTCTCACAATTATATAAATGATATTGTTGTTCTGCTATTCCATTGCAAAGATCTGTTTTTAATTTTGTGATTTTTCGTTTGCTTCACCATGGCTCCAATTTCTGAATCTGTTGTTGCAAGTTTCTGGTGCTGTAAATTTGGTCTGAATATTAGCAAATCACTTAGATCTTTCACGAGAACTCTGAACTCATACACACATGCCCACTATCATCGCCTAGCAGTGTCAATGTTTCTCTTAGAAACTGAAATGCTGATTGTTTGGTCAAGAATGTTGTATTGATGATTGGGATGCGTTGAGGAATTGTAATAGAGATTATTTGGTGCAGTTATGCGGTGATATTAAATTTTAAAGTTGGAGCTTTGTTTGCCACCTATTTGGGTGGTGTTTGGATCATGCAAGTGGTGAATTGTTAGTATCACAATTGTTGTGCTGGAGTTCAGTGGAGCTGTGATTGGTGGCTATAAGGAGTAGATATGAAAAAGATGCAGGGGTTGTTGCTAAGTGGTTCAATTGGGTCAGCTTTGGTTGGTGTCAAGAATTAATGCCTTCAAGTGCCTACCTTTTGCCGTGATGCAAGCTGAAGTACAACTAGTTTGTTAATTGTTGGTGCATATGGGGTGTTCCCTCAACCATTTTCATCATCACTCCTTTTTATTGATAATTCCAATGGAGTTTCCTTGGTAGATAATAATACACTTTATTGGTGTTGCATCAGCTAGTTTTGCTTGCAAACAAGTCTGTAGTCTTCATCAAAGTTTGGTTCTTTGGTTAGCTAAATGGGTATCAACAGTGAAGAATAAGACTGATCACTATCAAAGTTAGCTCCCATTTACTAGCTTTGTTCAGGATACATGGATCTGCACTAAGTTCTGAAATTGATGAACATTTTGATTTGCCTTAATTGGCTTGATTTTAGCTTCTGTTTATGGTAATTAAGCATTATGTTTCTGCTATAAATGGTTAAGCATTGAGATTTTGCTTCTGTCTTGAGTGATTGAGTACTCTTGATGGTTAAGCGTTGTTTGTGCTTCTACTAAATGGTTAAACTTTGAGGTATAGTTTCTGTTTGGTGGTTAAGCTTTTAGCCCTATGGCCTTGTTGATGTTTTGCTTCTGCCCTATGGTGGTTAAGCATTTTGCTTCCTTCAAGTGATTAAGCCTTGAGTTGTGGTTTTTGCTTGATGGTTAAGTGTTGGTTTGTTGCTTCCTCCGAGTGGTTAAACCTTGAGTTGTGGTTTCTGCTCGATGGTTAAGCTTTGTTGACTTCTATGACACTTGGATGGTTATGCCCAAGAGTGGAGTTTGTTGATTCCTTTTGGAGTGAATGTTGTGGAGACGCTGGAAGAAGATTGAAGGGGCCCAATAGTTGGTCGAAAACTTCTAGGAGCTATGCACCTCAACTGCTACCAATTTGGATTGTTCTTTATTTTCTATGATTTTATAGTATCTTTGTATTGCTTATCCCAAGCTGGAAGTGTTGTGAACACCGTCCAGCTTGCGGGAGGCTGTTGAAATATCGATAGTAAGCCCATTAGTTAGTTAGTATATAAGCTAGTTGGTAGGCTCATTTGTATCTTACCTTTCTCATTTTGTAATTTTCCGCACTTTGAATACAATAGAGTTTTAAGAGTTTTTCTCCCCAATTTTCATGGATGCCATGTTTTTCAACAGGTATCGAAAGTCATAAAGAACAATAAAATAGAGACAAAGTTCATGAAATACAAAGATAAGAATAACCCGAAAGGTAGATAAATTCTTTTTCTATGTCTTCAATCTCCTTCTTCTACTCCAGAACTCTATCACAGTGTCAAGAACGGACCTAAATCTTTTATCTATCCTCTGTCGCGTTTGTTACTGTGATGTGTGGCCTTTTCTATATAATAATACGGCTTCTTCAATTCTTGCCTGAGACCCCTTTTTAGTTGCAGCACTCCTATATATATTGTAACTTAGGTTATGTTATTCTCTCTCTATTCTCCTTTTTCTCTGGCGTTTTCTTCTCCTCACCTTTTGAATGATGCTGCCTTCTTCTTTTAATTCCCCACGTGGCTTTTCTTTATTTCCAAGTTTGTTAGCTAATTTAATGTGGGCTCACTACTTGATGGTGTATGATTACCATTGGATTATATCCAAATCAACGGTTAGGATGTGGGGTAACTCTTTTAGAGTTACTCTTAGAGTAAATTGAACCAGACTATATATATATATATATATATATATATATATATAGATATATAATTTTAATAAGAGTAGCACCAGAATATATTTTTCCATATTTTCTTTTCTTACGCAAAATATAGAGCAAATTAAGTTAGCCATTTATCTAATTAGTAATAATTGCTCTAAACTACTCAAATTCATCTCTAAAAATACACTAAATTGGAGTTTATCAACTCCCCCACACTTAACTTTTGCTTGTCCTCAAGCAAATTTTCTGGCTCAATAAGATATTCAACTAAATAATAGAGACAGCCAAACAAAGGAACCCAAAATTAGAAGCACTTGATGATGGATAATAGACAATATAGCACATATGAGGTGTCAATAGGTTGCCCAATTAGAGGCTCATGTCCCAGAAGAATACATTTTTGTGAACAAGGGCACTCACTCACAATCTCTCTAAGTGTTTAGGGACTTGGGAAAATATACACTCAAGTTTCCAGAGAATGCACATTACCATATGTTTGTAATTTGACCAAATCTCCACTAAATAGTTCACATGCATGCAAAAGATGAGGTTTCATGGGTTTTAATGGGGCCAAGGTTAAGTCAAGTAAGGTATAGGAAATAAGAAGAAAGATATAATCAAAGGGCAAAAAACAAGAAACAAATAGCAACTTTTGAAACAAAACATGGAGCTCCTATCTATTTTACAAATCTTGTCCAGACTCCAAATTAATTCCACTCTCATTCTTCAATCTTCTTCTATTGAATCAACTCTCTTTGATTTACTTTTTCTCTTGAGTAGACTTTTTTGTTCCTTTTTTTTTTGGATTGCTCTTTGGCTCTTGCATTCTTATGATGTGTCTTTTCCTCTTTCTTACTTTCATTTTTTTTCGAATTATCTTTCTATATTTTTTTTTTCTTTTTTTTTCTTAGGAGGAAAAGGTAAGTACATGAGAACTTCTATTTTGTTTCCTTTGTAAGAAAATATTCTTGTAATTACAGGATGCAAATCACTTTTCTCCTGGAAATGGTCAAAAAACAAATTCTAGAATGTAGCAAATTGGGAAACACACTCATAGAAGTAGTACTCTTTCGCAGAAGTAGTATAAAATATTATCGTCACCACAAGGATTAATTAGCAAGTACCAAACAAGTCGAGATTATATATTGTTTAGACGAACAAATAATTTGATGTTTATAGAAACTAAAATAAAAAGATATTCTCTCTTTCAGTTTTATCCTCCTCTTTCACAAAATTTCCCAACAAACTCCTCACCAAGAGTAGTTCACCACTAGGAATTTCTTCTTCATTCATTTTTTTTAAGAACTCAAGACCTGAAATTGCTTGACCAAAGGTACAAATGGAACCTTGCTCTGATTACCAAATGATGGCCTCCTTGTTGTGGAATTCCGCCATTTGTTTGCTTTTCGGTTTAGAATCAGGTTGCAACTTATATTTTTTTATTTTTGATATAAAATGGATAACAAAATGAAAATGAATGAAAGGAATTTCGTGGATTTGGTGGTAGTGAGATAAGGAAACAGATTAAAAAGAACAACAAAACTCAAATGCAATAGATAATCTAGAATTCAAAGAACCGTGTTTCTTTATAATTCCTTTTTTACGAATTAGTGAAGAAGACAGATGATTGAGGAAGGGGCGCCACCTTGTCTAATCTAAGACTAGGATAAGCCTATGAGTGAGGATCGCCACAAGAAACCTGGTTTCTTGATAAGTGTTAAGATTAACATAGGATCATACATCCATAGATCAAACTCATAAGAGAGGAATTGAGCATAGGTATACTCATGAGGTAAAAGAGGTAGATACTCTTCATAAGGAATCATATTGAAAAAGATAGTAAATGAGAGTACAATGTGCTCTATATATAGAGCTCTAGGAAATACTAATTAACTACCAAATTACTAATAAGTCCCTAAGAGAATGTAACACCTCCTAAGTCACTATTATTTTTAATAGCCTCCTCAGTGATATCGGGATCAGTATCGACTTGAAATCAAGAAGTTATCCCAATTAAAAACAACAAAAGGTCATAGCAAAAAAAGCGATGAAGAGATAGCATTACGCTAAAGTGGTCCAATGAGCATTGGGCCATACACAAGGTTGGACCCAACGAGAACACATGATAGGCAAGCGTAAAAGAGGCCCAAGCGAGAACACATGATAGGCGAAAATGAAATTTGGACCCAAGGTTGGCCCAATAGAAAAACAACGAACACAACCCGGGTGATTAGCAACGGCGAGACGGAAGCTTCGGACGGTGTGTTCGATCTTGCCGCATGATCATGTGGTTGAGTTCCATGGCGGAGGAGCTCCCACGGTGGTTCCGGCGAGGAAATCATGTTACACGAGATCAACAAAGAAACATCAACTCGTCTTCCTCTCTCATCTTCCATGGCGGTAAAGCATCGTCTTCCATTTCCTTCACCTTTACTTCAAGAAGCGAAAGATCAAGAAATGATTTCGCATAAACAAAATCATCGCAGAAAGCAAAGCAATGCAATAGAGCTTTGATTGAAGAAAGAAGAGGAATGAAAGTGATCATCAACGTAGTGAAAAAATTTATTGGAACTCATGAGAGAACTTTGTTTGATTCATTCTTTTCCCATGGATTGTTGAGTAGTTAAATTCCTACAAACATAATCAAGAACAACTTGGCGGATCGATTGAAAAGAGCGTAAAGTCGTGAGTCGTTCACTTCATCGTCGACGTACAACGACGTCGGAGACAAATGGTTTGTAACCGAGTCATTTGCTGCGAAAAGCGAAATCAATCCGTGAAAAAGCGAATGAAATTGATATGTATCTTAGAGCGAGAATCATTGTTGAGGGGTCGAGGTTGAAGGAATGCTTTGAGAAAACGCGTTGTGCTTCGTAATTGGTGCGCGGATCTAGATCTATGTTATCATTGTTGCAATTAGAGAAATCGAGGCATAATCAATTTCATTATGCTCGTGGTGTTGGATTCAAAATCCACAAAATGTGATGCGACGTCAGCGAGTCCTTCATCACCATTCGTTTGAAGGAAGTAAGGAGGCAATGGATCTCTCCAATCTTGATGGTGGATCCATCAAATTCAGTTTAATTGAAACTAGTGGAGAAGCGAGAATTTGTTTTAAGATCCGGATCTTTACCGAGACTACCAAAGCGATCTCAGATGGTTGCCTTCTTGTTGGAGCGGCGAAGACTCTTCTTCTTCTTGATCCAAGAACAGCCACGGTGGAACAACAACACATTGTGAATCACCGCAATCGAATCATAGTCTTCACTAGTGGCTGAATCGGAATCGGAAGCATCATCCTCATCTCAGGGTATCGCTCTGATACCATGTTAAGAATCATAGGATCATACATCCATAGATCAAACTCATAAGAGAGGAATTGAGCATAGGTATACTCATGAGGTAAAAGAGGTAGATACTCTTCATAAGGAATCATATTGAAAAAGATAGTAAATGAGAGTACAATGTGCTCTATATATAGAGCTCTAGGAAATACTAATTAACTACCAAATTACTAATAAGTCCCTAAGAGAATGTAACACCTCCTAAGTCACTATTATTTTTAATAATAAGATCAGATAATGGTTCAATCCAGAACCAAAGAGCAAAAGCTCTCAATTTCACACAAAGTGATTTTTGACTAAAATTCTTGTTATCTTCCATTGATTTTGTTGAAAATATATATAGGAAAGAACATTAGGATCTGATCTGCTAAAAGAAAGAGAAAGTTTACAATAATGAGCATTGGTGTTCCTTGAATATGTAACTCCTTCTTTTATTTGTTTTGTCTTCTCATAATGCCTTGCACGAATTTGATCCTTCTTTTAATTGCCTTGTCTTTTCTTTATGACTTGGAGTTTACAAAACCAAAAGACTCCCTAGCATCCAAAGCAGATTATTCTTCCATAAGAAAGTGGCATTGCATCCATTTCAATCCTAATTTTCGTTCTCCACTATGCATGCTCCAGCACACACATTAAATCAACATAAAACACACCATACAATAGAAAAGATCAAGCTGGCAGCCCATACTACAAGCAGCCCATGCTCCACACTTAAAAAGAACACTCAACCAAATAAAATAAACTTAAGTGTTGGGCCTAATTAAATCAAAGTTCTGCCTACACATTTTATTACAACTTAAAATAAAATTAGAGCAATTAAAATTGGACAGCAAGCCCATGATAGGTTGTTATCATTCTCTCCGTCTTCGAGAGAATTCGACCTCGAATTTCTAGCTCCAATACCTCTAGGGTCAAAAACAAGTCTAAAGAACTCATCACATGCAACTTTCACAATGGGGAAATTTCCAGGTCCATCGAAAAGATTTGAGTGATTGACTTCCTCATGAGTTTCTTGGACATAATAGTTATTTTTCCGAAACTCATAATTTGTATCGACTCTTGAAGTATATTCTCCATCTTTCACTTTGTTATCTTTATGACATAAAGAGGAAATGTTAGGAAATTGAATATTAGAATAATCCCAATACTTGACCACACAAACCAATTTAGAAGAAGGTATTAGTATAGTAGTATGCCATGACTTCCCAATGTCTTTTTCTTGAAGTTCAATGGAAGCACTACACTGTTCCTCTGGAAGCACTTGTGGATATGTCTTCTTGCAAGTTTCTTCTTTTGGAATGTCATCCACAACCTTCTTAATATTAATATCATCAAAATCAGGAAAGATGTTGATGTTGTTCCGGAGTAGCTCAATAGGCCCAACAAGGCAATCTAGCGCTGCATGCAGCAATTAGGCGCAATATGGGCCACTGGCCCACTTCGCTCAACCAGGACCAAATCGGCCCACATCAGGCGTGCACCGCAATTCACGCTAACGGCCAGAGCGCCTGCCAACAGTATAAGTACCACGTTCACTCGTGGCATCGGGTACATGATCTACACCTTGTGACCCTGCCCGATTGAACACCAATGACTTGAGCGTCGGAGTGTCTTTGCAGGTACCACCCGCGTGCGGCCAAAGACCTCGGATTGACTAGCTCAACAGCGACCGAGCTATTAACATCAAGACTTCACCTCTATTGGTCATGTACGATCAATTGGCGACCATAGTGGGAGGCCCGAGTGTTATCCTACCTCATTCATGTCGCCGCAAAGACAACCCCCTACGCGGGCATCATCACGGCTCAACCCCTCCGGGCAGAACGCTCGTCCCCAGCATACCCCAGAGGGAGTACCAATAATAGTTCATGAGTCACAAGGCAACCCTTGCCAAGAACCCTCGGTGCAGGGCAACCAAGGACCTGTGTTGGAACCCGTCCAACAGCCACCACAGCAACAGCAGATCCCAACCGAATTGGTCGAGGCAGGAATCGCAGAACCCCTGCCAGAACATGTGACCCAGGAATTCCTTCAAATACTGCATAAAAAGAATCAGCTCATTGCTGATCGTGATGCGCTTATTTCCCATTACGAGAGAGGATCGACCTCAGCACGCCCGCGTGCGGGCAACGAAGAACCTTGAGCCCAGGATAGACCGGCTGTCAGACATAGGACGCCTCCTCGAAGGGACGTTCCACATCGCAGAAGCATATCCCGCCAAATTCCTCAGCGTAGAAGTAGGGCGCATAGGTCGCCCTCTCACAGTAACAGACGTAGTCGCTGTTCCTCTTCGTATGACTACGACTACACAGACTCGAGCTACCGACCGGATACAGGTCGGTCGCAACAAGATACTCTTCATGTGAATCCTCCGATTCTTGAAGGTCGAGGAGTCGGTCCTGGGACTCATACGTTGAATTTCGTGATTATCGCAACGGAGAGATACGAGACGTATCTCAGGTCGCTAATCGACTCAGGAGACACTGATCTGAGCGCCCCAGGGGGCAATCCTCTTCACAGCTCCCACCTTAGTACCACAGACAACCGATTAATGGCCTCTTTGTAATTCCAACCAACGAAGCCTACCTCGCTATGCAGCCGTTCGCACCTAACCATGTTTCAAACGGCCAAGGTCCCTTTACTAGGGAGATACGTCGTTCGCACCCAACCATGTTTCAAACGGCCAAAGACTTGAGGAAGCCTCCCAATTTGAAGAAATTCAACAACCGTGGGGATCGCACAAGCACCTAAGGTACTTTAACAAATATTGCGACTCTGAAGTGAGCTAGGCCCAATCATGAAATGCAGACTATTTCCACAATCGCTCGAGGAGCGAGCATTGGAATGGTGGGAAACTCTGCGCCCCAACACCATCTCCTCTTGGGACAGCCTAGTCAAGACATTCTTGGCCACCTATACGGCCAACAGGTTCTAAGACCGATACGAAGAGCACTTGGACAACATTGTTCAAGGTGAGAACGAATCGTTAAGACAATATGTAGAGCGGTTCAACGTGGAGGCCGACACCGTTCGCGACCTATCGGATAGAGACAAGCGTTTGGTTTGAACCGTTACATGGACCTCAACATGTTCCTTCGGAGGGCCAACGACCATATGGCCTACGAGGAAACAATGCTCGCTAGAAAACGCACCCGCGCGCGACCCAGAGAAGAGCAAGGTAGGTCGGCCAAAGGGCAAGACAATTCCCGTGAAGGCAGGGCAGAATATCGGCCTAGAAAGTATGAGCAGCATACGAGATTGAACACGCCCATAGTACAAATCTACTCGAAATGCCAGAGCAATGAGTTTGTCGGCGTAAAGCGGCCTGACCCTCTCGTCCCCAAGAAGGGGGCACGGCCGACCAAGAAGTACTACAGATATCACAAAAGCAAGGGGCATGATACCAACGACTGTATGGCCCTGAAGGATGACATCGAGGATCTTATTCAGAGAGGTAAGTTGAGACAATATGTCAGAACTGAAGGCGGGGAGCAGCCAGAAGAAAGAACTAGAGGGCAGCCCGTTCAGGACAAAGGAAAGGCCGTTGCCACAGATTTGGTCGAAGCATCCAGAGACAAGGATGCGACCGAGGAAGAGCGCGACGTCTGGCAATCCAGAGGACGAAATGTGGCCATGGTCATTCATGGTGGTAATCCATTTGAAGTCCATGAGTCTAACAAAGCCATGAATAGAAAATGGAACGAGATAGTGATGGTCGGGACGACATCGGCTACCATGCCGGCCTCGAATAGGCCGTCCATCTACTTCGGGGATGAAGACTTGCTAGATGGGAGAACTAATAGATATGACCCTTTGGTCGTCTCTGCAGTAATGGCCAATACTGAGGTAATGAGAGTATTGGTCGACCAAGGAAGCTCAGCCGACATAATGTTTGAAGACCTTATCGACAAACTAAATGTAGACAGGAGTGAAATTATTCCCTAGAGCTCTTGGTTACATTCGGTGATGATACGAATGCCAGTACCCTCTACAGAATGATCAGGACGACATTCCTGGTCCTTCCAATCAAGTCGTGTTACCAATGCATTATAGGTCGGCCCACGCTCGGGAAGTTGGAGGCAGTCGCTTCCACGGTCCATTTAAAAATTAAATTCTACAGCAAGAACGACCAGGTGGAAACTCTGTTGGCCGATATGGAGGCAGCTAAACGGTGCCATTACCTATACCAAGACATGTGTGACGAGCAGACGCCGAGCGCCAACCCCCGGGACACTGGTAAAGGCCATCAGGTCAATGTAGCCGACCTAGATGCCCGCTATGACCTAGATAGCGATCCTGAAGAAGGTGATGACGACTTATCACGTGAGATGAAGAACAGGTTGAAAAGAACACAGCCTCATGGAGAATTGATCGATGTCCAGCTAGGGGACGACCCGGCCAAGACGATCAAGCTGGGGAGCGACCTACCTGAGCAAGTCAAGCAGGACCTCATTGGTTGCCTGAGGATTATGCATACTTATTCGCAGCGGGCATCGGACATGTCGGCATTCCCATAGAAATAGCTGTCACCAACTCTCTCTGTCGACGGGGCGGCTAGGCCGCCGCCCGAAAAAGCGAGCACAAAATGAGGAGAAGGCTCGAGCGGCGGCGAGCGATTGGCGACTGATCAAAGCCAACTTCATTTAGGAAATCAATTACACGACCTGGCTCTCCAATGTTGTGTCGGTCAAGAATAAGAATGGCAAGTGGAGCATGTGCGTAGATTACACCGATCTGAATAAGGCGTGCCCAAAAGATGCTTTTCCTGTGCCCAATATTGACAAGCTGGTCGATGGCGCCTCAGGGTACAAACTTTTGTCCTTCTTGGACGTGTATTCAGGCTATAATCAAAAAACAATGTACCCACCAAATCGACAGAAGACGGCCTTCATGACTGACCATGGAAATTTCTGCTACAAGGTGCCTTTCGACCTGAAGAACGCAGGGGCGACCTACCAGCGCATGATGAATAAGATCTTTAGGAAGCAGATCGGCCGGATAGCTGAAGTATACTTGGATGATATGATCATCAAGAGTAGAACTGACGAGAACCACATACACGACCTGAGAGAAGTCTTGAAGAAGCTAGGAAGAACTCACTGAGGTTGAATCCAGAGAAGTGCACCTTTAGGGTGCGAGCAGGTAAGTTTCTGGGTTTTCACCTAACAAAAAGGGGAATTGAGGCCAATCCTGACAAGGTTGAATGGCATGGTCGCTGCCCTGTCAAGGTTCATACCCAAATCGGCTTGCAAGTCACTCCCCCTGTTCAAACTCCTAAAGAAGGACGTCGAGTTTGAATGGACCAAGCAATGCCAGCGAGCATTAGACGACCTAAAAGCCACCTTAACGAATCCTCCCATCATGGCGAAGCCGCTGCTAGGAGAGACACTTTATCTGTATCTGGCAATCACTGAAGAAGCCTTGACTGTTGTCCTAGTCAAAGAAAACGACTCAAAGCAGCCTTGAGTGCTGCAAGGACCTGAGACCAGATATCAGAAGATTGAAAAGTTGGCCCTTGCACTAATGGTGGCCGCCCACAGATTGAGATCGTATTTTGTGGCCCATCAGGTTGTGGTGAGGACCGACCAACCTATAAGGCAAATCCTGCATTGACCAGATAGCAGGCCACATGATTAAGTGGGCGGTGGAACTCAGTGAGTTTGGGATAAAATTTGAAGCTAGGTCAGTGGCAAAGGTACAAGTATTGGCCGACTTTATTATTGAGATGACTCCAGTCCCTGATGGCCGACCTACGACGACCTGGACCTTACATGTCGATGGTTCCTCCAACAGTAAGGGAAGTGGGGCCGGCCTGATCTTAGAGAATTCTGAAGGCCTCACCGTGGAGGTATCATTAACATTTTCTTTTCACACTTCGAATAATCAGGCAGAGTACGAGGCTTGTATAGTCGGGCTACTGCTTGCTAAAGAGTTCAACGTCCTCAGATTCTTTGTTGGTCGTTTCCCAAATACAAGAGCTCTACGATGCAAAGGACGACGTTCTGAAGAACTATCTGGCTAGGGTAAGAGAACTGCTCCAACAATTCGACCGGGCAGAGGTAAAGCACGTGCCGAGGACTGAAATTTTCTGGGCTGACATACTCTCGCAGTTGGCCAACACAAAGACCCCTGGGAATCACAGAAGTGTAATCCAGGAAACTCTAACTTGGCCGAGTGTTTCGACTAAGCCAGGTCAACCTATAGCCGTCCTCTCTATCGACCTAGAGAAAGACTGGATCACACCAAGATTGCTCACCATGTAAGTAGCAGCAGAGCGATCGTAAGGTCACTGACCGGTCTATAATGAGAGCCATCGAATGGCCCAAACGAGTGCCATCGAATGGCCCAAACGAGTGCCATTGAATGGCCCAAACGAGTGCCATCGAATGACCCCAAACGGGTGCCGTTGAACTGACCAAAATGAGTCGCTGTACATGCAAGTAGCAGTAGAGTGACCGTGAGGCCACCGATCAGCCTATAACGAGAGCCATCGAATGGCCCAAAAATAGTGCCATCGAATGGCGCAAAGCGAGTGCCATCAAATGGCCCAAGAAAGAGCCAACGAATGGCCTATAACGGCGTAGTCGGCGCGACCGACCACCACGATGTCGCAATAACGGCTGCCTAGATCGAATCTAGTGAATCGATTGCCAATAAATCGCAAACACGCCCGACGAGGCTGCTAAAATAGAGGCCCATCGAGGTCACGAT
This sequence comes from Oxytropis ochrocephala, assembly GCA_020916435.1. Lineage (NCBI taxonomy): Eukaryota > Viridiplantae > Streptophyta > Magnoliopsida > Fabales > Fabaceae > Oxytropis > Oxytropis ochrocephala. Next base: position 69,751,016 of record CM037093.1, on the reverse strand, counting down.
CAAGCTATATCTGAAACAAATTCAGTAAGCGCCCGTGGCAAAGTTAGAGCCCCATGGGGGAATTTAGCCGACGACGGCCTAATAAACTGATCTATCGTAATTTCAATCTTTACTTAAGACGATTAATTAAACAGTAAGCAATTCGAGTAAACAAAGAGAAAATACCAGATAATATTACAAAACGAGGACGCTCGGCCGAAACCGGGCGCCTCAAATGTTCAACCGCTCGCAAGCGGGACAAAAGTACTTGTCAATAGATTGCAAAAGATACACTGCTAGCAGGCGAGCTTCATCCAAAAAAGCTAAAGGTTCAGGTGTGGCCATAGACGACCGAGCGTTGCTGTAGAATGGCACCATCGTCATCTGTCCTCAAAGGAAGCACAATTTCGTCGCCCTCCACAAAGTGCCCAGACTTCAAAATGCGGCCATCGACATTGAGAGCTAGGTTGGAGTTCAGCACCTGCATCTGATCAATGGCGTTCTGAAATTGGTAAGTCGCGACATCTTTGGCTAGGCCGGCCACCTTCTAAACCCTGTCTTCCAGCTCAGCCTTATCCTTCTCTAGCCCGGCGACGGTGTCCTTCAAATCTTTCACTTGAGCCACCAAGTTACTGTTCTTCTTGACCGCCTTGGCTTTGTCCTTCTCAGCTTGTCGTTTGGCCTCCTACGGCAGCGGCCTTAGCGATGACGGCGTTGTCCAGTTTCTTCTTGGTGGACTCAAGGTTAGTGATTTGAGGACCGAGATCCTCCAGCCGCCTGAGGGCGGCGTCCCTTTCAGCACAAACCTCTGTTACAAAGAAGTAAAAAGAGGAAAGGTCACCCCAAACGATCAACCAAAAAGGAACTAAAAAGAACTTAAGAAACCTACCTGATGTGCGTTGATCGCCCTCCTCTTTCAGCTGCTTCATGACCTTCCCAGCGGCCATGCATAACGAGGCAAATACCACCATGGGCTCTTACTTAAACCGCTTGAAGTCGGCCTCTCCCAAGCTGTCTATTTCAATTATTGGGATCTCATCATCAGGGCTCTCTTGAGATTCCACGACTTTGTTCTTCTTGTTGCGCTTTGGAGTGCGCCCGTCCTGGTTGGGGGGCGACCGACCACGATGCCCTGTGCTGGCACTTTGGTTGCGAGGAGTACGCTGAGAGTCGTTGGGCTCCTCCACATTGATCGCTTTTTGGGCCGGTTTGGATGAAGATTTCAGAGCAATCTTTGTCATACCCCAAATTTGTCCGGCTTAGGTCAAAACCCTAATTTTCCACAAAAAGTAAATAAACTGAAGAGTGAAGAGCATTATGCATTGCATTTTGGGTCCTAAAAGTCATTCCACAGCTTTTAAAATCATTTTTAGGGTCGAAACGCATTTTCGAGCAAAATTATGGTTTTTGGAGAAAAAAGGGTATTTTGGTCATTTCCAAAATTAGGCAATTCCTCACCAAAAATCATTGATCAATTTCAAAAGAATGCATTGGGATGAAAATGAATTGAGTTATATATTTTGTGAGCATGCATGCATGATTTTGGCATAAAATTCAAATTTTGAACAAAAAGGGTAAAATGGGAATTTCCTTCAAGGTGAGGTATCAAATCAATTTTGGGAATGGTGATCTCATATAAGTTTGGGCCCAATCATTGAATCCTATGATATGGCCCAAAATGGTTGGAATTTGTGGAATTATCATGAAAAGAATAATAAAAAATGGTAAAAATAAGGAAGTGTCCTCAATAAGACAAAATGTACTATCTTTTGGCAAGCTTGCAAAACTTGGGCACCAAGGCCTCATTTGCTCCGAATTTTCCATCCATTTTTCACCTCATTTTGTGTTTCTTCATGCCCTTGATCCATGTGAGTTGTATTCCTAGCCATTGATTAAAATTCTAGATCAAATCCTAGGCTACAACTTTGTGTACAAAACCCTAATTGCCCTTGACAATTTTTGTGCAACAAAAACTCCTAATTTTCTTGTATAACCAACTATTCCTCACTCATTTGTGTTTTCTCCTTGTCACTAATCCATGTGCATTGCAATCTTGGCCTTTGATTCAAATTCTATCTCAAATCTCAATGGTTTGCAAAAGCACAATGTCCTATATACCCTTAATTTTGCACCTCATATAAAACCCAAAATAAGAGACCACCTAGAGGGACTCTCTCATTTTTTACCCAAGCACACAATACTCTCCTCTCCTCTCTCTCTCTCTCAAGGAAAAAGCCTATCCTTCATCCTCCTCACCCAATTTCTTCAAAAAATCAAACACCAAAGCTTGATAATCCTTCATCTATTCCATAAATCCCCTTCTAAGCTTCCATAATCATCCAAGTTTCATCAAAATCCACCAAGAGAAGAAGATTTGCGTGAGGGTCTTGCTTGTTGGAGGCGTTCTACAAGTGTTCTTGCTCATATTTTGCATTCTTCTTCCTTTTCTAGTAGGATCTAGAGGTAAGCCTAATATCTTTTGCATTTTCTTTAGTTTTTAGCATGTAGATCTTTCTTCTACTCCTCTTTCCTTTCTCAAAAAGGCTTAGAGGGCTCATTTCAAACATTATGACAAGGACATTGGGAGCCTTGGGTGTTTGAGATGAGTCCTTGGCCTTGATGGGAATATTCTTGTGTTTTAACCATGTGGTTTGCATTTTCACACTCATTTTCTTATTTTTTTCATTAAATAAACCATCATTTTATAAATAAAGAGCTTTCACATATCATATGTTTCATGTTAATCTTGCATCTTCTTGTTCATATCATGCTGTGTAAATTGAATTTTGGTTTGATTTTGAGACGTATAGGCCTCGGTTTTAAGTACTAGAAACCTAGGGTTTTGTTGCTTTTTTTTTTCATTCCTTTGGTTTGTATAAATAAAAAGCATGATTTGCTTGATTAGTGTCTTGTAACATGGCATGATAATTTAGGGTTTAATCTTGTGTCTTGTTCTATGTGTTGATTGTGCATCTTGGTATGAAATAATTTAGTAATCTAGGCATATAGTGGTTTCGGCCTTGTAGGCCCTTGTTGTGTTTTTTTTTGTGCTTAAAATGTGTTGCTTGATCTTGTGTAGATGAGTGTAATTGTGTCAATGTGTTTTTAACTTTTAACCACTCACTTACTTTTTACTTTACCATTCATTAATTATTTACCAAAAAACATAAAAAAACATTTATTTACCTTTTACTCAAACATTTTTACCACATTCTTACTCTAACTTTTTACCACTTCTTACCAAAACATTTTCAAACTTTGCATTTCACTTATTTGCATCATCCATGTGACACACTCTCATTCTTGCACACTAATACTTGCATACTTTCATATGCTCACATGTTCATACATTTATACATGCTTAGGCCTCTTGCATTCTCTTACCCTCTCACATGCTCATGCATTCATTAATTCCATGTTTTGCATTCATTCTGAAATGTTCATGCATTCATTAATACCATGTCGTGTACTCAATAATGCTCATTCATGCATAGCCTTGTATGCTTATTCATTCATGCATCCTTATATGATCATTCACTCACATTCTTGTATGCTCATGCATTTGCATACTTGCCTAATCATGCACATCATTGCTTGCATGTTCACTCATCCCACCTAGATTGTTCTATGCCTATAATTAATTGTATCTCTCTTGTTCATGATGCCATTTAAATGTCTTGACTCAATTGTGTGCAATTCCTCCCCCGTGCATGTACTCTTATATGAAGACGTAAGCCTACTACTTGTGTAGCATAGAGTCATTAAGATAAATGCACCTCTCACACACACACCCACAATTGTTTTGAGAACTTTGTCTTGCATCTTTGATAATTGAATCCCTTGATGGTATTGGCATGCTTTAATATTGGTTGATGAATAACATGTTCATGATTGCTTAATCGTTGAAGTATGAGTCTTGTTCATTCATTTGCATTTGGTTATGGATTTAGAATTGATTTGAAATGTTCTACTTCTTTTCTAAAACTCATTTCCTAGATTCATTTTTAAAAACCCTTTTTTTTTCAAAACAAGAATAAAATAAATTGTCATTGATGACGAATCGCGCTATTGCCGTTTAGGTTGTTAATGATGATTTTGTTTTCAAAAGGAGTTAGTAGTGAGACCATTCTAACCGTTGTTGTTCGGTCTTCGCAAAAGCTCAATCCTATTTTCGAAAACATATTTATTCCTCAAAAATAAATCAATTGTCATTAATGATCAATCGCGCCGTTGCCGTTTAGATTATTAATGGTGATTTTCTTATCCCCAACGAGATAGTAGTGAGGCCATTCTAATCGTTGTTGTTCGGTCGTTACAAACGCTCACCCAATTGTGAAAAACTCTTAAGCCGTTTTCAGACAAAAAAGACGAGAACTACGTAGCTTTGATCCCTCATTCTAGTGAGGGTACGTAGGACCGGGTTCATGTCCCGTCAAGCACACTTTCAAAAAATCGCAAAAAGACGAGAACTACGTAGCTTTGATCCCTCATCCCAGTGAGGGTACGTAGGAGCGGGGTCCGGTCCCGTCAAGCACCCTTTTAAAAAATTCTTTGTTTTGTCCTGATTTTCAAAGATAACACGAGAACTGCGTAGCTTTGATCCCTCATTCCAGTGAGGGTACGTAGGACCGGGTTCATGTCCCGTCAAACACACTTTCAAAAAATCGCAAAAAGACGAGAACTACGTAGCTTTGATCCCTCATCCCAGTGAGGGTACGTAGGAGCGGGGTCCGGTCCCGTCAAGCACCCTTTTAAAAAAATCTTTGTTTTATCCTGATTTTAAAATATAACACGAGAACTACGTAGCTTTGATCCTCATTCCGGTGAAGTGCGTGGGGACGGGTTCATGTCCCGTCAAGCACCCTTTTAAAAAATCTTTGTTTTGTCCTGATTTTCAAAGATAACCAAAAATATTCCTCTTCCCCTCCCGTTTTCAATAAAACAAACTCTTAAATAAAAGAAAAGAAAAGAAAAGAAAAGAAATAGAACAAATTTATTTCAACTCAAACTTTTGTCTAAACCACACATCAAGTTAATGGTTCCCTTTCGGTAGAAAGGACGCGTGGGGTGCTAATACCTTCCCCATGCGTAACCGACCCCCGAACCTACATCTCTGAGCTTTCAAAAAGACCATCCGCTTTTCCAAAAAAGGTTTTTTCAATGTTTTCCTAAATAAATATTGGTGGCGGCTCTACTATTTTTTCACGTTCTTAAACGAGAAGTCCAAACCGGATTTTTTCGGGGCGCAACAATCTTCTCAAGGGAACTCCAAGCTGCTCTGGCCATCTTATCTGCAAAAACAAAGCTGAATGAGGTTACTGATCGGTCAATGCCAGAAATTGAAAGCATAGTAAAGAAACAAACCAAGCTCGGCCTCCAGGGCTCAACCAACGAGCAGCGTAAAGGGTCGGCAAGGTATATCGCCCTTTGGATCAGGGCATAGCAAGCTGGATAACATCTTTATCATTTCAAGTGATTTCAGGTCGGTTGAACCCAAGTCCTTGGAGCAGAAAATATAGTCACTCGCCCTCCGATTGAAGTGGGCCTCATTCCACATCAAGGGAAAATATGGATCACCTATCGCTCCATTTGGCAGGACCTCCGCTATTTCTTTGTCGGCCTCCTTGGTTGGAACGATCCAAAAATACTGGTTATTCCAACCAGCGGCCAAGGAATCTGAATAAGCCTTGAAGTATCTATGTTGAGTTTTTGGGTTTTGAAGGACACTGCTCCTTCCTAGCCATGTTGGTCTTGCTCTCTCCAAGCCGGCTCATTCGAAGATTATGAAGCGAGTTGGATCGACACCGACCTATTCGATCGACCCATTAACACCTTAAAGGTTTTGAGGAATTCCCATGCATTAAGATGCGCAATTTGCGATGGGGCGACCCGATGTATCACAACACATCACGTTGGAACTCCGTGAAGGAGGAGCGATCCCCATCTTTTCAAAAACTATACGGTGCATGGTAAACTTGAGGTTTGACGAGTTGGTCGCTATATCTTCACGAAATCCTTCATACCACGACTCGCCCATGACCCGGTGATTTCTGAAATGGCATTGAAGCTCGACTAGTGACCAATGGTGGTCGTGATCACACTCTTGTTCGACCTCATGGTTTGAGATACCCAAGACATATCAGACGGATCGGCGGCGGCGGGCGGCGACAGCTTCCGCCGTCGCCTGGCGACTCACCATCGTCATTGATCTCACGATTGGAAACATCAACATCGACATGATCGATCATCTTCTCGTCCACCACTTCTGCCCGGGCGTCCTCCATGCAGGGCTAGGCAGCATCCTCCATCAGAATGTCGTTGCTCACGATGTCCACTAGAGCGTCCTCCCCTTCGGCCTCTTTGTTGCAAACCGGTGAGAGCGGGGGCGGTGGAGGGGACCAAGATTTACTAGGGCTCGAAGTAGGTGAACTCAAGCTTATAGCGTGGGCCGATCGCATCACTTGCTGCTGAGTGTTCTCCTTTGTGGTTTGGGTCGGTCGCGTCATTTTCTGAGCGATTGATTGAGATGGGGCCCCAGAAATGCGACGAGTTTGTTTAATCCGCGCCAGATCACCTGTGAATGGGGACACACGTCAGGCCCACCGAGCTAGAACGCTCTAGTGAAGGGGGAGACATGGTCGACCTCAGACCTGACACCCCCTATCACAAGGCGTGGGATTCTAAAAATTAACTCAAAACAAAAATACATGCAACTGTTCCGGAGTAGCCCAATAGGCGCAATATGTGCAATGACCCGCCCGCCGCTCGGCCGAGCCCAAATCGGCCCACATCAGCGTCGCCCATGATTCACGCTATTGGCGGGCGCTGCGAAGTATAAGTACCACATTCACTCGTGGCATCAGGTACTTGATCTACACCTTGTGACCCTGCCCGATTGCACACCAATGATGTAACACCCCCTTACTTCTAATACTACTTAGCAATTAAATCAGAGTTTTCAAAAACCACTCAAGGAATGCTACATTTTTCTACATGAACTTAACCAAGCAAAACAATAAAACATTTGCGCAGCTAAAACAGTGGTAGTGTAATGCACATACATCACCTCGGCCTAGAAAGAACCGAGCTCATCAAGTAACAAGATATTAGTTACAACTTAGTCAAAATAATACAAGTTCCAAAAGACATAGGTTTTCAACACAAAATAACCTACATCTGAGACCACTACACTACTCATTTGATGTTACACTACGAGAGCAAAATGACGACGCCAACAACACCGGCGCGAGAACCGGCCTCTACTCGGGGATACGCAAGCAAGTTGCCACATGAGAGCAACATAAAAGCAGTAGGGTGAGTCTCTAAACACATATAATAAGGTTTATGACAAGCATTATGCTAAGCAAACACATATAAACACCTCGGCACAGCACACAAATAACAATTTATTCAGTGCATGAGTTATATGCATGATGCAGACCCATACTTCCAGGGCATATGCATGATGGATCCATTAAGACCGAAGTCTTCTGCTATCACCTTAGGACCGAAGTCCTCTGCTATCACCTTAGGACCGAAGTCCTCTGCTATCACCTTATGCTTATGATTTATGCGACGCCATGAACAATGCATATCACACAACATACACATTATTCAATTAAATCATAACATAATTCCAGTAACTCACCAATTAGACCGCAGCCTTTTATTCATAAATAGGACCTAAGTCCTCTGCTTTCTCCATAGGACCGAAGTCCTCTGCATTCACCATGTTCGTTTATTTAATGCCCCTCAGGGACTTCATCATGTAATACTCCTCTACACATAGCCATAGGGCCAAACAACGCACATATATCATTTTTACAGGCTAAGCCGACGTCTCTACATCGGCCCGCGGCGCTAAAAGTGTCGCCCTCGGTTCACTGACCACCTCGGCGCCTAGTAGTGGACCAATCGGTCACTACGGGGCTACCATGTCCACCCAGGACTAAAACATCAATTAGGGACTAAAATGACTACACCATTTAACCCCTCACGCACTTGGCACTCAAAAGCGACACTCACGATCGCGCCAGCCAATAACTGCGCGCTACACTAGCGTTAAAACCACACCTCGGCACCTATAGCACCTCGGACACTCGGCACCTCAAAGACACTTGGCACCTCGGCATGCCTACACTGCTTCACTCCTAGTCACTCCACTTCACACGAACGTACATCTCACCTCGTCAAGTGCACCTAGGTATGATATACTCTACGTCTCGGCCATAACACCTCGGTTACTACACGCTACACGTTATCAGCGGCGCCAGACTAAGCCTAAGTACTTTACCTCGGCCTAAGCATCTCGGCCTACTTACTCTACACCTCAGCAAGCACAAACCGATCCTTATACCTAGTCTTATGTGCTCATACACTTAGATATCGGTGCTCTATCACTCATCTCGGCTTCTATGCCTCATTACTTACGTTTTAACTTACGATCATCACTTAAGTTTCGTTACACCAGTGGTAGGTAGATGCACCTCTACTACCCCAAGTCAACCCCTTCGCTTGAGCCCAGACACACGTTCTCTTTGTTATGAACACTCAACTCCCAACCTACACCTCGGTAGTCTAGCGTTCTACTCCATAAGAACCTTACACTCTCACGTCTCTCACTTTAGCTCACTGGGACTGAGAGTTTTCTCAGCTCCCATTTCACTCCTTAGTCTCTCACGACCATCACCTCATCATCTCAACACAAGCTCACTGAAACGAGCTAAACATAGCGTTAAGCAACACATCAGAAAAACACACAAACACATGCAACACAGCTCAGGAAAACACAGCTACAACTACTCACACATAACACTCATCATACTACAAAATTATACGTGAGAAGAGAGCCCCCTAACCTTGATCAGTTGAGTAAACGACCCTCTCTTCACCGATTCCTCCAGTTAACACTCGCAGCAACACTTCTCCGTTGAGCTTGAGCTTCTTCCACGCCAAAAGCTCTCCCTTCTCTCTAGAAACCGATCTCACCTACCAACTTCTCTCTCTTACTTCTCCTTGACTTTTCTTAGATCCCTTTGTGGCAAACATGCTTCCTTTCCTTCGACACTCTCACTTAAAGCACACACTTGGGCTTCTAATGGCTCATGGGCCTCCAATGGCTCATGGGCCTCTACGCCCACCTTCTCCATTCACTTAAGCATCTCCTAAATGAAATAAACTCCTAATTTAAGTCAATTGCCCTATTATCCTTTTAATATGACCAACCAAAATACCTCCTAATACCATAAGAATCTCACATTAATCTTATGACCTAATAAAATGTTGCAAGCTTTTAAATAACCCAATTGAATAAATAATTGAACTATTTTTGGGGCGTTACAAATGACTTGAGCGTCGGAGTGTCTTTGCAGGTACCACCCGCGTGCGGCCAAGACCTCGGATCGACTAGCTCAACAGCGAGCGAGCTATTAACATCAGAATTTCACCTCTATTGGTCATGTATGATCAGATGTTAAGATTATAACAGTATTCTATAATAACATCTTTATCCTCTATTTCTTTTTCTCTCAATTCCTCCTTCTTTTCACTCTTTATTTCTTTTTCTTTTTCTGTTTCTTTTTCTTTTTTAATCTTTTCTCTCAATTTTTTTGATCATCTCTCGCCTCATTTGGACTCAAAGGAGCCAATACAATACGTTTTCCATGATGAACAAAATAATACTTGTTGGTACGCACTTCATGATTGGCATTTTTAGCAAATTGCCAAGGCTTTCCCAACAAGAGATGGGTAGCCTCCATAGGAACTACATCACAAACAACCACATCCTCATATTTACCAATTGAAAAAGAAATTTCTACTTGTGCATCAACAATCATCTCAATATCAATAACAAGCCATTGAAGCTTATATGGTTTAACAATCATCTCAATATCAATAACAAAATTTCCCAACAAACTCCTCACCAAGAGTAGTTCACCACTAGGAATTTCTTCTTCATTCATTTTTTTTATGAACTCAAGAAAAAAAAATGGTAAACAAAACCTGAAATTGCTTGACCAAAGGTCCAAATCGAACCTTGCTCTGATTACCAAATAATGGCCTCCTTGTTGTGGAATTCCACCATTTGTTTGCTTTTTGGTTTAGAATTAGGTTGCAACTTATATTTTCGTATTTTTGATATAAAATGGATAACAAAATGAAAATGAATGAAAGGAATTTCGTGTATTTGGTGCTAGTGAGATTAGGAAACAGATTAAAAAAGAACAACAAAACTCAAATGCAATAGATAATCTAGAATTCAAAGAACTGTGTTTCTTTATAATTCCTCTTTTACGAATTAGTGAATAAGATGGATGTTTGAGGCAGTGGCTCCACCTTGTCTAATCCAAGACTAGGATAAGCCTATGAGTGAGGATCTCCACAAGAAACCTGGTTTCTTGATATGATCAGATAATGGTTCAATCCAGAACCAAAGAGCAAAAACTCTCAATTTCACACAAAGTGATTTTTGACTAAAATTCTTGTTATCTTCCATTGATTTTGTTGAAAACATATATAGGAAAGAACATTAGGATCTGATCTACTAAAAGAAAGAGAAAGTTTACAATAATGAGCATTGGTGTTCTTTGAATATGTAACTCCTTCTTTTATTTGCTTTGTCTTCTCATAATGCCTTGCATGAATTTGTAACTCCTTCTTTTAATTGCCTTGTCTTTTCTTTATGACTTGGAGTTTACAAAACCAAAAGACTCCCTGGCATCCAAAGCTGATTATTCTTCAATAAGAAAGTGACATTGCATCCATTTCAATCCTAATTTTCGTTCTCTACTATGCATGCTTCAGCACACACATTAAATCAACATAAAAAACACACCATACAATAAAAAAGACCAAGCTGGCAGCCCATACTACAAGCAACTCATGCTCCACACTTAAAAAGAACACTCAACCAAATAAAATAAACTTAAGTGTTGGGCCTAATTAAATCAAAGTTCTGCCCACACATTTTATTACAACTTAAAATAAAATTAGAGCAATTAAAATTGGACAGCAAGCCCATGATAGGTTGTCATAATTAGTGTAAAGTAATTACAATCATATAATTAGTGTAAAGTAACCAAATAACAAATAACAAAATAACAAATATAATTGGAGTTGGTGTGTATCACAATCAAGTAATGTAAAGCAATGTGCAAGTAGTGGTAATGCTATAGAGAAAAGCTAGTTGGAATGTCTTCCCCAAGTAATTCACCTTTAAGTGTTTAATGCAGTATGTGAAGCAGTTGCACTGAATGCTATTGCATTAGCTATGTGCCTTTCAGTCACTTTCACCAGAGTTTCATTACAAGCTTCCTATGTCTAGGCTTGCTAAATAAGTTCACTCTTGTCTTTTTAAAGTTCCCACAGTATCACCCTATGGACTATACTATCCTATGTCTAGGACTTAGTATGGTTTTCACAAAGTTTCCTTTATGTAAAACACTCACCCATATTAGTTCTTGAGTTCTTAATTGTAAACCATGTCTGCTTTTACAAATCAACTTATTCTAAGTGATCAATCTCAAAATAAGTATTGAAAGTATTATCAAGCAAAAACTAAAGTGCACACATCATATATATGCATCAAACTTACTTAAAAGCTTATTAAATGGTTAGAACATTCCAACTAAGGGAGATTTAGCTCATGACAGACATTGGAAGGCATATATAGACTAAATAGATCATGTTTATATAATTGAAATCACAAAAGAGAAACAACAAGATAGAGATTACACGAGTTGCAACTCTTTGCATGAATTCTCCTAGCAATGCAGTTGCATTAGCTACTCGTCACTTAGTAAAAACTACAAATTGAAGTAAGGAGGATTTGTCAATTCCTTTCCCCTCCTTCTTACAAAATAGAAACTAACTATGTCTATTGAAATTTTGATCTAACTTATGGATTGTGATATATCTTCAAGTGAAGGAATGAGGTATTTTTATAGTCTTCATGAGAGGTGCTTCTTTCCTTGTAGTTGAAGTAAACTAGAGGTGTAACCATGGTTACTTTTCAAAAGTTGTCTCACAAGTTGAGGCATACACTCAAGTGTATAGGGAGGTCTAATAAGAGATGAGCATGTGTCCCTATGTGAATGAGTCCTCAAAGCTATGTTGGAATTGTAGGCGTCGAAATGTGCAAGTTGCACTTGCTTTTGGAGACCAAGCATGAGGTCATCATTGCATGTGGATGTGCAAGTGGATGGCTTAAATCTGTTTGCAATGCAGATGCAATGCAGGAGCATTGTGTTAATCCAGTGCAGTAGCATTTGTAATGCAGATGTAATGCTGGAGCATCTTTAGACTGCACTGAACAAACTTATCAAACATACCACAATATATCCAAAATTACCTATTAACATCTTTAACCATGTGAAATACTCAAGTTATCATATATCACATAAAATATTGCTTATCTAAAAAAAAATATATCACATAAAATACTATATAAACTCCTTATCTTTGCTTGAAAGAAAGAAATTTACTAAGTTTAAACATATGAATAACTCTATATAAAATAGAGTTATCACACCCCCAAAACTTAAACCATTGCTTGTCCTCAAGTAATGACAAAGACAAAAACAAAATACACTATAATTCTAGAAGATAGATAAACTTGATATTTGGTTTTTCCTGAGGTGCTCTCTATGAACTTCATTTTTCAGCAATCTTTCTTATACCCTTATTTCACAAAAACTACCAAATTTATTTAAACTCTTAAGTGTGCGCGTGTTCTGTAACGCCCCAAAATTAATTAAGTGATTATTTAACTAATTTAATTAAGTGATATTTTAGTTGTCTATATTAAAATAAATATAGAGTAATTAATTTAATCTAGGAGTGGGGTGTAGTAAATAAATGAGGAGTATTTTAGTTAAATTGGGAGGATGTGTGTAAGTACATAAGGGGTGTAAATAAGGGGACCAAGCCCACTAAATAGGCCCAAATTCATGACTTAACTAGGAGTAGGGTTTTAGTCACATTAGAAGCAAAGAAAAGAAAAAAAAAAAGAAGAGAGGGAAAGGAGGTAGTAGCCGACGCAACCATAGGAGGAAGGGGGGAGAAGAGAATTCCTTTTTCTAGCTTTGGGTAAGTGATTTTGGTACCAATCTTTCCCATTTTTCTTCCTCTATCATTTAGTGTAAGTTTCATACACTAATCTTGTCTCATTTTCTCTTTTCCATGGATGGGTTTGAAGCTCAAGTGTAGGAGAAAAGCTATTAATTGGTGGTTCTTGGGTTGTTGGTGGAGGGGTTTCTTGGGTTGTCAATTTTGAGGTATGGGGGCTCTCTTTCATAGTTAATAATTTATAAACCATGAAATCATAGGGATTAGGTGTTAGGAGTAGTTGTTTTAATTGATTCATGAAGTAATTGAGTGATTGGGTGATTGTTTGAATTTATATTTGATTATATTAATTGTTGTATGGAGATTGAAATGTCATTGTATTGATTGTTGATATTAAGGTGTTATAACATGATTTTAATGAAGAATAATAGGTGGAATTAAAGTGATGGCTAGGTGTTTGATGATTTGCTTGAATGAGTATAATAATGTTTTACAAGTTTGTATGGTGGGGTGTTTTACATGTGGATGTTGTTCTTAATTGTTGGTGTTAAGGTGAGTTACATGGAGTTAATACAATATGGTGTGTAATAGGTGTTAATTAAAATGGAGATGGTTGGTTGTTAAATTGATATAATTGAATAGGAGAAATATTGGTGCTTGTTAGGTGTTTGATAGATTGTTTGAATTAGAGTTGAGTAGGAGTGTGTATGTTGAAGATGAGCTTTACTTGTTTATGGTTTTTGTGTGTTTTCTGGACACTGTTTCGGTTTTTCTCAACTGGTACTGTTTGGTTGATCCAAAAATTGTGTTGCTAATTGTTTTTGAAAATAGACTTAAGGCCGGTCGTTTTGGCACAGGTTTCGTTCAATTCGGAGTTGTGTAGCTCAAGTTACGAGTCTCTAAAGTTAGGTCAAATTTCTGGAGTCGAACTGGGAGTAGGTTTAGTCTTTGCAGGTTTTGGGTGCTCAATTGAACTCCGTTTTGAGTGATTCTTATTTCATTGAAAAATATATTTAATTCTCTACGAAATAGGCACTGATTTCACTGAATTTCATTAAGAAATGAGAAAGAAAATTTGGTTGCAAGTTGGGTAAAGCGTTCTGTCCGATTTTGGTACCTCAGTGTAGTGTTTTGAAAAACTGTACCAACTGGACACTTAGTTTGAAAAACTAAAATCATAGGTAGAAACTACACTCAAAGGGCTTTCCAATGAGTGGTCTTTTGTGTTTTTTTGATGTTGTTTGCTATTTTAAATAATTCGCCGAAGTAGGAGTACTGCTGTAGGAATCCAGCACTTTGTGCGGGTGTTGCCAATGTTACCCAAAGTGTCAAAAATCTTTGTTTTGGTCCCTCACGAACTTTCAAGTCCCCGAGGTGTCAAACTAGTCCTTGGGTGTTAAATTAATCCTTACGGTGTCAGATTAGTCCCTAGGTGTCAAATTGGTCCTTGAGGTGTTAAATTGGTCCTTGGGTGTCAAAATGGTCCATGGGTGTTGAAATGGTCCTTAGGTGTGGGTTTAGTCCCTGGTGTTGACTTTAGTCCTTGGAGTGGCTTTAGTCCTTTGGCGTAGAATTAGTCTTGGTGATCTTTTAATCCCTATAGAATTACTATTTATGGTGTGGTGTTTTATTGGTGAATAAATATTGGTGAATTGGGGGTCTATGACCTTTCTTTGGTGTTGGTGACTATTTATGGTGTGGTGTATTATTGGCGAATAAATATTGGTGAATTGGGGTCTATGACCTTTCTTTGGTGTTGGTGAGCCCGCAAGGCTATTGGTGAGCATGCTAATGCATTGTTTTGGTGATTTGGTGATTTGGTGTTTCTGGTGCATAGTCATGGTGTCACATTATCATATGCATATTTTGGTGAATAGGCCTCGGCCTCTTAAATTATTGGTGAATTCCCTCAAGGATATTTTGGTGATGGATCCACATGCATATACCCGTGGAGTATTGGGTTGCATTTCATACATTACATACATATTCAGTGGATTGATTGGGTGTTCATAAACTAAAGGTGTATTTGGTCGAATCTGATTCGGTGTAGCTTGTATTCCGTGTAATCTGTATTCACAGTGTAAGCCGTGGTGTATTCACGTGTAATTGTATATCCAGTGTAAATTGTATTATGGTGTACTTGACTCAAGTGTGTAGTTACGGTGTATTTGAATTGATTTGTATCTGGTGTGCCTATTCTCTTTGTGTTTCTTGTTTTATCTATTATTTCCTATGTATAGAGACTCACCCTACTGCGTCGTGTTGCTTCGTATGTCGGCAACCTGCAGGTGACGGTGACTGAAGGTGATTAGAAGTCCTTCTTCTAGTATGGTCGAGTCGGCTCTGATATGTAGCACCGGGGGGGGGGGTGTTTAGTTGTTATTTCTTTTATATTTTGAACTAAGATGTTAAGTTATTATTTTCCACTGCTGTAATACTTATTCCCGGAGTTAATTGGTGCTATGTATCATATACTTAAGTTTATTTTGATTAATATTTTGGAGTTTTGATTTTGGTGTTTTCAAAGCTTTTGAGCCAATGCACTATTTTCTATTTTTGTGGTTCCTTTGATGCAGATGCATCACTTCTTTGAAGTGCTTTGTGCATTGGTTTTTTCTGCATTTTTATTTTCTTCAGTTTAGTTGCATTGTGCTCCTGCACTGATGTTGCTTCACTATATTTGATAGCTCATATTGCCCTCCTCACTGACCCCCAGATGCATTTTTTTTCTTTTCTTTTCGCACGTTGGCACAGGTACAGTTTGATTGATTCAGGTCAATATGGCTTTATACATTAATTTTCTTGTGATACAACACTTTGTAACCTTTGTGCATTGTTTACTCTAAACTTTTCAAATTCAGCCTTAATTTTCATAAACCACCCCCAAACTTAATTCTTTAAGCTATTCCAACTTTTTAATAAAAATTTGTTTTGACCTAAGCTTACCAAAACTTCCCATTGCATCAGATTGATCTTTAAATAGCAAGGTTCTTTTCACAAACTCAGTTTTGAGGTGTTGAAGTAAAAAATAATTTTGGTTATTTTCTAAGAAATAAGGCTTCTTTTACTCTTCTCATCATTAAAAATCAATTCATAGGATTGCACTATATTTTCTAAAAACTTTCAAACTGATCATCTACTAAAATACTCTTAACAAATAATAGTCTTCTTCATACTTGCCATCATTTCTATAAGAGACATCTCTTTTAGAAAATAGGTTTCATGTACTTAGATACTACTTTGTTAAGTACATCTAATATTTAAAAATATTTAATAAAACATATCTAAAAACATTTAGTAAAACACACATATTTAATAAAACATAAGTTCCGCCCCCCCCCCCCCAACTTAAGGGGTAGCAGTGTCCTCACTGCTATTTGGAGTTCACAAAATATCAACCATAATTGTTCAAAATAGGGGGAAGGGACTTTTAAAAACAACCAAGGAAAGAGTTAGTAGCAACATAAACTTCAAAATATCATAGGTAAACACAGTAAAGCATATAACAGATACTCATTTCTTTTCTCCACTCCTGAGCCTTGAGCTAATCCTGGATGGAGGGGTGTGTTTGACTTTCTGTTTCTTTGCCTTGAGCACAAGAGGACTTGGAGTGTGCTTCTAAAAGAAAAAGGAAAGCAATGGTAAAGAAGTGGAGGAGAAGATGAATATTGAGAGAAAAGAAGAGGCAAGGAAAAATAATGGGAGAATTGTTGAGAAAAATAAGGATTCTAAGATGAAAGTGGTTGCGATATCCAAATTTCAAAAAGAAAGAAGAGAGAAAATAGAGAGATTCTTTTTCAATAACCCATTAATTTATTTTGAAGATTCAGATTTGAGGACAGATCTTCTTGATGAATGGGAGAATGATGAGATCCTAAGTGCCCTAAGCATGTGGAAGGAATCCTACAAAGAAAAATAAAAAAATTTAGCTCCTAGTCATGGGATAACAAATATTTTCTATTTTATTTCTAATTTTCGTTTTTTATTTTAATAGAGTAATTTTAGGCGTCTTTTGGTCTTCCCTAAGTTAGTTGTTGGGTTTTAAAGTCTTGTTAAGTCATTATGATGGCTTGTGGAGTTTTGATGAGGACATGGAGTCAACAAACTTGTTAATCAAGCAAACTTGCTCATCAAGAAAGGCAATCAAAGGAAAAAAGAATTACAAGATCCAAATCATTTATTGAACATCAATGCCAATTAGGTTACTTCCACTAAAATTAGGATTTGATATTTAGTAGAATATTTTAATTTCTTGGGTTTCATTGAGTCGATTCTTTTGGGTCAATATATTGTAATTCATTTATTGAAATAAAAAAAAGTGGAATTTTGAGTTAAAATTTAGAGACGTCTCTCTATGGTTCTCTGAGCCGTTCTTAGAGCTTATCGGCGTGTTGTAGCGCTCGATCCCGACTTATCAACCGAAACCTCCATAGACGGTTGTGGCGTCTTCCCGACAAATCGATCGGTCTTCCATCCCCGATCGTGGTGTCTCTATCACTCTCACCTTCATGACTCCAAAAATAGTCACCGACGGCTCCGAGGTTGCCATGATGGCCTCCTTGTTATGGAAATTGGCCATTCTTTTGATTTTCATTATAGACTCTTGTTGTAACTTGGCAAGCCTCGAGCCGTCGGTGACTATTTTGGGTGTCATGAAGGTGGGAGTGATGGAGACACCACGATCGAGGATGGAAGACCAATTGATAAGTTGAGAAGACACCACAACCAGCTATGGAGGATCCGATTGATAAGTCGAGGTTGAGCGCCACGACAAACCGATAAGCTCTAAGAACGGCTCAGAGAACCATAGAGACACGTCTCTAAATTTTAACTCAAAATCCAACTTGTTTATTTCATAAAATGCAATACAATACAATATATAGAGAACTTTAGGTCCAGTTGACCCAAAAGAACCTTAGGCCCAATTGACTCAATAAAACCCTAGAAATTAAAATATACTAATAAATATAAAATCCTAATTTTAATGGAAATAACTAATTCGCATTAAAACCATTGATTCAAATCTCAAAAATAAAGAAGAAAATTAAATGACATTAAAGGCTTAGATATAATCCTAAAATAAAGTACTAAAAACGAAAATAAATTGCACTAATTTATTCTTCATGAGATTTTCCTCATAGACTTCTTTCCACATACTTAAGGCACTTAGGATCTCATCAAAGTTCTTGTGGGGGCAGCCTTAGGGGAGAGAAAAGTACCTTGGGTGAAGTGGTCGGATATCTGTAAGCCTAAGTGTGGTGGTGGTCTTGTGGTGAGGGATCTCAGGATTGTTAATGTTAGCCTGTTAGGTAAGTGGCGTTGGAGGCTCCTTTCAGAGGGGGATGCTCTACGGATACGAGTCATGGTGTCTAAGTATGGTCAAGCTATTAGGTCGATGATGTAACACCCTATTTAGCTATAGCTTGATTTATAGCAAAAGTGTAGTTGCGGAAAATTCTGAAGAAATATATCTACTTTCTTTTCGCAAACTCGTTGTAAGAACGAAAATCGAAACCATTTGTTCATTCGAACTCATAATTTATTCATTCGAAAATCATGTAACTATAACTTTTCAAAAGAATCCTATCTCATCTAAATAATTATCTTCGACTTTAAGACAACCAACGATACAAAACTAGTAGCGAATCATTTTCTACTTTTCTTTATAAGTACAATAATATAATTTAGCTCTATATACAAATTAACTTTACATCCTCATAACTTTATTTATAAATTACACAACAATTACTTCATTACAAATTTAGTACAATAAACTATCTTCAATGCTTCCTGTGGGTTCACCGTAAAAAAACATGAAATTTAAAGAATGAGATAAAAATCTCGTGGCGTTCAAACACACACACGCACGCTGCTGTAACACCCCTTTTTTTCTAAGCGGAAAATTTAACACCAAAAATCAGAGTTTCAAAAACATTTTTCACTACACCCTCAAGGGATGCTACATTTTTCACCAATAAAACATTCACGGGTGATAGTAAGATTCACCATTAAGAATAGCGTAATACGTAACACGTCATAAATGGGACGAACCCTCAAAAACACCTGTTTAGTCTACATGACAATAACTCTATCATCACGCAGTGGAATAAGATAAAATTTTCAAGATAATAATCATGACATCAAAAATAAAATCCAGCGATCAAATAATAAAGACAACTAATAAGACTAATGTTCGTCCCCCCCTGAGTGCTACGTATCAGAGCGACGAAACCGACTCGACTTGCGAAGGTAGACAAGCCTTCACACGCGGTCACCTGCACGTTACCAACATAGGGGTAACATTCAAACAGAAGGGGTGAGATATCTAACAATATAATAGCATGTATGATAGGCAATAAGCTAGAGTTACAGTAGCTATATCCACCACTTTTCAACAACATCAATATACAACTATCAAGGAACATCACCAATGACATGAGTAAATGGATGAGATGCAACCCACACCAACGGGTATATGCATGCGGTACCGTTCATCACCATAAAATAGCCAACTAGGGAATCATCACCTATATCATCACCAAGTTTATTGAGCATCATCATCATCACCTATAGCTCTAAGGCCGAAGCCTTCAATCACCAAAATAATGCTTATGAGATGTATGCGACACCATGAACAATGCACCAGAGACAATCAACAACCATTACCATCTATTTGACACAACAACACCAACATCAACAACTGGTCATAGACCCATCACCTATCACCTTAGTCAATAAAATAGACACATCACCTGTTATCGAATTACCACTAACACCGAAAGCACCAATAAGTTTACAAACAACATCAATATACAACAACATACACCGAAAGCACCAATAAGTTTACAAACAACGTCAATATACAACAACATCGCGGGTGCAGGGTTTCCTACAGTGATGCACCTACTTGGCGAATTAATTAAAATAGCAAAGCGACATCGAATAGTTTAAAAGACCCTCGTTGGAAAGCTGCGGATGTGTAGTTTACGAATATATCTTTAGAGTTTCAACACAATGAGCCAATTAGTACAGCTTTTAGAAACAATGCGAATGGTTCCCAGATCGGATGATTCTCGTCCTTCCACTTCAAATCACTCTAAGCTGACTTAAACTTGACCAAATGGAACAAAACTTTAGCCCTAACAAAGCAATGTGAGTATAGTTTCTAATGGGACAAGAATCGTTCAAAACGGAGTTCAATGAGGACACACGACCTGAAACACTGAACCTATACCCTGTTTAATTCTAGAAATTTGACCTGACTTGGGACACTCATAACTCGAGCTACACTACTCCAAATTTAACCAAACCAGTGCCAAAGTGACCAAAATTAAGTCTAGTTTCTAACGAAATAAGTCCCATAATTTTTGGACAAACAGAAAGTTCCAAGTTTTAAAAACACAGGACCTAGGTCCAGAATGCTCCCAGAATATTACCCTAACTTGTGGAGCCTATATCTAGAGCTACACAACTCCAAATGCGATCAAACCGGTGCCAAATAAAAAGGAATTCAATCTAATTTTTAAAATGACAGACCACATAATTTTTCAATCAGTAAAACGTCCTCAGTCACTGAAATACCGAACCTATATCAGAACATCTCAAAACAGTGAATTCAACAACACAAATAACCATTACAATTCAGCCACCAATTCAAACAACATTCATAATTCACCAAATACACACCAAACACAATCAAGGAGGTAACATAGAGCCTATCTCCCACTTAACACCCATCATATACCCCATTATAAAGATAAAACCCCACCCTTACCTTAGAGTTTTGCCGAGTACAAGATTCTTTCCACGAAACTCCAAAGAACCACATCAACAAGAGCTCCCTCTCCTTCTCTCCTTGGCGCCGCTCCTCTTCTCTCTTTCGCGATCTCCCTCTTTTTTTCTTTCCTTTTCTTTTTCTCTCCAAATGTGCATTGGCTCTAACCCTAGCGCCTATATTATGGGTTCTTGGGTCACGGGTCTCTTTCTACCTCTTACTTAATTACTAAACACCACCCCTTGATTTAAATGAAGTACCATATTATTATTTTAATATGACTATACCAATACAATACCTGAATAATTTAATTAAATTATTTGGGGCGTTACACACACGACATCAACCAGGAAATCATGCAAAAACAATTTTTCATGTGACATGCGAAATCAACAGAAGTAAAACTATACCATTACCACACCAACAACAAAAACGGCAACAACAACAACAACAACAACAAATTGATCCAGTCAACACTGATACGAGGCCAAACCAAACTCAATCGCGCATACTTAAAACAGGGGATGACAACGCAAATCTTCAATAGACTCAACTCAATACAACCACAGTCTAATGATGACAACAACAACGAGGAATGAGATACTTCAACAAAAAACGGATCAGAATATCATGTCCGAACGGGATATCTTGCCCGACTAACAACAACAACAACAACAACAATAGTAGTAGGACCGAGATACCATGCTCGAACATGATACCTTTCCCGATAACGCCCTACTAGCAACGACAAGCGTAGGACCAAGATACCATGCCTGAACGGGATACCTTGCCCGATAATGCCCTACTAACAACAACAACAGCAGGACCGAGATACCATGCTCGAACGGGATACCTTGCCTGATAATGGCTAATTCACAGCCATGACAAACGCAGGACCAGGAGATCTTGCCTAAACGGGATACCCCGATAACGCCCCACTAACAATAACAACAACTCGATAGCAGCAACAACAGTGACAACGGTAATAGCAACAACGACGACAACCTCTATTGAAATATCCTCAATAGAAAGACCAGGACCAAAGGTATTCATCAACAACTAAGGGATATCTTACCCTATGCTCATCATCTCTAGTCGTAACTATGTCTCGTAAGGAACTAGACCCTTTTATTATCTGTCTTAGTCATTCTGAGCATCACATCAACAAATAAATCAACTCATATTCAAAACACGGGTAATTTCAAGAATCTCAACCAATCAATCATGAAACACATTTCATCAATCGAGAGAAAACAAACAGAACCTTTTCACATGACAGACAACACTTATATAAATATAGCACAGTCATGAATACATCAATTATATTGTCTCCGTACATTCACAAACACATCAATCACAATTACATATCAATCACAATTACATCCAAAGATAATCATACTCACATTTAAACTATTTCGTTCATTGCTCCTACAATGAACACATAAAAGGACTTAAAACACATTATATCAATTGCTCCTACAATGGTTCTCACATAGCACATAACAAATAGCACATAAACACAATCGGAGTAATCGGGTACCCCAAACGAGGGAGCACTCACCTTTGCCTAGCTTGTAATAAATCAACGTGATTCCTTGTTTGAACGTCCCACGAACGACGCAGTAACAACTCATAGTGTCAGTACCCAAAGTAGATCACAGAGATCACGTAAATCGCATATAAAAACAAGTCATATATTAATAATAGTACAATTTAAAACTAATTAAATAATTATGTTGCTAGATGACAAAATTAGTTTATTTTTTGAAAGAGAATACTAACCCACAAACATAAGCCACACGTGAAAGTTGCAAAGGAATAATTCATGGGGGCCCAATGTCACAAAAATCAACCAATAGAAATCCTTAAAATTCAACAAAGTAATACCATGAACCATTTGCTTCAACTTCTCACGCATGTTTGCATTGCACTTCCCGATTCCCAACCCACAATAAAGCTTGAAGGTTATGTGATATGGAGGACCCAAATGCTGCTGCTGCTATTAATAATGGGCCTGAGGCACAGTCCAATGCAGCTACCACAAGGCCTGTCCGAAACAAGAGGCTTCCAGCTAAGTTTAATGATCACCTTCTTTACAAATAATATTCCATTCTATTATTAGCTATTATTAGCTCTTATTAGCTTTGATTTTGTTCTGGAGTGGACTTAAGGCCCAATACAGTCCAATAGGCCTAATATAGCCCAATACTGTAGCTATAAATGCGGCACGAATCCCGAGAATTAGGTACGTCATTCTCATTTGTGGTCCTGTTTGCTATTCACTGCTGACTAGGGTGTCAGAGTGTCTTTGCAAGTACCACCCGCGCGCGGCCAAGATTCAAGGACCTCGGTGCAACCAGCGACCGAGCTGAGAGACTACATCAGCACTACACTTCTATTAGTCAGGTACGATCAATTGGCGACCACAGTGGGAGGCCCGAGCACTGTCCTACCTTCATTATGGCACCGAGGAAGCACGTCACGCGGGCTTCATCACAAGTCAACCCCTCTAGGCGGAACACCCATCCGCAGCAAACCCCGGAGGGCGTGCCTCTCACCATTCATGAATCACAAGATAATCCTCGCCAAGAGCCCTCGATCTGGCGGCGAGACCGATCCTAGAACAGATCACGGCCGCACTCAACAACGGCGACTACGGCCGAGCTAGTTGATGCAGGAATTGATGCATCCTTACCCGAGCACGTGACTCAGGCGTTCATGCAGATTCTTCAAACCAAAAACCAACTCATTGCCGACCGAGATCAGATGATTTCACGTTTCGAAAGAGGGTCAATCCCTGTCCACCAGCGAGCGGGCAATGAGGGGCCCTCAGCTCAAGCGCGTCCTGTAACACCCTAAATGATTTAATTAATTATTTGATTAAATTATTTAAGTGTTGCATTATTTTAATTATATTAAATTATTAATATAGTCTTTTAATTATAATTGAAGGGAGTGGCATCAATAATTCTGGGGTGGCAAGTATTGGCCCAAGAGCCCAAGCCCAATGACTTAGGCTCCTAGGGTTGATGCAATTCGCATCATTTGGGGAAAAGAAAGAAAAGAAAGAAGCTTACGAAGAGAGAGGAGAGAAAGGAAGGTGAAATCGGCGCTAGGGAGAGAAGGAAAGGATGGTTTGATCGAACCAAGGGAAAAGGGAGAAGAAGGGTTTCTTTGTTGCTGTGGTTCTGTTGGTGACTCCGTAGAGAGCTTTGTCTTCGGTTTAATCAAGGTAAGGGTGGGTCTTGCCTTATAACAAGGGATATAATGAGTTGTATGTTAGGGTTAGAATATTGATTGTGTCTTGATGTGGTTTGATGATGAAATTGTATTTTCAATGATCTTTGAATGATTGAGTGATTTTGTGAATTATATGAATTGGGTGGAAATCGAATTGCATGTGAAATGTGTGTTAGAACATGTATTTGAAGGTGTTAGAACAATTAGGAGATGTTTTGAAATTGTTGTTGATGATTGAGTTTAGGAAAAATTGGAGAAATTGGGTTTAGGGAACCCTAAGTGTCATAGGGTGCCAAATGCTAGGGAAAATGGCGCCCTGTGCTATGTTGTGTTGTGTTGTGTGTGTGTTGCTGCCTGGGCGCCAGTGGCTGCCCAAAATGGCGCCTATGTGTGTGCTGGTGTTTAGGCAAGGCGCCTGGTGGGGCGTCAAGTTGCTATGTGTACTGTCTCTAGGTGCAGGGCGCCAAAATGTGGCTGCCTATGCGCCTGTGTGTGCTTTGTTCAAGTGCAGGGCGCCAATGTGGCTGCCCTATGGCTCCTGTTGTGGCACCATGTTGCTGGTTGTGTGGCGTGTTTACGTCTTTGGCGCCAACAGCTGCCTGTGGCGCTGGTGTGGCGCCATGTGTCTTTGGGTGCATGGCTTGTCATGTTGCCGGCGCCAATGTTCTTGCCAGGCGCCTAGTGTAGCGCCGAGTTGTGTGGCGATGTGTGTGTGCGTGTGTGGTCTTTGCCTGAGGCGCCAAATGGTCGCCCTGGCGCGCCCATATTCTTGGTCGTGTCTAGACCAGCGCCGATTGCATTTGCCAGGCGCTGTGTGTGCGCTTCGTGTCGAGGCGATGTCTCGGCTTTGTGTCTTAGTTTGTGTCTAACTCTGTGTTGCGTTCTGGCGCCAATGTTGCCCAGTTTGGCGCCTGTGTGGCTGTGTTTCCACGAGGGCGCCGATTTCTTTGTGTTTTGGCGCTGTGTGCTGTGTTGCTCGGGGCGCCGATTTCTTTGTGCTTTTGGCGCTGGTGGTCGTGTTGCCACCGAGGCGCCGATTTGCTAGATTTTTGCGCGCTGGTGTTTGTGTTGCCCTGAGCGCCGATTTTGGTGGTTTTGGCGCTGGTCTTTGCTGTTTGGTCCTTATGTGCTGTTTTGGTCCTTAGGTGCTAGTTTGGTCCTTTATGTGCTATTTTGGTCATTTAGTGCTGTTTAGGTCCTCTAGTGTTGTTTTAGTCCTTGTGGTAAATTTCTTAGGACAAAGATGATGATGTGTGATTAAATGTTGAAGTTTATGAGGGATGATTTGATGATGATGATATTGACGATGGGTCTATTGACCAAAACTAAAAATGATGATGATGTTATTGACGATGGGTCTATTGACCAAACTAAAAATGATGATAATGTGAGAGATGATGTTGATGATGCATGAATTATGATTGTTGGTTGCTCATGGAGTCTCATGCATCTCATGTGCATTTTATTGACGATGTGAGGCTTCGGCCATTAGAGCTATTGACGATGTATAAGGCTCAACTATTGACGATGATATTGACGATGATGCCCATAGTGGCTAAAATTATTGACGATGAATGGTACCACATGCATGATTGCATTTCATTGCATTCATTCCCATAAATGATAGATGCTCTGCTGATTGGTATCTGATATGACTGTGACTGCTGTATAGGTGTGTATGTGGTTTGAGACTCATAGTGCTGTGAATGATTAAATTCCATGATCTGATATATTACTTATTATAGCTTTTGTTATGTGGTTTGAGACTCACCCCCTTATGTTGTTATTTACCACAGGTAACCATGAGTGAAGGCTTATTCCCTTCACTTCCCGAGTCGGTCTGCACTGATACGTAGCACCTAGGGGATGGGCTTAGACTTCTAGTTGTTTAGTCTTATTTTGGCTGTTGAACAATCTATTTGGTATTATAATGTATTTGTTGAGACTGTGATTCTGGTTGTTCTGAGATATCCTTTTATTTTCCGCTGCGAGATGTATACGTTCTATTATATGAACTGAGTTTATTTTGAGGATCCCATTCCATATGAGTGGTGTTACGTATTGTTCTATCTTATAAGATGTTTTGTTTTATTTTGTTGTTGTTTTCAATGAAGTAAGTGTAGCATCCCGTTTCGATGAATTAAAATAAATGATTTTTGAACTCTGATATTTATTATAAATTGCCGGGTAGAAATGGGGTGTTACACATCCTTCCCACAGACACTCAACTCCACCTAGAAGGAACGACCGCCACTGTGGAGGAACATCTTGCCGATCTCCGGCACGAAGAGTCAGGGCGCGGAGATCCCCCGCTCGCAGGGGCGTGCGCAGTGGCCGCTCTCGATCTCATGATCACGGTCACGCAGACTCCAGTTATCACCTAGAATCGGACTGCTCGCTCACAAGATATTCCTCTTGCGAGTCCTCCGGTTCCCGAGGGTCAAGAAGCCGATCGTGGAATTCATACGATGAGTTAGACAACTATCGTAATGGTGAAATCAGAGAAGTCTCCTAGCGTTCAAAGAAGCACGAACCCGAGCGGCACAGAAGGCAGTCATCCCAGATCCCACCGTTATATGGTCAACCAGTCGGCGGAGGATTCTACGGAGTACCAACCAATGAGACGTACCTCGCCTTGCAGCCGTTTGGGCCGGGTGAAACCACGACCGGCCATGGACCATTTTTGAGGGAAATTCGATGTTACTGCATCTCGAGGGATCTGAGGAAGCCGCCCAATTTGAATAAGTTTGATGGTCGCGGAGACCCAGATAAGCACATCAGGTACTTCAACAATTACTGCAGTTACAGGGAGCTGGGCCCAACGATGAAGTGCCGGCTTTTCCCTCAGTCGCTCGATGGTCGGGCATTGGAATGGTTGGAATCTCTACGACCCAACACCATCTCCTCTTGGGAAGGCTTGATCGAAGTATTCCTGGCCAATTACACGGCCAATCGTTGCCAATACCGGTACGAAGAGCACTTGTGTAACGCCCCAAAAATAATTCAATTATGTATTTAATTGGGTTATTTAAGGCTTACAACATGTTATTAAGTCAAATGGTTAATTTGGAAGTTTCATTTTATTTAGGAGGTGTCTGAGTAATGGAGGAGGTGTGATTAGAGGCCCATGATCCATTAGGAGGCCCATATCCATGATATAAGTTAGGTGTCTATGGTGAGAAAGTTCATTTCAACCAAAATCAAAAAAAGTCAAAGAGTAAAGTGAGTAGAGAGAGAGAGAGAGGTGCGAAAGCTTAAGGAAGAAGAAGAGAGGATATTGGCGTGGAGAGCTCAAGTTCAAGGAAGAGGAGCTTGCTTGTTTGGGGATCTTGAAGTCTTGGTGGAGAGAGTACTTGTTCTTCAATCTATTTAGGTAAGGGGGCTCTCTTTCACCTAAAATAGGGTATATGATGAGTGTTATGTGTGGGTTAGACTCTAGGACGATTGTTGAGTTGTTTGTGTGATTGATGTTGTGGTTGAGTCAATTTGGTGAAATTGTGATGTGTGTATGTGTTGTTGATGGTTGGTCATATGAAAGACCTAGAAAAGAAAATGGGTTTGAGGAACCCACAGGCAAGTGAGCGCCATTTTTGGTGTTGTCACCTTAGTAGTTATTTGATGTGTGTTGGATAATATTCGAATGAATATGTGTTGTAGTAATTTTGGGTTAAGTTTGATCATAGTATGAGAATCAAAGAAAAAAGGGAAGATGAGGGTTAGGCATCTAGGGCGCCATTCGAAGTGAAGTATTACTGTGTGCCGAGAAGGGTAGGTGCGTTGTAGGATGTGTACGTCGAAGGATATGTGTGTCGAAGTATGTGATGAAGTGTAAGTGTATATGTGATGAAGTGTAAGTGTAGATGTGACAAAGTGTAGTATATGTATGTCAAAACTAGTGTAACCGAGGTGAGTGATGGTGAAGTGAAGGAGTGTAACCGAGATAAGTGATGGTTAAGTGAGGTAGTGTAACCGAGGTAAGTGATGGCGAAGTGAGGAAGTGTGGCAAGGTGAGTGATGGTTAAGTGAAGAAGTGTAACCGAGGTAGTGTAACCGAGGTGAGTGATGGTGAATTGAGGAAGTATAATCGAGGTGTAGTGTATATAAGCCGAAGTGTAGTGGTCGAGGTGTAGTGTATGTATATCGAAGCTAGTGTTGTTGAGGTATGGATGTATCGAAGTGTAGTGTAGGTATGTCAAATCTAGTATTGTCGAGGTATGGATGTAATGAAGTGAAGTGAAGTGTAGGTATGTCGAATCTAGTATTGTCGAGGTATGGATGTAATGAAGTGAAGTGTAGGTATGTCGAATCTAGTATTGTCGAGGTATGGATGTAATGAAGTGAAGTGTAGGTATGTCGAATCTAGTGTTGCCAAACTGTAGATGTATTGAAGTGTAGTGTATGTATCTTTGAAGTGTAGTGGTCGAGGTGTGTAGTGTATATAAGCCGGAAGTGTAGTTGTCAGAGAGGCAGTGTATATATACCGAGGTGTATGTGTTGAGGTGTAGATGCATCGAAGTGAAAATGTCAACGTGTAGTGGGTCGAAGTATATGGAAGTCAACGTGTAGATGTGTCGAGGCGTATGTGTTGAGGTGTAGATGTATCGGAGTGTAAGTGTCGTCGTGTAGACGTGACGAAGTGTAAGTGTATGGGAGTCGACGTGTAGTTGCTGGAAGTGTAGAGTATGTATACCGAAGTGTAGTTCCGAAGTGAGGTGTATGTATGTCGAATCTAGTATTGTCAAGGTGTATGAGTACCGAAGTGTAGTGTTGTAGTGGTGACGAAGTGTAGGTGTCGGCGTGTCGGTGTCGAAGTGTGGATGTGAAGAAATGTGGTGAGACGAAGGGTAGTGTAGGTGTGAGGGTGCGGTGTGGTGTGCCAAAGTGCGGTGTGGTGTGACGAAGGGTAGTGTATGTGTGCCAGGGGCGGTGTGAGTGTGCCGAGGAGTCTTTGTTTTGACGCCTTGATGTGTAGTGCGAGTTGTTGCCAGCGCAATTTTGGGTCTTTGTTTGGTTCCGAAAGCACGTCTAAGTGGGTGAATGGTGGAGCCGTTTGGTCCTTAAGTGGCGGGTTAGTCCTTAGGTGACGGTTTGGTGCTTGTAGTAGCGGTGTAGTCCACTACTTTTGGTGTCGATGTGTCCAGGTGAGCTTGACGTTAGCCATAGAGCTATTGATTGGGGTATTGATGTTAGCCATAGAGCTAGTGACCGATGTGTTGATGTTAGCCATAGCGCTAGTGACCGATGTGTTGATGTTAGCCATAGAGCTAGTGACCGAGGTGTTGATGTTAGCCATAGAGCTAGTGACGATGTGTTGATGTTAGCCATAGAGCTATTGATGAGGTCTTGGTGAATTAAGTGATGGTGTAGCGGCGATTGTAGCGGCGGCATCCACGGCGGTGTAATGCCTTGCGGTGGATTAAATGGCGGAGGTAAATCCGATGATGATATTGGGGCTTCTACCGCATATCACCAAATGACGGATATTGGGGGCTTCGGCCTGCATATCACGGTGTTAATTCATACATGATGTGATTGTTTGTGGTTGATACATTGTTCATGGAGTCACATGCTTCATATGCATTAGCGACGGAGACAAGCCTCGGCCTCGATATTGTAGACTTCGGTCTTCATATCATTAGCGACGGAGACGACGCCCGAATGGCAAAATAGCGACGGTGACGGTACCATTAAGCCGGTGATGGTATCCATGCATTATACCCTTGGTGTTGGGTTGCATTCATGCATACATTCATGCGATTGGTGATGTTCTTGATGATTATGAGTTGATGTGTTATAACTTGATGATGTGTGTTTGTCTAGTGAGTAGGGATGTTTCTAGTTGCCATTCTCTAACATAATGTTTATCATACATTTTATTATATGTGTTAGAGACTCACCCTTCTGCTTTCTATGTTGCTTCTTTTGACGGCAACGTGCAGGTGATCCCGAGTGAAGGTCCTTCCTTCCTCAGTCTGTTTGTGGAGTCTTGCTCTGATACGTAGCACTGGGGGGACGAGTAGTCTATTAGTTGTTTTAATTTAAATTGTTGAACTGTAAGTTGGTGATGTATGACTTACTTAAAGAACTGGTGTTTTGAGGGTTCGCCCCATTGAAGTCGTGCTATGTATCACGCAATTATTTTTATTAGTGAAAAGTATTGTTGACTAGATTAAAGTGATGTTTTGGTGAATCTAGCATTCCCTTGAGGATGTATTTTTAAAAGAAAAACGATTTTTGAACTCTGATTTTAAATTAAATTACCGTTGAGAAAAGTGGGTGTTACAACTTGGACACGATCGTTCAAGGCGATAACAAGTCGTTGAGGCAGTATATCGACCGTTTCAATATTGAGGCCGAGACAATTCGCGACCTATCAGATAAAGACAAGTTGAAGTACCTCAAGCGTAGAATCAGGCCAGACCATAGGTTTGCAGAGGAGTTCACTCTCAACCGTTATACGGACCTCAACATGTTCCTTAGGAGGGCCAACGACCATATGGGCAACGAAGAGACGTTGGCAGCGAGGAAGGGCGCCCGTGCGCGACCCAAAGAAGAGCACAGCAGGCCAACTAAGGGACCAGAGGGACATCGTGAAAGCAGAGCGGATTTCCGACCAAAGAAATACGAGCAACGTACTAGGTTGAACACTCCCATAGCTCAGATCTACATGGATTGCCAAAACAACGAGTTTGTTGGGTTGAAGCGTCCTGATCCCCTCGTTCTCAACAAGGTGGCCGGTACACCAAAAAATACTACAGGTATGACAAAAGTCAGGGACATGACACCAACGACTGCATGGCCCTGAAGGACGATATTGAAGACCTCATTCAGAAGGGTAAACTGAGCAAGTACGTTAGAGCTGAAGGCACAAGGCGACCCGAAGAGAGGTCTGGGGAGCAACCCACCCATTCAAAGGGAAAGGCCGTGGCAACTCAGGCCATCGAAGCGGCCGGGGATAAAGATACCTCAGAAGAGGACGTCAGGCAGTCTAGGGGTTGTAATGCCCCAAAATTAATCAAGTAATTATTTAACTAATTTAATTAAATAGTTTATTTAGTTGGCCTTATTAAAATAAATATGGGATATTTAATTTAACTAAGGAGTGGTATGTAACAAATAAATGGGTGGTATTTTAGTTAGATAGGGAGGGAGGGAGGGAGAAAGTAATTAGGGGTGTGCAATTAGGGCCCATTGGAGTTAAGTGGCCCAAACTCAATTAATAAAACCTTAGGGTCTTAGGAGAAACCCTCATTAGAGCAAAAAGATCAAAAAATTAGAAAGTGAGAAGATTGAGAGAGGGTGCGACGGCTAAGGAGAAGAGAGGAAGGAGAGGAGCGCTTGATTAAGGAGAAAAGGGGAAGGCTTGGAGTGTTGGTG
The DNA here is from genome assembly GCA_020916435.1 of Oxytropis ochrocephala. Lineage (NCBI taxonomy): Eukaryota > Viridiplantae > Streptophyta > Magnoliopsida > Fabales > Fabaceae > Oxytropis > Oxytropis ochrocephala. Next base: position 69,719,581 of record CM037093.1, on the reverse strand, counting down.
TCTTGGAGGGGTTTCTTGAGGGCTTTGGTATTATCTTCCTTCAATTAACAAGGTATGGGGGCTCTCTTTCGTAGTTAATAATTTATAAACCATGAAATCATAGGGATTAGGTGTTAGGAGTAATTATTTGGTTGATTTATAATGTGTTTGAATGAATTACTTGAGTGATTGAATGAATAGGTGATTATATTGATTGTTGTATGGAGATTGAAATGTTATTGCATTGATTGTTGATATTGAGGTGTTATGACATGAATTTAATGAAGAACAATAGGGAGAATTAGAGTGATTGATAGGTGTTTGTGATATTGCATGGATAAGAATCGTTTTCATGGTGTTTGGTGGGGTTTGGGATAGGTTTGGGCAGCGAATAGTGTTAGGGGCGCCAATTCTGCAGGAATTTGGCGCCTGGGTTACTGTTTGGATCGGTTTGGGTGGTGTGCGGTGGGGTGGGGCGCCGGTCTGCGCAGAATCGGCGCGCTTTGCTTGTTGTTGTGCAGTGGGTTGTTGCGTTGGGTGTGAGCAGAGGTAGGGCGCCAGTGCGCAGAATCGGCGCACGTGCATTGTTTGGTTCTTTGCGTGGGGGTGCGGATAGGGGCGCCAGTGCAGAATCGCGCCGTGTCTTGTTGAGTGGGTGGTGACACATGTTGGCGCAGGAACAGTGTTAGGGGCGCCAAGTTTGCAGGAAACTGGCGCCTGTGTGTGCAGGTGAGGCTGGAACGAGTTCTGGGTGTGTGGTGTTGCGCAGGGGGCGCCATTTGGCTGCCCCAAGTGCGCCTGGTGGCGCCTGTGGTGCTGGTGTGTGTGCGTGCGTGGTGTCTTTGAGCAAAGGCGCCATTTGTCGCCCCTGTGCGCGCCGTGGCGCTGTGTGGCTGGTGTGCAGTGTAACACCCCTTATCTACCCCTTAATTTCCAACGTCATTATCGGAGTATTCCACTGTTCAAACATATTAATTAAGTAGTAGAAAGAAATGTTACGTCTTCATTAAATTAAACTCATCGTATGCACCATTAAATTTTTGCAACAACACATACATCATAAAGTTAAAACTTCAAAAATCATCTTATCACAGCGGAAATAAATATTGACTCACTAGTCCACTCAAACACGTCTCATAATCCTCAAATAAACCTCATACGATTAAGTAATTTAGCATCAAATCCCAAAAATACGCCCCCTAGGTGCTACGGTATCAGAGAGCGACACAAACAGACTTCCCGACAGCTAACAAGAAGGCAGCTAGACCTTCACTCGCGGTTACCTGCAGCGTTGCCACCATAGAGCAACATTCCAAGCGTAAGGGTGAGAATTTCAATAAAACATAATCGGATACATAATAGAGAAATGAGAGCGAGCAATCACACAAGATCATCATCATCACCACTTCATAATCACACAACACCGGCTCCAATCACAAGCAAGAACAATTCACGATTATAATTATGTATGAAAGTGCAACCCCCACTGGGGCATAATGCATGATGGTACCATATTCATCATAATTAAGAGGCCAAGCCTATTCTTTCTTTTGGAGGTCGAAGCCTATTCTTCGCAAGAGGCCGAAGCCTATTCTTCACAATTATGCACATGCCATGAGATTCTATATACACATGTGCATTTCATCAAATTACTCACCTGGAGTACTCATCATCATAAAACACTCATAGAGTGTATTCGCTGCATAATTCATCACAATCACACAACAAAGATTATTAAAACTATACTCATAGAGTATATTCTTCACAATTCATCATAACTAATGTTACCTCGTCATTATAGTCATACTCTTAGAGTATATTCGTCACAAAACATCACAAGTCATATCACAACATCATAATCACTCATAGAATGAACTCGTCATATTCGTCAAAATCATATAGCAACCTCATCATTGAGCATATATGTATATTTATATATTTCAGTTGTCTTTTAGCTTAGTGCGTTATAAAATAGTGAACTGATTGACTATGGGATTACTCAGGTAACTGATACTACTTGCAACGGGCATTGGCCACCTTTGCAAGGCTCTCAGTGATGCCCTTGTAAATACACCAGTGAAAGAAATTCTGACCTTAGTGGTAAACCACAATCTAGCCATAGTCAATTAGCACACTAATAGTATAACATTTCATTCTTATATCAACTACCACAAAACAGTTTATTTTGCCTTAAAAGTAGAATATTCAGTTAGGCCTCTGAATAAGCTTTCCAACGCATCTTAGAACACCTCAATCGGGTTCCCGGTTCGCAAGATATGAATTTTTCAAAACGCGTCTGACTTGTGAAAAAGCGATTGCAAAAAAAGGATGACGCGCGCGCGCGCGAGTCGAGCGCGACTCGAGCACGATTTGGCAGAAACATCAGGTTTCTGCGCAGCTCAATTGTGCCTGAAGCGCCACTCAAGCGCAGCTCAAGCGTGATTGTGCAGAAACAGTCAATTGTGCAGGAATTTCACGTTTTATTTACCAATTCAGTCATCCAACACTTCCAATGCATCAAATGCATCATAACAACACCAAAATCATCCAACAATATATATTCATCCAATGTCATCAATCTCATAAACAATGCCAATTCATCAAACATCATCAATTTCATCAAGTAATCATCAGCATTTATCAATCACTCAAACAACATCAAATTCAGTAGGAATTTTGATTTCATCAACTCCTCATGAACTAGGTCCTTACATGACAAATTTTAATTTCATCAAAACGTCACAAACCTCATCAATCATCAACAACTTCAGATTTCATCAAGACATCATAATTAATATTAATTCATCAACAAAATCTAACTCACAAAACCCCATAAAACCCTACCTATACCCAATTATGTTAAACGAAACCGCTAACCCTTACTTCAAGAGAATTGAAGAAGCCAAACCCGCTCCTAGCCATCTCCAAGAAACACCAACAACAAGCTTTCCTCCTCTCCATGAGGCCCTCCATGCGAAACCTCTTCTTCTTCTCCCTAGAGAACTTTCGGTTTCTCTCTCCTCTTCCTTTCTCTTCTTCTCTCCTTCTCTTCTTTTCTCCCTTTCCTCTCATTTTGCCTCACGGTTCTGCCTCCCCCTCTCAGCCGTTCCTCTTCTTCTTTTAATCCCTTTCTTTTCTTTCATTTACCCTAGGCCCAATTGATTTGGGCCAATGGCCTCTTATTTCCTACACCTCTCTTTTTATTTACTTCCACCTTTCCCTAACTCTTTAAACAACTCCTAATTAAAATAAACTCTATTAATTAATTAATTCTAATATTTCCTCACAACTTAATTCCCTTTAATTACTCCCACCACTCCTAATCACTTAAACACCTCCTAAATGAAATAAACTTCAAATTAATTAATCTACTTAAATAAATGTTGCAAGCCTTAAATAACTTAATTTAAATAAATGAATTAAATTATTTTGGGGCGTTACAACTCTCCCCCACTTAGAATATTTTCGTCCTCGAAAATTCACACCAAACTCACTAAACTAATACCAAATCTTCTTGTCAACTCCAACCATCATTGCCCTTAATCCATCATATACTTAGTAGCATACTAACACTTTTCTTTACATCTTTACTTCCACTTAGATGTTCTAATCAGAGGTTATCAAAGTCCTACTCAACTACTCAAACATCATCAAACTCATATCAAATTCCATAAGGACACATTCCCAAAAGTTCTTATAATGTATGGTCTTATTATTCCTCATGAGTCTCAACTTAAGGTATTGATTCAATCCCTCATACCACATAACTATCTACTTTCAATCCAAACACCACTACTACCCACAACTCAATACAGGCACGAAATTTAAAACAAGATTTAATTAACCTTCTATTCTCAAGGACCACACATAGAAAAATACATAATCAGTTATACGACCCACAAGTTCTAAAATGAATAACAATTTGTAGTACTACACGTGACTTCAAAATCAAGCATTTTTCACAACATCACGTATTGAGAACACTTATATATACACTTGTAATAATTAACATGAAGTCAAGTATGAGCACACCACTTAATTACCCAAATCAAAATTAACACATATATCCAAAATTTATAATACCATGAGTTATTGTCGCCTCTTTCATTGGGGATGAGTTATTGGGGTAATCAGTCCCTCCTACTCATGCCACCAATTAATTGAGGTCACAAAACTACAATCCTTCCAATTTACACATACTACGCTAAAAGGCTTTTAACGTGGTCTAGAGTGCGAAGGCGTCGTCACGACTCCCACTCTTTTGACATCGTTAAAACTCTTTTAACCATACCTATCTGAACAATTAACGACACAACTTTTCATCGCATCAACTAGTTAGTTAGAAAGGAACAAGCCAGCACATCAACCCCACAAGTTCAACCAATCATGTATAACCACATCTTTATCGGGTATAAAATCAATTCATCAATCGGTATCATTAAACTATCCTCATGATCATACACAATAAGTTTTGTGAGCAAAATATTTTCATTGTCCTAGCACACTTAAACAAATCATCAATCAATCTTAATCATATTCAATTACGTCATCATCAAAACATGCATTTACTCAATTTACTATAAAGAACTCATCATTTACATTTACTTCTTTGCTACTACAATGGTTCTCACATAATACCTAACACATAACACATAACACATAAACACAAATTGGGGTCACCGGGTACCCCCTACAAAGGATCACTCTTAATGGTCAAGACAATGAAGCATCTTAATACAAGTAGAAAGATTAATCTACAAGGCATTTAGCATACAACATTAACACGTAATCAAGAACATGTTACAAAGAAAATTCATATTATACTTCATGCTATACTTTCACCAATTCATATAGTCAAAGTGATAATGCTAAATCAACCACATAACAAGTTCATGCGAGACTAGAGTTTAATTTAGCCACATAAGTAAACACATAGGAGAACATACGACAACAAGGTGAGTACTCTTTTGTTGAAAATAAATTTAATACTCACATTAATACCCAACCATAACATTGCTTGTTAAAGGTTCACAAGCAACCTCAAAAATCACTTCGTTTTTAAATTACAAATCCACAACATATAAAGATCAGAGTTCAAAACGTTTTTTTTTTTTTTTTTCAAATCTTCATAAACTCGGTTGCAGAAAATTCTGCAACTATGCGTCTACTTTGACGAATTAATTAAAATAGTAAACGACATCGGATTTCGACAAATAAATACTTGTTGGAAAGCTCTCTGAGTGTAGTTTCTATCTATGATTTTTATTTTTCAAAATAAGTAGCCAATTGGTACAATTTTTTCAAAATACTGCACTTAGGTACCAAACTTGGATGAACTTCTTACTCAACTTGCAACCGAATTTTCTTTCGTCTCTTATTGAAAATTTATGAAACCAGTGGCAAACGACCGGAGTTAAATCCATTTTTCAAAACAATCAGCCACATAATTTTTGGATCAACCAAACAGTACCAGTTTAGAGAAACCGAAACGAGTGTCGAAATGCAAAACCGTAAACAAGTAAAATTCATCATGTTTTGATCACGAAACAATAATCTCAAACAACACTCAAATTTAACAATTCATGTCATCAAACAACACTTGGGCATCCAATCAACATTTTGATATTTGGTCAAACACCTACATGCACTCTAAACTTCACTTATGCATTTTATCAACACTTTACTTGCAACACTTTGACTACAATCTAATCAAATCATCCCGACACCCCAAATTCACCCAACCACCAAAAATACCAATTTCAACATCATATACTACTTAAGCATAGTAATTTCACCTTCAAAACTCATAAGGTAATACTATCAAACAACTTGTAGGCAACATATGTTCATAGTTCATCTCTACACTAAACACCGCAATTTCATCATTTAATGCACAGTCATTTAACTCACAAATACATTATTCGTCAACCCGACAACAACAACACGACACTTTGGTCACATTGACCCATCAACAACAACAACAACAAAGGTCATGGACCAAATTTAAGTCAAATAACAATCACACAATCTACATATCAATAAACGCGACATCTCTACTTCAAAAATATTTATAAGTAGAAGTGCGAAAAATGAGTAAAAGTTGTTTTCCAACACAATCAACAATTTACTTTTTGGAAATGAGTTTCGTAAATGAAAGGTGTCCTCAACTCTTAAAATCATGTAATAATTATTTATAAGAACATTGAAGCCTAGAGCGGCAAAAAAATATATTTTCCTTCGGTTTCAAAAGAAGTAACTAACCCATCTTTCGCAAACCAAGCATTTTCCAAACCATCAGGGAATTCAAAAACAGAAGACACAGAGTTCACACATTGGAAACACAATACAACACACATTATCGTGGGTATCTCCCCACTTATTCACTTACCATTCAGCGAAGACTCGGTTTGTCCTACACTGCGAAACATCACTTACTACACGGACAATGGTTAGAACGAGTACCAAGACTCGAGAGATAACTAGACTCGATCTTTGGACAACTTGGCGGATTGACCGAATCGCTCTCATACCAACTAATGTAACACCCTTATCTACCCCTTAATTTCCAACGTCATTATCGGAGTATTCCTTTGTTCAAACATATTAATTAAGTAGTAGAAAGAAATGTTACGTCTTCATTAAATTAAACTCATCGTATGCACCATTAAATTTGTGCAACAACACATACATCATAAAGTTAAAACTTCAAAAATCATCTTATCACAGCGGAAATAAATATTGACTCACTAGTCCACTCAAACACGTCTCATAATCCTCAAATAAACCTCATACAGTTAAGTAATTTAACATCAAATCCCAAAAATACCCCTAGGTGCTCTACGGTATCGTGAGAAAGCGACACAAGCAGACTTCCCGGACTAACAAGAAGGCAACTAGACCTTCACTGCGATTTACTGCGGCGTTGCCACCATAGAGCAACATTCCAAGCGAGAAGGGTGAGAATTTCAATAAAACATAATCGGATACATAATAGAGAAATGAGAGCGAGGCAATCACACAAGATCATCATCATCACCACTTCATGATCACACAACACCGGCTCAATCACAAACAAACAACAATTCACGATTATAATTATGTATGAAAGTGCAACCCCACCAGGGCATAATGCATGATGGTACCATATTCATCATAATTAAGAGGCGAAGCCTATTCTTCACTTTGGAGGCCAAGCCTATTCTTCGCAAGAGGCCAAGCCTATTCTTCACAATTATGCACATGCCATGAGATTCTATATACACATGTGCATTTCATCAAATTACTCACCTGGAGTACTCATCATCATAAAACACTCATAGAGTGTATTCGTCGCAATTCATCACAATCACACAACAACATTATTAAAACTATACTCATAGAGTATATTCTTCACAATTCATCATAACTAATGTTACCTCGTCATTATAGTCAAACTCTTAGAGTATATTCGTCACAAAACATCACAAGTCATATCACAACATCATAATCACTCATAGAATGAACTCGTCATATTCGTCAAAATCATATAGCAACCTCATCATTGAGCATATATGTATATTTATATATTTCAGTTGTCTTTTAGCTTAGTGCGTTATAAAATAGTGAACTGATTGACTATGGGATTACTCAGGTAACTGATACTACTTGCAACGGGCATTGGCCACCTTTGCAAGGTTCTCAGTGATGCCCTTGTAAATACACCAGTGAAAGAAATTCTGACCTTAGTGGTAAACCACAATCTAGCCATAGTCAATTAGCACACTAATAGTATAACATTTCATTCTTATATCAACTACCACAAAACAGTTTATTTTGCCTTAAAAGTAGAATATTCAGTTAGGCCTCTGAATAAGCTTTCCAACGCATCTTAGAACACCTCAATCGGGTTCGGTTCGCAAGATATGAATTTTTCAAAACGCGTGAAAAGCGGTGCAAAGCAGTGACCCGCGCGAGCGAGTCGAGCACGATTTGGCGGCGAAACATCGAGTTTCTGCGCAGCTCAATTGTGCACAAGCGCCACTCAAGCGCAGCTCAAGCGTGATTGTGCGAAGCGATCAATTGTGCAGGAATTTCACGTTTTATTTACCAATTCAGTCATCCAACACTTCCAATGCATCAAATGCATCATAACAACACCAAAATCATCCAACAATATATATTCATCCAATGTCATCAATCTCATAAACAATGCCAATTCATCAAACATCATCAATTTCATCAAGTAATCATCAGCATTTATCAATCACTCAAACAACATCAAATTCAGTAGGAATTTCGATTTCATCAACTCCTCATGAACTAGGTCCTTACATGACAAATTTTAATTTCATCAAAACGTCACAAACCTCATCAATCATCAACAACTTCAGATTTCATCAAGACATCATAATTAATATTAATTCATCAACAAAATCTAACTCACAAAACCCCATAAAACCCTACCTATACCCAATTATGTTAAACGAAACGCTCACCCTTACCTCAAGAGAATTGAAGAAGCCAAACCCGCTCCTAGCCATCTCCAAGAAACACCAACAACAAGCTTTCCTCCCTCTCCATGAGGCCCTCCATGCGAAACCTCTTCTTCTTCTCCCTAGAGAACTTTCGGTTTCTCTCTCCTCTTCCTTTCTCTTCTTCTCTCCTTCTCTTCTTTTCTCCCTTTCCTCTCATTTTGCCTCACGGTTCCTGCCTCCCCCCCTCTCAGCCGTTCCTCTTCTTCTTTTAATCCCTTTCTTTTCTTTCATTTACCCTAGGCCCAATTGATTTGGGCCAATGGCCTCTTATTTCCTACACCTCTCTTTTTATTTACTTCCACCTTTCCCTAACTCTTTAAACAACTCCTAATTAAAATAAACTCTATTAATTAATTAATTCTAATATTTCCTCACAACTTAATTCCCTTTAATTACTCCCACCACTCCTAATCACTTAAACACCTCCTAAATGAAATAAACTTCAAATTAATTAATCTACTTAAATAAATGTTGCAAGCCTTAAATAACTTAATTTAAATAAATGAATTAAATTATTTTGGGGCGTTACAACTCTCCCCCACTTAGAATATTTTCGTCCTCGAAAATTCACACCAAACTCACTAAACTAATACCAAATCTTCTTGTCAACTCCAACCATCATTGCCCTTAATCCATCATATACTTAGTAGCATACTAACACTTTTCTTTACATCTTTACTTCCACTTAGATGTTCTAATCTGTAGGTTATCAAAGTCCTACTCAACTACTCAAACATCATCAAACTCATATCAAATTCCATAAGGACACATTCCCAAAAGTTCTTATAATGTATGGTCTTATTATTCCTCATGAGTCTCAACTTAAGGTATTGATTCAATCCCTCATACCACATAACTATCTACTTTCAATCCAAACACCACTACTACCCACAACTCAATACAGGCACGAAATTTAAAACAAGATTTAATTAACCTTCTATTCTCAAGGACCACACATAGAAAAATACATAATCAGTTATACGACCCACAAGTTCTAAAATGAATAACAATTTGTAGTACTACACGTGACTTCAAAATCAAGCATTTTTCACAACATCACGTATTGAGAACACTTATATATACACTTGTAATAATTAACATGAAGTCAAGTATGAGCACACCACTTAATTACCCAAATCAAAATTAACACATATATCCAAAATTTATAATACCATGAGTTATTGTCGCCTCTTTCATTGGGGATGAGTTATTGGGGTGATCAGTCCCTCCTACTCATGCCACCAATTAATTGAGGTCACAAAACTACAATCCTTCCAATTTACACATACTACGCTAAAAGGCTTTTTAACGTGGTCTAGAGTCTTGAAGGCGTCGCCACGACTCCCACTCTTTTGACATCGTTAAAACTCTTTTAACCATACCTATCTGAACAATTAACGACACAACTTTTCATCGCATCAACTAGTTAGTTAGAAAGGAACAAGCCAGCACATCAACCCCACAAGTTCATAAACTGATTTGGTGTACTTGAATTGACTGTTTCTCTGGCGTAACTGTATTTGGTGTATTTGGGTGTTCATAAACTGATGGTGTATTTGGTGTAATTGTATTTCTGGTGTAACTGTATTTCTGGTGTACTTGAATTGACTGTTTCTCTGGCGTGCTAGTTTGCCTATTCTACTGTGTTTCTTGTTTTATCTATTATTTCCTATGTAAAGAGACTCACCCTACTGCGTCGTGTTGCTTCTCATGTCGGCAACCTGCAGGTGACGGTGACTGAAGGTGACTAGAGATCCTTCTTCTAGTATGGTCGAGTCGGCTCTGATACGTAGCACTGGGGGGAATGTTTAGCTTGTTATTTCCTTTATATTTTGAACTATTACGTTAAGTTGTTATTTTCCACTGCTGTAATACTTATTCCCGGAGTTAATTGGTGCTATGTATCACATATATTGAAGTTTTATTTTAATTAATATTTTGGAGTTTTGATTATGGTGTTTAAATGTGACACCCTCGAGTGGTCTCACTAAAGATTTTTATGCACTCTGATTTTCATTTAATTAAATAGTAGTTATGTAGAAGGGGGTGTTACATTAGTGGTATCAGAGCAGTTCGGTCTGTCCGACCAAGTCGTTGAGTCTTTAGTCTTTTGATTCTCGAGTCTTGTTACTCGTTCTAACTGAACTCTTGTTTCAATTATAAGCTAAGATGGTTGGACGTAATGATGCTGCTCTTGCTGCTGCTCTGGAAGCAATGGCTCAGGCTGTGGGGAATCAGCAGGCTACTGCGTATGCTGGTGCACGTAATTTGGCCACATTCCAAAGGGAGAATCCGCCTACTTTCAAAGGTCGGTATGATCCTGATGGAGCTTTGGCATGGTTGAAGGAGATCGAGAGGATTTTCCGGGTTATGGATTGTACGCCTGCGCAGAAGGTGAGGTATGGTACTCACATGCTGTCTGAAGAAGCCGATGATTGGTGGTTGGGAACTCTGAAGAGGTTGGAAGCTGCTGGTGGAGAGATCACATGGAATGTGTTTAGGGGCGAGTTCATGAGGAAGTACTACCCAGAGGATGTGAGAGGAAAGAAGGAGCTGGAGTTTCTGGAGTTGAAACAAGGGGATAAGTCTGTGGCGGAGTATGCGGCAAAGTTTGTGGAATTGTCCAAGTTCTATCCTCATTACACTAATGATGCTAGTTCGGAATTTTCGAAGTGTATCAAGTTTGAGAACGGGCTAAGGCATGACATCAAGAAGGCGATTGGTTACCAGAAGATAAGGGTGTTTAATGACCTGGTGGATAGCTGCAGGATTTTCGAGGAGGATAGCAATCGTTCATACAAGATAGTGAAGGAGAAGAGAGGTTCTCAGTTTCGGGGGAAGCCCTATGATGTTTCAGGTGGTAAGGGCAAGGGAGAAGAGAGTTCGGGCATGAAGCCAAGTGGGGGAGACGCTACTGCGGGCATTGTGTGTCACAATTGTGGTAAGCCGGGACATAAGAGTCCAGATTGCATGGTCAACAAGTGCTAAGTGTGGTAAAGAGGGTCATATAGCTGCTAAGTGTGAGAAGCGAGATGTGGTCTGCTACAACTGTGGAGAAATGAGGCACATTAGTACCAAGTGTCCAAAGCCGAAGAAGGAGAGGTCTAGCGGGAGGGTGTTTGTCCTGGCAGGTACGGAGCCTACGGAAGAAGGATGATTGCATTTAGAGGTACGTGTTTAGTTAAGGGTACTCTGCTAGAATCCATTGTCTGTTGCGATGAGTGTTTAAGTGGTGCATTGTCAATAATAGTTAAATTTTCGAGGACGAAAATATCCTAAGTGGGGGAGAATTGTAACGCCCCAAAATTAATCAAGTAATTATTTAACCAATTTAATTAAATAGTTTATTTAGTTGGCCTTATTAAAATAAATATGGGATATTTAATTTAACTAAGGAGTGGTATGTAACAAATAAATGGGTGGTATTTTAGTTAGATAGGGAGGGAGGGAGAAAGTAATTAGGGGTGTGCAATTAGGGCCCATTGGAGTTAAGTGGCCCAAACCCAATTAATAAAACCTTAGGGTCTTAGGAGAAACCCTCATTAGAGCAAAAAGATCAAAAAATTAGAAAGTGAGAAGTGTTATACCCCAATTTTGTCCGTCTTCCTTTTCTTGTTTTAGTCGTTTATGTTTATTGGGGCCGTGTTTCGGAGTCGCATGATTACGAGAATTATTAGTGTAGAGTCTCGGTTACCACCCAAACCAATTCCAGTCACTACGTTCAACTAAATCGAAATGCCGTTGTTCAAATTAGGCACGCGCGCGAATGATCGATCTTTTCGTGCGTTCTTCAATTTAATATCCGTATTTGAGTTTAGTCGTACATAAGCAGGTCTACCTAAAGTCATTTTTCTCGAAATTTGGTTTAAATTCAGACTTAATAATGCGATTCCGAGTTAATTTTAGTGTTTTTAGTTAACGCGCCCATTTCTTTTATTTTTGGTCTCGTTTTAGCGCAGTTGTCTAGTCCAGCCCGTTCTCGTCTTTGTATTTGGTCGGACTCCTTTTTCTTATTGTTATTTTTATTTTGTTTATTTAATTTATTTAAGCATATATAACAGTCCAAAAATGTCAAAAAAAAATCCTACTTAGTTTAATTTACAATTTAAAAGCACTTAAGAGTCAAATAAGTCCAAAAATACAAAAAAAATAGCAATACTAAAAATACAAAATAAATAAATCCGAAAATAAAATAAAAAAAGGCAACAACACAGCTGTAAGCCTTCTAAACCCTAACCCTAGCTTCTCTCCTTGCTCACCAAGTATCCATCTCCCACAAGCCCAAACCCAAACCTGAAAATCAATCAAAACACAATCAAAATCATTAATGTTTTACCTAATTTTCAACTATAAATAGACAGTCTAATAACAGTCAAAGACACACAGAAATCAAGGCAGAAGACTGACGGCAAAATCACCTCAAAAAAGGATTAGGGTTCAATGTCAGAATCCTAATCACCAAAACACATTTTAAATTTTCGAAAAAGGATTGGAGTTCAATCATCAGTATTACGGTAGCAGAATCACGGTAGCAGGATCAAGCAAATAACAAATGCAGTGAGACAGACAGTGGCAATCGCAGGAGTGTTAAGGTGATCATCAAAGCCGGAAAATAGGTAGGCATTTCATTGTCTTGGTAAATAGGAATTTGTTATGTATTCTGTTAGGAAAATGGTAGAGTTAAATACACATATTAATAGACTTTGATGCATGTTTGAAATAAGGTTTTCAAGGATTGATAGATGTGAATATCATCATTCTTAATAATAATAAAAAAACGCAAGTTAGTGCTTTAGAAACTTCAGATCAGAAGATTAGAAACAAACTTCTTTCTAGTATTTTGTTCGTTTTAACAAATGACATTAGCAATTAGTTGCAGCAAAAAAAAAGGGGTCTAGAAATTGCAACTTAGAATTAAAAATAGGAGTTCTAAATATCAAATCGGTGACAGATTCATTTAGTATTAATTTAGGTTCCAAGATCAGAAAATAGGAAAGAAGGAGGAAGCGAACCAGTAACCAAAAATGACAAATGGAAAGTCAGCTTCATACAGACCGATTTGGGGTTTAAAATTAGTTAAAAACCCAGTAAATAAGAACAGAGTAGCAAAAAAGTAAAAAAAAAAAAAACAGAACGAATCCCAGTCACCATCGTCTTCTCCGGCAAGTTTCTCCATCTCCGGCGAACCTCTGGTCACTGTCCTCCCCCTCCCTCGCGCGTCTGTTCTTCTTCCTTCGCTATCCCTCAGTCTCACAATCTCTCTCATCGTCTTCTCCCCTAAAACCGGCGACATTCTCGCCGGAGTAAGCTCTCTCTCTCTCCCCTGGAATCACGTCGTGAGTTCGCACTTCTCTCTCAAGAAGTTGTGCGGCGCCGCAGCAGCAGGGATGGAGGAAAGGAATGGATTTTAAAATTAGGGTTTTCTCTTTAGGTTTTCCTTTTATATTGGGCTGTTTATTTTTCATTTTTTTTAATATTCAGATTATTAGTTACACCCTCTTATTCACGCACGCACCCCTCCCTTACTTAAGCCCAGTTTCGCATACTGGGCTCTCCCATGCGAACTGGGCTTCCTTTTTGCACCTCCAATTAATTATACAACCCCTGCGATTAATAAAACCCCAATTTACAATCTGCACCCCCTGTTTCTCTTTTTAATTCTTTTCCAACTCAAACATAAATTATTTTAGGACTAATGAGCTGTACAGTTCAGTAATCCTACAAAGATTAATAAAATATAAATAAACCATTTTTTTTCAAAACATAAACGGCTAAGTCGGTTGTACAACCGGGTTAGTCATTATTTTAGGGCCAATGAGCTGTACAGTTCAGTAACTCTGAAAACTTAATAAATACGAATAAACTATTTTTCTTAAAAAATAGGGGACTAAGTCGGTTGTACAACCGGGTTAGTCAGCGTTCTAGAACTAATGAGCTGTACAGTTCAGGAGTTCTAGAATACCTATTCTAAAACTAACCCACTTCACACCAAACCGATTTCTTTCAAAAACTCAAAACCATTTTCAAAAAGTAGGGGACTAAGTCGGTTGTACAATCCGGGTTAGTCGTCCTAGAATCGGTGAGTGCATGCAGTTCAAGGAATCCTAGAACCCCTACACTAAAAACACCAACCCACAAACCTTTTTCAGGAAGAACTACGTAGCTTTGATTCCTACATTGCATCTGGAGGTACGTAGGAGCAAGACTCAACTCTTGTCAAGCACTAAAAACCAAAAATTTAAATAAGTCTTTTTCTCTATAAATAAAAGGGTAATAATTAAATAAATTTTAATTAATTAGACAATGGATGTCGTGGGGTGCTAATACCTTCCCCACATATAACGACTCCCGAACCCTAACAATGCTTTGTCCTAAACCTAAAGGGATTTTCCGAATTTGCCCATAAACTAAAATTTGGCGGCGGCTTCCTAAGAACCTTTCGAAGAATCCTTTCCCAGATTTTTCGGTCGCTACAGCTGGCGACTTCACTGGGGACTTATTTATTTTTAGAGAGTCAAAACCTAGTCTAATTAATTTAGGATTAATTCAATTTTTACCCTTTTATTTATTTATTTGCTTTTGCATAATTATGTTATTTATTTGTGTAAACCCTAGGGTAGAAGACGATATTTGTATGTTTGTTCTGTTTGCAGCTTTGGGTTATGTTAAACTGCTCCTGCGGGACGTACGTCTCGTTGGGTGGTCACGAAAATCTCACCTAGAGTTTGATTCCTTTTGAGGATGCTATCCCTTCTAATAGTTTGCCTATTGTTGGGGTCAGTGTTCTTGGTTGGGGTCCTTGGCTCTAGGAACCATGTGTAGGATTCTTTAGAACCACCCTTGTGAGGTTCACTATAAAGAAAACTTTAGACCCACTCCATAGGGTACCCTTCTAGGGTCACAAAGGAGCTTTATACCCTCTTATTCAAACGAACATTAACGCATACCGTCTTTTATCAAAAAGTCAAAAATCAAAATCATTATTTATTACATTTTTAGAAAATATACCACATGCATTTTCTTTGCATAAAAAACAACAAGATAAACATCTTATGTTACGTACATTTTTATGACCGCCTGAGAATTAAAAGCTTTATTTTGGAGAGAAGCCATGCATGCTAAAGTCAAAGTTAAACTTTGTACTTTACTCTCCAAATGTAAACTTATAATTCCCCGACGCGACAATTAAAATCATATATTATCATTTCATACACATACATTACATTCGCATTTCATATACATTCGTTCGTTCGCATTCTCATTTCATGCGCATTCATTCATTTGCATACTTACATCATGCATTATAAATAAAAAAAACAAACATAATTTTAGAGAAAGATTGTGATGAGAGGTGAGACATTCTTGTGAGATAAATAATTCTTTTTGAAAAAGTTTAGCCATACTAGTTGCAAGCTCAAGGTGTTTCAAGGCACTCAATTTTTCAAATTAGCAGCTCGTTCACATTTTTTTCAACAAAGCGTTGCATCCCATGATGAATGACCGAAATAGTCCATCAAAATTTCATTCATGTTAACTCTCTACGAAGCATTCGTATAGTAACTTGTGTGTGACATGTGTCTTTATTTTTTGTTTGAGTCAGTTAATGTCCTTACATTGTCATCATCCCCCGTCCAAGTCTAATCCCACCCCAACCACCCTAAAGTACATACTCCCATACTTAGTCAACTTTTTGGTTTGTTCTCACTGATGAAATAACACTTTAGGTCCTCCACACTGGGGAAAATTTGTGATCTCTAAAATACCTTGTCAACATTGTATTCCCTTGGTGCAAGTCCTTTACAAAAAAAAATTAAATAAATAAATAAATAAATTCAAAAAGGCCCGTTAGGTTGAAAACTCGTAAGGGCGGCCTAAGCAAAAATTAGGGCACACAAAAAAAAAAAAAGGAGCAAATATTTTGTAAATAAGTAAATTATTGTCCTTAAGTTAATTTTTGAGAAAACGAGCAATCATGATGTGAAATGAAGTTGAACCATCTTTCCATACCCTCAAAAATCCTTTGCCACCCACCTTAAGCCAAATCTAAAAACCTTTCAATCACCCTAGACAAGGATCAATTCTACATCAAAGATAGTGTATCACTCTTATCTGCTCACTCAGCTCAAAAGAAAGAGAGAAAAATCACAAAAAAAAGGTGAAAAAAAAGGATTGAAAAATCCCAAAAAAAATCAAAAAAAGTAAAACTAGTAAGAATCGTGAGCTGATATTTCGTACAATTAAACGCATAAGAGATCCTTGTCTGAAATAAACCCTCAAACACTTCCCAATGTCCTATCCTTCATTAATCCATCTAAACTGATCCATTCTACCACGAGACATAGACCCTCAAACACTCCTTTGAGCCTAATAAACCCTTCTTTCATAAGCCATTAACCATTAGCCAAACTACACTGCTGAATAAAAATCATTTGTCTCATCGATCCTCAAACCCTTCCTTTGGCCTCAATATCCTACCCTCCACAAACCATTGGCCAAGTGACAATCCTAAACAGGTCCATTCTACCATGAGGCACATCAACTACTGTCTCAATAAAACCTCAAACACTCAGTTGAGCCTAACAACCATTTCCTTCATAAACCATTAACCATCATCCACATTACAACTCCAAAAATCCATTCTGATCAATGACCGATTGCTTTTGTTTTCTCAAAGTTTTAATCTTAGGACAAATAAGTTTATTTATTTACAATATGTCTGCTCAAAAAAAATGTATCTAAAAAAAAACTCAAATAAAGAAAAATCAGAGGACTTGCACTATAAGATCCATCCAAGTTACAATTATACCAAGACAAGGTCTATTGATCACCAAGTGTAGCTTTCATCATAGCAAGCTCATGACCATCATAGTCTGGGAGTCATTCTCAAAATAACCAAAAGTTCATGCTAGGATCGTTACCTAGATCCTAAAGTGGGGAACCCCTTTCACCATCTATTCCATTTGAACTTGGGGAAATTTGTCCAGTATCCATCCCATGCCACTCCCAGTCTATACAGCCGCATTTGACCATCTCCAAAAACCCATAACCCTAACTCTGTCACCTTTCCAATCTCACTAAAGCCAACCATTCGAAATACCATTCCAAGTGGGGCAATCCTGTTGCTCTTCACTCCACCTTCAAATGGGAAAATTCACCCTACACCCATCTCATCCCCTTTCCATATTCACAGCCAAAAAACCATACCCGGGCAATTTCTCAACTCACTATCCTAAATGTTTCTACTCTAGGTGGGGCAATCTTGTCCTTACCATAATTAGGGAAACATCAAACTCTATGGGTTGAGACAACATCACCTACTTGCCACCTTTCATTCCAAAGCCAATGCCTTCCAAATTCATCATCTTCTACACCCCTAGCTTGTCACCACTAGACAGGGGCATACACTCACCGTCATCAAATCTAAGTTGGGGGCAGTCCTGCATTTCTTGGCTTGGAAAAACGTACCTTTGATGACTTTGACAAAGACCAGTCAGTCAATCACCCCTTCATGTGCTACAAATATCCTCACCCTAAGCCTTTAGAATCCTAAGTTAACTGACTCATTCATCAATACTTGCACTAACATATACGTCTTTACTAAGCAAAACTTCAGAGAGAGAGAATACAAGTTGATCATGTGATGCTAAAAATCCACTTAGGTAACTTTGTGGACATATACTTCGATCATCAAAGGGCATCATAATAGAAGGAAAAATAAGCGAGCCTGCAAATATGGTCAAGTACTTTTTCATATCAGTGTCTGTAGATAATGACCTTGAGAATGCCGAAGTTTGAATCAAAACTAATTTTTCCAAATATTCACCCACGCTTCTCACATCTTATCATTACAAAAAATAAAAATGTTTTGCACCCAATCACTCATATCATATCATACCATCGTATCGTGCATGCACCATGGCATTAGCATTCAATCATTCCATTTGCATCATATTCACATTTGCATTTCATGCCTTCATTACGTAACAAGCAAAAAAGCAAAAAACAAAAGAGAAAAAAAAATCAAATCATTCCACCAGATACCAATCATTGCACGTACGCGTGCACCATTAATTGCATTGCCAAAAGAAGAAAGCTTTTCCCCCCTCAGGAAGATGCATTTGTTAGGTGTGCTTGGATAAACACGATAAGTGTCGGTCCCTATATTTCATTCCCAAATTAATCCCATATCATATTACGGATCACCAGGTTGATCCCTATAGACCCCAAGTGGTCCTTCAGAGCAGTGCCCTAAGTGGCCCAGGTCGCAACGTTGGAGTCGAACAAGACGGACCTTCGCAGACCCGAGTGGTCCTCGGACTAGTTGTGTCGACCCTAAGACACGATGGGCGTCCTTCATGGTCAACATATCGATTCTAGACACGATCTTGACCCATCATGGCTTTCGAATATAAAGGCCCCCTCGAGGCCGTGTTACTAGTACCAGTAGCTAGTTGCGCTCCTCGAGACCACGATGGTCCTTCAATCAAGGCCAAGCGCGGACTTCCGGACCACGAGTGGTCCTTGAGAGCCTTAGTGCTCCTTGAGGTCCTTGTTGACCCTTCATTCAACTCTCGGTTAATGCGCCAAGTATTAACCAATCCCTCTTATCTCTCAAACCTTCCACTTCCCCCCTTAAACGGACAAAATTAGCGTATATCTTATCTTTATTCCTATTTCTACTATGAAAGTTCGAGAGCTCAGCACTTTCTACTAAAATATTAATAAAGAGGGGCAGTTGTTATACCCCAATTTTGTCCGTCTTCCTTTTCTTGTTTTAGTCGTTTATGTTTATTAGGGCTGTGTTTCGGAGTCGCATGATTACGAGAATTATTAGTGTAGAGTCTCGGTTACCTACCCAAACCAATTCCAGTCACTACGTTCAACTAAATCGAAATGCCGTTGTTCAAATTAGGCACGCGCGCGAATGATCGATCTTTTCGTGCGTTCTTCAATTTAATATCCGTATTTGAGTTTAGTCGTACATAAGCAGGTCTACCTAAAGTCATTTTTCTCGAAATTTGGTTTAAATTCAGACTTAATAATGCGATTCCGAGTTAATTTTAGTGTTTTTAGTTAACGCGCCGATTTCTTTTATTTTTGGTCTCGTTTTAGCGCAGTTGTCTAGTTCGGCCCGTTCTCGTCTTTGTATTTGGTCGGACTCCTTTTTCTTATTGTTATTTTTATTTTGTTTATATATTGGGCTGTTTATTTTTCATTTTTTTTAATATTCAGATTATTAGTTACACCCCTCTTATTCACGCACGCACCCCTCCCTCACTTAAGCCCAGTTTCGCATACTGAGGTCTCCCATGCGAACTGGGCTTCCTTTTTGCACCTTAAATTAATTATACAACCCCTGCGATTAATAAAACCCCAATTTACAATCTGCACCCCCTGTTTCTCTTTTTAATTCTTTTCCAACTCAAACATAAATTATTTTAGGACTAATGAGCTGTACAGTTCAGTAATCCTACAAAGATTAATAAAATATAAATAAACCATTTTTTTCAAAAAATAAACGGCTAAGTCGGTTGTACAACCGGGTTAGTCATTATTTTAAGGCCAATGAGCTGTACAGTTCAGTAACTCTGAAAACTTAATAAATACGAATAAACTATTTTTCTTAAAAAATTGGGGACTAAGTCGGTTGTACAACCGGGTTAGTCAGCGTTCTAGAACTAATGAGCTGTACAGTTCAGGAGTTCTAGAATACCTATTCTAAAACTAACCCACTTCACACCAAACCGATTTCTTTCAAAAACTCAATAACCATTTTCAAAAAAGTAGGGGACTAAGTTTTCAAAAAAGTAGGGGACTAAGTCGGTTGTACAATCGGGTTAGTCAGCGTCCTAGGAATCAGTGAGCTGTACAGTTCAAGGAATCCTAGAACCCCTACACTAAAAAACACCAACCCACAAACCTTTTTCAGGAAGAACTACGTAGCTTTGATTCCTACATTGCATCTGGAGGTACGTAGGAGCAAGACTCAACTCTTGTCAAGCACTAAAAACAAAAAATTTAAATAAGTTTTTTTCTTTATAAATAAAAGGGTAATTATTAAATAAATTTTAATTAATTAGACAATGGATGTCGTGGTGTGCTAATACCTTCCCCACACATAACGACTCCCGAACCCTAACAATGCTTTACCTTCCCCACACATAACGACTCCCGAACCCTAACAATGCTTTGTCCTAAACCTAAAGGGATTTTCCGAATTTGCCCTTAAACTAAAATTTGGTGGCGGCTTCCTAAGAACCTTTCGAAGAATCCTTTCCCGGATTTTTCGGTCGCTACAAGAAGATTGAGAGAGGGTGCGACGGCTAAGGAGAAGAGAGGAAGGAGAGGAGCGCTTGATTAAGGAGAAAAGGGGAAGGCTTGGAGTGTTGGTGTCTTGGAGGGGTTTCTTGAGGGCTTTGGTGTTATCTTCCTTCAATTAACAAGGTATGGGGGCTCTCTTTCGTAGTTAATAATTTATAAATAATGAAATCATAGGGATTAGGTGTTAGGAGTAATTATTTGGTTGATTTATATTGTGTTTGAATGAATTACTTGAGTGATTGAATGAATAGGTGATTATATTGATTGTTGTGTGGAGATTGAAATGTTATTGCATTGATTGTTGATATTGAGGTTTTATGACATGAATTTAATGAAGAACAATAGGGAGAATTAGAGTGATTGATAGGTGTTTGTGATATTGCATGAATAAGAATAATTTTCATGGTGTTTGGTGGGGTTTGGGATAGGTTTGGGTAGCGAATAGTGTTAGGGGCGCCAATTCTGCAAGAATTTGGGGCCTGCGTTACTGTTTGGATCGGTTTGGGTGGTGTGCGGTGGGGTGGGGGCGCCAATTCTGCAGGAATCTGGCGCCTGGTGCACTGTTTGTGCAGGTGGGTTGTTGCGTTGGGTGTGAACAGGAGTAGGGGCGCCAATTCTGCAGGAATCTGGCGCCTGGTGCACTGTTTGGTTGCTGCGTGGGGGTTCAACATAGGGGGGCGCCAATTCTGCAGGAATCTGGCGCCTGGTGTACTGTTGAGTGGGTGGTGACATCAGTTGGCGCAGGAACAGTGTTAGGGGCGCCAAGTTTGCAGGAAACTGGCGCCTGTGTGTGCAGGTGAGGCTGGAACGAGTTCTGGGTGTGTGGTGTTGCGCAGGGGGGCGCCATTTGGCTGCCCATGTGCGCTGAGTGGCGCTGTGGTCTTTGGTGTGTGTCGCGTGCGTGGTGTCTTTGAGCAAGGGCGCCATTTGGCTGCCCAGTGCGCTCGTGGCGCTGTGTGGCAGTGTGCAGTGATGTACAAGTCATGAGGCGCCAACATTGCGTGACCCAAGGCGCAACTTGGCGCCTGTGTCTAGGTGTGGGTTCAAACTAGCCCCTAGGTGTTAAATTAATCCTTATGGTGTCAGATTAGTCCCTAGGTGTCAAATTGGTCCTTGAGGTGTCAAAATAGTCCCTAGGTGTCAGAATGGTCCCCGAGGTGTCAAACTAGTCCCTAGGTGTTAAATTAATCCTTATGGTGTCACATTAGTTCCTAGGTGTCAAATTAGTCCTTGAGGTGTCAAATTAGTCCTTAGGTGTCAAAATGGTCCCTGGGTGTTGAAAGGGTCCTGTTATACCCCAATTTTGTCCGTCTCCTTTTCTTATTTTAGTAGTTTATTTTATTCGTATTTTGAAGTCACGCGATTCCGAGCTAATTTTTTTTTAACACGCCCATTTCTTCTATTTTTGGTCTAGTCTTAGCGCACTTGTCGAGTCCGGTCCGGCCTCGTCTTTGTATTTGGCCGGACTCCTTTTTCTTATTATTTTTGATTCTTATATATGCGATCCAAAAATTCTATTTTTCAGTTTAAAAGTGTTTAAGAGTCCAAAAAATATCAAAAATAATTCTACTTAGTTAATTTACAAATTAGAAGCATCTAAGAGTCAAATAAGTCCAAAAATACAAAAATAAATAATACTAAAAATGCAAAAAAAAAACAAATCCGAAAATACATAAAAAAAAGGGGGGAAACAAATGGCAGTAGTAAGCTAGGGTTTCCATCAGCTTCTTTCCAAGCTACTGGGCCTGGGTTGATCCGCTCCAAAAACCTGAAAAATAATTCAAGGCCCAGTCAAGATGCAGTTAATGCTAACCCTAAGTTTTTAATATAAATAAGCAGTCAATCCACAGTAAAAAAGGGGGAGAGGCAGTTGCAAATATCACTGAGAAATAAAGATTAGGGGTTCACATTGAAACCCTAATCACCTAAACACGTTTTTATTTTTGAGATCCGAGATGCGTAGAAAGGGTTTGAGCAACCAACGGTAGTAGCGGAAAAGTAAGAGCGATCGGCGATCGAGCGATAATAGAGAAGAAGAGAAAGTTTGGAATTTGGGTTGGTTATATTGTATATATTTGTAAATCTGAAAATAGGTGTATTGTTAGTACTCAAATCCATGTATCTGATGTATATGTTTGCTAATATGTTTCTCTTCGTTACGATTTATTTACACGTATAGGCCTAAATAACAAACAGGATAACTAAGAGTAAGCACATAATTAACAGATCAGAAAAAATTGTTTCTAGGAATAGAGTAAAAAATTATTAGATCAGGTTTGCCTTTCATGAAATCAGAATACTCAAATCAGAGTACTCAAATCAGAGTATGAAATCAGAGTATGAAACCAAAAAACAAACATCTAGAACCAGAGAAATCAGCAAGACCAGACTATAAATCGAAACACAGGTAAGGGAGTCTGAAGCATAATATTCCATCAGGCTAGAAGAAAAAAAACAAAAAATGAAAGAGGTAGAAGAAACCGAATGGAATGAGGCAAGTATGGAGGTCTGTCACCAGCGCCGACGAGTTCCATCGCCAGCGTCGTCCTCTCCGACGTTCTGACCATCACTAGCGAACCACCCTCCATTCGCAAAATCACCACCGCCTGAAACCGAACCCTCCTCTCTCGCCGTTCAAACCGCTCCCTTCCTCCGATCGCGCTCTCTCTCTCCTCGCCGTGAAATAAAGGCGGATTTTTCCGCGGAGGCTGCTCCCTCCTCTCTCGCGTATGCGTAGCTGTTAGGTTTAGGAGAAGGGGATGAAGTGTTTTAGGTTTTTTTTTCTCTGTTGGGCTTAGGTTCATGTAGTTACTTTTGTTATTTTTTTAATATGTTCAGCATGCTAGCCACACCCCTCCAATCCCTGCGCAAGCCTCCCCCCACTTAAGCCCAGTTTCGCATACTGGGCTATCCTATGCGAATTGGGCTTACTTTTAACACCTCCTATTGATTATGCAACCCCCTGCGATTAATAAAACCTCAATTTACAATTTTCAACCCCTGTTTTCCTTTTTTAATTCTTTTTTAACTCGAACAGAAATAGTTTTTCTCGAAGTCAAATAAACGGCTAAGTCGGTTGTACAACCGGGTTAGTCATCATTTCAGGACCAATGAGCTGTACAGTTCAGTGATTCTGCGAAAAACTAAATAAAATATAAATAAATCATTTTTCCATAAACAAACGGCTAAGTCGGTTGTACAACCGGGTTAGTCATCATTTTAGGACCAATGAGCTGTACAGTTCAGTAATCCTACAAAAAAACTCAATAAATACGAATAAACCATTTTCCAAAAAATAGGGAATTAAGTGGTTTATCTGATCGGGTTAGTCAAGCGTTCTAGAATTAATGAGTACATGCAGTTCAGGAGTTCTAGAATACCTATTCTAAAACGAACCCACCTCACACCGAACCACTTTCTTTCAAGAACCCTAAAATTATTTTCGAAAGTAGGGGGCTAAGTCGGTTGTACAATCGGGTTAGCCAGCGTCCTAGGAATCAGTGAGCTGTACAGTTCAAGGAATCCTAGGATCCCTACATTAAAAAACACCAACCCACAAACATTTTCAGGAAGAACTACGTAGCTTTGATTCCTCCATTGCATCCGGAGGTACGTAGGAGCAAGACTCAAACTCTTGTCAAGCACTAAAAACCAAAAACTTAAATAAGTCTTTTCTATACAAATAAAAGGGTAATAATTAAATAAATCTTAAATTAATTAGACCATGGATGTCGTGGGGTGCTAATACCTTCCCCACACATAACGACTCCCGAACCCTAACAATGCCTTGTCCTAAAACCTAAAGGGATTTTCCAAATTTGCCCTTAAACTAAAATTTGGTGGCGGCTTCATTTTCGAACTTCGAAGAATCCCTTTCCCGGATTTTTCGGTCGCTACAGCTGGCGACTTCACTGGGGATTTAATTCTTTGTAGAGGGTCAAAGCCTAGTTTAATTAATTTAGGATTAATTCAATCTTTACCCTTTTATTTATTTATTTGCTTTCGCATAATTATGTTATTTATTTGTGTAAAACCCTAGGATAGAAGACGATATCTGTATATATGTTTGTTTGTCTGTTTGCAGCTTTGGGTTGTTTTTAAACTGCTCCTACACACACTGCACCTCTACACTTCACACACGTGAGAAAAGTCCTCTACCCGGACTCGAGCATAAACCTAAGTTAGAGTGAGATTGTGTAGTGATGGCCTGCGGGACGTACGTCTCGTTGGGTGGTCACGAAAATCTCACCTAGAGTTTGATCCCTTTTGAAGATGCTATCCCTTCTAATAGCTTGCCTATTGTTGGGGTCAGTGTTCTTGACTTGGGGTCCTTGGCTCTAGGGACCATGTGTAGGATTCTTTAGAACTATCCCTGTGAGGTTCACTATAAAAGAAACCTTAGACCCGCTCTGTAAGATACATTTCTAGGGTCACAAAAGAGCTTTATACCCTTACATTCAAACAAACATTAATGCATACCGTCTTTTATCCAAAAAAAAATTAAAAAAAAAAATCCAAAAGTCAAAAATCAAAACCATTATTTACTGCAAGTTTTTTTAGAAACCATGTCTCATGCATTTTTCTTTGCACTACAAAAAAAAAACCACAAAATAATCATTTTATGTTGCGTGCATTTTTATGACCGTCTGAGAAATTAAAAGCTTTATTTTGGAGAGAAGCCATGCATGCTAAAGTCAAAGTCAAACTTTGTACTTTACTCTCCAAACAAAAAGCTTATAATTCCCCGACGCGATAAATAAAATCATATATTATCATACACATACATCACATTCGCATTTCACATACATTCGCATTCTCATTTCATGCGCATTCATTCATTTGCATACCTACATCACGCATTATAAAAACGAAAAAACATAATTTTGAGAGAAAGATTGTGATGAGAGGTGAGGCATTCTTGTGAGATAAATAATTCTTTTTGAAAAAGTTTAGCCATACTTCGTTGCAAGCTCAAGGTGTTTCAAGTCACTCAGTTTTTCAAATTTTTAGCTTGCTCACATTTTTTAACCAAACGTTGCATCTCTTCCATCCCATGATAAATGACCGAAATGCCCATCAAAAATTTCTATCATGTTTTAAATGTTATTTCTCTACGAAGCATTTGTGTAGTGACTTGGGTAACATGTGTGTTTATTTTTGTCTGAGTCAGTTAGCGTCCCTACCTTACCATCATCCCCTGTCAAAGTCTAATCCCACCCTGACCACCCATAAAGTACCTACTCCCCACATCAGTACATAGTTGGCGTTTACGGTTGGTTCCCTAGTGAAATAACACTTTAGGCCCTCCATCTTTGGGGCAAAGGTGTGATCTCTAAAATACCTTGTCAACGTTGTATTCCCTTGGTGCAAGTCCTTTACAAAAAATGATGAATAAATTCGAAAAGGCCCGTTAGGTTGAAAACTCGTAAGAGCGGCCTAAGCAAAATTAGGGCGTAAAAAAAAATAATAAAGAAAAAAAAAAGCAAATATATAAAAGTAAATAAATTATTGTCCTTAAGTTAAGTTCTGAGAAAACGAGCAATCATGATTTGAAATGAAGTTTGACCATCTTCCCATATCCTCAAGAAACCCTTTGCCACCCACTTTAAGCCAAAATTCAAGGAAACTTTCAATCACCCTAGACAAGGATCAATTCCACATCAAAAATGGTGTATCATTTTTATCAAGTCACTCAGCTCGAAAGAAAGAAAAAGAAAAATCAAAATCAAAAAAAAGTGAAATAAAAAAAAAAGGGTTCGAAAAACCACGAAAAAGCAAAAGTGGCACAATTATGAGCTGATACTTCTTACCATTAAATGCATAAGAGATCCTTGTCTGAAATAAACCCCCAAACACTTCCATTGTCCTCAGTATCCTATCCTTCATAAACCCTTGGCCAATCCCTAAACAAGTCCATCCTACCATGAGACACGTCAATTACTGTCTCAATAGGCCCTCAAACACTCCTTTGAGCCTGACAACCGTTTCCTTCATAAATCATCACCCATTAGCCAAGTTACTTCACCAAATCATTTGTCCCATCAATCATCAAACACTTCATTGAGCCTAATAACACCTTATTTCACAAACCATTAACCATTAGCCAAATCATACCGCTCAAAAAAAAAAAATCATTCGTCCCATCAATCCCCAAGCAATACCTTGAGCCCAATTATCATTTCCCTCATAAATCACTAAACCATCGGCCACATTCCGATCAATGACCGATTGCTTTTGTTTTCTCAAAGTTTTAATCTTAGGACAAATAAGTTTATTTATTTACAATATGTTTGCTCAAAAAAAATATATCTCAAAAAAAAAAATAAATAATAAATCAAAAGGCTTGCACCACAAGATTCATTCAAAATTACAGTTATACTAAGACAAGGTTTAGTGATCACCAAGTGGTGTTGTCATCATAGCGAAAACTCAAGACTATCATAGTCTGGGAATCATTTTATAGAGAACCAAAAGTTTATACTAGGATCGTCACCTATATCCTATAGCGGGGCATCCCTTCACCACCTATTCCATTTGAACTTGGGAAATTTATGCAGTGTCATACCACACCCAGCCCATTGCCATACCAGACAAACTCCAAAAACCCATTACCCTAACTCCGGTACTTTCCACAACCTCACCAAAACAACCGTCTGAATTCTCGTTATCAAGTGGGGCAACCCTATCACCCTTCACTCCACCTACAAATGGGGACATTCACCATACACCCATCTCATCCCATTGTTATATCCACATCAACAAAGCCATACCAGGGCAATTTCTCAACTCATTACCCTATATGTTGCTACTCTAGTCGGGGCAATTCTGTCCTTACCATAAATGGGGCAACACCAAACTCCATGTGTTGAGATGAAGCCCATCGCTTTCCACCTTTCACTCCAAAGTCAGGGCATTCCTAGCTCATCATTTCCTCTGTCCCCTAGTTATTGTCATCACTAGACAGGGGCAAGTTATTCACTCACCATCATCAAGTCTAAATTGGGGCAATCCCGCATTTCTTGGCTTGGGAAGCCCACCTTTCATGACTTTACCCAAAACTTGTCATTCACCCCTTCACGTGCCACAAATGTCCGCACCCTAGGTATTTAGAACCCCAAGTTAACTGACTCATTCATCTATATTCGCACTACTATACATCTTCACAAAACAATGCTTTAGAGAGAGAAAACACAAGTTGATCATATGATGTTGGAAATCCACTTATTTAGTTGTGTGGGCCTAAATTTCGGTCATCAGGGGGCATCATAATGGAAGAGAAAAAGAAGCGAGCTTGCAAGTACTTTTTCACATCAGTGTCTGTAAATAACAACCTTGAGATTGCCGAAGTTTGAATCAAATCTAGTCTTTCCAAAGAATTATCAATATTCATCTCCGCCTCTCGCATCCAAAGTCTCACATCTCATCATCACAAAAAATGTTTCTGCACTCAATCAGTCATTTCATATCATCACACCATGCACCATAGCATTTGCATTCAAACATTTCATTTGCATCATATTAACATTCATACTTCATGCATCCATCAAATAAATAAATAAAAAAGCAAGCAAAAAAAAGCAAAAAGCAAAATAAAAAAAAAAAATAAATAAAAAAAAAAAAAAAAAAAAAAAAAAAACAAAAACAAAAGAGAAAGGAATCACCTATTTCATCCATCACCCCACCAAAAATCACCTGTTGCATGTGCATGTATTATTGGCGTTGTATGTCCATTACATGATGTATTGCCTCTAAATCGATTTCAAGTGTCGATACCCATATTTTGTTCCTCTAAGATCAAAGCTCTAAGCGTTGATCCCGTATCGCATCACGAGATCACCGAGTGATCCCGGACCCGAGTGGTCCTTCAGAGCACCACGCTCCTTGATGCCCTAAGTGGCCCAGTCGCAAACGTCGAGTCGAGCGGCGGACCTTCCGGACCGCGTGGTCCTTCGGACTAGTTGTGTCGGCCCTAAGACACGGTGTACGTCCTTCATGGTCAACATATCGATTCTAGACACGATCTTGACCCATCATGGCCTTTCGAGTATAAAGGCCCCCTCGGGCCGTTTAATTAGTACCGTAGCTAGTTGCGCTCCTTGGACCACGATGGTCCTTCAATTAAGGCTTAGCGGCCTTCCGGACCTTAAGTGGTCCTCCAGAGCCTTATCGCTCCTTGGACCACGAGTGGTCCTTGAGCCTTAGTGCTCCTTCAGGTCCTTGTTGACCCTTCATTCAACTCTCGGTTAATGCGCCAAGTATTAACCGCTCCCTCTTATCTCCCAAACCTTCCACTTCCCCCTTAAACGGACAAAATTAGCGTCTATCCTATCTTTATTCCTATTTCTACTACGAAAGTTCGAGAGCTCCGCACTTTCTAGTGAAATATTAATAAAGAGGGGCAGCTGTTATACCCCAATTTTGTCCGTCTCCTTTTCTTATTTTAGTAGTTTATTTTATTCGTATTTTGAAGTCACGCGATTCCGAGCTAATTTTTTTTTAACACGCCCATTTCTTCTATTTTTGGTCTAGTCTTAGCGCACTTGTCGAGTCCGGTCCGGCCTCGTCTTTGTATTTGGCCGGACTCCTTTTTCTTATTATTTTTGATTCTTATATATGCGATCCAAAAATTCTATTTTTCAGTTTAAAAGTGTTTAAGAGTCCAAAAAATATCAAAAATAATTCTACTTAGTTAATTTACAAATTAGAAGCATCTAAGAGTCAAATAAGTCCAAAAAATACAAAAATAAATAATACTAAAAATGCAAAAAAAAACAAATCCGAAAATACATAAAAAAAAAAGGGGGAAACAAATGGCAGTAGTAAGCTAGGGTTTCCATCAGCTTCTTTCCAAGCTACTGGGCCTGGGTTGATCCGCTCCAAAAACCTGAAAAATAATTCAAGGCCCAGTCAAGATGCAGTTAATGCTAACCCTAAGTTTTTAATATAAATAAGCAGTCAATCCACAGTAAAAAAGGGGGGAGGCAGTTGCAAATATCACTGAGAAATAAAGATTAGGGGTTCACATTGAAACCCTAATCACCTAAACACGTTTTTATTTTTGAGATCTGAGATCTGTAGAAAAGGGTTTGAGCAACCAACGGTAGAGCAAAGTAAGCGAAAGAGCGATCGGTGATCGAAGCGATAATAGAGAGAAGTTGGGAAAATTTGGAATTTGGGTTGGTTATATTGTATATATTTGTAAATCTGAAAATAGGTGTATTGTTAGTACTCAAATCCATGTATCTGATGTATATGTTTGCTAATATGTTTCTCTTCATTACGATTTATTTACACGTATAGGCCTAAATAACAAACAGGATAACTAAGAGTAAGCACATAATTAACAGATCAGAAAAAATTGTTTCTAGGAATAGAGTAAAAAATTATTAGATCAGGTTTGCCTTTCATGAAATCAGAATACTCAAATCAGAGTACTCAAATCAGAGTATGAAATCAGAGTATGAAACCAAAAAACAAACATCTAGAACCAGAGAAATCAGCAAGACCAGACTATAAATCGAAACACAGGTAAGGGAGTCTGAAGCATAATATTCCATCAGGCTAGAAGAAAAAAAACAAAAAATGAAAGAGGTAGAAGAAACCGAATGGAATGAGGCAAGTATGGAGGTCTGTCACGGTAGCGAAGCGAGTTCCATCGCCCGTGTCGTCCTCTCCGACGTTCTGACCATCACTAGCGAACCACCCTCCATTCGCAAAATCACCACCGCCTGAAACCGAACCCTCCTCTCTCGCCGTTCAAACCGCTCCCTTCCTCCGATCGACGCTCTCTCTCTCTCCCTCGCCGTGAAATAAGGCGGATTTTCCGCCGGAGGCTGCTCCCTCCTCTGCGCGCTTGCGCAATTTGTTAGGGTTTAGGAGAAGGGGATGAAGTGTTTTAGGTTTTTTTTTCTCTGTTGGGCTTAGGTTCATGTAGTTACTTTTGTTATTTTTTTAATATGTTCAGCATGCTAGCCACACCCCTCCAATCCCTGCGCAAGCCTCCCCCCACTTAAGCCCAGTTTCGCATACTGGGCTATCCTATGCGAATTGGGCTTACTTTTAACACCTCCTATTGATTATGCAACCCCCTGCGATTAATAAAACCTCAATTTACAATTTTCAACCCCTGTTTTCCTTTTTTAATTCTTTTTTTTACTCGAACAGAAATAGTTTTTCTCGAAGTCAAATAAACGGCTAAGTCGGTTGTACAACCGGGTTAGTCATCATTTCAGGACCAATGAGCTGTACAGTTCAGTGATTCTGCGAAAAACTAAATAAAATATAAATAAATCATTTTTCCATAAACAAACGGCTAAGTCGGTTGTACAACCGGGTTAGTCATCATTTTAGGACCAATGAGCTGTACAGTTCAGTAATCCTACAAAAAAACTCAATAAATACGAATAAACCATTTTCCAAAAAATAGGGAATTAAGTCGGCTGTACAGTCGGGTTAGTCCGCGTTCTAGAATTAATGAGCTGTACAGTTCAGGAGTTCTAGAATACCTATTCTAAAACGAACCCACCTCACACCGAACCACTTTCTTTCAAGAACCCTAAAATTATTTTCGAAAGTAGGGGGCTAAGTCGGTTGTACAATCGGGTTAGTTGACGTCCTAGGAATCAAATGTGTCACATGCAGTTCAAGGAATCCTAGGATCCCTACATTAAAAAACACCAACCCACAAACATTTTCAGGAAGAACTACGTAGCTTTGATTCCTCCATTGCATCCGGAGGTACGTAGGAGCAAGACTCAAACTCTTGTCAAGCACTAAAAACCAAAAACTTAAATAAGTCTTTTCTATACAAATAAAAGGGTAATAATTAAATAAATCTTAAATTAATTAGACCATGGATGTCGTGGGGTGCTAATACCTTCCCCACACATAACGACTCCCGAACCCTAACAATGCCTTGTCCTAAAACCTAAAGGGATTTTCCAAATTTGCCCTTAAACTAAAATTTGGTGGCGGCTTCATTTTCGAACTTCGAAGAATCCCTTTCCCGGATTTTTCGGTCGCTACAGGTCCTTAGGAGGTGATTTGGTCCCTAGGTGTGGGTTTAGTCTCTGTTGTTGACTTTAGTCCGTGGAGTGGCTTTAGTCCTTTGGTGTAGAATTGTTCCTGGGTGTTCTTTTGGTCCCTATAGGATTACTATTTATGGTGTTGTATTTTATTGGTGACTAAATTTTGGTGAGTTGGTGTCTATGACCTTTCTTTGGTGTTGGTGAGCCTACAAGGCTATTGGTGAGCATACTATTGCATTATTTTGGTGATTTGGTGTTTCTGGTGCATAGTCATGGTGTCGCATTATCATTTAAATTATTGGTGAATGCCCTCAAGGCAATTTTGGTGATGGATCCACATGCATATGCCCGTGGAGTTTTGGGTTGCATCTCATACATTGCATCCATTTGCTGGTGACTGATTTGGGTGTTCATAAACTGATAGTGTATTTGGTGTAACTGTATTTTTGGTGTAACTGTATTTCTGGTGTACTTGAATTGACTGTTTCTTTGGCGTGCTAGTTGGCCTATTCTACTGTGTTTCTTGTTTTATCTATTATTTCCTATGTAAAGAGACTCACCCTACTGCATCGTGTTGCTTCTCATGTCGGCAACCTGCAGGTGACAGTGACTGAAGGTGACTAGAGATCCTTTTTCTAGTATGGTCGAGTCGGCTTTGATACGTAGCATCGGGGGGGAATGTTTAGCTTGTTATTTCCTTTATATTTTGAACTATTACGTTAAGTTGTTATTTTCCACTGCTGTAATACTTATTCCCGGAGTTAATTGGTGTTATGTATCACATATATTGAAGTTTTATTTTAATTAATATTTTGGAGTTTTGATTATGGTGTTTAAATGTGACACCCTCGAGTGGTCTCACTAAAGATTTTTATGCACTCTGATTTTCATTTAATTAAATAGTAGTTATGTAGAAGGGGGTGTTATAGGGGTCGTTAGGTCGTTATGGTTATCCACGGAGGAAATCCCCTAGACCGCAAAGAATCCAATAAGGCCACAAAGAGGAAGTGGAATGAGATACTCATGGTCGGAACGACCTCGCAAAGACGACAGGTCTCGAATAGGCGCGCTATCTCTTTTGGAGATGAATATCTGCTTGACGGAAGAGTCAATAGCTACGTTCCCCTTGTAGTGTCCGCTGTAATGGGAAATACTGAGGTCAGAAGAATTTTGATCAACCAAGGTAGCTCGGCCGATATCATGTTTGAAGAGTTAGTTGACAAATTGAGCATTGACCACAGCGAGATCATCCCTCAGGCGGATCCAACTCCATTAACTGGATTTAATGGGGCGACCACATACCCGTTGGGAACCCTGGAGTTATTGGTCACTTTCGGTGACGACACAAGCGGAAGCACCTCTTACAGAATGGTCAGAACGACGTTCTTGGTTCTGCCAATCAAATCGTGCTATCACTGCATCATACCGTTCATTTGAAAATGAAGTTTTATGACAAGAATGATCAGGTCGTCACTTTAGCGGCAGACATGGAGGCAGCCAAGAAGAGCCACTACCTGTATTAAGACATCTGCGACGAGCAAGTCATAAGTTTCGATCCTCAGAGTCTTGGAGGACACCAAGTCAATGTTGCCGACCTAGATGCCCGTTATGATCTGATAGCGATCCAGAAGATGGTGATGATGACTTAATGATAACCCTCATTATGATGGTTATTACTTGCTTTCTAGGCTTGTTTTTAAGTGAAAGTATTAGCATGTTGTGTGAATTAGCATGTAAATAAGTGTTTAGGATAGAGTTAATGGTGCAGGAATGAATTTGTTTGAATTGGGC
This sequence comes from Oxytropis ochrocephala, assembly GCA_020916435.1. Lineage (NCBI taxonomy): Eukaryota > Viridiplantae > Streptophyta > Magnoliopsida > Fabales > Fabaceae > Oxytropis > Oxytropis ochrocephala. Next base: position 69,685,950 of record CM037093.1, on the reverse strand, counting down.
ATTTTTATGCCCTTTGTGCTTTTAATTGTGTTTTGTGTAGTGCTGCAGCAACAGGTGCGTGCGCAATAGCAAATATGCGCTAGATGAGAGAGAAAGCTCAAGGAATCACGGAATACACGGAAAGTGAGGCAAGGACGGTTGTCGTCGAGAAATTTGGATAGAACGGAAAAATATGACCTCATGTGGATTTCCCACAATTGCCCCTCAACCTAGGACGCATTTCCCAAAGAAGATTTTTTCTAGGGTTGCGTGCAAGGAGCACTATATAAGCCAGCCTCCATTTCTCATTTGGGAGACTGCCATTGCTCTGCCGTCAAGAGGAAGTTTAGAGATAGCTTCTCATAGCGTGCTTAGCTCACCTTTATTACCAAATTTGATACATTGCTGAGACTATTGCGGTAGCAACACTGGAATTGGATTTCTTTTGGTGGATTTCTACTTAGAAGAGCTGAACCAGATCTCCATTGTCACCATTGGAGTTCCTTCACTGTTCTCTCTTTTAGTATCAATTCTTACCTTGAAATTTGTAATATGACTTCTACTCTTTTGTTTAAGTTATTTTCCATGTTTTGTAAGCTCAATATGAGCTAAATACTCATAGTTGAGATGCTGGATCTGATGTAGCTAGATTTATTATGCAATTAATGAAGTGTGTTTAATGTTGTGCACTTTACCTTGTGTGCTATAATATTTCCATTCTAGAGTAGGATTGACCGTCTATTCTAAATATCATTTATAAATTCAGAGATGGTTTGTAAATTAATCTCACAAGGTAATATGGGTAGTGGACATTAACGAGAGATCTTGATGTTTCTTGCTTAACCCTAGAGATAGGAGAGCATAACCCATAAGGTGAATACTGTCGGTGCTCAAGCAGCCTAGGAGGTACTTCATTAGGGTTTAGAGATAAACTCTTGCAAGGAAACCTAGTGTGAAGTATTCGAGAGGATAATGTCTTATTGCTGCAGCACCTAATGCTGCAGCATTGAACATACACTTAATTGCATATTAATGAAGCTACTGAAGTGAATGCATCTCAGCTTGTTCTCATCACTGATTTCCCATTACCCTTTTACTTTTTAACATTGTTTATGTTACCAAAAACTTGTGTGTCATTTACTTTCTTCACTAAATTGTTAATCAAATTAAACTCTCAAGATTAAGCTTAAATCCTCGTGGGAACGATCTCACTTACACTCTATATTACTTGTTAGATAGTGTATACTGCACTATCACGTTTTCTCACAACAAGTTTTTGGCGCCATTGCCGGGGATTTAAAGTTTAATAGATTGTTTAATTAGTTAGCAACTTAGTGCCTTTTGATTGCTAATTCTGTTTGTGTTGTTTTTGTTGCTACAGCATTAGATTGATGCAACATCTATTGCTGCAGCATATGCACAGGCATAGACGCAATACACCAGAATTCCAGTTGCACCCATAGATAGAAAGACATTTTAGAAGATTGAGAAGAGTTCACAGTACTCCAGCACTTATTGAATTAGGAAGAACTGCTGCTATGGCTACTCCTCACAATTCTGAACATGGTGATCCTACTCCACCCCACTCTCCACCGCATACAATTCCAAGGGCATGAGAGGAGGATTACAGAAGACAAGTTCTAGAAATGGGTGTGATAAACATGGCTAATGATAGGGATAGACCTATGAGGGACTATGCAGTTTTTGACCCTCAAACTATGCAAACAGGCATAGGGAGGCCAGAAATTGCTACAACCCATTTTGAGTTTAAACCTATGATGTTCCAAATGCTTCAAACAATTGGGCAGTTTGGTGTAGGTCCCCTTGAAGACCCACATCTGCATTTGAAACAATTTGTTGAAGTTTGCGAGTAATTTCATTCTCCACGGTGTTTGGATGATGCTTTCAAACTGAAATTGTTCCCTTATTCCTTGAAAGATAGAGCTAAGGCCTGGCTTAACTCACTAGAGCCTAACTCTATTGTTACTTGGAATGAGATGGCTGGAAAATTTATGACAAAATATTTTCCACCAATCAAGAATGCCAGGGTGAGAAATGAAATTACCTCTTTCAAGCAAACTGAATTTGAAACTCTGTTTGAAGCATGAGAAAGATACAAAGAACTTTTGAGAAAATGTCCTCACCGTGGTATTCCTATCATTATCCAAATGGAGACTTTCTACAATGGATTGGAACGTCAAAGTAGGCTCATGCTTGATGCCTCATCTGGAGGAGTTCTGCTCAATGAATCTTACAATGATGCTTACAATTTGATTGAAGACATTGCTACAAATAGCTACCAATGGCCTACTGCCAGGTCAAGTGTTCAAAAGAAGGTTCTTTGGTTTACATGAAGTAAGTGAGGTCTTTGCCTTTATGCGCTCAAGTGGCTTCCCTCTCCAACCAAATCAAAAATATGACGGCACCTAGTCTTTGCAAAGAATCAAGCAAATCATGTAGCGACAATTGAGCCGCTCCATGTGGTTCCTCTCCAAGTTGTGTGTACTTGTGGAGGAGGTCATCTGTATGAAGAATGTCCTGCAAATCATATCTCAGTAAACTATGTTGGGTACAACAGGGGAAATAATCCATACTCAAATACTTACAATCCTGGGTGGAAAAATCATCCTAATTTTAGATGGAGGCGAAGACTACAGCGAAGACTCATCTGCTGCAACTACTCCCACTTTCTTTGTGCACTGCGAATTTTCTCGCTCAAACAAAGCAAGTTGCTCCTGCAACTAATAACTCTATGGAGGCTATGTTCAAGGCTTTCATGAATGAAGAAAAAACTCAATATCAGACACAAGGGGCTGCAATCAAGAACTTAGAGAACCAGATGGGCCAAATAGCCACTGCTCTAACCCAGAGACCTAGGGGGCACTGCCCTCTACTACTGAAGCTAAATCTTCTAAGGGTAAGGAGAAATGTAAGGCTATATCTCTAAGGAGTTGAAAAGATTTGAGTGAACCATCACTTGATTCCAATACAGGTGGTGGTGACAAAAGAAAAGAAAAATATTCTAAAAAAAATGAAAAAAAAAGAGTAAGGCAGGATCGATAAAGAACCGATGTCTTTGCGACATCGATACAACACCAGTGCCACCACCTGTGCTTGATCAAGATATGCCACCTCCACCATTTCCTCAGAGATTGAAGAAGGCACAACAAGACAAGCAATTTGGCAAGTTCTTAGAGGTGTTGAAACAACTTCACATCAATGTCCCTTTGGTTGAGGCTCTCCAACAAATGCCCAACTATGCAAAGTTTATGAAAGATGTCTTGACTAAAAGAAAGAGACTTGGTGAATTTGAAAGCAGATGGTTATGGTGAGGAGTGTAGTATGATCATGCAAAGAAAAATTCCAAGCAAGTTGAAGGACCCAGGCAGTTTCACCATTCCTTGTTCTATTGGTGAAACCTATACTGGCTGAGCTCTTTGTGAATTAGGTGCAAGCATCAATTTGATGCCTAAGTCTGCATTTTCACTAAATTTGGGTATAGGAGTTGCAAGGCCTACTCATGTTACTCTTCAAATAGCGAGACAAATCTATTGCATATCTGAAGGAATCATTGAAGATGTTACGATAAAGGTAGATAAATTTGTTTTTCCTGGTGACTTTGTTATTTTACATTTTGATGCAGATAAAGAAGTGCCTATCATTCTTGGAAGACCTTTCTTGGCTACTGGCAATACTCTAATTGATGTGCAAAAAGGGGAATTGACTATGAGAGTTAATGATCAAGAGATCAAATTCAATGTCATGAATGCTCTTAAGCTTCCTGAAAAGGGAACTGAGGAGTGCTCTTTTGTTGTATCTCTAGACTCTGTAGTACAGAAGCAGTTCAACAAGCAAAATGATCACTTGGTGAAAGCTCTTTCTCAAGTGGAGAAAAGTGAACTTGTGGATGAAGGTTTGTTGCATGAGGAGGCTACTGTCAAGGAAATTTGGACTAAACAATATGAGCCTCTTGAACTTGAAGATTCTACTCTCAAGAGGAATGTGCCTTCCATAGAGATTAGTACACTAAGGAGGCATAAGAAGGCAATTGGGTGGCAAATGGCTGACATAAAAGGGATTAGTCCTACCATCTGTATGCACAGAATCATTCTTGATGAAGGTGCTAAAAATAGTGTGAAGGACAGAGGAGGCTAAACCCTATCATGAAAGAAGTTGTGAAAAGGAGATTATCAAGTGGCTTGATCTTTGGCATTGTGTATCCTATATCCGATAGTGCATGGGTGAGTCCTGTGCGGTGTGTTCCAAAGAAAGGAGGAGTCACGGTGGTAGCCAATGAGAAGAATGAGCTTATTCCTACAAGAACGAGAATCGGTTGGAGGATTTGCATGGATTATAGGAAGCTCAACAAGGCCACGAGAAAATATCATTTTCCTTTGCCCTTTATTGATCAAATGCTAGATAGACTTGCTGGTAAGGAGTTCTATTGCTTTTTGGATGGTTACTCTGGTTACAATCAAATAGCCATAGTGCCTGAAGATCAGCAGAAGACTACTTTCACTTGTCCCTATGGTACTTTTGCTTTTAGGAGAATGCCATTTGGGTTATGCAATGCGCCAGCAATATTTCAAAGGTGTATGATGTCTATTTTCTCTGAGTTTATTGAAAAATCTATGGAAGTGTTCATGGATGATTTCTCTGTCTTTGGGGAAACATTCCACTTATGTCTTGATAACTTAGAGAAAATTCTGGATAGATGTGAAGAGACCAACTTGGTGCTTAATTGGGAGAAATGCCATTTCATGGTCCAAGAAGGTATTGTGTTGGGTCACAAGATTTCTAAGGAGGGTATTGAGGTTGATAAAGCTAAAGTGGAAGTCATTGAGAAGATGCAACCTCCAACCAATGTTAAGGGTGTCAGAAGTTTCCTTGGGCATGCTGGGTTTTATAGAAGATTCATCAAGGACTTCTCCAAAATTTCTAAGCCCTTGTGTCAATTTCTGCAGCATGACACTCCATTTATCTTTGATGAGGATGTACTCTGACATTTGAAGTTGCGAGAATGCCCTAATTTACACTTTGTGATTGTGACTCCGGACTGGAGCAAACCTTTTGAGCTCATGTGTGATGCTAGTGACTATGCCATAGGTGTTGTCCTTGGCCAAAGGTATGGAAAAGTCTTTCATTCTATTTATTATGCTTGTAAAACACTTGTAGAAGAGCTATTGACTGTGGTTTTTGCATTTGATAAATTCAAATCATACTTTATTGGCACTAAAGTAATAGTTTACACTGATCATTCAGCCATTAAGTACTTGATTGCTAAGAAAGATGCAAAACCTAGGCTAATAAGATGGGTTCTCCTCCTTCAAGAATTTGATCTTGAAATTAAAGATAAGAAGGGGGTGGAGAACCATGTTGCTGACCATTTGTCTAGATTGGAAAATGAAAGTGCATGTACATTTGGTGAAATCAAAGAACATTTTCCTGATGAGCACTTTATCGGCTATAAGTCTTTGCGCAGCAAGATGATGCCGCAAGCACCAGTGGTATCTTTGATATAGTCAATTTTCTGGTTAGCAAGGTGGTTCCCTGTGATATGAACTACCAACAAAAGAGGAGGTTTTTCCATGTTGTCAAGCAATATTTCTGGGATGAACCTTTTCTCTACAAGAAGTGCTCTGATCAACTGTTTAGAAGATGTGTGGCAGATGAAGAACAACAGAAAGTGCTGCAGCATATGGAGGACACTTTGGAGGTATGAGAACAAAGAAAAGGTCTGCCGCAATCACAGTTACTACTGGCCTACCATTTTCAAGGATGCCCATGAGTTTGTTAAACAATGTGATAATTGCCAAAGGAGTGGGAACATCTCCAATAAGAAGAAAATGCCATTGACCAACATTTTAGAGATTGAACTCTTTGATGTTTGGGGCATGGATTTTATGGGACCTTTTCCCCCTTCATTTGGTAATATTTACATCCATGTTGTTGTGGTTATGTATCAAAGTGGGTTGAAGCAGTTGCTTTGCCTAACAAGGACGTTAAGTCTGTTAGCAAGTTCTTGCAAAAGAATATATTTACAAGGTTTGGTACTCCTAGGGCGATAATCAGTGATGAAGGATCTCATTTCTATAACAAATTGATTGAAACTCTCCTAGCCAAGTATGGGGTTAAGTGTAACACCCCCTTACTCTTAATACTTTAATTTATAAAATCAGAGTTCAAAAATCGTTTTCTTTTCAAAGATACATCCTCAAGGGAATGCTACGTTCATCAAACATCACTTTCACTTAGCCAATAATACTTTTCATTAATAAAATATAATTGCGTGATACATAGCACGACTTAAAAGGGGCGAACCCTCAAAATTCTAATACATCAATCTATTACAGTTCAACACTAATCTTAAACAACTAATAGACTACCCGGCTCCCCAGTTCGACGTCACAGAGCAAGACGCCACAACAAGACTGAGGAAAGAAAGGACCTTCACTCAGGATCACCTGCACGTTGCCGACATAAGAAGCAACATAGAAAGCAGTAGGGTGAGTCTCTTTTCATTAATAATAAAATGTATGATAAACATTATGCTAGAGAAAGACAACTAGAAACACTCTGACTCAACCAACCCCACACAACACCAAGTTAAGACACACCAACTCCTAATCATCACCAGACACCAATGTGCATGAGCATATGCATGCAATGCAATGCAACCCAAACTCCAGGGTATAATGCATGAGGATCCATCTCTTTTAAGCCACTCAGGCATATCCGTCGCTAGTGATACTCAGACCGAAGTCTTTCGTATCGAGACCGAAGTCTATAACCGTCGCCGATGCATATGAATTCATGAGACTCAATGAACAAATGCATTCACTCGTAACAAACAACTCTTTTTGTGCAAGCCGCACCGTCGCCTTACGTTGCCTAGTCCTCTTAGACAACCACCATAGCACAAATGCTATTCGCCCACTCACGGGCACTCGGCTCCTCGAGGCGGTGAGCCACTCCATCACTACGAAGGCCTCACAACGCCTGGGATGAACCATCACATAGGGACTAAACCGGACTATGCCAATTCGCCCCTTAAACGACTCTTGACGTTAAGCGTCACTCACGGTGGCGCTAACACTCTCTACGTTATTCGTCAAAAATAGGTCACCTCGGCACTCTTAGTCACCTCGGCACCTTCACTCTTCTCGGTATGCTCGCTCGTCACCTCGGCACACCTACTCATCTCAAGACGCTAAGGCGATGTAGTATCGCTACCCATTACGTCACCAATACTCAACTCGGTGGCACCTCACACCGGCATTCCACTCGTAAAGTTCTCCACCTCGTCCTGGAACCTCACGCCTAGGATCTCGTCTAGTCCCACTACTTCTCTCGTCTCGTCGTATCTTACGCCTACTGTCCTCGACAAGACACCACGCGTCACTTCGTCCCAGCTCACGCCTAGACTTAACGTATCATTGCGTAACTCTACGCTCGCCTCCCGTCTCATCCGAGCTCACACCATTTCGTCACTATACCCGTTTACGCCTCTCGCCTAAGTCCACACCCTATCTCAGCACTCTCGCATCACCTCGGCACTCTCACCAAGCACCTCGGCACTCTCGCATCACCTCGGCTACACTCACCGGAACTGGCGCAAGGGGCACGCCACATTTGGCGCCCACACCGAGACCCTCACGGCACAAGGGCATGCCACACTTGGTGCCCCTCACCGTGACCCACACCCCCACCAAAACACAATACGCTACACACACCAAGTACTACGCACACGCCTCATCAAGCACAACGCGCACACCATCCCGAACACACACTCACTCCACTTCACCTCAACTCGGTATCCTCTCACTTCACGCCAATACACTCTCGCTTCACTTCGCACACAGATACCTGCATCTCAACTCACTTAAATAGCTACCCTTAGGCATACTAAATCTACACCTTGATACTTCACTTAGACAGCTACACCTCATCATCATCCGCCTCGGCTTCTACCTCAGTTACCACTTACAGTTACACTAAGGAACATCACCTCTTCACCATTCACCTCGGTTACTACCTATAGTTACACTTAAGATTCAATACCTCATCATCATTCACCTCTACGATTACCTCGTTTCGCCTCGGCTATACTCACAGAAACTCGGCACCACTCAGTACCTCGGTACTCATCAGTACCTCGGCACTCCACAACACCTCCGCCACTACACTTAGGCACACTACACCTAAGCACTCACCTCACCTCGGCTTATACGACACAACACCTCGGTGCACTCTTGGCACCTCGGTTCTCTACACTGCGACACGTTAAGCTCCACTACACTTACTATTCAACGCATCTAAACCTCAGTACACTCACCTCGGTAGATACACGCTATAACATAACGTCTGCACTTCAGCCAACTACGCTTAAGTATATATACACTCCACTTCGGCCACTTCACCTCGGTATACATACCCCTCACCTCGGTAGCTACAAGTCGACACATTATACCTCAGCTTACACTCCATTATCCTTCGTCTCCTATACATCATCACTTACGCTCCGTCACCTATATTCAACACTTACGTATTGGCACACATACGCCTCACTTCGGCAAGTACACCTAGGTATTATATACACTACATCTTGGCCACAACACCTCGGCATACCCACTCTACACCTCGGCAAGTACAATTCGATACCTATACTTAGTATCAGATACCCTTACATTACGCTACTTATACTCTGCCACTCATCTCGGCTTCTATGACTCGTTAGTTACACTTTGACACATTACGATCATCCCTTAGAATTCAATACACTTGTCGTTACACACTCCTATCTTGACATACTCACATCTCGGTAAGATTGCACTGTAACTTAACGCCTACACCTCAGAACTATACTTAGGTAAATTTATACTATACACCTCGACAATCACGTCTCTCTCTACACGCCTAGTCTACCTCTTCCTTCCCTTCTCTAGTTCTCACGCTAGGATCATACTTAAGCACACTATTATCCACCTATACCTTCAAAACTGGTTCATCACTCCTTAAGAACTTCACGAAGGTTACAACACTCACACCAGCTCACTGGGACTGAGAGTTTCTCAGTTCCCATTTCCCTCCTAAGTCACTCGTATGACCAACACCACAACAACTCACCACAACTGCACTGAAGTGAAACTAACACACAACTTCAAACACATCAAACACACAAAACATACAAGGCAGCTCAGAAATCATTCCTAGAGTCTACTCACGCATAACATACATCATATAATCTATTATAGATGAAAGAGAGAGCCCCTAACCTCAAAAGATTGAAGAAGTAGCACTCTCTCCACCAAGCCTTCCCGATCCACCAAGAATCACCAACATTTCAGCTCTTCCTCCTTGGCATTGAGCTCTTCCACGCCAAGCTTCCTCTTCCTCTCTCTAAAAGCCATCTCACCTACCACTCCCTCTCTCTTACTTTCCCTTTGCCTTTTCTTAGATTTTGGTGGTAATGGACTCTCCACCATCGACTACTACACCTTAAGCATGAATATGGGCTTAATTCATGGATCAAGGGCCTAACTCTCATGGGCCTCTAATCACACTCCCCCCATTACTTAAATTTCCACTCCCCTTTTACTAACCACCACTCCTCATTTAAATCAAATACCTCCTAAATACCCTAAAACTCCAATTAATCCTTTGACTTAACCAAATGTTGTAAGCCTTAAAGAACCCACTAAATAAATAATTGAATTATATTTGGGGCGTTACAACTCTCCCCCACTTAGAATATTTTCGTCCTCGAAAATCTCCTCATTTACATGAACACACTAGTTCTATCAATCTTGTTCTTGCTCCCAACTATCAGGAACACCTCCTTGTACACCTAGGACATAGGACATACACACCTCTCTACACCTTTACTTTGTACCAAAACTCTATTCTCGGGTCACCAAAGTCTCACTCGATTATCCAAACTCCATTAATATATCGTTAGGGAACTACACCATAGCAATCATTTAAGGTACTAATGCTCCTATCTTACGTCAATCTACATCCAAACCACAAACAATGCCTTCCTCAGCTCGGCATTCTTATTCTTCGTACTGAATTCTAATCCTCTAATCATCAAAGTTACACACTATCATCCAGATCCTATATAGGTACTCCCTCGACTACCATACTTTTAAGAACAATTTTTCTACCTTAGGCTTTGCAGAAACCATATTTCTAAACTTTTTCCAAAAAGGCATGCTCTATTTTCTTTGCATGAACTTCAAACCCAAAGTGTAAATCCTTATTTTTACATCTCCCTACTATCAACCCCCAAATCAAAACTCAAACATCCATAAGGCACCTATTTATCTAAAAATTAATAGTCAATCAAACTTGCACACACCACTCAATCAATCAAGTTGAAATTAGTACATATTCAAAATTTATAATAACTACGAGTTATTGTCACCTCTTTCATTGGGAATGAGTTATTGGGGTGATCAGTCCCTCCTACTCACGCATCCAATTTAGTTAAGGTCGCAAAACTACGTCTTTTCAAAATTTACACCTTTCACATTGAAGGACTTTTAACGCAGTCCAGAGTACGAAAGCGTCGTCACGACTCCTACTCCGTTGACGTCGTTAAAATGCTCTTCTAATCACACATACCTCACTTAATACAAACAACAGTCACAAGCAACTACAAGCAATGCTACAATCAACAGCTGCAAACAACCAAACAAAATCTACAACAAAGTCTCTGTTGGAGATCGACAAGGGATCTCTAAGACACTACGACTGGACAAACTTGGCCGGACAGACCGAACTGCTCTGATACCAACATGTAACACCCCCTTACTCTTAATACTTTAATTTATAAAATCAGAGTTCAAAAATCGTTTTCTTTTCAAAGATACATCCTCAAGGGAATACTACGTTCATCAAACATCATTTTCACTTAGCCAATAATACTTTTCATTAATAAAATATAATTGTGTGATACATAGCACGACTTAAAAGGGGCGAACCCTCAAAATTCTAATACATCAATCTATTACAGTTCAACACTAATCTTAAACAACTAATAGACTACCCGGCTCCCCAGTTCGACGTCACAGAGCAAGACGCCACAACAAGACTGAGGAAAGAAAGGACCTTCACTCAGGATCACCTGCACGTTGCCGACATAAGATGCAACATAGAAAGCAGTAGGGTGAGTCTCTTTTCATTAATAATAAAATGTATGATAAATATTATGCTAGAGAAAGACAACTAGAAACACTCCGACTCAACCAACCCCACACAACACCAAGTTAAGACACACCAAATCCTAATCATCAACAGACACCAATGTGCATGAGCATATGCATGCAATGCAATGCAACCCAAACTCCAGGGTATAATGCATGAGGATCCATCTCTTTTAAGCCACTCAGGCATATCCGTCGCTAGTGATACTCAGACCGAAGTCTTTCGTATCGAGACCGAAGTCTATAACCGTCGCTGATGCATATGAATTCATGAGACTCAATGAACAAATGCATTCACTCAGAACAAACAACTCTTTTGTGCAAACCGCACCGTCGCCTTACGTTGCCTAGTCCTCTTAGACAACCACCATAGCACAAATGCTATTCGCCCACTCACAGGCACCTCAGCTCCTCAGGCAGTGAGCCACTCCATCACTACGAAGGCCTCACAACGCCTAGGACTGAACCATCACATAGGGACTAAACTGGACTATGCCAATTCGTCCCTTAAAGCGACTTTTGACGTTAAAGCGTAACTCACGGTGGCGCTAATGACTCTACGTTGTTATGCGTCAAAAATAGGTCACCTCGGCACTCTTAGTCACCTCGGCACACCTACTCATCTCTAAGACGCTAAGGCGATGTAGTATCGCTACCCATTACGTCACCAATACTCAACTCGGTGGCACCTCACTCGGCATTCCACTCGTAAAGTTCTCCACCTCGTCCTGGAACCTCACGCCTAGGATCTCGTCTAGTCCCACTACTTCTCTCTCGTCTGCGTCTTATCTTACGCCTCTTGTCCTCGACTAGACACCGCGCGTCACGCCGTCCCACTCACGCCTAGACTTAACGTATCATTGCGTAACTCACGCGCTCGCCTCCGTCTCATCCGAGCTCACACCATTTCGTCACTATACCCGTTTACGCCTATCGCCTAAGTCCACGCCCCTATCTCAAAGACTCTCGCATCACCTCGGCACTCTCACCAAGCACCTCGGCACTCTCGCATCACCTCGGCTACACTCACCGGAGGCGGGCGCGCAGTGGCACACCACATTTGGCGCCCACACCGAGACCTCACGGCACGAGGGCATGCCACACGGTGCCCCTCACCGTGAGCCACACCCCACCAAAACACAATACGCTACACACACCAAGTACTACGCACACGCCTCATCAAGCACAACACGCACACCATCCCGAACACGCACTCACTCCACTTCACCTCAACTCGGTATCCTCTCACTTCACGCCAATACACTCTCGCTTCACTTCGCACACAGATACCTGCATCTCAACTCACTTAAATAGCTACCCTTAGGCATACTTAATCTACACCTTGATACTTCACTTAGACGATACTACACCTCATCATCATCCGCCTCGGCTTCTACCTCAATTACCACTTACAGTTACACTAAGGAACATCACCTCTTCACCATTCACCTCGGTTACTACCTATAGTTACACTTAAGATTCAATACCTCATCATCATTCACCTCTACGATTACCTCGCTTCGCTTCTCGGCTATACTCACGTAAACTCTAAGACCACTCGGTACCTCGGCACTCATCGATTACCTCAAGACTCCACAACACCTCCGCCCACTACACTTAGGCACACTACACCCAAGCACTCACCTCACCTCGGCTTATACGACACAACACCCTCGGTGCACTCTTGGCACCTCGCCTTCTACACCGCGACACGCGTTAAGCTCCACTACACTTACTATTCAACGCACCTAAACCTCAAGACACTCACCTCGGTAGATACACGCTATAACATAACGTCTGCACTTCAGCAAACTACGCTTAAGTATATATACACTCCACTTCGTCCACTTCACCTCGGTATACAAGTCGACACATTACACCTCGGTAGCTACAAGTCGACACATTACACCTCGTCTTACACTCCCTTATCCTTCGTCTCCTATACATCATCACTTACGCTCCGTCACCTATATTCAACACTTACGTATTGGCACACATACGCCTCACTTCGGCAAGTACACCTAGGTATTATATACACTACATCTTGGCCACAACACCTCGGCATACCCACTCTACACCTCGGCAAGTACAATTCGATACCTATACTTAGTATCAGATACCCTTACATTACGCTACTTATACTCTGCCACTCATCTCGGCTTCTATGACTCGTTAGTTACACTTTGACACATTACGATCATCCCTTAGACTTCAATACACTTGTCGTTACACACTCCTATCTTGACATACTCACATCTCGGTAAGATTGCACTGTAACTTAACGCCTGCACCTCAGAACTATACTTAGGTAAATTTATACTATACACCTCGACAATCAGGTCTCTCTCTACATGCCTAGTCTACCTCTTCCTTCCCTTCTCTAGTTCTCACGCTAGGATCATACTTAAGCACACTATTATCCACCTATACCTTCAAAACTGGTTCATCACTCCTTAAGAACTTCACGAAGGTTACAACACTCACACCAGCTCACTGGGAGTGAGAGTTTCTCAGTTCCCATTTCCCTCCTAAGTCACTCGTATGACCAACACCACAACAACTCACCACAAATGCATCAAGTGAAACTAACACACAACTTCAAACACATCAAACACACAAAACATACAAGGCAAACTCGTAAATCATTCCTAGAGTCTACTCACGCATAACACACATCATATAATCTATTATAGATGAAAGAGAGAGCCCCCTAACGTCAAAAGATTGAAGAAGTAGCACTCTCTCCACCAAGCCTTCCCGATCCACCAAGAATCAGCAACATTTCAGCTCTTCCTCCTTGGCATTGAGCTCTTCCACGCCAAGCTTCCTCTTCCTCTCTCTAAAAGCCATCTCACCTACCACTCCCTCTCTCTTACTTTCCCTTTGCCTTTTCTTAGATTTTGGTGGTAATGGACTCTCCACCATCGACTACTACACCTTAAGCATGAATATGGGCTTAATTCATGGATCATGGGCCTAACTCTCATGGGCCTCTAATCACACTCCCCCCATTACTTAAATTTCCACTCCCCTTTTACAAACCACCACTCCTCATTTAAATCAAATACCTCCTAAATACCCTAAAACTCCAATTAATCCTTTGACTTAACCAAATGTTGTAAGCCTTAAAGAACCCACTAAATAAATAATTGAATTATATTTGGGGCGTTACATTAAGCACAAAATTGCTACAGCCTATCATCCCCAAACTAGTGGCCAAGCTGAGTTATCAAATAGAGAGATCAAGAGAATGCTATAGAAGATGGTAGGGCCTACAAGAAAGGAGTGGTCTAATCATTTAGATGATGCTTTATGGGCCTACAGAACTACTTTCAAGACTCCTTTGGGAATGTCCCCTTACAGATTGGTTTATGGCAAAGCTCACACCGCGCTTTAGAAGTTTGTAATACAAGTCTCATTGGGCAATGAAGAAGCTAAATTTTGATCATGCTAAGGCAGGGGAAGCTAGGCTATTGCAACTGAATGAGTTAGAAGAAATGAGGCATTTTGCGTATGAGAGTGCTGAAGTGTACAAGGACAAGACCAAAGCTTGGCATGACAAGAGAATTCAGAAAAGGGAGCTGCAGGAAGGTGACCAAGTGTTACTGTTTATTCAAGACTCAAGCTATTCCCTGGAAAACTCAAGTCTAGGTGGTCTGGACCTTTCAAAATTGAGAAGGTGTATCCCCATGATGCTGTAGATTTATATTGTGATGAAAGAAAGCAACACTTCAAGGTGAATGGTCAAAGGGTGAAGAAATACTATGGTGAACCAGTGGTGAGGAGCAAAATCACCACTAATGTGCAAGACCTCTGATCTTGGAGGGTAGTCAGGCTGAGGACTCTTAAACCAAGCGCTCATCGGGAGGCAACCTGAGTTTTAAACTAATAAACCCGGTGTTGTTGTTGTTTTATGTCTGTTTTGCAGGGAATTAGTTGGCAATGTGAAGTTTGAGGGTGTGACAACAATCAGTACTGCAGCAATGCCTTCAGCATTGTTGTTGCAGCAATGAATTGCAGCTGAGAGAAAATAAAATAATAGCAGTTATTGAACCAGGGTCTGTGCGTCGTCAGTGGGTTGTCTAGTCCAAGTCATTAACTGTCCCTATTTCCCATCCTAGCCGTCCACATACCCCTTAAACCAACTGCTACTTTTAAATTAAAAGCGCCAATCCCTTTTCCCCATAAAACCGTCCCATCACATTACTTATAACCACCCCCCATCACTTCCCTCACCACGATCTCTCTATCCAAGTGTAACCAACTCTCCAAAATCGCAAATTTGAAATTTCCCCCATTCAAACCGTTTTCAAAACCTACCAATTCCTTCCCACTTTGGTCGGCATCTCGTAGAATCCGCCGCCGACCGGGTGGTCGTACATTGGAGGCACTTGGGGCGATCACCCTCTGTTTCGGACAGAGTGGTGCCTCCTTGGTCGCCGGGAAACATCTCTGATTTCCCCATTGCGATAATCGTTAAGTTCGTCATAAGGGTCCTAGGAGCGGCTTCTAGATCTACGAGAGTCAGAGGATTCGAACGAGGAATATCTCGTAGACGAGCGGTCCGACTCAGGATGGTAGATAGAGTTTGAATAATCGTAATCATACGAGGGGGAACGGTGACTGCGCGCGTTCCTCCTAGCGGGCGATCTGTGCGCCCTGACCCTGCGCGCCGGGGAGTGACGAAAAGTGCTTCCTCGGTGGCGAATGTTCCTTCGAGGGGGCGTTATGGCTCTGCGTGAAGGGAAAGCTTGGGCGGAGGGCTCTCCATTGGCCGCTCGCTGGTGGACTAGAATCGACCCTCTCTCGAAACGAGATATCAGCTCATCACGATCAGCGATGAGTTGGTTCTTACTCTAAAGCAGTTGAAGGACTGCCCGAGTGAAATGCTCTGGTAGAGGACCTACAATCCCAGAATCCGCCAGCTCGGCCGGGATTTGCTGGTGTGGAACCGGCTACTGTACTTGTTCCAGGATCAGTCCTCGTCCGCCCTGCACCGATGGCTCTTGGCGAGTGTAGCGACCGAAAAATCCGGGAAAGGATTCTTCGAAAGGTTCATAGGAAGCCGCCACCGAAATTCTAGTTTAAGGGAAAATTCGGAAAATCCCTTTAAGTTTGGACAAGGCGAGTTTAAGGTTCGGGAGTCATTATGTGTGGGGAAGGTATTAGCACCCCACGACATCCGTTGGTCTAATTAATTGTAGTTTATTATCATTTTACCCTTTTATTTGAATGTGAAGGAAAGAAGACTTAATTAAAATTATTAGTTTTTAGTACTCGACAAGAGTGGACTCTTGCTCCTACGTACCTCCGGATGCAATGGAGGAATCAGAGCTATGTAGTTCTTCCTAAATAAGTTTGTTGGTTGGTGTTTTTTAGTATAGGGGTCTTAGGATTCCTTGAACTGTACAACTCACTGATTCCTGTGACACTGACTAACCCGATTGTACAACCGACTTAGTCCCCTACTTTTGAAAGTATTTTTGAGGTTTTTTAAAAGAAGTTTGTTTGATGTGAGGTTAGTTGGTTTTAGAATAGGTATTCTAGAACGCCTGAACTGTACAGCTCATTAGTTCTAGAACGCTGACTAACCCGGTTGTACAACCGACTTAGTCCCCTATTTTTAGGAAAAGTGATTTATTTATTTACTTATAAGTTTTTAGGATTCTTGAACTGCATAACTCATTGGTCTAGGATGATGACTAACTTAGGTTGTACAACCGACTTAGTCTTTTAATTGATTTTTGAAGAAATAAACTAATTTGTGCATAAAAAAAAAAAGACAAAAGCGATAATTAATAAAGACTAGCCTAAATAAATAAAAATAACTATATACATAAATGAATATGAATAGATATATACATAAACAATAAATAAATAAATAGATTATATTACAAATAAATGATAAATAAATATGTACATAAAAATAAACAAAATAAATACAAAACTAACCTGGACTAGACGAGTGCCGAGAACTGATGAAAGCAAAGAACCAGGACTCTTATCTGGTCCATTTTGACCCCAAGACCGCAAGAACCGCTTTGAGAATCGGAAAACCGACTCAAAACGTCCAAATGAACAAAGACAGGCTTTAAGTGAAATGGGCCGCGAACGCTTTGACCCAAAAAATCACTTAACCCGCCAATGATCTCCTCACTCATCTTCACCTCTCAACCCCTTTTATAACCAATTGCTAGAGAGCTCTTGTTTCTTGGGAGCGATGTGGGACTAAAACAAGGTAGATAAAGTAATTCCACTTTAAAACACAATTCCCGTTTTTATCAAACCTGTTACCGTAAAATTGCGATTCCGGATTCGTTAACCGTTGGATCGTCTTCCTTTTTTGACAGTAGGTTCGTGAGACATATATCTACGCTTTCACCGTTCGGATCGTTGAAACGAGGTCTGATGAGAGAGAAATTTCCTTCGCAATAGCTGCAGTTTTTGGTCCGTTTTTCTCAAACCTCTCATCGTAAAAGTGCGATTCCGGATTCAATTAACCGTCGGATCGTCTTCATTTTTTTACAGCGGGTTCGTGGGAAACATGTCTTCACTTTCACCGTTCAGATCGTAAAAACGAGGTCCAAGGAGAGAGAAATTTCCTTTGAATAGTAGCTAAAAACTAACACCCGAAAATACGCAAAAATAAACTACTATTTTTTTGTAATTTTCAGAAAAAGTCCAAAATAAAATGGTTGAAAAAGTCCAAATTAAAAACTATTAAAAAGAACTCGGACAAAATTGGGGTATAACAGCGAGGATTGCCTTGTGATTCGTGAATGGTTACCGGCACGCCCTCTGGGGTTTGCTGTGGACAAGCTTCCTGTCCGGGAGGGTCGTGTTGCGTCGATGCCCGCGTAGTAGGTTTCTTTGGGGCCACGTTTGAGGTAGGATAGCGCTCGGGCCTCCCACTGTGGTCGCCAATTGATCGTACCTGACCAATTGAGATAGTCGTCGTTCTTGCCTGGCAGCCCGGTCGTTGTGAGTGAGCTTGGACCGGTCTTGAGAGCACCTCGGGTGGTACATGCAAAGACACTCCGACGCTCGAGTCAGAGGTGTGCTAACGGGTAGGGTATCACAAGGTAGGAATAACGTGCACTGTAGATGAGAGTGGTATTTATACCGCTGGGGGCGCCCTGGCCGTTGCGAGAAATCCGACCGGTCGTCGAGAATTGCGCACCAAGCCGAGTGCTTGGGCCGTTTCGTTGGATTGGGCCGCTGGCCATTTCTGATGGCACCTCCTGGTATTGCTAATACACCCCAGAACAAATATTGTAGTTATAAATGCGGCATGAATCCCGAGAATTAGGTACGTCATTCTCACTTGTGGTCCTGTTCGCTATTCACTGCTGACTAGGGCATCAGAGTGTCTTTGCAGGTACCACCCACGCGCGACCAAAATTCAAGGACCTCGGTGCAACCAATGGCCGAAGTGAGAGACTACATCAGCACTACACCTCTATTGGTCGAATGCGATCGATTTCTTTGTAATATCAATTTATATCTTCTGTTACATTTCGTTTAGTATTCATATCAGCTAAGGCTATATAATGCTTGTATGTGATGGCGGATCTTTATATAGGGGAGCTACTGGCAGACTGCTCCCATTAAGTTAATATATACACATATATATTTTATACTCAAAGTTAGAATTTATAGAACCGAATGAACACTAAGCAACAAAGGTATCAGTAGCCAAACAGTTAAGAGCATTATTGGTGATTTAGGGTCCCCACTTCAATTCTTGTGGCAATATTTGAACTCAGGACATTAAAATTTACATATGTAATTTTGACCACTAAACCAAACAAACTATTATGAATACACAATTAATTTTATTTTATATATTTGTTACTATTTTGGCCCCCTCCAATTTTTTTGGCAAGATCCGCCACCGCTTGTACGGACTCTTATGAAATCATCAAAGAATAATTATTCAGAAAAACTCACTTCCTTTCCTTTATTAATGCTTTAGGAGGATTTGCTCAATCCTTATAAAATTGAGCTGTATCACTGGTGCTTTCATTGTGATTTCTCCCCCCTTCTTCCATGGGTTCTCCTACTTCACCTTCGGATACCATGGCTGATTTGGTCCGACAGGTTGCTTCTTATAAAATGGAACTGTATCATTATGATGAGATGTTTGTTCCAACATGGATAATTTCATTGATGACTAAGCTATGAACAGGCTAAATACAAACTTGGGTTATCATAGTGGATATGAACGGTGCTGTAATACAACGCAAGCATAAAATCAAAGCCAGGAGAGAGAGCCTTAATCAAGGAGGAAGATGGTTCTAGTCATGGAGGTTCATAGATAACGGACGTTGAAATCAGACTCACAAGGAAATTCCGAATGGGAACGTGGGATTTGCGACTTGGCCGTGGGTTGAGGGTGACAAACGAGTGGGGGCAGAAATTGCGCTAGGGTCTCACGTCGTGTTGCAGAGCTTCTGATAGGAAGAAAGAGATTGGTTTAAATCCAGGGGTGCAGGAAGTAAAAACATGGAGTTGTATCAGTAAAATGCCCAAATATTCATTTTTATCCATTTTTAAAGCCCAATATCATTAAAGCACTTATTTTGACACATATTTAACCCAAAACATTTTCTCCAAGTCTTTCAAATACAATTATTCTTCAAAATAATAAAATAAGGTAAATAATATATTGACAACAATTTCCTGAAATCCTAATAATTATCAATTTAATATCTATTAAAAAAAATACAATTACACATAAGACCTTAAAAATCATTACAGTTTCAAAGCACAAAAGACATAATTCAAATTCATTAAAATAAATATCGCTCCGGAAATCGGGGTGTTACTGAGATGAACTATTTCCTTTACGTCGGAGTTCCTCCATCCGCTTACATTTGGTGGAAGGAACTTTGTGGTATAGGTAGCTGGGTGAGTGAAGGGGGGACTGGATATTTGATAACTCTAGGATTGAAGTCGGGAATGGCAGTTTGGTTTCTTTTTGGCTTGATGTTTGGGTCGGTGAGATTTCCCTTAGGTCTAGGTTTCTAGGTTATTCTCGATTCATGAGGATCCTAATGCTCTAGTTAGTTCTGTGGTAGTTGGACCTCCGGGGTTTGGGTCTGGGCAATCCCTTGGAGGCGCCAGCTATTCTCTTGGGAGGAGGCTCTTCTTTTTGAGCTATTTCCATCCCTTGGTTCGTATTCCTTATCAGAGGGCCGGATGTCGTGGTTTGGACTCCGCTTTCTTAGGTTTTTTTCTCTCTATGGCTTCGCATCGAACCTCTCTCTCAGAATTCATCTCGTGTTTTGAGGCTGTCTGACCAGGTGATTGAGATTCTAAAAACAGTTTGGAAGAGTTTTACTCCTCCTAAGGTGATTGCTTTTTCATGGAAACTTCTCTTGGATCGAGTACCAACTCAACTGAACTTGTTTAGAAGAGGGATCGTTCAGGATATTGATGAGATGGTCTGCATTTTATGTGGGGAAGTTCAGGAATCTTCTCATCATCTCTTTTGTACTTGCAGAAATGCTTCAGCGATCTGGTATGCTATTGTCAGCTGGCTGGGGTTTGATTTCGTGATGCAGTAGGATCTCCCATCCTTGTTCCTTCAGTTTGTCCATATAGGTGGCCCAGCTAGATGCAGGAGTGGTTTGATGCTTATTTGGCACACTGTACTTTGGGTTATTTGGGACATGAGGAATTCCTGAATTTTCTCTGGTGGTGTTCCGGACTATGGGAGATCTGTCGATAGGATTTTCTCTTTATCTTGGCGGTGGTTTCAGGCTAGGGAAAATCTCCTTCTTGGTAGGGGCTTTTGTTTTGTTCCATTCTTCCTGTTTTCCGTTTTCTCTCTTTTGTATTTGGACTAAAAAAATTAATACAAATTTACGAAGAGTGTGTTGAAAAACTTGATTCATCAAACGTTGAAATAAAGACATTGGAGAGTTCAAACAGTATAATTAACCTTTTGTAATGGCTTTTGTGCGTCTAGAACACCGTATTCTGCCTATCACCCGGGTGCATGAGTATTTGATGATATCCAGACTGGTGATCAAGTTTTGAGAAGTACTTGGCACTATAAACTTCATCCAAAAGCTCATCAATTGTTGGTAATGGAAAGCTATCCTAAATGTCAATGCATTGGGAGCCCAATCATCTGTGCAAAACGACCGCATACCATCTTTTTTCTTGGCCAAAATAATTATGGAAGAGAATGAGATATTCTTGTGTTGTATAATGCCTTGCACTAACATCTTGGAGACTATTTTTTCGTGTTGATACTTTTGTCTATGCAGATAGAAGTAAAGCCGCACTTTGGTAACTTATGTTTCATCTAACAGATGAATTGTATGATCTTTTTCCTTGATTGGGGGAAGTGTGTTGGTCTCCTAAAATACATGACTAAATTATGCCAAGACACATTTATGACTAAACCATCCATCCAATACTCAAAAGATTGGTATTCAAGTCTTAGAAGATACTATCAAAGCACTTGAAGAAGTTTAGACTACAAACATTAAAAAGTCTCACTTCTCAGAAGCTTCCAACGAAAACCTGCTCTGTCAGTGCACGGTTCTGCACAAAGCGCATAAACTAGACCCAACTTACTTTAGAAGTCTTCAACGGCTAGTTCAAGCCTTGGGAAAGGATTTTCAATAGATCTATTGGATGGAAAACTCTATAAATATCCAACAGATGATCACATTAAAGGTGTGAGAGTAGACAACAACCCAAGTTAATTCTTTCCTTCACATGGCTTCACACATAGCTTCTGAAGCTTATCATCCAATCTTCAGAAGCTTATCATCCAAGCTTCTGAATGTCTATAATCTCTCTCAACCATACTTAGTGAGCTTACAAACTAATATGGGAACATTACTCCGAGTACATCTTTAGAAAGCATAAAATGATATACATCATGCAATGTTCCAAGCTAGGGTAGTTCCCAAACAGAACACAAACACAGTCTCATCTGTTAATCTTCTTAACAATCCAATGGTTGTCATATTGTTAATGAAGATGTCTAAGTAGGTCTTAGGGGTTAGAAACCTTTTAGAAAATAAGCATTGGTTGTTGTAGAGTTAGAAGTTTAAGTTGCTTGAACTTTGGAAAAACTAGTGTGATGATTGATAGAGTGTGGAAGAAAACTATCGAGTTTTGTAGCTTGTGATTGCTTGTAAACTATTTGGAAAATAGTGGAAAATCTCACTGGCTGTGAGGAGTAGAGTATCCGTTGACAATTTGGGTGAACCACAATACCGCTCATGTGTTCTTTACTTCTTTCTTCATAGTTTTCTTTAACTAACAACCTTTGTTAAAGAAAACCCTCTTTCACTCTAGTGTAGAAATGATTCTACAATCACACATCAAGACAGTTTAGTTATGTTCTAAATGACTAAACAATAACTTAAATCTCAAACACCTATACAATACAATACAATGCAGTACCATCACATGTGTGAGGGCACAGGAAATACATAAAAACGCCTACTCTATACCTTCTCACACACCTTATCCATTGGGATCACCCTCATAGTATATATATATATATATATATATATATATATATATATATATATATATATATATATATATATATATAATTTGATACACTTAATAGATTTTTTTGACAAGCATACATTTAAATTACTAACAAGTATATATTTTATTATAGTCAAGCGTCACCGTATTCTAGAAGCATATCTATTCGTTCGGACAACAAAGACTACCAAAGACTCGATCTTTTGCTTTTCCGATCATCGCAACTGAGTAAATTAGCGACCAAGTCGAATGAAGAAACCAGGAAATAAATCATCATGCTTTTCGAGGCGAGCTTTTGGAAGGATCGCTTTCTCTGCTGTAAATTCTGAGAGATTCACAATGTGCAGTAGGAGTAGGTTTAGGATCCTATTGCGCAGTAATGCACAATGATTGGTTTAGAAAGCCAATCAATCTCTTGAATTTCTGCAGGCAAAAAGACTTGTTGTTAGCTTTGCTTGCACTGCTTGTACAAGTTTTTTTATATAAAATACACTATCAACCCTTAGATCAAAGGAATAAGAACTAATGTGAGTAAGAAAAAAATAAGAACTAATGTCTTCACTCTTAATATAAAAAATAAGAACTAATGTCTTCACTCTTAATATTTTCTAAACAACTATGTTAGGTGAACCAACTTGAGTGACAAATTTACACACAAAACATGTCATATGCAATAATAATATTAATTCAAACCAGTTGCACCATAAACTAATGTCTTGCACCTGCATTAAAGGATTAATAGGAATTCCACCATAAACATATTAGCAAGGTGCATATTTTGTTCCTTCATTGCTTTTTTCATAATGCACTTGTTGCACTATATTAGTGAAAGCTCTTATCCCTCTCACTATTCCGCTATACTTCCAAAAAAAATAAATCAATTAAATTAAAATCAACTATAATGGAAATATAAAAGGGGATTATATGCACCAATTTCAAAATTTTTACATTCAATTATGTGTATTATCTTACCCATATTTAATCAAGGGAATCACAATCGTTGGTGATTTACGTTGGATACTATCAAAGTGAAAGTAGAGCGAAGAATTGTAGGGAAGCCATAGATATATAAAACAACTTTGACGGTTTCCTTTTGAGTAAGCTTTCAATGATAGTAGACAAATCGGATGTTTCATCATTCATGGATCTATTGGAGAAAAAACAACAATTGACTAAACGTTAGAAAAGAGACGATAAAAAGATGTATTTCATAAATGAAAGAATATTATGAATCACCTGAGTTACCTGTATATAAAATAATGATCTGAGTAGAATGAAGTTGCGATATAGATAGATGGTAAAATACTCCTTGCAAACTACGAAAGCACGATTATAACAAAATAGGGATAGGAAAGAGACTCTTTTAGTTTGGGAGAGGCGCACATTGCATTTTTTTCAGTGATCTCAAATAGTGAACCTAACCACATATTTATAGGGTTTTTACTACAGAAGGAACTAGGGTTACGTTAGGTAAATTTTTAGGTTACACAAATTATAATATTTTAAATTAAAAAATAAATATAAATTTAGAAAGAAATCACAAGAGAATATATATATATATATATATATATATATATATATATATATATATTAAATCCTTTAAAGAAAACTTCAATTTAAGAAGCTAAATAAAAATAAAACTCCTTTATCAAAAAATCATAAATAAAAATTATGACCATTTAAAAAAATACGTTTATGAAAAATCTCATAATTAATGTCAATGAAAGTATAAAAATGTGTCCTATTCTCCTAACACTATGTTCATTGGATCCTACTTATTTGATTGTGTATATCTTACCCGTCAATATCTATTCGAGGATAAAACTGTGATCATAAGAACAGGGAACGTTGAAACTCATCTTAAGAAGACATTTAACTTAGAAGAGCATTATCTATAAGGCTTTAAAGAAGAATCAAAAGCTTCTCTTTGTGAACAAGACCATCTTCAGTCAAATGGCCTAAATAGAAGACACAACCATGTGTCTCAATATGAAATGAATAAGGATAAACAAAAAGACATAAGATTAAAGACTATCTA
The DNA here is from genome assembly GCA_020916435.1 of Oxytropis ochrocephala. Lineage (NCBI taxonomy): Eukaryota > Viridiplantae > Streptophyta > Magnoliopsida > Fabales > Fabaceae > Oxytropis > Oxytropis ochrocephala. Next base: position 69,661,203 of record CM037093.1, on the reverse strand, counting down.
AATGTTTTACAAGCATCAGAAGATATGCTCTTTACAAATGAAGAAGCCTTACAAGCAATCCTCTCAAGACTAGGGAATTAAATGATCAATGCCAGATGAACATTATCAGCATATTATGCTAAGAAAATCTATCTAGTAAGAAGACACTCTTCAGAAGCCTATAAAGCAATAGTAAGAATCTTCCTATGAAATAGCAGTTTTAGCCAAAGACTTCTCACCTTGAGAAGATAAAATCTTACGCATAAGATGATAAATAAAAGGGACTCTCAAACAAACAGTTGAAATATCCTAAATTGCATCTTATGTCTGGGTCAAGTCAAGTGCATATGAAACTACATTCTTGAAGTGACAAACAATACATGAAGACAGAGTACAAAATCTCTTAATTATCAAGAAAGATCAATCTATAAAGCTCGACTCTTCAGAAGATACATATCAACATGAAGGAAGTATTCAAAAGAAGAAATCATCAGAGTTAATCTCTTTGAATACTCAATGAACCTGTAAGGTCATGTGTCAATAACACAATTAGAGAAAGCAACAGACACAACAAGATCAAGCTTGCTAAAGAAAGTTGAGTGACTCAGAAGATCTTCATAAGACGTTCAGAAGACTCTTAAAGTAGGAATCTCAGAAGACAGAGTTCAGAATACTAACAGAAGAAATGATCAGAAGATATGTTCACAAGTACAACATAGTCACCTAACCAAATTCTTTATAAATGTTATACCCCAATTTTGTCCGAGCTATTGTTAATTGTATTTTAATTTATTAAGTCGCATATTAATTTTGGTCTTTGTTTTATTCAACACAAAATAATATGTCAAAAAATTAATAAAAATCAAAATTAAAAATATTAGCTTTACAACCCTTAAAAAATGTCCAAAAGTCCCAAAAAGTACAAAAAATAATATTTTAAGATACACAAAAAATGGAATCCGAAAATAATAAAAAAAATACAAAATAAACAGCTCTAGCCCAAATAGAGTTGGGCTTGGATCTTCGAGCTCTCCCAAAACCCTAATCTTCCTCTCCAAGCATCTGAAAAATAAACCAAATCGGGTAAATCAAACATTAATTGCTAAAACACGATTCTCTAATATAAATAGGCGATGCCTCGAGTCAAAAGGAAGACAACAATTAGACTGCAAAAATCACCTAAAATGGATTGGGATTCAACATCAGAATCCGAATCCAATGAGATACACATATTCAAACTTTTGGGTTCAAAAAGTAGATCAAGAAAAGAGAAGCACTCAAACAAGAAAAGATAGCAGAAGTGAAATACAACAGTATTAGCATAGCAAACAGGAGACCCATCAGAAGCTGGAGTTTAGGTTGTTTTTTTTTTGTATTCTTAGATCTGAAACAATGAAAATATACTCTTGTGATTTTTGTTTTTTTTCATTTGCTTTATAAAAAATAGATTTGAAGTGTTTCTTTTCATTTTTTAGTTATATCTCGTTTCTTAAAACTAATTTGTGTTTTATAATAAAAAAAATGCTTAAAAAATGGTATACGGAGTGATAATCAGAAGTTAGAAGTAGATGAGAAAAATAGGAATTAAAAAAAACGAAAATTAATAAAGGTGTGGTGAAATTAGAGTTCCATGTTTTTAGCACTTGCCTCATATAACATAACAATTAATATTTATTTTAATTTAAAACCAGATTTTTTTTACACCCTATTTCTCTCTCCGCATCCCATGATTTTCGCTTCACTCTCTCTCTAATGGAGGGCTGGCGACTCTGAGAGATTGAAGGAGGTAAAATTAGGGTTCTAAAACCCTTTTACTCATTTTACATGTATTATTTAATTGGTTTCTTATATTTTTATTTAATCAGATTTATTTTTAGGACTTACACCCCTTCTTTTCAATCCAACTCCCTAGGCCCATCTTTTATTTCTTCTTTGCAAATCAACACCCACAAATAAAAACGTTACTAGGCCTACTTAACACACCCTCCTTTTAATTATACCACTTCCTGCGACTAACAACACCCCCTTTTTGCAATCTTTCCCCTTTTCTCATTTTTTTCTTTAATTCTTTTTAACTCAAATGCTTTCACATTAAATCAAAAACAACAATTAAATATTTTTCTCTCAAAATTAAGTAAACGACTAAGTCGGTTGTACAACCGGGTTAGTCATCATCCTAGGACCAATGAGCTGTACAGTTCAGTAATCCTAAAAACTCATAATGTAACACCCTAAATGATTTAATTGAGTAATTGATTAAATTATTTAAAGTGTTGCACTATTTTAATTATATTAAATTATGATGTAAATATTTTATTTAATTGAAGGGAGTGGTATTGGAAATACCAGGACTGCAAGCATTGGCCCAGGAGCCCAAGCCCAATGACTTAGGCTCGTAGGAGTGATGCATTTCGCATCACTTGTGCAAGGAAGAGAAAAGAAAGAAAAATTGCGAAGAGAGAAGAGAGAAAGAAAGAAGAACGGCGCAAATAGAGTGAGAAGAAGGGGAAAGTGAGTCGCACCAAGCAAGGAGGAGAGGAAAGCTCAATTGTTGCGGAGGTTTTGTACGTGACTTGGTGAGAAGCACTTTCTACGGTTTAATTCAAGGTAAGGGGAGTCTCACTCTATAATAGAGGGTATAATAGGTTGTATGTAGGTCATAGAGTCTTGATTTGATGCTAATTGATTATTGTATGAATGTTTGATTTGATTGAATTGGATAATTGCTTGAGAAAATCGATTTAGGGCTTAATGTTAGGGTTTATGTTCTTGATTTCGTGTTGACGTGTAAATTGATGTTTGAAACGTGAAATTGAGTGTATTGAAATGATTATAGAATGTATTTGAATGATATATGTTGATTGGAATTGAGAGGATTTGAGAATTTGGGATTTTTGGGGACCCACAGGGGTATAGGGCGCCAAATTGCTAGGATTCTCGCGCCTGTAATCGTATGTGATGAGTTTTGTGTTGAGTTCTTTGTGCAGGCGCCAATTTCCTAGAGAAATAGCTTTGTGTGTCACCGTATGCTGATGATGGATCAGGTGTGTGTGTGTCTTTGCACTGGCGCCAATCTGGCTTTGGGAAAGTGGCGCTGGGTTCTTTGTTCTGTGGCCGGAGTTTCTTTGGGAAAATGGCGCCCGAGGTGCTTGTTTGCGTGCTGTGTGTGTGTGTGCCAGTGAAAGGGGCGCCAAGTGCTGCCCCAGGGCGCCCAGAATGGCGCCTGTGTCACTGTTCATGTAATGTATGTCTTTGTGTCAGCCCAGAGTGCGTGGCGCCAAAATTGGCTGCCCAATGCGCCTGGGTGTGTTGTGCCAAGTGCAGGGCGCCAAATGGCTGCCCTGTGGCGCCTGTTGTGGCGCCTAGGGGTGTGGGTGCGTGGGTGTCTAGGTGTGGGGCGCCATTTTGGCTGCCCATGGCGCCTAGGGGGCGCCAGAATGTGTGTTGCGTGTGTGTGGGTGCATGTGGCGCAGCACAGGGCGCCAAATGGCTGCCCTGTTGCGCCTATGTTGCTGCCTATGTCTAGGCAGGGCGCCAAGTGGGCTGCCCAGGGCGCCTGTGTCTCAGTTTGTGTCTTAGTTTATGTCAGGTCTCGTGCGCCTGCGGGGCGCCAGATTCTTTGTGAAATGGCGCCCGTGGTTTGTGTTGCCACGGGCGCCAAGTTCTTGAGTGTTTGGCGTCCAGTCTTTGTGTTGTGCGGTGGCGCCAGAATGTGGGTTAAATGGCGCTTGTGTGCTGGTGTGCATAGGGGCGCCAGAATGTGGGGATTTTGGCGCCTGGTGGTGCCAAAATGTGTTCTAGGTGTGATTTTGGTCCCTAGGTGACGATTTGGTCCCTAGGTGTGATTTTGTCTCAGGGGTGTGGTTTTGGTCCTTAGGTGTTGTTTTGGCCCCTAGGTACGGTTTGGTCCAAACGGTGTCAATTTGGTCCCTAAGTGTTGATTTGGTCCTAAAGGGTGTTTTAGGTCCCCGAGTGAGGTTTAGCCTCTGGTTGTGATTAGTCCTTGGGACTTGATTGTGTTGAGTAGTGGTCGAGGTGGTTGATGATGCCATGGGGGCATGAGACATGGGGCTAAAGCCATGTGGGCTATAAATGAGATTAATAATGAGTTGAGGAATAATGTATTAAAGCGTGATAATGTGGAGTGTGATTGTGGCATGTTCATAGAGTCTCATGCATACATTCTGGCCGCGATCGCGACGTTATATCTTTGTGATGATGAGGCCATGGGGCGAGTCATGAGGACTCCTTTTGTTGATGATGATGATGCCATGGGGGCAATTGGTACCACATGCATGACTGCATCTACATTGCATTCATCCTCATACATGAATTTGAAAGTGAATGTGATTGTTGTGCAATGATTTGTGATTGATTGGCTTCTATGAAGCTATTATCTTGCTTATTATCACTTTTATTATATAGTTGAAACTCACCCTTTCGTAGTTGTTTACCACGGTAGCCATGAGTGAAGGCCTAGTCCCTTCACTTCCCACAAGTCGATGCCGCTCACGACACGTAGCACCAGGGGATGGGTTTAGGATTTCTAGTCATTTCCTCTTTGTTGACTATTGAACTATGTCTTTAATATTTCCACGTTGTATTTGAGAGTATTGTTGTCCATCTGAGACTATGTTTCTGTTTTCCGCTGCGTAACGTTTATTAATTATGGTGCGTGGAATTATTTATTAATATAATGAGATATTCCATCCAATGATGGTGTTGCGTATTATATTTGCTTAATAAAGCATTTGTGTTATAATTGTGTTGTTTTGAGCTGAATAGAGTGTAGCACTCCATGTGGAAAAGAATTTTTAAACTCGATTTTTAATATAAATTAGGGTAGAAATGGGGTGTTACATTAGTGGTATCGTGAGCAAAAGTTCGGTCTGTCCGGCCAAGTGTGTCTGTCTGTCATATTGTGTATGACTATTAGGTGCTTTAAATTAGTTCTGAATGGTTGTTCATGTTGCAGTGCTAGGTTGTTATGGCCAGGAGAGTTGATGCTGCTATTGCTGAGGCCTTGCAAGCCATAGCCTTGAGTTATAGGGAACCAGCAGAATGTTGGTGAGAATCTTTGGGACCCGTAAGCAGCTACGTTCGCAGAGAGACCCTCCTACCTTCAAAGGAAGGTACAATCCGAGATGGCGCTATGGCATGGTGAAGGAGATTGAGAGGATATTAGGGTGATGGTCGCAATGATGAGCGTAAAGTCGGTACGGTACGCACACTCTAGCCGAGAGGCGATGGTGGTGGTTAGAGACCGGTGAGAGGCTAGAGGGGCTGCGCATGAGGAGGTTACTTGGCCGTGTGTCGGAGGGAGTTCTGAGGAAGTACTTTCCGAGGATGTCACGGGGAAGAAAGAGATGGAATTCCTTGAGTGAAGCAAGGAGTATGTCTGCTTTTCGAGTATCTTTGCCAGATTCTTGGTGGCTAAGTTCTATCCACATTACTCTGAGGCTGGGTCCGAATTCTCAAAGTGTATCAAATTTGAGAACGGGTTAAGAGTTGATATCAAGCAAGCCATTGGGTATCAGAAGATCAGAGTGTTTGCTGATTTGGTTGACTGCTGTAGAATCTATGAGGAAGACAACAATGCCCGCTCTAGAGTCATGAGAGATCAGAGGGGTAAGTTCCAAAACAGGGGTAAGCCATATGAGGTGTCTGCTGATAGAGGTAGACAGAGGTATGCTGGTGGTAGCAGGTTAGCTGGTGGTAAGAGGTCTGCGGATGGCAAGAAGCCAAGTGGGGGAGATGCTCCCGCTAACATTGTGTGCTTCAAGTGTGGGAAGTCGGGTCACGAGAGTTTTGATTGTAAGTCCGGGGATAAGATATGTTTCCGTCGTGGGAAAGAAGGTCACATGGCATCTGATTGTGATCGCAAGGAAGCTGTATGTTTCAATTGTGGAGAACCTGATCACTTTAGCTCCAAGTGCACTAAACCAAAGAAAGAGAGGTCCACTGGGAGAGTTTTTGCACTAGCAGGTTCAGAGGGACCCAATGAGATTAGAGGTACTTGCTTTATTTATGGTACACCTTTAGTTGCTATTGTTGACACGGGTGCTACGCACTCTTTTATTGCTTCTGTCTGTGCTGAAAAGTTGAATTTAGTCTTATCTACTATGGAGAGGGGGATGGTTATCGACACTCCAGCTAAGGGTTCGGTAACTACTTCTCTAATGTGTGCTAGGTGTCCTCTGTCAGTTTTCGGCAGAGATTTTCTGGTTGATCTTATCTGTTTGCCTTTGGGTGGGTTGGATGTTATCCTGGGTATGGACTGGTTAGTAGATAACCATGTATACATCAACTATTTCAACAAGTCTGTGAGTTTCCTTCCTCCAGAAGAGGAAGAGTCTGTTTTGCTGTCTGCTGATCAAATGCGTGAGGTAATGAAGGAGGGTGGTGTTTGTTTTGCTTTGATGGCGTCTATGTCTGCGAGAACCAGGTGTAGTTGATGGGTTGCAAGTGGTGTGTGAGTTTAGGAAGTATTCACGATGAGATTCCTAGTGTGCCACCAGAGATGGGGAACGAGAGTTTTGATTGTAAGTCCGGGGATAAGATATGTTTCCGTTGTGGGAAAGAAGGTCACATGGCATCTGATTGTGATCGCAAGGAAGCTGTATGTTTCAATTGTGGATAACCTGGTCACTTTAGCTCCAAGTGCACTAAACCAAAGAAAGAGAGGTCCCTTTGGAAGAGTTTTTGCACTAGCGAGTTGGAGGACCCAATGAGATTAGAGGTACTTGCTTTATTTATGGTACACCTTTAGTTGCTATTGTTGACACGGGTGCTACGCACTCTTTTATTGCTTCTGTCTGTGCTGAAAAGTTGAATTTAGTCTTATCTACTATGGAGAGGGGGATGGTTATCGACACTCCAGCTAAGGGTTCGGTAACTACTTCTCTAATGTGTGCTAGGTGTCCTCTGTCAGTTTTCGGCAGAGATTTTCTGGTTGATCTTATCTGTTTGCCTTTGGGTGGGTTGGATGTTATCCTGGGTATGGACTGGTTAGTAGATAACCATGTATACATCAACTATTTCAACAAGTCTGTGAGTTTCCTTCCTCCAGAAGAGGAAGAGTACATTTCTTTGTCGTCACGATCAAATGCGTGAGGTAATGAAGGAGGGTGGTCAGCTGTTTGCTTTGATGGCGTCTATGTCTGCTGAGAACCAGGCTGTAGTTGATGGGTTGCAAGTGGTGTGTGAGTTTCCGGAAGTATTCCCTGATGAGATTCCTAGTGTGCCACCAGAGATGGGGAACGAGAGTTTTGATTGTAAGTCCGGGGATAAGATATGTTTCCGTTGTGGGAAAGAAGGTCACATGGCATCTGATTGTGATCGCAAGGAAGCTGTATGTTTCAATTGTGGATAACCTGGTCACTTTAGCTCCAAGTGCACTAAACCAAAGAAAGAGAGGTCCACTGGAAGAGTTTTTGCACTAGCAGGTTCAGAGGGACCCAATGAGATTAGAGGTACTTGCTTTATTTATGGTACACCTTTAGTTGCTATTGTTGACACGGGTGCTACGCACTCTTTTATTGCTTCTGTCTGTGCTGAAAAGTTGAATTTAGTCTTATCTACTATGGAGAGGGGGATGGTTATCGACACTCCAGCTAAGGGTTCGGTAACTACTTCTCTAATGTGTGCTAGGTGTCCTCTGTCGGTTTTAGTGAGATTTTTACAGTTGATCTTATCTGTTTGCCTTTGGGTGGGTTGGATGTTATCACAGGTATGGGTAGTTAGTAGATAACCATGTATACATCAACTATTTCAACAAGTCTGTGAGTTTCCTTCCTCCAGAAGAGGAAGAGTCTGTTTTGCTGTCTGCTGATCAAATGCGTGAGGTAATGAAGGAGGGTGGTGGTTTGTTTGCTTTGATGGCGTCTATGTCCTGTGAGAACCAGTTTTGTAGTTGATGGGTTGCAGGTGGTGTGTGAGTTTCCGGAAGTATTCCCTGATGAGATTCCTAGTGTGCCACCAGAGATGGGGAAGTCGAGTTTGGGATTGAGCTTGTGCACAGTACTAGGCACGTGTCTCATGGCACCGCATGGGATGTCACTCGACCGAGCTATCGGAGTTGAAGAAGCGATTGGAGGAACTTCTTGAGAAGAAATTTGTGAGGCCTAGTGTGTCACCATGGGGAGCTCGGTCTTTGTTAGTGAAATAGAAGGATGGGAGTATGCGTCTGTGTGTGGATTACAGGCAACTGAACAAGGTAACTATTAAAAATAAGTATCCTCTCCCGAGGATTGATGATCTGATGGACCAGCTGGTGGGTGCTAAGGTTTTTAGCAAGATTGAATTGAGGTCAGGTTATCATCAGATAAAGGTGAAAGATGAGGACATCCGTAAGAAAGCTGCGTTGAGCGAGGTATGAGCATTATGAGTACTCTGTAATGCCTTTTGGTGTCACTAATGCACCAGGGGTGTTTATGGAGTACATGAACCGAATCTTCCATAACTACTTGGATCGGTTTGTGGTTGTTTTTATTGATGATATTCTGGTGTACTCCAAGTCTGAGGAGGAGCATGCAGAGCACTTGAGATTGGTGCTAGAGATGTTGAAAGAGAAGAAGTTGTATGCCAAGTTGTCAAAGTGTGAGTTCTGGCTGAAAGAGGTGAGCTTCTTGGGTCATATTATTTCTGGTAATGGTATAGCTGTGGACCCAACTAAGGTTGATGCAGTGTTGCAGTGGGATAGCCCAAAGTCTGTGACTGAGATCCAGAGTTTCTTGGGGTTGGCTGATTACTACAGGAGGTTTATTGAGGGGTTTTCTAAGCTAGCCCTTCCGTTGACCCAATTGACCTGTAAGGGAAGAGCTTTTGTGTGGGATGCAAAGTGTGAAGAAAGCTTCCAAGAGTTGAAGAGGAGGTTGACAACATCTCCAGTGTTGGTGTTACATGTGCCGGATCAGCCGTTTGTGGTTTATTGTGATGCTTCCAAGATGGGTTTGGGAGGTGTTTTGATGCAGGATGGGAAGGTAGTTGCTTATGCGTCCAGACAGTTGAGGACACATGAGAAGAACTATCCTACTCACGATTTGGAGTTGGCTGCTATTGTGTTTGTGCTGAAGATTTGGAGGCACTATTTGTATGGTACCAGATTTGAGGTGTTCAGTGATCACAAGAGTGTAAGGTATTTGTTTGACCAGAAGGAGCTGAATATGAGACAGAGGCGTTGGTTAGAGCTGCTGAAGGATTATGATTTCGACTTGAACTATCATCCCGGCAAAGCTAATGTCGTGGTTGATGCTTTAAGTCGGAAAACTTTACATATGTCAGCTATGATGGTGAAGGAATTGGAGTTGATTGAGCAATTCCGTGATTTGAGCCTGGTTTGTGAGGTGACACCACAGAGTGTCAGACTGGGTATGCTGAGGATTGGGAATGACTTCTTGGTTAGTATCAGAGACGCCCAGAAGTTGGATGTGAAACTAGTTGATTTGCTGGTTGTTGGTGAGCAAGCTGTGGATGGTGACTTCAGATTGGATTCTCAGGGGGTGTGTAGGTTCAGGGACAGAATTTGTGTTTCCGATGATCTTTGAGTTGAAGAAAATGATACTTGAGGAGAGCCATAGGAGCAAGCTAAGTATTCATCCAGTGCTACTAAAATGTATCATGATTTGAAGAGAAGCCCATTTTGGTGGCCTGGTATGAAGAAGGATGTTGCGCAATTTGTTTATGCTTGTTTGACTTGCCAGAAGTCAAAGATTGAGCACCAGAAGCCTGCAGGATTGATGCAACCTTTAGAGATTCCAGAATGGAAATGGGACAGCATTTCCATGGACTTTGTGATTGGGTTGCCAAACATTGTGAGAGGTTTGACTCTATTTGGGTGATTGTGGATAGGTTGACCAAGTGCGCCCATTTTATTCCTATCAACATCACCTATCCCGTGTCGAGGTTGGCTAAGATTTATATTCGGTGATCGTGAAGTCGCATGGGGTTAGAAGAGTATTGTGTCGGATAGAGACCCAAGGTTTACTACGAGTTTTGGGGGAGCTTGCGGGAGGCATTGGGGTCTAGGCGAGGTTGAGTTCAACTTATCATCCCCAGCATCGATGGGATGGATGCAGAGAGAACCATCCGATCCTTGGAGGATCTTTTGAGAGCTTGTGTGCTAGAGCGAGGGGAGGTGCGTGGGATACACATCTTCCACTCGATTGGGTTCACGACAACAACGGCTACCATTCGAGCATAGGGATGGCTCCTTTTGAGGCAATCAGATGTATGGGCGGAGGTGTAGGAGTCCTTTGTGTTGGCATGAGTCCGGTGAGAGTGTTGTGCTTGGACCGGAATTGGTTAGGGAGACTACAGAGAAGGTGAAGATGATCAGAGAGAAAATGAAAGAGTCCCAGAGCCGGCAGAAAAGTTACCATGATAGGAGGAGAAAGGACTTGGAATTCCAGGCTGGTGAGCATGTGTTCTTGAGGGTCACGCCTATGACTGGTGTTGGACGTGCCTTGAAGGCAAAGAAGTTGACTCCTAGATTTATCGGACCGTACCAAATCAATGAGAGGGTGGGAAAGGTTGCTTATAGGGTGGCTCTGCCACCAAATCTTTCGCACTTGCACGATGTATTCCACGTGTCACAGCTTCGGAAGTATATTCCAGACCCGTCTCATGTGATTCACATGGATGATGTGGAGGTGCGTGAGAACCTCACGGTGGAGACTATGCCAGTGAGAATTGATGACAGAGAGGTAAAGGTGTTGAGAGGGAAAGACATTCCTTTGGTCAAGGTAGTGTGGTTGGGAGCTGCTGGTGAGAGCATGACTTGGGAGCTGGAGAGCAGGATGAGAGAGTCGTATCCAGAGCTATTTGACTCAGGTATGAATTTCGAGGACGAAATTTCCTAAGTGGGGGAGAGTTGTAACACCCTAAATGATTTAATTGAGTAATTGATTAAATTATTTAAAGTGTTGCACTATTTTAATTATATTAAATTATGATGTAAATATTTTATTTAATTGAAGGGAGTGGTATTGGAAATACCAGGACTGCAAGCATTGGCCCAGGAGCCCAAGCCCAATGACTTAGGCTCCTAGGAGTGATGCATTTCGCATCACTTGTGCAAGGAAGAGAAAAGAAAGAAAAATTGCGAAGAGAGAAGAGAGAAAGAAAGGAGAACGGCGCAAATGGAATGAGAAGAAGGGGAAAGTGAATCGCACCAAGCAAGGAGGAGAGGAAAGCTCAATTGTTGCGGAGGTTTTGTACGTGACTTGGTGAGAAGCACTTTCTACGGTTTAATTCAAGGTAAGGGGAGTCTCACTCTATAATAGAGGGTATAATAGGTTGTATGTAGGTCATAGAGTCTTGCTTTGATGCTAATTGATTATTGTATGAATGTTTGATTTGATTGAATTGGATAATTGCTTGAGAAAATCGATTTAGGGCTTAATGTTAGGGTTTATGTTCTTGATTTCGTGTTGACGTGTAAATTGATGTTTGAAACGTGAAATTGAGTGTATTGAAATGATTATAGAATGTATTTGAATGATATATGTTGATTGGAATTGAGAGGATTTGAGAATTTGGGATTTTTGGGGACCCTAGGGGTATAGGGCGCCAAATTGCTAGGATTCTGGCGCCCTGTGTGCTGTAGAAGTGAGTTTTGTGTTGAGTTGCTGTGCAGGGCGCCAATTTCCTAGAGAAATGGCGCCTGTGTCACCGTATGCTTGATGACTAGTGTGTGTGTGTGTCTTTGCTGGCGCCAATCTGCTGGGAAAGTGGTGCACTGGGTTCGCATTCTGTCTTTGGAGTTGTGTGCGTGGGGCGAGTGTTCTTGCGCCTGGCGCCGATTTCTTTCGGGAACATGGCGCCCCAATCTGCTTTGCGTCTTTGTGTGTGTGTGTGCTGATGTGGGCGCAAGTCTTGCCCAGGCGCCCAAAATGGCGCTGTGTCACTATTCATCATGTCTTTGTGTGCTTTGTGTTCAGGTGCGGGCGCCAAAATTGGCTGTCCAATGCGCCTGGGCGTGTTGTGCCAAGTGCGTGGCGCCAAATGGCTGCCCTGTGGCGCTGTTGTGGCGCTAGGGGTGTGGGTGCGTGGGTGTCTAGGTGTGGGCGCCATTTTGGCGCCATGGCGCCAGGGGCGCGCGAATGTGTGTTGCGTGTGTGTGGGTGCATGTGGCGCGGCCACAGGCGCCAAATGGCTGCCACATTGCGCCTATGTTCTTTACTGTGTCTCAGGCGTGGCGCCAAGTGGGCTGCCAGTGCGCTCGTGTCGAGACCGCGTGTCTCGTTTTTGTGTCTTAGTTTGTGCTCAGAGTCATGCCGCTTTGCCCGGCGCGCCGATTCTTTGTGAGAATGGCGCCGATGGGCACGTGTTGCCCTGGGGCGCCAAGTTGCTTGAGTGTTTGGCGCTGGTCTTTGTGTTGCACAGGTGGCGCGAGAATGTGGGTTAAATGGCGCTGTGTCTTTGGTGTGTGTGGGCGCCGAGAATGTGGGGATTTTGGCGCTGGTGGTGCGAAAATGTGTTCTAGGTGTGATTTTGGTCCCTAGGTGACAGATTTGGTCCCTAGGTGTGATTTTGTCTCGAGGGTGTGGTTTTGGTCCCTAGGTGTTGTTTTGGCCCCTAGGTACCGGTTTGGTCCAAACGGTGTCAATTTGGTCCCTAAGTGTTGATTTGGTCCTAAAGGGTGTTTTAGGTCCCCGAGTGAGGTTTAGCCTCTGGTTGTGATTAGTCCTTGGGACTTGATTGTGTTGAGTAGTGGTCGAGGTGGTTGATGATGCCATGGGGGCATGAGCCATGGGGGCTAAAGCCATGTGGGCTATAAATGAGATTAATAATGAGTTGAGGAATAATGTATTAAGCGTGATAATGTGGAGTGTGATTTTGGCATGTTCATGAGTCTCATGCATACATTGATTTGCGGTCGCGACGTTTATCTTTGTGATGATGAGGCCGTCGGGGCGTGCCATGGGGGCGATTCATGAGGACTCCTTTTGTTGATGATGATGATGCCATGGGGGCAATTGGTACCACATGCATGACTGCATCTACATTGCATTCATCCTCATACATGAATTTGAAAGTGAATGTGATTGTTGTGCAATGACTGTGATTGATTGGCTTCTATGAAGCTATTATACTGCTTATTATCACTTTTATTATATAGTTCGAGACTCACCCTTTCTGTTGTTGTTTACCACAGGTAGCCATGAGTGAAGGCCTAGTCCCTTCACTTCCCCGAGTCGGTCTGCTCTGATACGTAGCACCTAGGGGATGGGTTTAGGATTTCTAGTCATTTCCTCTTTGTTGACTATTGAACTATGTCTTTAATATTTCCACGTTGTATTTGAGAGTATTGTTGTCCATCTGAGACTATGTTTCTGTTTTCCGCTGCGTAACGTTTATTAATTATGGTGCGTGGAATTATTTATTAATATAATGAGATATTCCATCCAATGATGGTGTTGCGTATTATATTTGCTTAATAAAGCATTTGTGTTATAATTGTGTTGTTTTGAGCTAAATAGAGTGTAGCACTCCATGTGGAAAAGAATTTTTAAACTCTGATTTTTAATATAAATTGCCGGGTAGAAATGTGGTGTTACACATAAAATATAACTAAACCATTTTTCACAAAAATAGGGGACCAAGTCGGTTGTACAACCGGGTTAGTCAGCGTTCTAGGATCAATGAGCTGTACAGTTCAAAGAGTCCTAAGACCCCTACACTAAAAAACATCAACCAACAAACCTTTTTCAGGAAGAACTACGTAGCTTTGATTCCTCTATTGCATCCGGATGTACGTAGGAGCAAGAGTCTACTCTTGTCAAGCTGTAAAAACTAAAAATTTAATTAAGTTTTTTTCTCTATAAATAAAAGGGTAAAATATTAATAAAGTATAACTAATTAGACAACGGATGTCGTGGGGTGCTAATACCTTCCCCATGCATAACGACTCCCGAACCTTTAAACTTGCCTTATCCTAAAACAAAAGGGATTTCCCGAATTTTGCCCTTAAACTAGAATTTCGGTGGCGGCTTCCTTTCGAACTTCGAAGAATCCTTTCCCGGATTTTTCGGTCGCTACAATAAACAACGCATATATTGTTTATCCAATACTCATAAGATCTGTATTCAATTATTAGATGACAATATCAAAGCACTTGAATAAGTTCATAAGGTACAAGCATTCAGATACCTCATCGCTCAGAAGATTTTAACGGAAACCCCGTTGTGTTAGTGCATGGTCCTTCACAAAACGCAGAAAGGAAACTCGGTTCACTTTAGAAGTCTTCAACGGCTAGTCCAAGCCTAGGGAAAGGATTTGCAACGGATGTATTGCATCGGAACTCTATAAACATCCAATAGATGATCACATTCAAGGTGTGAGAGTAGACCACAACCCAAGCTAATTCTTCCCTTCATATGGCTTCACACATAGCTTTTGAAGCTTATCATCCAAGCTTCTGAATGTCTATAATCTCTCTCAAACAGACTCAATTAGCTTACAAACTAATATGAGAACATTATTCTGTGAAATTAATAGATTAGGAAAGCATAGAAGGATATACATCATATAATTGTCCATGCTTTGGTAGTTCCCAAACAGAACACAAACACAGTCTCATCTATTAATCTTCTTAACAAGGCATTCATTGCAGATTGTTAATGAAGATTTCAAAGTAGGTATTAAGCTTAGATACCTTCTAAACAAAATGCAGTGGTTGCTGTATTGTTAGGGAAAACGACTAAAAGGCTTTCTTAGAGGTTTAAGTTGCTAGAACTTGATTTTATATCACCTTATCTTATCTGTTTTCATCTCTTTTTTCTTCATCTCTCTCTTGCTCTTTTTTTTTTCTTCTGAAAATCAATAAATATACTCAAACTACTAAAACCAATCGATTTAACCACGAGAAATTATTAAATAAAACCAAACCGCTAACAAAATTCCAAAATCACTTTATTTTAAAAAAATAATACTTAATTTAAAATAATCAAATTAATATTAAATGATCTATGATTAACTATTTATTATAATCTACTAAAACTAAATAAACTAATCAATTTAACCACTAGCAATTATTAAAAAAAAACATACAGCTGACAACTTTCCAAAATCATTTTTTTAAAAAAAATCAATAATTAATTTAAAATAGTTGAGTTAATATTAAATGATCTATGATTTAATATTTATTATAATATACTAAATCCAATCAATTTAATCACTAGCAATTGTCAAAAAAAAAATTAGCCACTATAAGAAATCCAAAAATAACCTTTTTTAATAATCTAATAGTTTAATTAAAACGATTAAATTAATATTAAATAATTTTGTACTTACTGTTTACTATAATCTAGAATTCCAAATAAACAATATAAACAAGTGACAACGAGAGCGACAATGAGAGACTGACAATTGAGTGGCAGCGAGGAGGCAACAAGAGGCAATGGGTGCGGAAAGCGAGAGGCGAGCAATGGGATCGACAACGGGAGGCAACAAGAGCGACAATATAAGGGTTTGACAATGAGATCGACAACAGGAGAGGCACCGGGAGACGCAATAGAGAGAGGCAATTGATAAGTTCGCATTTAATATAGTTTTGTTGGTCCGAAATTAGGTGTTTTTTATACCGAATTTGGGAAATTACATTGATCTTAGACCACAAAATGCCACATTTGTCATAACCATGATTTTTGAGTGCAAATGGATGTTTTGGATATTTTAAAGCTTGGAAGAATGAGTTGCGTTTCTACATTTCTTCGTTTACATTTGCCATGCGCCCAAGCGCTTCGCATGCGCTTGGGGCGCTTATGTACCTATTGATTACATTGCATGTACGCCAAGCGCTTACGCATGCGTGCTGAGGCGCTTTTGGTGTCTGTAGATCTTTTATCGTCATGCGCCCAAGCGCTTCTGTCATGCGCTTGGGCGCTTTTGCTCTGCGATTTAGTTTAAAGTTGCGATTTTCATCCAACCAAAGGGGCTTTTTACCATTTTCTTGACCTAAGAAAGAGAGATAGCAAGGGAGGCAACTAGGGGCTCAAGACCCTTCATCTTCATTGAAGGTTCAAGGCTTGGGAACAAGATTTTGGAGCTTCAATGTGGTCATTCTCTCCATTGAGTTTGATTTTCTATTTCCCTTCTTCTTTATCCATGTCTAGCTAAACCCATTTGGGTTAGGGATTAATTAACATTGATGAATCACTATTGTAATTGGTTTTGATTGTTCTAAATATCATATTCCTTCTTGCTTTGTATGTTTAATCTCTATTCTTAGTGCTTTTCATGATTTGATCACCCATAGAAGTCTTCAACGGCTAGTTCAAGCCTTGGGAAAGGATTTTCAATAGATCTATTGGATGGAAAACTCTATAAATATCCAACAGATGATCACATTAAAGGTGTGAGAGTAGACAACAACCCAAGTTAATTCTTTCCTTCACATGGCTTCACACATAGCTTCTGAAGCTTATCATCCAATCTTCAGAAGCTTATCATCCAAGCTTCTGAATGTCTATAATCTCTCTCAACCATACTTAGTGAGCTTACAAACTAATATGGGAACATTACTCCGAGTACATCTTTAGAAAGAATAAAATGATATACATCATGCAATGTTCCAAGCTAGGGTAGTTCCCAAACAGAACACAAACACAGTCTCACCTGTTAATCTTCTTAACAATCCAATGGTTGTCATATTGTTAATGAAGATGTCTAAGTAGGTCTTAGGGGTTAGAAACCTTTTAGAAAATAAGCATTGGTTGTTGTAGAGTTAGAAGTTTAAGTTGCTTGAACTTTGGAAAAACTAGTGTGACAGTTGATAGAGCTGTGGAAGAAAACTATCAGTTTTGTAGCTTGTGATTGCTTGTAAACTATTTGGAAAATAGTGGAAAATCTCACTGGCTGTGAGGAGTAGAGTATCCCTTGACAATTTGGGTGAACCACTATACCGCTCATGTGTTCTTTACTTCTTTCTTCATAGTTTTCTTTAACTAACAACCTGTGTTAAAGAAAACCCTCTTTCACTCTAGTGTAGAAATGATTCTACAATCACACATCAAGACAGGTTTAGTTATGTTCTAAACAGCTAAACAATAACTTAAATCTCAAACACCTATACAATACAATACAATGCAGTACCATCACATGTGTGAGGGGCCTGAAATACATAAAAACGCCTACTCTATACCTTCTCACACACCTTATTCATTGGGATCACCCTCATAGTATATATATATATATATATATATATATATATATATATATATATATATATATATATTTTATTAATAGATTTTTTTTGACAAGCATACATTTAAATTACTAATGGTGGAAGTAGGAATGTAGTTATTAACTATGAACTGTTGGTTACTTATCTGGGTTATGCTATGCAGTTAATTTTACTTTGTTCATAATCATATAAGTGCCAGTTCTGGATATTAATTCACAAAGTTTTTATTTAAAGAGTTATACTATTAGTGTACTCCTTGACTATGGCCAAACTTGAAAGGACCGACATGATTGGTGTATTTTCAAAGACACTTATGTGAACTTCACTAACGTGGCCAATGCCTGTAGTGAACTGTAACATAGTTCTGAGAAATCCCATAATCAATTTGTCTACTATTTTATAACCAATAAACATAATGGTTTTATGAATGAGAAAATTATTTCTCTATGTTTATTCTTTACAGATATTTCCTTTTGTTCTTAAGTCAATTATTTAAGCGTTCTGTTATATATTCAAAGTCTTGAATTACTTATTTATATAATCATATTATTCTGTTTATGGAAGTTGATGATCATAAACAATTTTTAAAACTTTTTTGAAATAAAACTTCACTTATTCTTTAAGACTCTTTGAACTCAGAGGATTCTTGTGAAGGATATCGGGACCCACTAACGAGCGGTATAACGAGCGCGTAAGCCCCGACGATTGATAGGGCGGCCACCTTACCCACCTGCTGGGATGAATATATCCTAATTTTTCCTTGTTCAAAGGGGAAGATTTACGAAAATTAGTTTTGTTTACTGATCATCCAACTGAAATATTTTTAAGGAATATTTGGTTATATATTACGATTCTTTTTGAATATATCTCAGTATATGCTTTGCCTATTGTCTTAGTCATAAAAGGATCACACTCTGAAGTATAAATTAGAAAATAATTCTTTTATCCAAGTTTTAATATCCAGTTATCTGACCTTATACTGATCTTAGAACAACACAAGGTTAAATCCACAGCATGCTCCAGAAGGTAAGTACTAGTTCATATGTTAATTCTTATATTTCTGCAGAAACCAAGTGAAGGCGATGATGCTTATGGGTGAGGAAATTATTTGTCTTTTATAAAAATGTTTAAAGCTCTCTCCTCACGTTTTTCTTGCAAAACCTCTGCATCATCATCATCATCATCTTCTCGTAATGAGAATCAATCAAATCAATCTCTTTCAAACAAAATCTTCAAAGAAGAAATTCGTTTTGAAGATATCAATCAAGATTTTGATAATTGGGAGATCCCTAGAATATCTCATAAGGATCTCTACATGAATCAAAAATCTTTTTTCTCCAAGTCTGACTTTATAGTTAGAACTGTGGAACAAAAATTCATACTCAAATCAGACGATGAAGAATTTCATCTTCTCTCTGAAAAAAGTATGAAAGATCACAAAGCTAAGGACTTCAACTACTTACACATTGGAAGTGTTCAAGTAGGTATGAAGCCTCTTACCAGAGAATCTCTTAACGTGGCAGTTTTACTCTGCTTAAGGGATGCTCGTCAAAATCAGTTTCATGATTCCTTACTAGGAACTGTGGAAACTAGCCTTATTCATGGCCCAATCTATTTCAATTGTTTCCCAGACTTAACTGTAAGTTTGGATGATAAGAACATCCTTGATGTTCTCCATCTCAATGTTAAGTGTCATGGTTTTGACATGAAAGAAGGATCTATCCCTATAGCTCTGCTATACAGAGTTCATTACAAAGTTATGAACTCAATCAGATCCAATTTCTTAAAAACCAAATGTCAGAAATCAGGAGAAACTATCTTATTTCTCACTGATCAATCTAAGGCTAATATCATAGTGCCTAAAACTATACAATGGAGCGATGTAACACTCCCAGAAACCTGGACCCTAGATAAAGCTGCTCCCGTAGCACCTAGGCTAACACCAGAATTCCAGGATGTTATCCAACACCAATCTGGAAGAGTTGACCTTAGGTTTAATAGAAGCAACTCCTTCACTATCCCCAGATCTCTTAGATCTGAAGAGGACGACTACAAAACGGCTATGTCTAGGAGGTCATTCTCTAGAAGATCCTTCTCTGTAGCCAGAGAGTCCTCCAAACCTCATATTGGAACCTCTCGTGACGGTTCTACTATCCATTTACAGGGATTTGAATCTACAACCCCTGTAAAAACCTCCTACCATAAGGAGGATGAAGACCATAGGTCTATCCAATCGCCAACCTACTCATCCCTTAATGCACCTTTTGATGATGTCTGAGTTCATCATTGATAAGGAATCCCTAAGGAAAGAATTCTATTCTGAGGAAAGATCTCCTCAAAGAGAATGGTTCTTCCTGCATATTCAGGGACACAAGCGTAGAACAATCCAAGAGAAATTCTATGAATCTCTCAACAAGATCAAAACCAATATCCCTTTCTTTGACTGGTTTAGTGATTATGCCACCAAAGAAGGTATAGTTTATCCTTTCCAATCTTTCTTAGCGGTTAGAAAGCAGGATATCCCTGTCGCATCTGCTAAAGAGCTCAAAGATGACCTAGAAAAAAATAGGTATCTTCAAGCTTTAGGTATTCCTACCCAGATAGTGAAACCTATTACCAATCAAGTTCTTCAATCTACGGATAATGAAGAATTTTTTACCAAAATCAAGGAGCATCTAGAAAACCTTAAGACTAGGACTCCTAACAAACAAGCACCTAAGCGAAAGGCCCATATCAATATGGTTAGAAGATCATCCTCTGATGAAGATAGCCCTATTAATATTGAGGCAAGTCTTATCTGCTTCAAATGTGGCATTCTTGGTCATATTGCCAGAAAGTGCCCCAATCAACCCCAACCTGGTTACAAACCAAAGGTCTATAAGAGGAAACAGGCAAAGAAACCTGTTATCATTGATAGCCATATCCCAGGTAATTGCTGTATTTGCAATAAACCTAAGAATCTGACTACCAACCAAGCATCCAAAAGACAGGCCAAGAAGCTTAGTAAGAAAAAAGCTACTTGTGTCACTTGTGGTATTATCGGCCAAGAGTCAAAAGCGTAGGATCATTAGAAGGCTTAGGACTTTTAAGATTGATCCTATCATCAAAAACAATATTCGAGTCATCTGCAGGGATAGCAAACCCAGTAGGTACAATAGGATCTTAGAAGAGTTTAGGACTCTTAGTAATCCTAATTCTAAGACTCGTCAAAGTTTTTACAAATGGCTTAATCAGTTTTTTAGTAAACCTAGTAGTGAATCTAGTTTTATTAATCTATCTTTTGCCATTAGTAATTTCAATGTTAGTATCTCATCCATTATTAAGAATTTGGAAAACAGACTTATCTGGGAATCCCCAGCTCTGCTTTTCTCTTTTCACATATCTATTAATGGAGTAGATACTTTTTATCTAGGGCAGCCCATTGTGTTTCATCAATTGGGTAGATTCTTGCATAAGGATCAAAAAATCTGCTCTATAACCAATCTCTCTGATTCTATTATCAGAACTAAAACCCAGGAGGTTATTAGAGAAACTAGTAGTGCTTTAGTTACTCATGCTCCTGTTTATCTTGTTGAAACTTTTTCCCATAAAAGAAATGTTTTAACTATCAATCTTTTTATGTTAAAAGACCAAATTAGTTTGTTTTTTATGAATGAATTGATTTATCTCTTTAAACATATCAATGATAATGATGTTCAGATTAGTCTCATCATCATTAATCATACTACCTTGAATATTCATATAAAGATTTTACTAACAAAATCTATTATGTCTTATTTAGAGGTTACGATCGATATGTCACACGGGGCTTCCTCCTCGAGAGGAAGAGGAAGAGGGAAGAGTAAAATCGACCCTAACACCTTAGCAATCACTACAAGGTCTTCCACCCTTAACCAAACTGGAAATCAATCAGGGTCTTCCTCCCAGAATACCCAAAACAAACAAACTAAGAAGGACTATGCCTTCCCTATCCAAACACTCCTTGCCTTTCAGGAACAAGGACTTACCAATCTCCCTACCAAAACTTGGGCTAGCATAGCTGAAGATGAAAGTGACCAAGACACCCCAGCCTTGGACCTTGCTATCCAAACCCAAAAGGTTCAAAGAATGCAGGTTAACCCTAAAAACCAGGTTATCACTGCTCAAACTCAATCTACTCTGGCTACTGCTCAGAGGCAAACCACAATCGCTCCGGCTCAAACCCAGTATATACCCAAAGAATTCTATTTCTTTATGGTACATCTGGAACCTGAGTTCTGGGATAAAGATCCTAACAGGATTCCTGCCAAGATCTTTCCCCCTCAAACCCAGTTTATACCGTTTACTCCAAACAAAACCCAGAAGTTTTATGAGTTTATCCTCATAGACACTGAGTCAATTTCCCTTAAACACTACAGGGACCCAAAAGATGAATCTTTCATCACTCACTCAACCCTCCAGATTTTGAATGTCATGACACCTTCAGAATTTGGACAAAATCCAAATCAAACAAAGAAGTTTTCTCAGCTTTTTGACCCCATTGGTTACCACTACTGGGGATTATGTCGAGCTTGGGATTTTATTATCCTTGGCTTACAAAACAAATCTTTCAAACATTCTTGGTTAATTTATTTTAAAAGAAAAACCAAGTACTCCTTCCCTAATTGGTTTCTTCAATGGTGGGATTTCTTTGGACCAGTTCCAGAGATTTTACCTAATGAAGTCCAAGAAGGATTTCAAATTTTTTCCAAAAGATTCAACAAAGAGTTGAACAACTACCCAATCTTTTTAAACTTCTCTACCACATTTTCACTATCATGGATTGTTTCATGGCAGTACAAAACTGGTAGATTTCACAAACCAGATACTTTAGTGTCTTTGTACAAGCAAACCTTTGTCAAATGGTGGCCTCGTTTTGATGCTTCAATGGCATCTTCAACAGGAGTAACCAATTGGTTTAAAGGCAATCCTAAGGCTTTGCAAGTGGCTGATCCAGACACCTGCAAATTCCTCAATCAGAAGGCTAGAATTACTGCAGCTCTTGCAGGTTCTACCTCTCAAGAAGATGTTCTGGAAAAACTCCAGAATATTGTTCTTCTCCTTCAGGATCAAACTGGGGACAAAGATGTTCCCTCACCTTCAAAAAATGATAAGGGGAAACAGGTTCTTGCCTCATCTCCTTCTCCCTCTCCCAAAGATTCCTTTGGAGATGATTGTATTGATTATTATTCTCCTGATGATCTTTGTTGATCTTCAAAGGGAATTTTAATTATTACTTTTTCAAACTTGTCCTTAAACAAGACAATTGTACTACTTTTAGTAGGAAAAACTGTTTATCATCTACCCTGGATCATGGTGATAGTAGTACCTTTATTGGTATGAAAAACTGTTCCACCACCACCCTTGAACATGGTGATTGTAGTGTCAGTAATGGCATGAAAAACTGTTCAAACCACCCTTGAACATGGTGATTGTAGTGTCAGTAATGGCATGAAAAACTGTTCAAAACCCACCCTTGAACATGGTGATTGTAGTGCCAGCAATGGCATGAAAAACTGTTCTAATATTAATTGTTTTAATTAACAATTTTTCAATTTTGCTTAGCTTTTCTTTTCAAGAATTGCTGAGTCATAATCTCCAATTATTGATCAAGCATGCCCATGATCATCACCATTCTCTAAATGGACAATCATGACAAGCACTATGGCATTTTGACAAAGCCTAGTGGACATCTCTCAGTGGACCCCTTGTCTCCCACTATCAAAAGGTGACAAGCTTGCATAATGGTATCCAAAGCTCCATTATTTAGCCTTTGTCTCCTCAACCTGCTGAACAAGTCAGAATTCATTGGATTCTCTGATTCAGTCAATCGGTCTGCAGTGCAAGTCACTTAAGTGTCTGATTCGGTTTAATGTGGTAACTATTTCAATTCCAATCTATAAAAGAGTGCTTAGGCTATTGTTAGAAGCACACTTCAGAATACACATCTCTTACATTCTCTCCTTCTCTCCTAAGTCTAGTGAGAAGCCAGAGCACTTGTAAGCTCAATCTTCTTCTTCTTTCTTCAATCTTCAATCTTGTAACTCATAGATAGTTCTTCAACTATCTCAATCATGGAAGGCTTTGCCTCCTAAATCTATGTTATATTTATGTTTTTAATTTCTGCCCTCTTTTATTTATTTTTGTTGCATTCTGTATGCTACCTACTTCCCTTCTGTCTCTTTAATATATATATCATGGTTATTAATAGATTCTTCATTATCATATATATATATAATTTGATACACTTAATAGATTTTTTTTGACAAGCATACATTTAAATTACTAACAAGTATATATTTTATTATAGTCAAGCGTCACCGTATTCTAGAAGCATATCTATTTGCTTTTCCGATACTGCAATCTGAGTAAATTAGCAACCAAGTCAGAATGAAGAAACCGGGAAAGAAGTACTGTTTCTGGAAGCAGAGCTTTTGGAAGGATCGCTTTCTCTGCTGTAAATTCTGAGAGATTCACAATGTGCAGTAGGAGTAGGTTTAGGATCCTATTGCGCAGTAATGCACAGTGATTGGTTTAGAAAGCCAGTCAATCTCTTGAATTTCTGCAGGCAAAAAGACTTGTTGTTAGCTTTGCTTGCACTGCTTGTACAAGTTTTTTTTTATATAAAATACACTATCAACCCTTAGATCAAAGGAATAAGAACTAATGTGAATAAGAAAAAAAATAAGAACTAATGTCTTCACTCTTAATATAAAAAATAAGAACTAATGTCTTCACTCTTAATATTTTCCAAACAACTATGTTAGGTGAACCAACTTGAGTGACAAATTTACACACAAAACATGTCATATGCAATAATAACATTAATTCAAACCAGTTGCACCATAAACTAATGTCTTGCACCTGCATTAAAGGATTAATAGGAATTCCACCATAAACATATTAGCAAGGTGCATATTTTGTTCCTTCATTGCTTTTTTCATAATGCACTTGTTGCACTATATTAGTGAAAGCTCTTATCCCTCTCACTATTTCGCTATACTTCCAAAAAAACAAATCAATTAAATTAAAATCAACTATAATGGAAATATAAAAGGGGATTATATGCACCAATTTCAAAAAATTTACATTCAATTATGTGTATTATCTTACCCATATTTAATCAAGGGAATCACAATCGTTGGTGATTTACGTTGGATACTATCAAAATGAAAGTAGAGCGAAGAATTGTAGAGAAGCCATAGATATATAAGACAACTTTTACGGTTTCCTTTTGAGTAAGCTTTCAATGATAGTAGACAAATCAGATGTTTCATCATTCATGGATCTATTGGAGAAAAAACAACAATTGACTAAACGTTAGAAAAGAGACGATAAAAAGATGTATTGCATAAATGAAAGAATATTATGAATCACCTGAGTTACCTGTATATAAAATAATGATCTGAGTAGAATGAAGTTGCGATATAGATAGATGGTAAAATACTCCTTGCAAACTCTGAAAGCACAGTATAACAAAATAGGGATAGGAAAGAGACTCTTTTAGTTTGGGAGAGGCGCCGCTGCGCATTTTTCCAGTGATCTCAAACTGGTGAACCTAACCACATATTTATAGGGTTTTTACTACAGAAGGAACTAGGGTTACGTTAGGTAAATTTTTAGGTTACACAAATTATAATATTTTAAATTAAAAAATAAATATAACTTTAGAAAGAAATCACAAAAGAATATATATATATATATATATATATATATATATATATATATATATATATATATATATATATATATATATATATATATATATATATATATATATTAAATCCTTTAAAGAAAACTTCAATTTAAGAAGCTAAATAAAAATAAAACTCCTTTATCAAAAAATCATAAATAAAAATTATGACCATTTAAAAAAATACGTTTATGAAAAATCTCATAATTAATGTCAATGAAAGTATAAAAATGTGTCCTATTCTCCTAACACTATGTTCATTGGATCCTACTTATTTGATTGTGTATATCTTACCCGTCAATATCTATTCGAGGATAAAACTGTTGAATCTAACCGTTCTTCTCGAAGTGATCATAAGAACAGGGAACGTTGAAACTCATCTCAAGAAGACATTTAACTTAGAAGAGCATTATCTATAAGGCTTTAAAGAAGAATCAAAAGCTTCTCTTTGTGAACAAGACCATCTTCAGTCAAATGGCCTAAATAGATCAAGAAAGACACAACCATGTGTCTCAATATGAAATGAATAAGGATAAACAAAAAGACCAAAGATTAAAGACTATCTAAATGTTTTACAAGCATCAGAAGATATGCTCTTTACAAATGAAGAAGCCTTACAAGCAATCCTCTCAAGACTAGGGAATTAAATGATCAATGCCAGATGAACATTATAAGCATATTATGCTAAGAAAATCTATCTAGTAAGAAGACACTCTTCAGAAGCCTATAAAGCAATAGTAAGAGATATCTTCCTATGAAATAGCAGTTTTAGCCAAAGACTTCTCACCTTGAGAAGATAAATTCTTATGCATAAGATGATAAACAAAAGGGACTCTCAAACAAACAGTTGAAATATCCTAAATTGCATCTTATGTCTGGGTCAAGTCAAGTGCATATGAAACTACATTCTTGAAGTGACAAATAATACATGAAGACAGAGTACAAAATCTCTTAATTATCAAGAAAGATCAATCTATAAAGCTCGACTCTTCAGAAGATACATATCAACATGAAGGAAGTATTCAAAAGAAGAAATCATCAGAGTTAATCTCTTTGAATACTCAATGAACCTGTAAGGTCATGTGTCAATAACACAATTAGAGAAAGCAACAGACACAACAAGATCAAGCTTGCTAAAGAAAGTTGAGTGACTCAGAAGATCAAGACGTTCAGAAGACTCTTAAAGTAGGAATCTCAGAAGACAAAGTTCAGAATACTAACAGAAGACATGATCAGAAGATATGTTCACAAGTACAACATAGTCACCTAACCAAATTCTTTATAAATGTTATACCCCAATTTTGTCCGAGCTCTTGTTAATTGTATTTTAATTTATTAAGTCGCATATTAAGTTTGGTCTTTGTTTTATTCAACACAAAATAATATGTCAAAAAATTAATAAAAATCAAATTAAAAAATATTAGCTTTACAACCCTTAAAAAATGTCCAAAAGTCCCAAAAAGTACAAAAAATAATATTTTAAGATACACAAAAAATGGAATCCGAAAATAATAAAAAAAATACAAAATAAACACAGCTCTAGCCCAAATATCAGTTGGGCTTGGATCTTCAGGCTCTCCCAAAAACCTAATCTTCCTCTCCAAGCATCTGAAAAATAAACCAAATCAGGGTAAATCAAACATTAATTGCTAAAACCTAATTCTGTAATATAAATAGGCAGTCTGCCTCAGTCAAAAGGAAGACAACAATTAGACCGCAAAAATCACCTAAAATGGATTGGGATTCAACATCAGAATCCGAATCCAATGAGATACACATACTCAAACAAGAAAAGATAGCAGAAGTGAAATACAACAGTATTAGCATAACAATTAATATGTATTTATTTTAATTTAAGATTTTTTACACTCTATTTCTTTCTCCGCATCCCATGATTTTCGCTTCACTCTCTCTCTAATGGAGGGCCGGCGACTCTGAGAGATTGAAGGAGGTAAAATTAGGGTTCTAAAACCCTTTTACTCATTTTACATGTGTTATTTAATTGGTTTCTTATATTTTTATTTAATCAAATTTATTTTTAGGACTTACACCCCTTCTTTTCAATCCAACTCCCTAGGCCCATCTTTTATTTCTACTTTGCAAATCAACACCCACAAACAAAAACGTTACTGGGCCTACTTAACACACCCTCCTTTTAATTATACCACTTCCTGCGACTAACAACACCCCCTTTTTGCAATCTTTCCCCTTTTCTCATTTTTTTTCTTTAATTCTTTTTAACTCAAATGCTTTCACATTAAATCAAAAACAACAATTAAATATTTTTCTCTCAAAATTAAGTAAACGACTAAGTCGCTTGTACAACCGGGTTAGTCATCATCCTAGGACCAATGAGTTGTACAGTTCAGTAATCCTAAAAACTCATAAAATATAACTAAACCATTTTTCCCAAAAATAGGGGACCAAGTCGGTTGTACAACCGGGTTAGTCAGCGTTCTAGGATCAGTGAGCTGTACAGTTCAAAGAGTCCTAGGACCCCTACACTATAAAACACCAACCAACAAACCTTTTTCAGGAAGAACTACGTAGCTTTGATTCCTCTATTGCATCCGGATGTACTTCATGTCGCACGACCTCTTAACATTACACCACTGAATCCCCAATCCTTTGCTTGCTGTGTAGTGACAGTACCAATATCCACTAATCGTTGTTTCGAATCACGTTCTGCGGTTGACATCTCTTCTAATTCGTCGATACGAGAAGCAAATTGTTGTGCTCTTGTCAAGCTCTAAAAACTAAAAATTTAATTAAGTTTTTTTCTCTATAAAAAAGGGTAAAATATTAATAAAGTATAACTAATTAGACAACGGATGTCGTGGGGTGCTAATACCTTCCCCATGCATAACGGCTCCCGAACCTTTAAACTTGCCTTATTCTAAAACTAAAGGGATTTCCCGAATTTTGCCCTTAAACTAGAATTTCGGTGGCGGCTTCCTTTCGAACTTCGAAGAATCCTTTCCCGGATTTTTCGGTCGCTACAATAAACAACGCATATATTGTTTATCCAATACTCATAAGATTTGTATTCAATTATTAGATGACAATATCAAAGCACTTGAATAAGTTCATAAGGTACAAGCATTCAGATACCTCATCGCTCAGAAGATTTTAACGGAAACCCCGTTGTGTCAGTGCATGGTCCTTCACAAAACGCAGAAAGGAAACTCGGTTCACTTTAGAAGTCTTCAACGGCTAGTCCAAGCCTAGGGAAAGGATTTGCAACGGATGTATTGCATCGGAACTCTATAAACATCCAATAGATGATCACATTCAAGGTGTGAGAGTAGACCACAACCCAAGCTAATTCTTCCCTTCATATGGCTTCACACATAGCTTTTGAAGCTTATCATCCAAGCTTCTGAATGTCTATAATCTCTCTCAAACAGACTCAATTAGCTTACAAACTAATATGAGAACATTATTCTGTGAAATTAATTGATTAGGAAAGCATAGAAGGATATACATATAATTGTCCACACTATGGTAGTTCCCAAACAGAACACAAACACAGTCTCATCTATTAATCTTCTTAACAAGGCATTCATTGCAGATTGTTAATGAAGATTTCAAAGTAGGTATTAAGCTTAGATACCTTCTAAACAAAATGCAGTGGTTGTTGTATTGTTAGGGAAAACGGCTAAAAGGTTTTCTTAGAGGTTTAAGTTGCTAGAACTTGATTTTATATCACCTTATCTTATCTGTTTTCATCTCTTTTTTCTTCATCTCTCTCTTGCTCTTTTTTTTTCTTCTGAAAATCATTAAATATACTTAAACTACTAAAACCAATCGATTTAACCACGAGCAATTATTAAATAAAACCAAACCGCTAACAAAATTCCAAAATCACTTTATTTTAAAAAAATAATACTTAATTTAAAATAATTAAATTAATATTAAATGATCTATGATTAACTATTTATTATAATCTACTAAAACTAAATAAACTAATCTATTTAACCACTAGCAATTATTAAAAAAAAAACATACCGCTGACAACTTTCCAAAATCATTTTTTTAAAAAATCAATAATTAATTTAAAATAGTTGAGTTAATATTAAATGATCTATGATTTAATATTTATTATAATATACTAAATCCAATCAATTTAATCACTAGCAATTGTCAAAAAAAAAAATTAGCCACTATAAGAAATCCAAAAATAACCTTTTTTAATAATCTAATAGTTTAATTAAAACGATTAAATTAATATTAAATAATTTTGTATTTACTGTTTACTATAATCTAGAATTCCAAATAAACAATATAAACAAGTGACAACGAGAGCGACAATGAGAGGCGACAATTGGAGTGGCAGCGAGGAGGCAACAAGAGGCAATGGAGTGCGGAAGCGAGAGGCGAGCAATGGGATCGACAACGGGAGGCAACAAGAGGCGACAATATAAGGGTTTGACAATGAGATCGACAACGGGAGAGGCAGGGGAGAGCTTAATAGAGAGAGGCAATTGATAAGTTCGCATTTAATATAGTTTTGTTGGTCCGAAATTAGGTGTTTTTATACCGAATTTGGGAAATTACATTGATCTTAGACCACAAAATGCCACATTTTTCATAACCATGGTTTTCAGTGCAAATGGATGTTTTGGATATTTTAAAGCTTGGAAGAATGAGTTGCGTTTCTAAAAGTTATGTCGTCCGCCCAAGGATGCACTTGCCTAGCATTTGGAGCTCCTACTACTTCAAAAATCGCTACAAAGCGCCCGAAGTGCTTCGCATGGATTTGGGGCACTTCTACATTTCTTTGTTTACATTTGCCATGCGTGGCGCTTCTCGCATGCGCTTGAGGCGCTTATGTACCTATTGATTACATTGCATGTACGCCAAGCGCTTACGCATGCGTCTGGGGCGCTTTGGTGTCTGATCTCTTATCTGTCATGCGCCCAAGCGCTTGAGTCATGCGCGCAGGCGCGTTGCTCTGCGATTTAGTTTAAAGTTGCGATTTTCATCCAACAAAAGGGCTTTTACCATTTTCTTGACCTAAGAAAGAGATAGCAAGGGAGGCAACTAGGGGCTCAAGACCCTTCATCTTCATTGAAGATTCAAGGCTTGGGAACAATATTTTGGAGCTTCAATGTGGTCATTCTCTCCATTGAGTTTGATTTTCTATTTCCCTTCTTCTTTATCCATGTCTAGCTAAACCCATTTGGGTTAGGGATGAATTAACATTGATGAATCACTATTGTAATTGGTTTTGATTGTTCTAAATATCATATTCCTTCTTGCTTTGTATGTTTAATCTCTATTCTTAATGCTTTTCATGATTTGATCACCCATGGAATGATTTATGGTTCATCTATGGAATAGAAATTTTATATTTGAATGTTTGAGATTGAATGTCTTCAATTCTTAGTCTAGGGATAGCCTTGGAGTTGTTGTATCTTGCAAATCCTTGATTCTAATGCTTGTTATCAACTATATTCACCTAAGGAATTAGGGTTTTTAGTTGTTCACAAATGATTATTCACCTAAGGAATTAGGGATTAATTAATGTTGTGGGTTTGATAACAAAGTAAAAAAGAGGGTTACTTTTCCTTATTAAATCAATTTGCAATAGTGTGGAATCAATTGAAGTTCATCCCTAACTTATTTTATCATCTCGTAAACTTTGCGTTATTCGGTTCTTTATCCAAAATACAAAAATATTTATTATCTTTACCTTAAAAGTTCAAGCTACTTTATCATATCACTCAAATTCGGTTTATTTGTGTTCGTCTAGTTTTTGTTAATGTTTATTGGTATTTGCATTCGATCCTTGAGTTCGACACTCGGTCTTACCGTTTTATTAGTACTTGCGACGATTTGGTACACTTGCCAATTTCACCATCAAGTTTTTGGCGCCGTTGCCGGGGATCGAATTTACATTTACTAGTAAATTTGAAGGCAACTACTAATTCGAACCCGTATATATTTTAGTTTTTTTTAGTTTTCTTTTTCTTTTGATTTATACTTTGTTTTACACCTTTTGCTTTGACGCTTGTTTGAGTTTCTTGTTTTCTCAGTCTATGCGTGGAATAGTAGATTCTAAAGATTTACTCTTCAACCCTGAGATTGAAAAGGCTGTTAAGGCTAATCGAAAGGCTACAAGAGAAAGGCGACTTAAAGCAAGAGAAGAAGTCATTGTGTCAGAAATTCCTGTGATTGAAGATATGGCTGACCCATTAGTTAGACGCCTTCTTGGAGACTATGGGAATCGTGACACAAGCGGCGAGAGAGGTTACCGGTGCTCATCAACCCGAATAGCAGTAAATAGGTTTGAGATCAATCCGAGATTGTTAGTGAATTGAGGAGATGCAATTTGGTGGAAGACCATGCGAAGATGCAAACAAGCATCTCACCATTTTTTACGACTATGTGAAGCTTGATGAAAGTGGATGGTATCTTGAAGAAGCTAAGAAATTGAGGCTTTTCCCTTCTCTCTAAAGGATGAAGCCAAAGAGTGGTTTGATAAGCGGCCGATGTTCAACTTTGATATAGGCGAGACCCTACGATATGTCTTGGGTCTCCGAGCACTCTTGGGCGCACGGGAGTATCGACGGTCGATCATTACGCCCGCTCGACATTGGCGTTGTTGCGCCGACTCACCAGTGGAGAGAGAGGGGTATGAAAGAGCGGCCAAGATATCGCCACCTACTCCCGGTTTCGAAATTCACCATGTATCGGATCGTGGTCGAGAAAATGAAGATCGTTCCTCCTTTCACCGAAGTTCCAACGGGGCGTCTGCGTCATATCGGGTCGCCCCTCTCGGCTTCATCCGAACGCATGGGCGTTCCTCAAAACCTTTGAAGTCTTGTTAACTTGACTTGGTGGCCGGTGTCGATCATGCTTTTCTTCACTCTCTTTGAGCTAAGGCGGCTCGGGGAGAAAGCAAACAAAAGAGAGAGGAGCGGTCTCCTTCAAAATGCGAAGACTCATCATCGATTCTTCAAGGCTTTCCAAGAGTCGCTCGGTGCGATGCGGGAGGGCCACTACTTACGGGTCGTTCCAACCAAGGAGGCGGGATGGCCATTTACGAGATCGGCCCGGATGGGATGCTCGGTCCCCATTCTTCCCTATCATGTGGAGCGAAGCCCACTTCTTCCGAGGCCGAGGCGACTACATTTATTCGTCAACGATGCGGGGAGGCCGACACGGAATCTTTGGAGATGATTAAGGCGTTGGCGAGCATGATGCGCCGAGATCCTAAAGGCGATATACCTTGCCGACCCGCCGTCTTGTCTGGCGAAGATCTGGAGGCCGAGATTGGTCTGCCTTCGAGCTTTTTCTTTATATTCTTGCTGTAGGCCTTGTCAATATGTTATCCTAACCCATGGCTCGTTATTTTGCAGAAAGGATGTCCGCAAAAAGCTGGAACTCGCTCGCTTAGTCACGAAGCCGAAGGAGGGCTCGGGGACTGGTTCTTCTCGGTGGGGGTAATCACGAACCTTCCTCCAAAGTCCTCACACCCCTAAGGGCCAAGGAAGAAGCGGTCGGCGAGGCCTCGGTCGCCTCCTCCCGATTCCGATCGCTCACCCAGCGGGCCAAGCGTGGCGTTCGGGTCCCGGCTCCTGCAACGGAGGAGGTTCCCATCATCCAGCTCGAAAGCTTGAGTGCGGCCGATCTCGAGGAGTACCGAAGGAAGCCCATGGCGCTCTGCGCTTCTCTTTGTATGGGGGTCGATAAAGTCATGGCCGAGCTGGTGGCCGAATCTGATGGTAATTTCACTTTCTTAGTCTTGTAATTTCTATCTTACCTTTATTCGACCGACTAACCAACCTTCGACCTGAATTCGCAGGGAAGGGCAAGGCTTTGGTTGGCGCGGCAGAATACGACAAGCTCTTCCGATCGAAGAAGGAAGCCCTCAAAGCGGGGAGGATGGCCAGGGCGGTGTCAAAGAGGAACAAGGAGCTTGCCAGGCGGGTGAACACTCAAAGTCGACCTTGAATCCGTCGAGAAGGAGAAAGCCAGGTTGGAGGCCGTAAATGCCGAGCTGCAGGCGAAGATCCAGGTGGTGGCCAAGGCCGGTCAGGAGGCTGCAGTCGAGCAATTCTACAACGCTCTTGGCCAGGCGCGGGTGTTGAATTCCGACCTGCAGATCAATTTCGATGACAAGATGATCAAGCCCACGCACTATGTCGAAAATAACAAGATCATGTTGCCTGCAGAATATGACGAGCAGGGCAACGTCATTCGCCCGGCCACCATTCTCTTTTGAAGCCCGCTGCAGCGGTGTAATTTTGTAACTTGCCTTCGGGCGACAATATTACGCGCCGTGCGATCCTTTTATTCGTGGGCGCTCGGCTTCGGCCGGGCGTCCCCTATTTGTAATGACAATCTTTATTTGCTTTTCATTTATGCCCGTTTGAATTTACGTTGCAATTTCTGCGTACTTCTTGCATTTATTCGCCTTGTTCATTTTGAATTTGTGGGCCGCTCGGCGGCCGTTTCGTGCTACTTCGATAGCGCTCGTTTTTGGTCGCTTCTCTTTGTGCGCCTTGTATGCTTATTTTTCTCTAAGTCTTTGAATTTTAAGACCGTTCGGTCGTCATTCGTGCTTACTTCGAAAGCATCTATTCTTTGATAAGTTAATATCCCAACGGGGCCTTGGGTCGCTCGGCGACCTTCTATCAAGCCCTTTCGATGGCATTTAAGGTAGATCGTTTCGACGGCCTAGCGCTGTTGGGCCATTTTCGATGGCACTCGATGCAGATCGTTTCGACGACCTAGCGTTGTTGGGCCATTTTCGATGGCACTCGGTTGGGACCGTTTCGACGGTCGCTCGATTCAGATCGTTTCGACGATCTAAGGTTTGCGGGTTTTAACCCTTGGGCCATTTCGATGGCACTCGGTTGGGACCGTTTCGACGGTCGCTTTCGATTGGATCGTTTCGACGATCTAAGGTTTCGCGAGTTTTAACCCTTGGGCCATTTCGATGGCACTCGGTTGGGACCGTTCGGACGGTCTTTCGATTTAGATCGTTTCGACGATCTCAGTGGCTCTGATAAGTCTTCGATCGCTCCTTTGCCTCGGGCAATCTTGAGCGACCGGTCATACATTCTTGCGAGAAAGTAAAGAACACATCATGTTTTTAAAGGTCAGGCCTCTGTAAAAAACCCAGTGGGAAAAAGAGCGCCTGCCTGCTTTCATTAATAGATCGGTCGTTATTACATTCAAATTCTTGGTTACATTCAAACGTAATACTTCCTAAGCTTTTCTGCATTCCACGTTCTGGGGATAGTCGCCCCATTCATGGTTTGCAGCTCGTATGCCCCCTTGCCGGTCTTCGTGATGACTCGATACGGACCTTCCCAATTTGGTGCCAGCTTCCCTTGGCGTGCATTCTTGTTTCCCACGTCGGCCCGTCTTAGAACGGTGGGCGGCCGAGAATTCTCTCTTTTGAACTCGGCGTTGTACACAGGCTGCGACTTTCTGTTTGATCAATTGCTCCTTAGCGAAGCTTGGGTGCGCAGATTCTTCAACTAAGTCCGGCTCTTCTCGGATAGCGATCGCCGTTGTCAACCACCGTAGGGGTTTGAAGTCCTCCAATTCGGCTCGCCCATCTCTATGGGTATCACGACATCGATTCAGTGCACACCAATCGAAGGCGACTCCCGGCCGATGAATGGGGTCGATCTGTGTAGGCCCACGAAGCGGATTGCAGCTCTTCGACCAGATTCCCCTCGCTTCGTCATCGCCGCTTCAAACCACGCGAGAATTACCTCGTTGGCCGCTTGGCTTGGCCGTTGGTGCGAGGTGTTCGACCGAGGTGGCTTATTTGTTTCACCCCTAAGTCGCCAACATTTCTCGAATCTCTTGTGCGTGAACCGGGTACCATTGTCGGTTATCAATTCTTTGGGGATCCCAAAAGCGGGCTAGCACACACCGTCCAGAAGAACTTACCGACTTTGGCGATGTGATTGTTGCAAGCGGCTCGGCCTCGATCCACTTAGTGAAGTAATCTCATCGCCACGATCAAGAACTTGGCCGCCTGGAGGCGGTGGAAAGCGGGCCTAAAGATCCATGCCCCACCGGCGAGCGGCCAAGGTGAGACCGGACTTTGTAATTACGAGGAAGGTGCAATGTGGACATCGGCATGCACTTGGCATTTCTTGCACTTCAACGAGCGAGTTTCTTGGCATCCTCGTCCATGGTCGGCCAATAGTAGCGGCCACGAGGGCCTTCTTTGCTATGGAGCAGCGCCACGGTGACTTCCACAAACACCTTCATGAATGTCCCTCAAAGACGTGGTCGGCGGCCGGCCAGAGGTGAGACACCTTAGCAATGGAGAGGAGAATCCTCTTACGTACAACTTTCCTTCTATAATAGAGTATTTGGTCATACGAGGCGACCAACTTTACTGCTTTTGGTCGCTCGGTTCCTCGCCTTCCACGATGTACCTTAGGATAGGGGCGATCAATCGAATCGAAGCGACACAAAGAACGGCGGTGGTAGGTTGGCTTAGTGGTCGACACACTCGGCGATTTAAAGTTTCTTGAATTACACTTCGATGATTCCTGGAGTCTTGGTGCTTGCAAGCTTTGATAAGATATCTCGCTCGAACATTTTCGGTCCGAGGCACATGTATCACTTGGCTCGGTCGAATCGCTGAAAGCGATTCTCTCACTTCTTGCTAGATAACTTTTCAAAGACGTCATCTTTGGCATCATATAATTCTTTGATCTGCGAGACTACGAGCAAGGAATCGATCCGAGTTCAACTCGGTCAACATTGAAATCTCTGGCGAGCTGCAGGCCGGCTATACACGCCTCATATTCGGCCTGATTATTGGACGTATGGAAAGCGAAAGTCAAAGACACCTCCACGGCCGGGCCTTGAATTTTTTCGAGTGGGCGGCTCCACTTCCTTTACTATTAGGCGACCCATCGTGCAAGATCCGGTCGTTCGACGATCTTACGGGTAGGAGTCATTTTACGCTATAAAGTCGCCAACACACGAGCTTTTGCGGCCGATCCGATTCGAATTTGATACCAAACTCGCGAGTTCTCACCGCCCACTTTATCATTCTTCCCGCCGGTCCGGTAGATGAAGGACTTGCACGATAGGTTTGGTCGGTCCTTACCACGACCTGGTGGGCCACAAAGTAGGGTCTCAACCTTCTAGCAGCTATTAGGAGTGCAAGGGCAAACTTCTCTATCTTCTGGTATCTCAGCTCGGGCCCTTGGAGTACTTTGCTTATGAAATAGACCGGATTACGCTTTAGATCGTTTTCTCTAACTAGCACAAAGCGAGAACTTCTTACGTTATGGCCAGGAAATACGGATATAACGTCGCGCCGTAACGGCTTGGTCATGATCGTGCGGGCTGATCAAGGCTTGTTTTAACTCATCCAATGCTGTTGGCATTGCTCGGTCCACTCAAAATCCACTTCCTTCTTCGCCAGTCTAAGCGATTAGGCGACTTGCGAGCGCTTTGGGGATGAATCTGGATAGAAGCGGCCACCATACCATTTAAGCTGTTGTATTTCTTTTTTTTCGGCGTGGCGGCCTCATATCATATAATCGCCTCTACACTTTTCGTGGTTTGCTTGATCCTCTTTCATCGGTGAAAACCCAAGAATCGGCCGCCCTCACTCCAAAAGTACATTTTTAGTGGTTAAGTCTAAGCGAGTTCCTTCTAGCTTCTTCAAATATTTCTCGAGGTCGCGCTCACGTGGTGCAGGTCGGTTATGCTTTTGATGATCATGTCGCCCGGATACACCTGCGAGATGCGACCGATCTGTCTTTTAAAGATCTTGTTCATCATGCGCTTGGTAAGTCGCTCCGGCGTTCTTTCGACCGAAAGGCATCACCTTATCTTGAAAATTTCCCGATCGGTCATGAAGGCCGTCTTGTGCCGATCGGGCGGATACATCGTGATCTGATTGTATCCAGAGTAAGCATCCAGAAAAGACAGTAGTTTGTAGCCCGAAGCACCATCGACCAGCTTGTCAATGTTGGGCACAGGAAAGGCATCCTTCGGGCATGCCCTGTTCAGATCAGTATAGTCCACACACATCCTCCATTTTCCATTCTTCTTTTTAACTAGCACGACATTGGACAGCCAGGTCGTGTATTTGATCTCTTCTATAAAATTTGCCTTTATGAGGTCCTCAACGGCCTTTGCAGCGGCTTGAGATTTTTCCTCATTTTGAGTGCGTCTTCTTTGTGCGACCGGCGACCCGCCGTCGACCGAAAGTTGATGGCAGGCCACTTCGATAGGGATACCGGGCATGTCTGATGCCTGCCATGCGAACAGGTCAGCATAGTCTCTTAAGCACTGTACAAGATCTTGCTTCACTTGCTCTGGTAGGTCGCTACCGAGCTTCACCGTTTTGGATGGGTCGTCACCCAGTTGAACGTCTTCCAACTCTCCATGAGGCTCTGGTCTTATCAGCCTGTGCTTCAGTTCTCGAGCCAAATCACCATCATTGTCTTCTGGGTCGCTATCTGGATCATACCGAGCATCCAAATCAGCGACATTGACTTGATGGCCTTCACTAGTGCTTTGAGCGTTCGGGCCACGATCTACACCGTCACATATTTCTTGGTATAGAGCGTGGCTTCTTCTTGGCGATTCAAGGTCGGCCGCCGGGTAACTACTT
Source organism: Oxytropis ochrocephala (assembly GCA_020916435.1). Lineage (NCBI taxonomy): Eukaryota > Viridiplantae > Streptophyta > Magnoliopsida > Fabales > Fabaceae > Oxytropis > Oxytropis ochrocephala. The sequence goes on along the minus strand of CM037093.1, from coordinate 69,623,712 downwards.
GGTCGCCCTTGCTATAGAATTTCATTTTTAGATGCACCGTCGATGTAACGGCCTCTAGCTTACCCAAAGTCGGCCTACCAATAATACATTGATAGCGAGGATTTGAGGGGGAGTACAAGGGCGCCGCGTCTGGCCGAGTCTGTGCAGTACTATCCCCGGTCGTCACCAAACGTGACCATCGGCTCGATTGTTCCCAGCGGATAGAAGTCGTCACCCCATTGAAACCTGTTAGAGGAGTAGGCTCGGCCTGGGGAATTATCTCGCTTCGATCAACCTTTATCTTGTCGATCAAGCCTTCAAACATGATATCGGCCGAGCTACCTTGATCGACCAGGATTCTCTGCACTTCTGTGTTTGCCATAACGGCTCACGATTACGGTGGAACATAGCTATTAGGCTTGCCGTCGTATAGATCATTGTCATCGAGCGAGATGGGAGGTCTGCTCGAGACCGGTGGTGGTGCTGAGGTGGATGCGACCATCAACAATTCGTCCCACTTTCTCTTAGTGGCTTTATTAGATTCCCTGCGATCCAGGGGGTTTCCACCATGAATAACCATCGCAACATTACGGCCTGATCGCTGAGTGTCACGATCTTGGATCGATCCTTGTTTTAGGTGCCTCTATGGCGGTGCCCTTTCCTCTGCGGATCGGCTTTTTTGGCTTCTCTTGAGGCGGTCGCCTTCCTCCGACCTCACATACTTTCCCAACTTACCTTTTCGTATCGGTTCTTCAATGTCATCTTTAAGGGCCATACGATCGTTGGTATCGTGCCCCCTTACTCTTGTGGTAGCGGCGGTATCTTTTGGCCTGGTCGTGCCCTTTTTTGAGCACGAGGGTTCGGGCCGCTTAACTCCCACAAACTCATTATTCGACACTCATTTGTAGATGCGCGCGATGGAGTGTTGAGTCGAGTGCGATGATCGAACTTTTGTCTCGAAAGTCGGGCCGATTGTCGCGGCGACCTTCATGCCCTTTGGCCGCGCTTTGTCGCTTTTTTTCTTTCGATGCGTGCGCGGACGGCCTTTCTTCTTTGCGAGTTTCTTCATACCGCATGTGGGCGTTGGCCCTTGTTAGGAAGTGGTGAGATCACGGTAATGATTCAACGTAAACTCTTTCAACGAGCCGGTGGTCGGTCGAATACCACGCTCGAGATATTTCAACTTGTCCTTATCTCGACAAGTCACGAAACGAACTTCGGCTTGATGTTAAACCGGTCGATATATCGCCTCAGCGCCTCGTTCTCACCTTGAGCAGCCGAGTCCAAGTATTCCTCGTATCGGTATTGGCACACGTTGGCGATATAGTGAGACAAGAATATTCTAATCAGTCGTCCCACGAGGAGATGGTATTGGGCGCAAAGACTCCCACCATTCCAACGCTCGGCCGTCCAACGGCCCGGGAAAAAGCCCGCATTTCATGGTCGGTCCCAATTCCTGTAGCGGCCAGTAATTATTGAAGTGCGGAGATGCTTATGCGGATCACCTCGCCGTCAAACTTGTTGAGGTTGGGCGAAACTGCGAGATCTCTCGGAATCTTATAACGCTGATCTCCGCGAGAGCGGGCCATGTTCATTCCGAATGTCGTTCGACCCAAAGGGTTGCATTGCGAGGCATGCCTCGTTGCGGCATTCCATAGAATCCTCCGGATGGGCGGTTGGCGGTAGGCGAGAGGCCTTACGGGCCGCTCGCTTTGGCCTCTCCTAGGCCGATCGAAGCGCCCCTAATTCTTCCATTTACGTACTCTTCCGGCTCTCCACGGGAATCCCAAGATCGCTTCTCGACCAAGCGTGACCGGACGACTCATTGGAGGAGTATATCGGTGGGCGGCGGCCGGTGTCGGGGCGGTGTTGGAATCTTCATAGTCATCGGACATTGAGCGGGCGTCACGCGTTCTCGCTCGAGGCGACTGCGTGCCACTGCTTCTTCGGCCGGAGAATGATGAGTAGTGCTTTCTCGGCGTGAAATGCTCCTACGAGGAGGGAGCGGTGTCTTCGCACGGCCGGCGGCGTAGTGAAGGTTCTCCGTCTTCGCACGCCGTGAGCCCGAATCGAACCTCTTTCATCTTGGGAGATGAGTGCATCTCGACCGCAATCACTGATTCTTGTTTTGCAAGATCGCAAAAGCGGCTTGAGTAACATGGTGCAGCGAGAGGTTCACGGATGCCCGCTTCAATCGGCTCGGGCGGTAGGTCTCGAGAGCGGCCGGATGGATCTGGCTGGAGGACCGGCCCACGGCCAGTTGTGCCGAGAAGGTTCTTGTCGTGGAAGTCCTTGAGATTCGTGGATATGATGGCGCCACGCCCCTCCGGTCCTGCTTCTTCGGTTACGCCGGGATTGATTGGTCGAGAAGTGGCCAGCGTGCGGGGCGGTCGCGTGGAGCCATAAGAGAGGTAGGATAGCGCCGCGGGCCTCCCATCGTGGTCGCCAATTGATCGTACCTTGATCAATGAAGAGTTGAAGTGTTGGTTGCTTCGCCGATGGGCGGTCGTTGAATGAGTGAAAGGACCGGTCCGGCTTCACAGCGTTGAGCACCTCGGGTGGTACGCAAAGACACTCGGACGATCTAGTGAGAGGTCGCTCGGGCGGATAGCACTGAGGTTAGAGAACGTGCACGATGCCATGTGCGAATGGCGTATATATCTGATGATGTCCGGCCGTTATGCGAATTTTCGGCCGGCGAATGCGCTCAAGCGGCGTGTTGGGCCGATCGTGATGGGTGGGCGCGAGTCCAATTCTTCATTGGCGATCCTCATAATTCTTTGATACACCCGGGAACAATTTGCAACCCGAAGGTAGCATCACTATATGGAATGATCTTGAAGACAAATTTCTTGAACAATTTTTCCTCCTTCATGTTCATTAAGAAGAGGGAGAAATCAATAGTTTTGAGCAAAAAGAGGGTGAGTCGCTCTATGAGACTTACAAAAGATTCAAGATCACATTGAAGGCTTGCCCGAAACATGGTTTTGATGACCATCAACAAATGCAAATCTTTTGTTCTGGGTTGAGACCGAATGCTAGAATGATGCTTGATGCCTCAACAAGTGGTTCTTTGAATTTCAAGACTGCGGTAGAAGCAAGACAAATAATTGAGGCTATGGTTTCAAATGACTACTTGGCGGCTCATGATAGAGGAGGTACATCAAAAAGAGGTCTACTTGACTTAGATGCTCATAGTGTGGGGTTGGCTCAACAGAAGATAATCACTCAACAGTTAGAAGAACTGAAAAGGGGAATGCAAGCTCTAAAGTTGAATTCTGTGCAACACCATTCTGCTCAAGTTTTGAAGTGTGCACATTCTAACCAGGACTGTGAACTTCCTATAGCAGTCCAAGAGAAGATATTTTTTGTCAATAATAATCCTTTTTCCAACACTTACAATCTTGGGTGGAGGAATCATCTGAACTTCTCTTGGAAGGATGAAGGGCAAAGCCATAATTCTCCTCAGAAGAAAGCAGATTGGGAGATAGCCATTGAGAAACTAGCTACACATACTTCTTCATTCATGGAGGAAACAAGAGCAGGTTTCAAAAGTCTAGAAGCCAGTTCTAAAAATCAAGAGGCATCAATCAGAAATCTAGAGACTCAAGTGGGTCAACTGGCCAAGCAAGTTACACAAAGACCTTCGGGATCTCTTCCAAGTGACACTATTCCTAATCCAAGGGGTGGTGAAACAGTGAATGCTATAACCACACGAAGTGGCAAAATAATTAAAGTTGTAGCAAAGAAGAGTCCAGAAGAAGTGATTGAGTCTAGTGACAAAGCTCTTGTGGGTGTTGACGAGAATTCTAATGTAAAAGAGAAGCCAAAATTTCCAAAACCAATTATTAAGCTACCTTTCCCCCAGAGACTAAAGAAAGAGCAAAATGAGAAGCAGACTGCAGGTGTTGATGAACTTTCTAAGGTGCAAGAAGATACTACTGTGCAAGAGAATTCTAATCTTTCAAAGCCAATCATCAAGCTACCTTACCCTCAAAGATTGAAGAAGGAGCCAGATGAAAAGCAATTCGGTAAGTTTTTAGATGTTTTCGAAAAGTTACAAATTAACATTCCTTTTGCAGAAGCTCTTGAACAGATGCCCAAATATGCAAAATTTATGAAAGATATCCTTTCAAAGAAGAGAAGGATCGTGGATGAGGAGAAGGTCATGCTCACCGAGGAGTGCAGTGCAATTTTGCAAAGGAAGCTTCCACAAAACTCAAAGATCCCGGAAGTTTCTCTATTCCTTGCACTATTGGGGATAGAACTTTTAGGAAAGCACTATGTGATTTGGGAGCAAGTATCAACCTAATGCCCCTCTCTATTTTCAAAAGTTTGGGGATTGGTCAGATAAAGAACACCATGATGACTTTGCACCTAGTTGATCGTTCAGTGAAGCACCCATATGGTGTAGTTGAAGATGTCCTTGTGAAAATTGACAAATTCATCTTTCCGGTGGATTTTGTGGTTCTTGACATGGAAGAAGACAATGACATCCCGTTGATTTTGGGTAGACCTTTTCTGGCTACCGGTAGAGTTGTAAATGATGTGGCCGATGGAACTTTGACATTGAAAGTCCAAGATGAAGTCGTGACTTTCAATGTGCTCAAGTCCATGGAGCCTAAAAAGGGAAAAGAAGCGTGTTACAGTATTGAGATGCCTGACCCCAGAATTGAAAAAAGAATTCATGATCAAGTTCTCCACTCACCTCTTGAGAAGTCACTGGTTGTATTAAAAGATGTTGAAGAAGGGGGTGACATCAAGGAAAAAGAAGTTGTGGCTATGTTAGAGGATCCTCCATTTTATTCCCCTCATGCAAATTTTAGGAAGATGAAGCTTAAGCTTAAAAGAAAAGGCACCCAAGGAGCACTGAAGGAGGCACCTGAGAAGCAGAGTCCTCCACCTGAGCCAAATTGAAGATTCTACTCAATCGTCAAGCTAGTGACGTTAAACAAGCGCTTCATGGGAGACAACCCATGCGAGGGAGTGTTCTATCTCTTTTATTTTCTTTACCTATTTTATTTTTATCTTTGTCATCGTTTTGTTGAATTGTCGTTGCACTAGCACTTGTTCCACTTTTGATACAAACTCTGTTCATAGCATGTGGTGTAAAAGCTGCATTCCTAAAAATGTTTTGATCATGTTTCAACTTGATGGAGGAATGTAGTTTTCATGGATGAGTTTTATTGGATTGTGATTTTCAATTACCCTATGATGCTATGCTCTTAAATTTCATGAACCAGTTTAAATGGGACTGATCATGCATCTTGTTGTTCTAAATCCCTTGTATGAAAACCATTAGAGGAATCTTCTGTGACATTTGAATACATGATTCATTGTGTACAATGCCCTATCATGAATAACATGTGAGTGTTTGAGCCAAACAATTAATTTTATTCTTGAGTGTTTCCATTGCTTGTGACACTCTTCAGAACTTGACTTAGTTCTTGACTACTTTTGCATTGCTTATACTCACACACACGTGACTGAGGACTTTCTTTTTTTGAATGACGGAGCTTTAAAAGGCCTACCCTTTATTATTGACCTTTTGCATAGCCCATTTGAGCCTTAACCATCTTTTTTTTTTGATTGATTACCCTCATTACAAGCCATTAACTGAAAAACCAAGTGTCCCACTTGTTTGGAATTGAGGGGTCTATAGTCACTATTGAACTTGAAGCTCAAAATTAAGTTTGGGGTTGCAAATTAAGTTTGTAGTTTATTGAGGACAATCAATTGTTCAAGTTTGGGGTGGTATACCAAAAGTAGTACATTGCATTCAAAAAAAAAAGAAAAAAAAAGAGAAAGAAAAAAAAAAGGAAAGTCAAAAAAAAGAGAAAAAGAAATCAAAATCAAAATCAAACCAAACCATATAGAAGAAATGACAAACTCAATTTTGTTTTGTGGGGAATTCATTGATGAAGTTGGTAAGCATAGGAAATGTTCATAAGTGAAAATGGCATCTCTCAATTCCAATCAAGAAAGCCTAGATTCCAAAATTCATCCTTCCTTACCCAAGCCCCATTACAACCTTAATAAGTCTTCATGATGTGTGTGGTATTTGTGTGTGATTGCTTGTTGTAGAATTATGTCAAGCCTATGGTAGTGTGTTGCTTGTGATGTGATTGAGTGTATTACCCTTCAAACACTTGTGTGAGAGAAAAATACTTATAGGTGAGGAACTTGAGTGAAATTGAGCACAATTGATGATTGTATGATGTGTTGCTTGAGATTCTAATTTGGGAACTTTGAATTGCTGAGCTTAGGATACAAGAATGCATGCCAGGTCACTCATTGACAACTGTGAAAAACTAATTGATTTTGAGCTAGGTATGATTTTGGATATTGGAGTCACATCTAGTAATCTTACTTATTCCACCCCTTGTTTTGCATTGAGTTTGCTTGAGGACAAACAAATATTTAAGTTTGGGGTTGTGATAAGTCCGCATTTAATATAGTTTTGTTGGTCTGAAATTAGGTGTTTTTTATACTGAATTGGGGAAATTACATTGATCTTAGACCACAAAATGCCACATTTGTCATAACCATGATTTTCAGGTGCAAATGGATGCTTTGGATATTTTAAAGCTTGGAAGAATGAGTTGCGTTTCTAAAAGTTATGTCGTCCGCCCAAGGATGCACTTGCCTAGCATTTGGAGCTCCTACTACTTCAAAAATCTGCTACAAAGCGCCTGTTCTGGGGTGTATCAAGAGGTGCCAACAGAAAGGGACCAGCGGCCCAACACGCAGGAAATGGCTCAAACGGCCCAAATCGGCGAGCCTTGTAGCGCAAACTTTGCTCCCGACCGTTGTGCATATTTCGGCCGAGATGCTCCATCCCAACAGTATAAATACGCCATTCGCATATGGCTTCAGGTACGTTATCTTTACCTTGTGATACCCACGCGGCGACCAACACCGACTTGGCGTCGGAGTGTCATTGCGGTACCACGAGGCGTTGGCGTGCGGCCAAGACCCGGTCCTTTCCTCACTCGGCGGCCGGCCAATCCGATCCGGTAACGGCAACAACATCACTTCATTGGTCTAAGGTACGATCAATTGGCGACCACGGTGGGAGGCGAGCGCTATCCTACCTCGACTATGGCTCCACGCGGCCGGCCCGGACGCGGGCCTCATCTCGGCCGAACCTCCGGGCGGCGGCCGGCCTCGGCAGCGGACTGGAAGGCGTTGCATTCACCGAATCCATGAATCGCAAGGAAACCCCTCCCCAAGAGCCCTCCGTGCGGCGCGACCAGGGCCGGTTCGAGCAGTCTGTTGCCTTCTCCTCAGCGACTACCGGCCGGAGTTGATCGAGGCATGGATTGCGAGAACCATTGCGAGCACATCACTCGGTCGTCCTTCAAGTGCTACAAAACAAGAATTAGCTCATTGCGGTCGAGGCGCGTTGATCGCTCGCTACGAAAGAAAGTCGACCTCGGTCCGCCGTGGCGGCCAACGAAGAACCCTCTGCGCTCAAGGTCGTCCTCTCGCGGACACCGTGACGCCTCCTTGAAGGCGCCCCGCCGAATAAGTACTTTCGCCGATCCTCTGCGACGGCAAACAGGGCACACAGTCGCCGCAGCGAGGAACGCGCAGACGCGCGTTACCCTCTTATGATTATGGATATGAAGACCCGGCTATCGTCACGAGTCGGTCGTTCGCCTACTGTGTAGTATTCTTCCCGCGAGTCCTCCAGTTCTCTAAGGTCGAGAGGTCGGTCATCAGGACTCGACGAAGAGTTTGATGACTATCATGATGTAGAAGTCGAGGATGTCCCCCGACCGAGGAGACACCATTAAGGCGACCTGGGGACAATCTTCTCAAATGCCACCGTTGTTTGGTCGCGGCCGTGGCGGTGTGTTCTCTGAAATGCCGAGCAATGAGGCATACCTTCCCATGCGAGCCTTTTGGGCGAGTGGTATCCCGGCCGGCCATGGACCTTTAGTTAGAGAGATCTGCTGTTATCAGTATCCCCAGAGATCGAGGAAACCCCAATTTGAATAAATTCAACTAGTAGGGGGGATCCACTGAGACACTTAAGGTACTTCAACAATTCACTGCGCAGCTATAGGGAGCCGGGTACGACCATGAAGTGCTGAGACTCTTTCCTGATCGCTCGAGGAGCGAGCCTTGCGGAGTGGTGGGAGAGCACGCGCGTGACACCATCTCGTCTTGGGGCGGCACGGTGAGAACATTCTTGGCCAACTACACGGCCAGCGGATGCCTTGAAGCGGCATGAAGAGCACTTGGATACGATTATCCAAGGGGACAACGAGTCATTGAGACGATTACATAGAGCGATTCAACGCCGAGGCCGATCAGTGCGCGCACCCCATCGATAGAGACAAGTGAAGTATCTCAAGCGTGGTATCGAGGCCAGGACCAGCGCTGCGAGAAGAGTTTAGCCTAAATCGTTACTCGGATCTGACCACGTTCCTACGAAAGGCCAACGATCATATGGCCTATGGAGAGGCACTGTTCGCTAGAAAGGTCGCCTGTGCGCGACCCAGAGAAGAGCAGGATAGGTCACTTGAAGAACAAGTCAGTCCTCGTGATAACATGACGGCCTAACAATCTATCAATGTAAGACAGGCAGGCGCTCTTTTTCCCACTGGATTTTTTACTGAGGCCTGACCTTTAAAAATCAAGTGTATACTTTACTATTTCATGCAAATGTATGACCGGTCGCTCGTCATGTCCGTGGTAGAAGAGCGATCGTAAGGTCACCACGTTTAATTACATCAAGTGCCACCGGGTTGGCCCAATCGAAGGTCACTGAGCTGACCCTAACGAATGCCACCGAGTTGGCACAAACGAAGAACGTAGACCGATGAACGGTCTAAAATCGAGCGCCATCGAAATGGCCCAAGGGTCAGAAGGACCCACAAACGAGCGTAGGCCCCGAGCGGTCTACAACGAGTGCCACCGAGTTGGCCCAATCGAGCGCCACCGAGCTGGCCTAATCGAGCGCCACCGAGCTGGCCCAATCGAGTGCCACCGAGGTGGCCCAATCGAGCGCCACCGAGCTGGCCCAATCCAGTGCCACCGAGCTGGCCCAATCGAGCGCCACCGAGCTGGCCCAATCGAATGTCACCGCGTTGTCCTACGTCAAGTGCCACCGAGTTGGCACAACCTCAGACCATTGAATAACCTAAAGGACGCCGAGCGACCTACCTCGAGTGCCACCGAGTTGGCACAAACGCAGGCCATCGAAGTAGTAGCATGTGACCCTTTTTCCTGCTTTGCTGAACTCATTTATCATCAAGAATATCATCTTCCTTAAGCCAATTCCCTTCAATCAGCATCTGAAACACATTGACAAAACCAGCATCTTCACTTAGAAAAGATCGATGCATCAGTGGCGTAAATAACAGCAGTAACAAAGGGGGGTTGTGAATGCAACAGATATATGAAACAGACAGCAAGAACATTTTCATTTGATGATATCAGTAAGAAGTCATAAATAGCCAAGTGGATTAATGGTGCAGTAAGAGTGTAACACAATTAGCATGACTGAAATCAAATTTATCATAAAGGAATGCAGATTATAAATACTGAATCTAAAAAGAGAGGAAGAATTTATCATACATCGCATATGCTCGACGCCCTTCCTCACAAACTGGAGGTGGAGTGATAAGCACAAGTAGCATAGTTGGCGAGCATGACTGAAATCAAATTTTTGCTTCTGATCAATAACACATAATATATTTGGCATTTAATGGTATAGGGATTTGATAGGTAAACCCAACCAAAGGAGCACTATTCAGCAGACAATGCACACAAAAATTAAGTTAAAATAACAAGTAATTAAGTAACTGACCAAGTTTAAATGTTAAACATAGAAACAACAAAATTTAACCTTCAAGTGTAGCACAATTTTTTTGAGGTTTCGTTTGTACTCTTCAATTGGTACATGCTGCCTTTCACTGGTTCTTCCTGACAAAGCTGCGTCATTAGGACCAAACAAAATCGTAGTAGCAAGAGGCGGTTTAGTTGACACCTGACGTGAAGCTATCCACACGTACAATATTAATCACATGGCTAACTGGCTTACAAAACTGTAATGTAAGTGCATGAGAATTGTAGTCTTATCACATTTGGTATCTTCAAATTTAATGTAAAAACAAATTTATAGTGACCAAAGCAATTTTAACTAAATGCAGATGTAAGTTCTTGCCCAAAGCAATTTTATGCAGTGGCCAGATTAGAATAAACAAAACTATGAACTATATTTAGCCACTTAATCTATTAGTAACACTGTCTGTTACTTTCAAATTCAAGATGAAAAGTAGAACAACATGTCAACCATCCTGATCTCTTCAAGTTATCAAAAACTTAGCCTAACTTGAAGATTTAAGGACCTGTTAATGTGTGCGAACTTTAGAATGAACACTGTTAAGAAAAAAAAAATTAATTACTGAACATCTTGATCCACAAATTGAGCTTGCCTCTCAATGCATGAAAATATATCTGACAAGAAATGTAATGGATAACTTCTAACAAATGATTTTTCTCTTAACAAAAGCTGAGATGGTTGGGGCATAATTAAAATTAAAAAAATCATATATTTTTTTTTTATTTTGGCCCCACAAAAGTAATTTCCGGATCCATTGTTACATCCATGGAACAAATAATGGCATTGTGATGATGAAGAAGAAGAAGAAGAAGAAGAAGGAGGAGGAGGAGGAGGAGGAGGAGGAGGAGGAGGAGGAGGAGGAGGAGGAGGAGGAGGAGGAGGAGGAGGAGGATGTTTCACTTTTAGGGTAAAGTACCTATTTATACCCCCTTCTCTTTCCAAGTACCAATTGGGCCTTTTCTCTTACATGGCTGCCAAGTACTGACAACCCTAAATTCAAGGACTGTTTGTCTTTTAGTGGCCCAATAAATGCGCAACACACAAAATGCCTTAGCCACTACGGACAAAACATTTCTTTCAAACGGGTGAAATCCCACAAAACTAAGCACAACACCAAAGCTACTAAATCTTGGGCAACTTACAAACGGGTGAAATCCCACAAAATGACACTCTACGTGCCCAAAAGATAATTTTCACACAAAAACATACTCTTAACTAATTATGCACAATCTTCACAGTTATTTACATAAATTGCCTTTAAACAAGAATAATTCTCCTTTGTTTTGGCATAGATATCTCGCATTACTGAGAGGTATGGGTCTAAGGTAACAAAATTATGTTTCCTAGTGGCACCGCTCCTTTTACTTTCTTACTACACTTAACGAACTATAATTGTAACTCAATCACATGCAATGCTTAATTTAAATAATTAAATCTATCAAAACATATAAGTGCACATAATACATTTGAGAAATACTATGTAATAGCCAAAATAATTAAAATCATTTTGGTATTACACATTAAACAAACCCAGATTTGGCCGGGGCCATGATTATATCCAATAAACAACCCCGATAACGTTGGGGCCGTGAGTACAAAAAGGGCATCATAGTGAAATTACAAAAGGAAGGAAATATTCTAAGGCCTAAGTGCAGTCGAACCACATAGTCGGTTATGTCGGCGTTATACTTCACCAATTGGCTATCCTTGACCGTAGTCCAGAGTTGGTGGTTCACAACAAGTTTAACCGGGATTCATGGATAACAGATTGATCCACAACATTTTAGAAGGAGGTCTGGAAGCACTCATGGCGAGCTTGGCACTATTTGTTGTGGCTTTATCTCTTTCTTCTTCTCTTCAGTAGTAACCTTGGACTCCATTCCTTAAAAGCGGTCCAGAAGGAGGACCAACTTCCTTAAACCCGAGCTGAAGGGAAGAGTTGGCGGACTCAAGTTTAGTAACCTTATTCTTGTCCTCCTTTGTAGTCGTTTCGGGTTCTCAAATAAATGTCGTGGTGTCACGGACCTCAACCTTAGCCATGTTTGCGTTCTTTAGAGCCTCCTCGGCCTTATTTTGAGCTTCTGCAGTAGGATTCAAGGAATCCCTGATCGACCTCTTCTTCTCTAGAGCGTCATCTCGGCTTCAAGGCATCTTGGGCCAACCTTATGTGTTTGCCTCCCTAAAAGAACAACATCTCAGATTTTAATTTTCCCTTGTCTATCCTCCAGTTCACTTTCTAGCCAATCATTGAAAGAGAAAAGTTTTATACCTTCTCCCTGCTATTCAGCGCCTGCTTCATTTTACTTTGAATGACTGGAGACGAAGTCAGCGACTTTGCGCATTTGTGAAAAGGCGTCTCGAAAAAATTCATCCTAATCGGTTTCCGCAAAGTTAGCGAGAGTGAATTTTGAGGTGTAATACCAGTTTCCCTTATCCATATGCTCGCATTGTTTTGATTTCTTATGGGCCTTCTGCTGCTATTGACCTTCAGGCAGGGGTTTTGAGCCGAGGTCGGCGTTCTTGTTTGACCAATCCTTTGTTGGAGGAATGGGAGAAGTGCAATTCTTTCTCACGTCCTAGCATCCCTTGCTTCCACGTCGACTCTGGGATCACTCATTTGATTTTGGGGGCAGTTGTGTGGGCCTACTGTGGAGTCTCCGCCAAGTTGGTTGTAGCGGTAACATTCTCGACAGCAAAAGCCTTCAAATGTTGAATGATATTGAGTGACAACATTGATTCTTCCTAAAAGGAAAACAGATAGTCAGCCACAATTCAAAATCAGCCTGCGTATTCTTATCGCGGCGGTGGACTATCATTAATTCAGCCAACCTGGACCGTCACAATTCAAAATGAACAGAAATTCAAAAGAACTATTTATTAGAGGCTTCCTACAGAACACGACGTTAAGCTCAACATGACTATTAGCCCAGACAAGGCCCTTGGTGTTTATCAATGGTTTTCCAGTAAATCGAGAAGTTTATCCTTGAAGCGACCTTAGATTTGTGGTGTTCTCTTCCCTGAGTTGCAATGACTTTCGAGAATTACATGGAACGCCAAAGTGTTCTATAGTCCAATCAATGGGAATATTTGGAGTCCGACACTTTATGGATTCATCATAGTACATGACTTTATCCTTTGCAGCTCAGTTCACCGTAAGGACATAGAAAATTCTACATTTGGATCCTTGACAGAGTCGGGGTAGGGGATGAATAACTTGTTCTTCTTTCCAATCCTTAGGCTCACCCATTCTTGTTGAGTTCCATCGGACCCTTTCTTTGTGTTCCGCACCACGTTAAAAAGGACAAAGAACAAATTCCCTAAGCAAGGTTGATCAACGACTTGAATAACAGTCTGAAACGCCCTCACGAAGGCCAACCCATTGAGGTGGACTTAGAAGGGCCCACATTAAAAATCTGAAGTATCTGTTGTTGGTATTAAGTGAAGGGAGGTCAGGCCCCACAACTCGGTCACTATGACCAAATATATAAAGAACATAAGCCCTTCTTTTGGGCGATGACACATCACTTGGTAACGTGGAACTCCTTCAACCTCCAATTCTTAACCTGGACCACCGATCCTAGGTATGAAGAAAGAGATGTCCGACTCTGGATGGAAAAAGTCTGTGGATGACATCTGAAACCCACTCGTATGACGATTCATCTTCCTCATGACTAGAGCCGAATTCACCTTCTGGTACTTCAACATTATCACTACAGACGCATGACTCACATGATGTGTAGACGCATATTCTTCATGTCATCCCCAGTGTGATCTTCATCGCAGCCTTCCTCGTCAAACTGAGCCTCATTTATCTGTTGCCCAGTTTGGTCCACAAAACACTCATGTTCGGCATCCAACCCAGCCTGATCTTCATCCAACGTAGTTAAATAGTCCCCAATCTCTCGACATGGCTTTTGCAATGCTGAAAGGTCGGGGATGTTATCTTGGTTCTCACCATTAACTTATAGGAGGAGTTTTTGTAAGGAAACCGGTGAGTGTACTACCGCTTGGTTAAGAACACATTTGAAGCAAACAATAGGGAGGAAAATTGTGAGTGTTAGCACAGAGGGACGTAGGTCAACCTCGAACCTGAAAAAACCCCTCCTTCCAAGGGATTTTCATACCAAGGTGGAGAAGGTTTGGTTGCAAGGAAACTAGTCGAGTTCCTGCCGGATATAGTCTCCGGTCGAGATTTTCATTCCAAGATAGAGGTGTGCAGGTACTGATAACTCTATTTTATATAGTTATTTGTGCATTTAAACTTAGATAATTGCTTACTTTCAAGTTTAATGTGTGTCAAATATAGTAGTATGAATAAGATAACAACATTCATGATATAAATAGCATTCATGACTTAAGCATTTTGCATATATATTGGTATGTTTGATGTGTTTGTTCAGTGCACCTGTAGTTGGTGTACCTGCACCAGAATCAGCACCTGGTGTACCTGCACCAGATTAACACAGTGTACCTACACTTGATGCTTCTGCACCTTCATGCACCAAGACAAATTGAGTGACATTGGAAGCACCTCAAATTTCACCAAAGCTTTATCACCTCTATGACATCATGCTTAGTCATGGATCACATGGAGACACATGCCCACTTGCAAAAGGAGGCGCCTACCATAGCCCACAATAGAAGACCACTTTTTAATGGGACACTTGGCCATCCATAATTGGACCTCTCCAAGCAAACCCTCTCATGAAGGAAACCTCAAAGGCAATAAAAGGACCCTCACTTCTCACTTGGAAAATCATCTCTCAAGAGATCAAAATCTCTCATATCATTTCATACACTTCAATTTACGTTTCTAGTAATGTAGTTTTAGTTAGTTTTTATGTTGTAAGAAGGTAAGGGAGGAATTGACAACTTCTTCCTTCACTTCTACATAGAGGTAGCTTAGTATAGTGGACTAGTGCACCCGCATCACTTGGCAATTTCATGCAAAGGAAACTACAATCGTGTAACTTCTATCTTATAACATCCTTTTGTTATTAAATTATATGAATATGACTTGTTCTGTTTATATCAGCCTTGTGATGTCTAGCATGAACTAATTAACTCTTTTGGTTGAGATGTTCTAACCTTATAATGATCTTTTAAGTAAGTTATTGTGTTCATATGTAATGTTTGCATTTTAGTTCTTGTATGATAACTCTTTCATATTCACCATCATTAGAATTTGCCAACTAAAAGTGAATGCAAATCATAAATACAAATACTGTTTATGATTAGAACTCAAGAAATAACAGGGATAAGTGTTTAATAAAGGAAACTTTTATAATTCCATGCTAAAACCTATACATAAGATAGCATAGTCCTTAGGATGATAAAGTGGATACTTAAAATACAAGAGTGAACTTATTTAGCATCTTAGAAAAGAATTGTAAGAAGCTTAGAAAGGAATTGACAACTTCTCTCTTTACTTCAAGACAAGGTTTTAAGAGCTTGTATTGAAACTCTAAAAAAAGTGGAAAGAAGCGCACATCCGACGATCAAATGCATCCAGTGCACTCCGCACCACATATAACACAAAACTCTTAAAAGTGACTTACTTGGCGAAGACATCTCAACTATCATTCTTCACTGATTTCTTACATTTTTTTATTGCTTATTTACATTCTGTTTGTTTATCAACATCACCTATTTGTGAGTAGGATAGTGGTTACCTTTCACTAGTGAACTATTTAATTTAAACTTGTAAATTAATCCAATCCATGTGGAACGATACTCTACTTTCACTTTATTACTTGATACAATTGTGTATACTTGCACATTTGTGTGTATATCAAGTGCACCAGGTACCATTGTCAGATCAATCCGTAGGAGTTATTCCAATGAGTGATATCGACTTACAAATTTGGCATCTACCAGGTTCGACTTCAAAACAGAACAGGAGGTATATTGAGAAGAAAAATGGAAATGTGACTTAAAAATTAAATTTTCTCCATTATTTGATTTCAAGCAATCTTGAGATTTGGGTGAAGTTGTTGGTCCGTTGGGTGTTTTTTGTGCATAGAGTGTGATCTGACGCTTTTTAAGTGTTGTTTTATCCTAGTGCACAGGAGGGTAGAGCCGCGAAACATTGAAATTAAAAAAGTGACCTATTTTGTGACTAATAAAACAACAACCAAGTTATATACGTGTATGACATTTGTAACAACCAAGTTATACAAATGTATAAAATTCAAAATCATTCTTGACAATATGATAAGAAGTTACTACTTACTACCATACTGGAGCATTAAATATATATATACAAATCCGATGACACCGAAAAATACAAAAAACACATTTGAACTTCACATACATAGACATGAAGGATTCGATTACTAACGTAAAATGTTTTAGAAGTCTTATTGTTGTGGGAGCAAGAAAAGAAACTAAAGATATTCCTATTAATTTACAACTTAGGAGGCGGCCTAGTTGGCATTCCTGGCTTTGGATTCGTTATGTGTGGTACTCTTGGGGTGATGATCGTGGGGTGCCCCTTGGGTTTGTTTTCCAAGAAATTGGGTCCACCGGGTGGCTGAGCTTTCGGAATGAAGACTGTTGAGGCCCTAGATTGGCGTGGTTTGTGTCCCCCAGGTGATGGAGGTTTTGTTGGATCATTGAGTGATGATGGCGACTTGTAATTGATCAATCCACTGGGAGTCGCAGGCTGCTGCTGCTGCTGCTGCTGCACTTGAGATTCGGAATTACCCACAATAGTGAGAAACACAACTAGCACTGCCAACAAACACATCTTTCAACCCTTTTTTATTTGTTATGAGAAGCTAGTATAGCATGAGACAAATAACTCAATATATAGATCTCAAATTTATTAGTTTATACAAGCTTGAGGAGACTTGAGACTTGAGCTTGTTTTGTTTCTGTATTTGACAAAGTCAGAGAGGAAAAATTTGTTCGGTGTAATTGCTTTTCTGCTTCTTTTGATTTTAATATTGTCCTGTCGTGTTCGTTCAACAAGATTGAAACACCACAAATTTTCAACTAATACAGTACATGAATTTTTTCTTCGATTGACAATCTATAAGTCTTGTTTACATGAGAAGATAACAATTAAAAGGTGATTTGGTTTGGGCGCTTAAAAAATGCACCCTGGCCCCATTAACTCATTAAGTAAGAGGAATACAATTGCATTTTCCTTAAGTGCCCCTTCTCGATCTTTTCTTCTGAAGACTGTTAAAACACTTTCACCGACAATCTTGACTGGTACAAACAAATTTATATAATTACTCGCTTATCTAAAAAAAAAAAAAAAAAAATTTATATAATTACTCATAGTCGTTGTATACTTGCAACACAAAAGCTAGTATGATAACTAGTTGAATATGCAGAACGGATTACATGTGATGAGTATTCTTCTTCACAACTAACGTAAAAAAACTACATGTTGTTACTTGTTTTAATCAACAATAAATAAACAAACACAATAATGAAAAAGAAACAAAGCTACTCCTTAATCCTTTTTATGTTCTTTTTGTGTCAATGAGAGGGGAGTGTTCGGTCCTGAAATCGAAACTGGTAGATCCAGAATTCGTAGGTCGGTATCGCTCCTAGGAACAACTCCTTCGCGTTGATTCGGCGAGGGGTGGTACCTGTACACACTGCGACGACCAAGTCATCTCAAAGGAATTAAGTTTTAGGTAGAGAAAGAATATGTACCTGAGGCATTAATTGGTTATAGTACTTATAGGGTATTGTGTCGGTGATGTGGCCAAGCTCACGAGGCGCGCGTGAGGCCGAGGTCAAACTTGAGTTGTTGGATGCCTTCGTGAGATCTTTACCATCGATTGTTGTAGGATGCGTGGATTTAAAGTTGTTTGTGGACCTGGGCCGTTTAGATCGGCCCAAATCTGGGCAAGAGTCACATAGGAGGCTTGCTACCAGCTTATTCTTTATCCTACAAATGGTTAAAATATATCGCCACAAACTACATACTCGGACATCCTCCCTCCTCCACACTAAAGATAACCAGGTAGACTAAAGAGGGGCAAGGAACAAATATGGAGATAGACATAAAAGGGACTCTGAATACATATCTATAAAGGGCTTGCCAAGTAGATGTAGTCTAGGCACAACAAAGCTTCTTGCAAATTTGGTCCAACTTCATCCTCCAAAGCCCAATCCCATGTCCAAAATGGCCAAAATGCTCCACTCTAAACTGCACAAAACCAAGCTATTACACCACCCCAAACTTCTTCCCCACCCTAAACTACACAAGCACCCAAATAGTTACACCACCTCAAAGTACTGCCCACTCCAAATTGTACCAACCCAAACTGCAACCAATATTGTATAATCTCAACTTGATATAAGGGAAAAGAACACTAGGTGTACGCAAAAGATATATAGCACTAGGTGTACCAAAAAGGGCTAATTAATCCACTCGAATACTTGAAGCAGTGACATAAAGTGTTGACTAGAGACAATCAAAGAAAAACACCTCTCTTAGAATGATCAAAAGTCAAGACCAGATGGATTAACTTGAGAAAGATCATCATGAGAATAGCCAACATGAGAAGAGTCATGATGAGAAGGGTCTTCATGAGAAGAGTCAACATGAGAATAATCAACCTCAGAAGAGTCATGAGAAGAATCAAGATAAGAAGAGTCAAGATGAAAAGCATTACGATAATTAAGAAGAGTCAAGTTGAGAAGTATCATGATAAGAAGAGTCAAGATCAGAAGAGTCATGATGATAACAGTCAAGTTGAGAAGAGCCGCATTGAGAAGCATTAACATGAGAAGCATCAACTTGAGAAACATCATCTTTAGAAGACTCAAAGATGAGAAGAGTCATATCTGAGAATAGTGTTGACAACTGTAAAACTGTTGTCTTCTGCAGAAGTGCAGAAACACAGCTGTCTTCAAGACAAAAGCACTCCAATGGCTATAAATGACTAAAAGTCTGTCCTTGATTATTTTGGGCTAGCCTTTGCGGTCCATCACAAGGCTGTAACATCCCAAATTTTCTTTAATTTGGTAATTTAAAACAAATTGGATCTTAAGGGTAAAGTAGTAATTTCACCCAATGACTAAGAAAATGTGGGTCTATTTAATTAGGAATAGTATTCAATTGACCAATTTATTTGAGGTTTTGGTTAGGAACAAAGACTAAATTAGAATAATCAAATGAGGGATCATTGAATAATAGTATTTTAATAAATTTTGTCTTGCATCCTATCATACACCACACTTATTAACAACCCACCCTATCACCCTCACTTACCCCTATTTTCTTGTACTCACGCTGAAAAATAAAGAAAGAAATAGAAACAGGAAAGAAGAAAGAAAGAAGCGAAGAAAGAAAGAAAAGAAGTGAGAGAAGAACGAGAGAGAGAGAGAGAACGAAATAGAGAGAGACTCAAATGCAAGGTGGAGCTCAATCAAAGATTTTTCAACCCTAGGCTCAATCTATTGAAGAAAGGAGATGGAGATTGAAGCTTAGGAAGCAACTTTCCATGGAAGATGGCTAGGGTTCCATTTCAGAAATTGGGGGTTTTCATTCTAAAGCTTCTAAGGAGCAATAGGTAACAAAGAATCCCCTCAAAACCTCTCTTAGAGTGTGCTTAGGTTTTTATTTAAATTATGAATGATGATTGTTGTTGATTTTAAAAGATAGAGGATAAAAATGGTGTTGCTTTTGTGTTAGAAAAGAGTTAGTTTTGGATTGCCCATAAGGTGTTTGTTAGATGTTGTGTGTGAAATGTTTCAATCTTGCCTAAAGTATATAAATTTTGTAATTACTTGTTGACTTGAATGTGAATACATATGGAGTGAACCTTATTTTTATATTTTTGAGTTAGTAGTTGAATAAGGCAAAACATGAATTGATACCTATAGATACTTGTATATTTAGATGAATATAAAGGCCTCTTGAAGTTGTATTTGATTGCGAGTACTATTCAGGTTGGAATAAATTTATAAAGCTTGATATAAATGAGAAGAGGTTTTCTATGTTCATATACTTAGTTTTCAAATTCGTGTCATGAAAAGAGGAACTATTGAGAGGTCATTGTGTTCTTTGGCATTTTGATGCAAGATCCTAAATTATTGTTTATAGGTTACAATATTTATAGATGTGAATATTGATGATTCAGGTTTCCAAAGAAATTAGTCTTATGATGTTTTGGGGGAATATTGTTCATTAGATAAAGGTTTGAAATTCGTTGAAGTTTTCAATAGTTTACCGTGGAAAAATCATGTTTTCTCAACCCATGGTTAAGCCTATGAAGTTGAGTTTGACATCACAGCCTTTTTTGAATCTCAAACAACTTAGTTTTGTGCATACGGGTTTATAAATTAATTTGTGCATAAAGCTTTAGTAACTCTCAACATCTGAAACATTAGTGGATAGGACTAGATGTGTCATGCTTGAATGCCTAGTAAACCGATGATTTGGAAAGAAGAAAAAAAATATTGATAGGACTTGGAAGGCAAGACGTGGTTTGCAATTTTGGATTTATGATAATAGTAATGCATTCAGCTTTTTGATTTCTTTAATTGTTATTGCAACATATGCTTGTCTGCTTGCTGTGTTATAAAGTGAGGTCTGGATCTTTGGATTCATTTGATTTTTTTTTAAAATTTGAATCAGTCAGTTGTATTTTAGTTCAACTATATATGTTAATCAGCCATACTAGAAGTATATGTTGAAATGTTTGTAATGTGTTAGCCGTTTGCTGCAACGAAGAGATAATGCAGCCTATGAGTTAAATGCTCATAGTCTTTGGGATAACCGTTTTGTCGTGATGAATAGATAATACGACCTGAGACAACCATTTTGTCGTGACGAAGAGATAATACGGCATGTGATTACCGTTTTGTCGTGACGAAGAGATAATACGACCTGAGACAACCGTTTTGCCGTGACGAAGAGATAATACGGCCTATGATATCCGTTTTCCACGACGAAGAGATAATGTGGTCTATGTGCACATAGTATAATAAGTGTACTGTTTATGATATTTTTGATATACGCGTGTTGTGATCTTTTTATGCAACGTGATTTTGTCCTATATTGTTGTGCTTCGTTTTTATTTGAGAACTGTATTTGAATGAAGAACCTTTGGATGTTATTTATACTTTCTATGTTGCAGAGAGGATTTTTCCATATCTTGCACACGGATATGGCTGGAAACATCAAGTAAATATTTTTTTTTCCATATATTCTTTGTTACTGAGTTGTAAAACTCACTATGTTTGGGGTGATGTTTCCAGATAGCAAATAACATTGGAAGACTGAAGAGTATATCTGGATTGCTCGTCAGTAGTCCAATGTAGAGTGTCAGCCACCGGATCACAATCAGAGTTATAGCTTCAAGGGTATTGTTGGCTAAGCTAGTTATGTTAAGCTAGATTTTTGTTTTACATGTATGAATCCTTTAAAACTCATGTGTCATGCTAAATAGTTGGAAGTTTTGTCTTATGTAATTTTAGGGTGTCACAAAGGCGGTTTTGGGGACAAAATGAACCAGATAGGAGTCTGTCTCACTTCTTACCCGGTCAAACTGCTTGGTCTGGTTCGGCATTCATCGTGTTTATCAACTTAAGGTTACCTTTGTATTTATTTATTTAGGTATATATTTATTTATTCATTTATTTATTATATTTATTTATTTTTACTTTCCTCTTTATTAATTATTAGTTTTGTCATTAGTTTTAAATACACAAATAATTTTTTTTCTTCAAAAACCAAAATCTAATTTTCAGAAAATGGGGGATTAAGTCGACCGTACGGTCGGGCTAGTCATAGTTTTAGGGTGAATTCGTACGGCTCAAGTCCTAAAACCCCTATAAAAATAAATAAATCTCTTTCAAAACTCCCATAAACCATCTCTTTCATAAAAAAAAAATAGAAGATTAAGTCGATTGTATGATCAGATTAACCACCATCTTAGGACGAATGAGCCGTACGGCTCAAGAGTCATAAGATCCATATTCCAACAAAATCAAACCACCTCACATCAAAACATTTTTCAAAATCCAAAAACTCCATTTTCAAAAAATAGGTGACTAAGTCGACCATACATTTTGGGTTAGTCATCGTTCTAGGACGAATGATCTGTACAGCTCTAAAGTCCTAAAACCCCTATATTAAAAAATACCAACCAACAAACTTTTTCTACCCAAGAACTACGTAGCTTTAAATTCTCCATCGCACTTGGAGATACATAGGAGCAGGGGCCCACTGCTGTCAAGCACGAAAAACTAAAATTTTCATTAAGTCTTCTTCTCTAAATTTTAAATAAAAGGATAAAATAATGGTAATACATCTAGTTATAAGGTAACCTTCCTTAGAAAGGATGTCGCGGGGTGTTAATACCTTCCCCGCGCATAACCGACTCCAACCCTAATCTAGATGGAAGGACCCTTATCTGTTCAATAAGGATTTTCCAAATTTGCCCTTAAACTAAACTTTGGTGGCGACTTCATTTTTTAACCTTCGAAGAATCCTCACCCGGATTTTTCAGTCGCTACAGTTGGCGACTTCACTAAGGATGTAGAATTTATTTGCTTTGCCCTTCTCTTTCTTCTTCTATTCTTATTTGCATGTTATGATATGTGAACCCTACGATAGAAGACAATAATTTTGCATGTGTTTGTTTGTTTTGCATCTTCGGAGGTACTCTAAACCTTGCTCCTAGACACACTTCACTTTTACACGTCACACACGTGAGTACAGTCCTATACCCGGACTCGGGCGTAAACCTAAGTTAGAACGAGGTTGTGTAGTGATGGCCTGCTAGATGTACGTCCTGTTCGGTTATCAAGAAAGTCTCACCTAGAGTTTGATTTCTTTTGAGGAAGCTATATCTTCTAATAGATTACCTATTGTTGAGATCAGTGTTCTTAATTGGGGTCATTGGCTCTAGGAACCATGTTTAGGATCCTTTAGAGCTACCCTATAAAGGTTCACTCAGTAGAAAGAATCTCAGATCTATTCCCAAATGAATCTTTTTAGGTCACAAAGAAGCTTCAAATACCCTCGCATATAAATAAACACTCATGCATGTTATTTCCCTTTTTCAAAAAGAATAATTTATTTAAAAAATTATGTCAAGCATCATGCATTTTTCTTTCCATGCATTAAAAGAATAATTTATTCAAAAATTATGTCAAGCATCATCCACCATCATTCATTCATAATCATTCACAAAAAAATCACCATCACGGAGTATGAGCATATCATTATTATGAACTACATGTTAAAAAAGTGGCATTCATACACCATTAAACTCATATTATCATCCTAGTTCAAATGCATCATTCCATTATTTTTTTGAAAAAAAAAACAAAAAAAGTCATGTCATCATTCATGCACCACTGATCATCCAAAATATATATTAATTAGCATTCCATTTTAAAACATAAATGACACTTTGCATCATCTACATGTTGCATTGTCCCTAAAAAAAACCAAAAAAAAAAAGAGTTACAATAGTAAGCTTTTCAAGTGATCATTCCTTCACGCATTTCATACATTTGCATCATGCATGTCCATCATCATGTGTTATTCATCCATCATATTTCAAAAAAACACGAGGATACATTTTAAAAAAAAAATAAAAAATTGTTTGATGAGAGATCAGACGTTCTTGCAAAAACTCATTCTAATTAATTGTTCTTCCTTGAAAAAGTTGCACACTTAAGGTGTTTCAAGGCACTCAATTTTCCAAAAAATGCTATTCACTGGTTGCAGCTCGTCCGCAATTTTTGTCAACAAAACGATGCATCTCATCTATCCAATGATAAATAATAAAAATGGTCTATTTTGTTAACTAATGTGGTATAAAACATTTTTTCTATCATGTTTTTAACTAATGTTAACTATCGATGAAGCATTTGTATAGTGAACTTGCATGACATGTGTATCTACTTTTGTTTGGGTCACTTAGTATCCCCATATTTGCATCTATTCCCCATCCATTTCAACCCCACCCCGACCACTTGTAAATAGCATATTTCCCACACTAATACTTAATTGACTATTTAGTTTGTGATCACTAAGGAATATTGTCGATGTGATATTGTCGAAATTTATGAAATTTCACAAAATAACACTTTAGACCCTCCATACTGGGGCAAATTTGTGATCACTAAGGAATATTGTCGATGTGATATTCACTTGGTGTAAGTCATTTACAAAAAAAAAGCCCGTTAGGTTGAAAACTCGCAAGAGCAACCTAAGCAAAAATTAGGAATAAAATGAAATGAAGAGAAAGAGCAAATGTATTGTAAATAAATAAATTTTTGTCCGAAAGTTAAGTTTTGAGAAAATAAGCAATCATGATTTGAAATGAAGTTTGGTCATCTTTCCATATCAAAAAATAAGCAATCCTTTGTTACCCACTTTGAGCCGAAAAATCAAAGAATTCCTTCAATCACCCTAGACAAAGATCAATCCATATCAAAGGATGGTGAAGTCACCAAATTGTCACAAGGAAAGGGGTTGGATTTGTGACCCTTTTAAAATTGTTTCGAAATAAAGAACTTTGATTCACAAGAGTTATTGAGAATCAAGAGTGTGAGTGTTATGTGTTATATAGAAACAATTTTCTTAAAAGGTTAGATGAGCCAAAAAAGGTGATTGAACAGTCTTCAAAGTTATATAGAGAACTGAGAAGGATCAGTCAATACTTCCTTCACTCTTCTCACAGTGATTTCTTAATTGTTTCAAGTAGAGTATTGCTTGTGTATAATGTATTGTGTTTAAGAACTACTTGCCAAGAGTTTTAAAAAACATTTTATAGCTTTAAGAAGATTCTGAGAAGGGTTGAAAAACTCTTGTTCTAATTATAGCTGAGAAGGGTCAAAATAACTCTTCTCAGGTTTTCAAAAATCTATCCACATAAGGAGTTTTTCTCAAACAGTAAACTAAAGACTTAAAGCAAAAAATAACACATGGATTTATAGTGGTTCACCCACAAAATAACATGGGCTACTCCACTCCTCACACCCAGTGAGATTTTCCACTATTTTCCAAATAATTTACACCCTTTCACACTTCACACAAGTTGAAAGCTCTTGGTAGTTTTCTTCTCACAAAGCTCTACCTCATCAGATACTCCACTAATAGACTTCTCCAAGGCTATTAGACTGCTTTTAACACAAAGCACTCACTTCTCAAGTCCTACAGCAACACATGCTACTTGAGAAGGTTCCCTATTCAAGGTTCTTTGATTACAAGGGTTTTTGGGAATACTTAGAGCTTGGTTGACAAATATGGGATATACATGAATGTATTACAACACAAGACTTAATACAAACTCAGAGATAGATGAATCCCTTCTGGTTTAAATGTAGCTGAGTATGGAAGAGAGGAAACTGGAATGTGTGAGAAGGTTGATAGCTCAAAATTTAATTCACTCTCTTGAAGATCAATTAATACCAGAGCTGTTGTTATATAGAGTTGTTGTAGCCCTTTAACTCCTGGTCCAAGAAATAGAGTTGTTGCTTCAAAAACTAGCCGTTTAGAGCCATTGCAAATACGCTCATGTGTTGTCACTGTCACTCTGTAGAATACAGCTGTCATCACCCTTCTCACAGTGACTCTTCTCACTGTGACTCTTCTCATGACTTGTATAGTTGAAGATGATGCTTCTCAAGATGAATCTTCTCATGTTGATGCAATTTCTAAGGATGATGACTCTTCTTGTCATGACCCTTCTCAGGCCCATGACTCTTCTTAACATGATTCATGTGATCATGACCCTTCTTGGGATCATGACTCTTCTTAGCTTGATATTTCAATCCATCTTCTTCAATTTTCTTTGTCATGACTCTTCTCATGCTTGATCTTCTTTTAGATGTTCTTCTCATATTGCCATTACACATGATGAATCTTCTCAAGCAGAATTCTTCCAATTAAGATTTCCAAGTGGTTCTTGACTTCAATCCTTAAAGCTTCCTTTCTAGGAGTAGTGTAGGCAATGTTTCTTTTCTGTTTTCTCTTAGAATTGATGCTTCTCATAAGCAAGTATCTTGTTGAGAATGATTTGAAGTCCTGTTCTTTATGAAACACTCAACAAGAGCATTAGTAATACATATGATCAGAAATATTAAGCATCTCATCCTTGAGGTTTGTTTAACATCAAAACTTTATTAGGGATTTTGCCTCAACAATAACCCCCTTTTTGATGTTTGACAAACTCAACGGAGATGGATTAAGTTTTCTGATTTTGTTTGAAATTTTCTCAAGGCATTTTTCTTTTTACTCCCCCTAAATTTATGCTTGTTAGTTTGATGTTTCAAGTTATGTCCAATATATGCATAAATCAGAATATAACACACAAGAAAACATAATCAAGAACATCCATTTTATTTCATCAAATCATTAACATGATTACATTTCAGGTATGTTCTTTTGGCCTAGAAATCAAAATCAAACAAAGAGAAGTCTACTTCTCATCAAACAAAAGTAAAGTTCCTGAATGCACATATATTAGCTAATACAAAGCATAACAAAATATCCTAAGGACATAACTTAATCTAGACTCTTCTCCCCCTTTTGTGACACATCAGAAAGGTTGAGGAAGAAAGAGGAAAATATTAAGATAGCTACTTAGATGGGGAAGACCCATCTGAGGAGGAGGAAGTAGCAGGTCCAGGAACATCAGGGAATTGCTCTAAGGGACCTAGGTTTGGAAATTGATTGGTAACCCCCCTTGCTGCAAAACCCAATTTCTATAGCTTTCATCCCTAGCAGCTTGGGCCCTTTGGCCTTGTTGAATGATTGCTTGACCTTGAAGCACATTCTTCAACAACTCCTTCATTCTCTTCATCATTTTTTCCATCTTAGACATCCTCTTTTCAATAGAGGCGGTAAGAAATAGGAGTTTTGATTGATGTTTTGTGAGCCAAACTTGTTCCTTGATAGAAGCAGTACCCTTCTCAAGAGTGGTTTTCTCCTTGGTAGAGCCAGAAGGGTCACCTAAAGAAGCAAATGTTGAATCAAGAGATCCAAACCTGTGATGGCATATCAGATGGCATGGTATGGGGAATGGAAGGAGGATACATTGGTTGAAGTGAGTTAGTTTGGGGAGTTTGGTTAAGGTTGAGAAACTGGTTTAGGTTTGAGGAGGTGATGGTGTTTGTAGTTTTGAGTGGAGATTGGTTGGTTCCAATGTCAATGGCAGCTAGGAGGATTTCAAGGTTGTGTGAAGTGATTCAGAAGATGGTTGTGATGGGAGAAGGTTTATATGGTGGGGTAATTTGTGTAGGGTGAAGAATGGATTGGGTTTTTGGTAGGTCAAGTGAGCTCAAGTTGTAGCAAGTTCAGCACAAATTGCTACAATTTGAGCTAGTTCATCTTGTGGAGTGTCCTCATTGACTTCTAACACTACTATTTTCTCACCAGAAGATTCAATGTTGAGAATCTCAGTCCCTTCTTCAACAACTTTCTCAGCACCAATTTCCTTCACTGGTGTGCCTATTTCCTTCTCAGTAGCAACTTTGTTGAACTTTTCAAACAAAGTGCTTGTTGCTTTTTGTTCTGCAATCTTAAAGACACCCGTGGTCTTGCTTCTAGTGTACACCTTTGACAAAGGAGCTTTTCTACCTTTGGAGATAGAGTGTGCAGAAACACTCTTCTCATCAGTGATTGTCCTTTCAGTGTCACTGGTGCCTTGTGCACTCTATTCAAGCCAATTAGAGGAATCTTCCTCAATTGGTTGATCTTCCTTAGTATTCTCCTTTTTGAATTTCCTTACCTTTCTTAGGTTTTACAACCTTCTCAAAATCCTTAGCAGGGTCATTTTTCTTTTTTGATCTCTTCTCTCTCTCTTAAGAGCTT
The DNA here is from genome assembly GCA_020916435.1 of Oxytropis ochrocephala. Classification (NCBI taxonomy): domain Eukaryota; kingdom Viridiplantae; phylum Streptophyta; class Magnoliopsida; order Fabales; family Fabaceae; genus Oxytropis; species Oxytropis ochrocephala. The sequence goes on along the minus strand of CM037093.1, from coordinate 69,596,074 downwards.
CTTCTAGAGTCTCATCATCATCATTTGCTACCTTCTGTTTCTTGGGTTTTCCCTCATTTTGCTCATCTCTAGGAGCATCATGTAGTTTCATAAGCTTGATATTCTTAAGGTGAATGGCTTGGGTTCATTAAATCCTTCCTTCTCAGCAAAATTATAGAGATGATGGTTGAACACAATGGTTAGGATTTTGAAGTTTGTCTGCTTTAATGGAATTAATCATGTGATGGATCATAAGGTAAGGAAGGCTTAGGTATTTCTTCTCTATGAGATGGTACAGAATGATTCAATCACCTGTGGTAACCTTCTTAAAGGTTCCTGCTCTAGGTAGAAGAGTGTGACAACTAATGTGATGGAGGAGCCTTACTATAGGTTTGAGATTTGGAGAAAAAATAGTAAGAGAAGGGTCCTTAAGAAGGATGGTTTTGAGTTCCTGTGCAGAGATGCCTAGTGCAGTATACCAATTCTCTTCAAATATTTGAGTACCCTCACTTGGAATACTTAAGGTACGACCAAGGGTGTAGGGAGAGATGGTAAACTCTCTACCATCAATCCAAGAGGTAATTTGAAGAGTATCTAGAGAGTATTGAGCATTGGCATAGAATTCTCTTACCTTATCTCTGTAGACTAGAGGATTCTGATTAATAAAGTGTTCCCATTTTTGGAAACTCAGATAGGGACTGATGATCCATCCATTCTTTTCAATCTCCTTGATTGAATAGTCAGTTCCCGAAACTATGGCCTTCTTGTTCCAATAACTCATGTCTGGTTTCTTCCTCTTTGTTCCTTGAGAGGGTTTTGCCTTTGTAATCTCTTCTTTCTCAGCCTTAGACACCTTCATTTCACTCTTCTGACTTGCTAGTTTAGCCTTTCCCTTTGAGGATTCCTTCTTACATGAGGGTTGAGGTTGTTCTTCAACCTTCTCAAAAGCAACGGTTTGCTCTGTTGCTTGAGAGGAAACCTTCTCATCCTTCTCCAAGTCTATTGGAGCATTAGGATCAGTTCCAGAAGTGTTTTTCGCAGCAGTTTGTAGAATGATTCGTGAAGACCTCCTTGATTTTGTTGGTGCATGCTTCATTTTTGCAGGACGCGAGTTGAGAGGCTTTGCGTTACAAATAGGTTGAGGAGGACCAAGGAGAACAAAGTTGGGGATTCTATGGATAGATTCGTGTGAGGAATCAGAGTAGGTTGAAGTGGGTTGTGGGTTCTTTGAGCGTGTCATTCGAAGAAGAAGAGAGAGGAGGAGTGTTTACATTCAACGGTTGAGTGCGTGAATGAGGAGAGAAGGGAAGTGTTTTTAATCACTTTCAAACGGTTATTGTCCAACGGTTACAACATCATTGACTGATGTGTGTAACATTTGGAAAAGATTGAATGAAATGACATGTTACCACTAAGGGAAGAGCCGTTAAACGGCTAGTAACCTATTTTTGGGTTTTTTCTAAATAAACTATTTTAATACAAAAAGCATAAAAGAAAACACACCACTTAAGGCAATAAATCTACTTAGAGTAACACACTAAACAAACATATAAAACAGCAAAAATTAAACAAACAAAAAATCTTTTTGGGATTTTTTCATTTTAACTATCATTTTGGAACTAATGACCCTTCTCAGAAGTGAAAAGGTTGGGAAATGACCCTTCTCAAGCTTGAGAAGGTTGGTGGTCATAACCCTTCTCATTAGAGGGGTTTTCTATGATATGTAACATGCTTTTAATATAACTAAAAGTCTCTTCTAGAAGAGCTTTAGTGAAAATGTCAGCTAGTTGATGTTTAGTGTCAAAAAAAAAAAACAAGTTCTATATCTTTCTTTTGCACATGATCTCTAATGAAGTGATGTTTAATGTCAATGTGCTTAGACCTTGAGTGTTGAATAGGATTTTTAGACAAATTTATGGCACTAGTATTATCACAGAAGATAGGAATACCTGGATAGCTTAGAGAGTAGTCCTCAAGTTGATTTTTGATCCATAGTATCTGAGAACAACACCCTGCTGCAGATACATACTCTGCTTCTGTGGTTGACAAGGCAATTGTGTTTTGCTTTCTGCATGACCATGAGATAAGTGATTCTCCAAGAAGTTGGCATGAACCAATTGGTGTTTTTTCTTTCCACTTTGTCTCCAGCATAGTCAGCATCACAGTACCCAATCAAGTCAAAATGGGTTCTTGTCTTGTACCACAAGCCAATGTTAGGTGGGCCAACAAGGTATCTAAAAATTTTCTTTACAGCACATAGATGAGATTCTTTAGGAGCAGATTGAAATCTTGCACACAACCCTGCGGAGAAGACTATATCTGGTCTACTTGCAGTGAGATACAATAGAGAACCTATCATACCTCTGTAATCCTTCTCAGATACAGATTTACCTTTCTCATCCTTCTCAATACTAGAAGAAGGGTGCATAGGGGTTGCCATAGCTTTTGCATCACTCATTTTGTACTTCTTAAGCAGATCTTTGATGTAATTTTCTTGAGAAATGAAGATCCTATTCTTAAGTTGTTTTATTTATAAACCAAGAAAATATCCCAGTTCACCCATGAGGCTCATCTCAAACTCACTCATCCTTAGCTTTCTAAATTCATTACATAGCTTTTCATTTGTGGCTCCAAAGATGATGTCATCAAGATATATTTGAACAATAAGCAATTCATCTTTTAGAGATTTTCTAAAAAGTGTGACATCAATTTTTCCTCTTGAGAAGCCATTTTTAAGAAGAAAGGTACATAGTCTTTGATACCAGGCTCTAGGAGCTTGCTTGAGACCATATAATGCCTTAGTTAATTTGAAAACAAGATTTGGATGCTTCTCATCAACAAAACCAGGAGGTTGATGCACGTAAACTTCATCATTTAGAAAACCATTTAGAAAAGCACTTTTCACATCCATTTGAAAAAGTTTGAAATCTTTGTGAGCAGCATAAGCAAGAAGACTTTTAATAGCTTCTAATCTAGCAACAGGTGCAAAGGTTTCATCATAGTCAATTCCTTCCTGTTGATTGTAACCTTGAGCCACTAACCTTGCTTTATTTCTAACCACCTTACCATTTTCATCCATTTTGTTTCTGAACACCCACTTAGTACCAATAACAGATTGATGTGAGGGAGAAGGTACTAAGTTCCATACCTCATTCTTCTCAAATTGAGCAAGCTTTTCTTGCATTGCTTCAATCCAAGATTCATCAACAATTGCTTCATTTATGTTCTTAGGTTCTATTGGAGATATGAGAGCACTTTGAGATGTTTCTTTTCTGAAGGAACTTCCTTTTCTTACTGGTTCAGAGGTTTCTCCAATTATTTGATCTCGAGGATGATGAGAAACTAGTCTCAAACTTCTAGGTAGGTCAGAAGCTTGAGTAGGTTGCTCAATTGGTGTACTAGAGGTCTGAGAAGGGTTGTTAGTTGAATCTTCTTCAACTTTCTCATTTGTATCACTACCCTTCTTGCCTATTTCTTCTGCAGTAATTTCATCATCTTCTTCTCTAATAGAACTGTTAGTGTCCATAAAAATAACATGCATGCTTTCTTCTACATCTTTAGTCCTTAGATTGAAAACTCTATATGCTTTTGAGGTAAGTGAATATCCTAAGAAGAGTGCAGGATCAGATTTGGCATCAAATTTTCCTAGATTATCTTTGTTGTTCAAAACCTAACAATCACTTCCAAACACATGAAAATATGAGATGATAGGTTTCTTTCCTTTTCAAAGTTCATATCGGGTTTTGTTTAAGATTTTTTGAACTATTGCTCTATTCAGAATATAGCAAGCAGTGTTGACTACTTCTGCCCAAAAATATTTTTCTATTTTAGAATCAGTGAGCAATGTCCTAGCCATTTCTTGCAATGCTCTATTTTTTCTTTCAACAACACCATTTTGTTGAGGAGTTCTTGGACAAGAGAAGTTGTGAGACACTTCATTCTCTTCAAGAAAAGTTTTAAATAAGGCATTTTCAAATTCTCCTCCATGGTCACATCTAATTGCAATAATGTTAGAACCTTTCTCGTTTTGAACTTTCTTGAAAAATGTTTTAAAACTTTCAAATGCTTCATCTTTGTGTTTGAGAAAAATCACCCAAGTGAACCTAGAGTAATCATCAATAATAACAAAACCATATCTTTTCCCACTAAGACTAGCATGTTTAGTTGGACCAAAAAGACCCATATGCAAGAGTTCCAAGGGTCTTTTAGTTGAAAGCATGTTAATAGGTTTGAAAGATGATTTGACATGCTTTCCTTGAATGCATGCTTCACATGTTTTATCCTTCTCATATTTGATCTTTGGGAGCCCTCTGACCAAATCAAGTTTGGATAGTTTTGAAAGAGTTTTCATGCTTATATGACCAAATCTCCTATGCCACATCCACTTATCATCTTCCTTAGAAATTAGACACATTTAATCAGGAAGATCATCTAGACATATGCTATATAGGTTATTAGTTCTATGACTAGTGAAAATAGTTTCCTTAAAAATCACTTCATGTCCAGAATCACATAACTGACTTACACTAAGTAAGTTATGTTTGAGTCCTTTCACAAATTGAACATTTTGAATTTGAGCAGAGTTTATTTTACCTACTGTACCTATTCCTTTGATGTAGCCTTTGTCATTGTTGCCAAACATGACAAGTCCTCCATCAAAGCTCTCCATGGAGAGAAATTTATCCTTCTCCCCTGTCATATGCCTTGAGCACCCACTGACTAGGAACCCCAGCTTCCTTTTTGATGCTAAGAGGCATACCTGCATTTGTTTTTGACAAAGATTTAGGTACCAATTTGTCTTTGGGTCCTTGAGGGTTAGATTTAACATGTATGGGAATTTCATCTTTCACTTTACAAATTGAAACATGATGTCCTGCTTGTTTGCATTTCGAACATTTTTTCTTAGGTCTTCTTTGACCCTTCTTGGATAGTTTTTCTTGCTCAGAAGGTGTTAAACTCTTCTGAGAAGCTTCAAGTTGTTGTGCACAAAACATAAGCTCATTTGTCAAATCACTAACTTGTTTTCTAAGATTTTCATTTTCTTTTTCAAGTTCCAAGTTAGGAGAGATGGGAATTTCTGGTACTTTCAATCTGAGGAGTTGAAATTGTTTTTTTTGTTTGAAATGGGATGATTGAAGTGTGGAAATTGTTTTTCCCATTATTTCATTTTGTACTTTTAGCTCCTCATTTTCCCTTTTGATAATTCCTAGTTGTTCTTTGAAAACCATGCACTTTCTAGATAAAATATCAGAATCATATAGCAAGCTATCAAAGGAGGATTCCATCTCTTTGCATGTTTCACATTTAAGGAGTTCAGAAGATTGTACCTCTTCTTGTTGTTCTATTCCTGCCATGAAACATAGATTAGCAGACTCCTCTTCTTGCTCACTTGATGACTCTTCTGAGTCATCCCAAGTAGCTAACAGGGCTTTCTTTTGAGGTGTGAACTTTCTTGGCCCCTTTTTGAGCAATGGACAATCTTGTTTCATGTGGCCAGGCTTTTTGCATTCAAAGCATGTGAACTTTGATTTGTCTCCTTTGAATGTATCTCTTTTGAATCGATTCATTCCTCTTCTTTTGTTATTTAGCCATCTGTTGATTCTTTTAGATATCAGTGCAAGCTCTTCTCCTTCTGTATCCTCACCACTTTCCTGCTCATCATCACTTTCTTGAGAAGCTTTGAGAGCCACTGTCTTTCTTTTTGGATGCAATTCCTCCATAAGCTCTTGCTCATGAATCTTGAGAGATCCAAGCAAGTGATCAATGTCCAATTCAGACAAAGTTTTCTATGGTTGTCTTCTTAGGTCTCCATGCCTTTGGAAGGCATTTTAGAAATTTGCTAACCTTCTCAGCATTTGGGTAAGTTTTCCCAAGTGCACTCAATCCATTGATGATAGCAGTTAACTTGCCAAACATTTCATCAATGGTTTCTTCTTCTGACATTTTGAACATTTCAAATTCATGAATGAGCATTCCTTTCTTAGCTTCTTTGATTTGATCTGTTCCTTCATGAGTTGTTTGTAGTGTATCCCATATTTCTTTTGCAGTTTATTTTCCCACAATCATCTCATATTCTGCTCTTCCCAAAGCACATGTAAGATAGTACTTGGCTTTGGAGTTTTGCAGCACTTTGTGTTTTTCCTCTGTTGTCCATTCAGCTTTTGGCTTTGGAATCCTTGTATTTGGAACAGGACCATCTATTGTTGGAATGAATGGTCCATTTTCAACAATGTCCCAAATATCAATGTATTGAGATTCTAGGAACATTTGACTCTTCCAGTAGTAGTAGTGTTCTCCATTGAACCTAGGTGGCCTGTTAGATTAGGCACCTTCTGGCAAGAAGGTAACCGAGTTTGGTTTTGCCATGACTTCTTCCAAGATCTTTTCCTATTTCACTGTTAAGTGAGCTACACCTCAGAGGTCTAGCCCTGATACCAATTGAAGTCACCAGTGTCACAAGGAAGGGGGTTGAATTGTGACCCTTTTAAAATTTTCCTGAAATAAAAGAACTTTGATTCACAAGAGTTATTGAGAATCAAGAGTGTGAGTGTTATGTGTTATATAGAAACAATTTTCTTAATAGATTAGATGAGCCAAGAGAGGTGATTGAACAATCTTCAAAGTTATATAAAGAACTGAGAAGGATCAGTCAATACTTCCTTCACTATTCTCACAGTGATTTCTTAATTGTTTCAAGTAGAGTATTGCTTGTTTATAATGTATTGTGTTTAAGAACTACCTGCCAAGAGTTTTAAAAAACTATTTATAGCTTTAAGAAGATTCTGAGAAGGTTTTAAAAACTCTTGTTCTAGTTATAGCTGAGAAGGGTCAAAATAACTCTTCTCAGGTTTTCAAAACTCTTTCCACAAGAGGAGTTTTTCTAAAACAGTAAACTAAAGACTTAAAGCAGTAAATAACACATGGATTTATAGTGGTTCACCCAAAAATAACATGGGCTACTCCACTCCTCACACCCAGTGAGATTTTCCACTATTTTCCAAATAGTTTACACCCTTTCACACTTCACTCAAGTTGAAAGCTCTTGGAAGTTTTCTTCTCACAGCTCTACCTACTGTATACTCCACTAATAGACTTTTCCAAATCTATTAGACTGCTTTTAACACAAAGCACTCACTTCTCAAGTCCTACAGCAACACATGCTACTTGAGAAGGTTCCCTATTCAAGGTTCTTTGATTACAAGTGTTTTTGGGATTACTTAGAGCTTGGTTGACATATATGGGATATACATGAATGTATTACAACACAAGACTTAATACATACTCAGAGATAGATGAATCCCTTCTGGTTTAAATGTAGCTAAGTATGGAAGATAGAAAACTGGAATGTGTGAGAAGGTTGATAGCTTATAATTTAATTCACTCTCTTGAAGATCAATGAAGACCAGAGCTGTTGTTATATAAAGTTGTTGTAGCCCTTTAAATCCTGGTCCAAGAAATAGAGTCGTTACTTCAGAAACTAGCCGTTTAGAGTCGTTGCAAATACGCTCCTGTGCTGTCACTGTCACTCTGCAATTTCTAAGGATGATGACTCTTCTTGTCATGACCCTTCTCAGGCCCATGACTCTTCTTAACATGATTCATGTGATCATGACCCTTCTTGGGATCATGACTCTTCTTAGCTTGATATTTCAATCCATCTTCTTCAATTTTCTTTGTCATGACTCTTCTCATGCTTGATCTTCTTTTAGATGTTCTTCTCATATTGCCATTACACATGATGAATCTTCTCAAGCAGAATTTTTCCAAGATTTCCAAGTGGTTCTTGACTTCAATCCTTTATGCTTGAAAAAGCTTCCTTTCTAGGAGTAGTGTAGGCAATGTTTCTTTTCTGTTTTCTCTTAGAATTGATGCTTCTCATAAGCAAGTATCTTGTTGAGAATGATTTGAAGTCCTATTCTTTATGAAACACTCAACAAGAGCATTAGTAATACATATGATCAGAAACCTTAAGCTTCTCATCCTTGAGGTTTGTTGAACATCAAAACTTTATTAGGGATTTTGCCTCAACAGATGGTGTATCACTTTTTATCAGCTTACTCAGCTCAAAAGAAAAGAAAGTGAAAATCACAACAAAACAGAAGTGAAATTCTGGCAAAAAAGAAGATAATTGAAAATAAACAATCCAGAGACAAAAAAGTAGAAATTGTGAGTTAAGACATCATAGCACAAGACACATAAGAAACCATTTTTGTCTGAATAAACCCTCAAACACTTCCTTGAGCCTCATTATCCTTTCTTTAATGAACCCCTAGCCATTGGCCACATTACAACCCTTTAAAGTTCATTCTGATCAATGATTGATTGATTTTGTTTTCTCAAAATTTTAATTTCAGGACAAAAAAGTTTATTTATTTATAATATCATTGTTCAAAAAAAATCGCAAAAAAAAGAATGCAAAAAAAACTCAAAAGGCTTGCTCCAAGATTCATTCAAGTTGCATCAATATCAAGACAATGTTCAGTAATTACCAAGTGAAGTTTTCATCATATCAAAAGCTCAAGACTATCATAGTCTTTGGGATTCCATCTTAAAGAGAACCAATAATTTATACTAGGAACATCACCTAGATCCCAAAGTGGGGCTTTCCCTTCACCGCTCATTCCACTTAAACTTGAGGAAATTTGTCCATTGTCCATACCATTCATATACCACAGCCAATCTATATAGCCATTCCCCTAAACTCCAACTTAAAATGGGGAAATTCGCCCTACACCAATCTTATTCCCTTATTATACTCACATCCATAAAACTATACTGGGGCAATTACAGTATGGGAAACCTTATCCTTGTCATAATAAGGGCAACACCAAACTCCATGGGTTGAGATAGAATCTTTTGCTTTACACCTTTCATTCCAAAGTAAAGGCATTCACAATTCATCAATTCCTCTATACCCCTAGCTATTGTCATTACTAGACAGGGGTAAGCTTTTCACCCACCGTCATCAAAAGACTAAATTGGGGCAGTCCCACATTTCTGAAGTTTGGGAAAACCTACCTTTCATGACTTTGGTAACAACCTGTCATTCATCCCTTCATGTGCCATATCTGTCCATACCCTAGGTCTCTAGAACCCCAAGTTAGCTGACTCATTCATCTGTATTTGCACTATTATACATGTTTGCTAAATAATGCTTCAAAGATAGAGAACACAAGTTAACCATGTGATGCTGAAAAGTCACTCAGTTAGCTTTGTGGACCTGAAATTCAGCCATCATGGGGAATTTTAATAAAATGGAAGAGCAATATGAACGAGTTTGCAAATATGACCAAAAGTATACTTTTGCACATGATAATGTCTGTAGGTAACAACCTTGAGATTTCTATGTTTGAGTTCAAACCAAATCTAATTTTTCTAATAAATGATGATTCCAAAATATTGAGCTCTCTACTTGTCACATCGAAAGTCTCATTTATCATCATTACCAAAAAATGTTTCTGCATCCCAATCAATCGTATCATATCATCGCACAATGCATTTATGCACTTCCTTTTATTCATCATAGCATTTACATCAAAGCATTACATTTGCATCATATTCACATTTTCATTTCATGCATTCATCATATACCAAGAAAAAGAAAAACAGAGAAAAAAAAAGAGAAGCAAAAAGCATAAAGAGAAAGAAGTCACCCATTTTATCCATCACCCCACCAAAAATCAATTGTTGCATGTGCATACAATACTTGCATTGCATATGCATAACATGAATTGTTTTTTTAATCGGCTTCAAGTGTCGATCCTTATCTACTCCCATTTTTTAAGTGAACGCGACGAGCGTTGATCACATATCACACTCCAAATCATAATGCTAGCATTCAGTCTAGCATCGATCCTTCAGACAAATTGGTCCTTCAGACCCCCAATGCTCCTTCTTTATTGCTTTCCAATATCGACTTCAAGTGTCGATCTTTATGTTTTTTTCTGTTGGTTCAGCGCGTCAAACGCTGAATCCCATATCACCAAGTTGATCCTTCAGACTCCGAGTGGTCCTTCAGAGCCATAGTGCTCCTTCAGACCTACATTGGTTCAAAAACCCAGATCACACGTCGTCTTCATCAAGCTCGATAGATCTTTCAGACCCCAAGTTGTCCTTTAGACTAGCTGTGTCCGCTTAAGACATGGTGGACGTCCTTCGTGGTCAACATATCAGTTCCAGATCTGATCTTGACCCTCATGGCCGCTCGAGAAAAGGCCACCCTCAGACCGTTTTACTACCATAGCTAGTTGTGGTCTTTCGGACCCCGAGTGGTCCTTCAAGGCCCAAGCAACCCCTCAGACCCCAAGTTGTCCTTCAGAGCCCCAGTGCTCCTTCAGACCCCGAGTGGTTTCAGAGCCCAGTGCTCCTTCACACCCCAAGTGGTCCTTCTGAGCCCCAGTGCTCCTTCAGATCCTGAGTGGTCCTTCTTCTTTGTTCTAGGATAATACATCAAGTGTTAACCGCTCCCCGTCAATTCTCAAACCCGCCACTTCCCCCTAGGCGGATCAAATTGGCGTCTATTTTATCTAAATTTCTATTTTTACTACGAATATCTGAGGACTCTTCACATTTTCTAGCAAAATATAAATAAAGAGGGGCAGCTGTTATGCCCCAACTTTGTCCGCTCTCTGTTTTACAACAAAATCTTACAAATTGATAACAGAAAGATGAAAAATACTCAAAACTGTAGCGAGACAATTTCTCGCTCCTTAGACCTCGTCATGTCTTTGATTATTTTAGGCTAGCCTTTGCGGTCCATTACAAGGTGGTTTTGGGGTCAAAATGGACCAAATAGGAGTCTGTTACCTGGTCAGACTGCTTTGTCTGGTTCGACATTCATCATGTTTATCAACTTAAGGTTAGCTTCGTATTTATTTATTCATTTATTTAATATTTATTTATTTATTTATTTTTACTTTACTCTTTATTAATTATTAGTTTTGTCATTAGTTTTAAATACACAAATTATTTTCTTTCTTCAAAAACCAAAAACTAATTTTCAGAAAATAATGTATTAAGTCGGCCGTACGGTCGGGTTAGTCATGGTTTTAGGATGAATGAGTCGTACGGCTCAAGTCCTAAAACCCCTATAAAAATAAATAAGTCTCTTTCAAAACTCCCAAAAACCATCTCTTTTATAAGAAACAAATAGATTAAACACCATCTTAGGACGAATGAACCTTAAGGCTCAAGAGTCCTAAGATCCCTATTCCAATAAAATCAAACCACCTCACATCAAAACATTTTTCAAAATCCAAAAAAGCCATTTTCAAAAAATAGGGGACTCGGCCGACTGTACGGTCGGGTTAGTCATCGTTGTAGGACGAATGAGCTGTACAACTCCAAAGTCCTAAAACCCCTATATTAAAAAACACCAACGAACAAACTTTTATCTACCCAAAACCCGCGTAGCTTCGAATTCTCCATCGCACCTGGAAATACGTAGGAGCAGGGGCCCACTTTTGTCAAGCACAAAAAACTAAAATTTTCATTAAGTCTTCTTTTCTAAATTTTAAATAAAAGGTTGAAATAATGGTAAAATAAAACTAATTAGAAGGTAACCTTCCTTAGGGAGGATGTCGTGGGGTGCTAGTACCTTCCCCGTGCATAACTTACTCCTGAACCCTAATCGGGTTCAATAGGGATTTTCCAAATTTTCCCTTAAACTAAACTTTGGTGGAGACTTTATTTTTTAACCTTCAAATAATCCTCACCAGGATTTTTCGGTCTCTACAATGGTGTTTGGAGAAGGGGGGAGATAAGGTGGAATCTGTGTTTCTCAACTATTTCCTAGACATTTTTATGTCCTCTACGCCTATTGATGAGGAATCGGTTGTTTAAATAACCGATGCTAAATGTCATATTTTAGACAGCAAAAACAAAGATGAAACACCATTTAGCATCGGGTTTTTAGAACACCCGATGCTAAAAGTGACACTTAGCATCGGTTATTTAACCGATGCTAAATGTCTCACTTTTAGCATCGGCGGATTTAGCATCGACAAATAACCGATGCTAAATGTTTAAAATAACCGATGCTAAATGTCTTTTCAGCACTAGTGTAGGGAGAGAGACGACAACGACGAGAGATGGAGGCGGCGACAGAGAAGAGATAGTGTGGGAGTACAACGGCGAGTTGTCGGAGAGAGCAAGGGGATGAGCGATGGAAGCTTAGGGTTTCAGTCAGGAGTTGATTTGTGTTTTGGGGAAAGAGAGGAACGTGTGAGAGTATCTGTGAGGGAGGTCGTTTTTGTTTCACGAAAAAATTTCAGTGAGGGTATTTTTTGTTTCACGCTAAAATTTCAGTGAGGGTGTTTTTATTTTGTTTTGGATCTTTACCAAACATTTAAAGACGGATGTAAGGTGGGCACTAGAATTTTTTTCACGTTAATTGTAAAACTGCCACCACGTCCTCTTTCTAAGTTGGATATTTGGGAATCTGACTTAAAAACTCTAATGCTTTTCCCATTTTTTCACTAGTGTGCAAAAGGATATTTTGCATGGTCGTTGCTTGACAACTTCGTAGACTGCAAAGTGAGGACTGGAATAAACTTTGTAGACTATAAAAATGGCCTTAGAAGATATCCAAAACTGTCATCTATTTGGTTTAGGAATTTTCTGCGGCACAAAATAGTTACATATAATATAGTGATATGCGTTGAGGAGGCGAACTTCATTAATCATTTTTGGCATAAATATGATTCCAATGAGCAAAATTTTTCAAGGGTACTTTTGGCCTAACGTTGACTTGTGTGAAAAGGACATCATTCATAAGAAAATATAAGCAAAAAGTACATCCTCTTTTTTCTTATATTTTTTTTAAGAGTGTAAATTATGTAAGTTAATTTTGTAATGCTTGGTATAAGGTATAAGATCAAATTTTAGTTTGGGAAGAAGAGATGAGAGTTGAAAGGAGTGAATAATTGAAATTAATTATTGTTTACAGAATACATCACTAGTACTTTACTCGTGCATTCAAACGGGTGACACTGTATTTGTTATAATTTTCAATGAATCTATAAATCTTTTGAAAATTGTAACATTTAAATAAAGAAAATATAAAACCTCGATTAAAAGGCAAATATTTCAACTTTCTTAAAATACTTGGGTTGCAAAAAGTAAAAAGAAAATGGGACTTAATATAAAATATGCACCCCCGTTGCCTCTTCTGTTGCCGCTCCTCGTTGCCGTTCCCCGTGGCCGCTCCCTATTGTCGCTCTCTCGTTGCCTCTCCTGTTGTCGATCTCGTTGTCAGTCTCTTTTTGTCGCTCTCATTGCCTCCCCGTTGTCAATCCCATTGCTCGTCTCGCGTTCCCGCTCCCATTACCTCTTGTTGCCTCACCCGTTGCCACTCCCATTGTCAGTCTCTCGTTGCCGCTCTCGTTGCCACTTGTTTATATTGTTTATTTGGAATTCTAGATTATTTAATATTAATTTAATCATTTTAATTAAACTTTTAGAAAAAGTTATTTTGGGATTTCTTATAGTGGCTAAGTTTTTTTTTTGACAATTGCTAGTGTTTAAATTGATTGGTCTTAGTAGATTATAATAAATATTAAATCATAGATCATTTAATATTAATTTAACAATTTAAAATTAATTATTGATTTTTTAAAAAATGATTTTGGAATTTTGTTAGCGGTACGATTTTTTTAATAATTGTTAGTGGTTAAATTGATTAGTTTTAGGAGTTTTAGTAGATTATAATAAATAGTTAATCATAGATCATTTAATATTAATTTAATCGTTTTAAATTAAGTATTATTTTTTTAAATAAAATGATTTTGGAATTTTGTTAGCAGTTTGGTTTTATTTAATAATTGCTAGTAGTTAAATCGATTGGATTTAGTAGTTTGAGTACATTTAATGATTTTCAGAAGAAAAAAAAGTGTAAGAGTTAGATGAAGAAAAAAATAAGATGAAAAGAGATAAGATAAGGTGATATATAATAGAATTACATAATTTAAGAAGTTGGAGTTTAAAAATATAGTGAGAAGAAAAAGTATTGGAATGAAAGATGTGGGTATCTTGAAAAAAGAGAGAAAAGTGGAATTAAAAAATAAAAATTAATGTGACATGTGCTATGCAATGGAATATATGACCTTGGGTTTAAACTTTGCTCTATCTCAAATCTTCGCTTGGAATGTTATGCTCTTCTATATAAAAGGAAAAATCCATTGTCCATAATGATGTCAACACAATGATGATAGCAGACAAGTTTCAAAGAATTTTCCATATTAAAGTCAGTTATATCCTATCCATCCTCCTCTCTTTATCTTTTTTCTAAGAACAGGTCCTCACTATGCTTTAAGTCTACATCTTGGTGTAAAACAGTTGCATTGTTTTTGTATCCAATCAAATTAGCATCAATCTTGCCTTTCCAAGAAGAGTATGGAACTTCCACAAATAAAAGCTTATGCACGTGAAAGTTACTCCAAAAATTGAACTGATCCTACACATAATACAACCATGCATCCTCTATGAAAGTGTTATGGTAAGCCTATCTACACATGTACAATATTATGCATATACTATGTCATAATACAACCATGCATCCTCTAACTCGAGCTCTTACCTAAAAACAATGTTCAATCTGATTCTACAATGGTGTCTGCATCTAAGGAAGTTTGTGATGTTTGAATTGGAGGTGATCAAAATCGACTCAACAAGTTTCACAAGTGGGGAAAGTGTTGGATAAGTACTGAAAAAGAGGGAAGATAATTTGGGAGAGGAAGAGTGTCGTGCCGGCAATGTGGTCAATAAGCCGATTGCAGAGTCTTGACAAAAGCTGAGGAGGGTTGTTAATGGAAATGGTAGTAAATCGGTTAATGATCTTGTCTTGGACATGTGCGTGTTTTTTGTTTCTTTAATGTCATTCTGTGATTTGCTTGGGTTTCTCAAGCGTGTTTTGAACTTTGAGAATTAGTTTCACTTTTTTCTTATGGTAGTAATATTCATTTAATGTATTGATAACTTTACTTTGGTTTAAGTTCAAATTGCAAGTCTTTTGTGTATGATAAATGTGGATGTTTTTGAAGTCAATTAATGTCAACTAGAGTCACAAGAAATGGGGGTTTGAATCGTGACCATTTTAAAACTTTTGACACTAATCAACCATCATTCCTTTTAAGTAAGATGATAATTCTTGTACACTTAAGAGTAGTTAATGGGCATGGTTAGAAGATGATATGTATCTTCTGAGTTTATCATTTAGTGCAATGCATATTGGTGAATGTTGGTAATTTAAGTCAAGTTGCTAAGAAGATGATGAGGATACATATGAATAATTGAACATCTTCTTAGTACCAAGGTTGTGTAAGAAAGATAGAATATTTGGAATGTGAAGACTTGTTATTCTTACGCAAAGGATAATGTGTGTGAGAAGATATTGAGTAGGTGTTTCTATGTGTTTTAGGCTACTCACACATATTATGGTTTTCCATTGTATTGTATGGGTGTTTGAGATTTAAGTGACTATTTACTTGTTTAGAATTGAAGATAGCTCAATCTGTCTTGATGTGATATTGTAGAGTATTTCTACTCTAGAGTAAAAGAGTATTTTCTTTCAGCACAGGTTGTTAGTTAAAGCAAACTATGAAGGGAAGCAGTAAAGAGAAAATGAGAGTTATAGTGGTTTACCCAAATCGTCAAGGGCTACTACACTCCTCACACCTAGTAAGATTTTCCACTATTTTCTAAATAGTTTACAAGCTAATCACATGCTACAACACTAATAGTTTTCTTTCACAACTCTACCAACTGTCACACTAGTTTTTTCCAAGTTCTAGCAACTTAAACCTCTAAGAAAACTTCTTAGCCCTCTTCCCTACCAATACTGAAACCACTGCTTTTTGTTTACAAGGTATCTAAGCTTAATACCTACTTAGGAATCTTGATTAACAATGTGGAAATCAATGCCTTGTTAAGAAGATTAACAGATGAGACTGTGTTTGTGTTCTGTTTGGGAATTACCATAGCATGCACAAATATATGATGTATATCATTCTATGCTTTCCTAAGCTGTTAAATTCACAGAATAATGTTCTCATATTAGTTTGTAAGCTAACTGAGTCTGTTTGAGAGAGATTATAGACATTTAGAAGATTGAATGTGATCATCTATTGGATGTTTATAGAGTTTTCGATCCAATACATCCGTTGCAAATCCTTTCCCTAGGCTTGGACTAGTCGTTGAAGACTTCTAATGTAAACCGATTTTCCTTTCTGCGTTTTGTGAAGGACCGTACATTGACACAATGGGTTTCCGTTAAAATCTTCTGAGCGGTGAGGTATCGTGATTGTAGGTTATCAACTTATTCAAGTGCTTTGATATTGTCTTCTAATAATTGAATACAAATATTCTGAGTATTGGATAAACAATATATGCGTTGTTTATGAAGAATTTGGTTAGGTGACTATGTTGTACTTGTTGCATCTACTGAACATATCTTCTGATCATGTCTTCTGTTAGTATTCTGAACTCTGTCTTCTGAAGTTCCTGCTTGAAGAGTCTTTTGAACGTCTTATGAAGATCTTCTGAGTCACTCAGCTTTCTTTAGCAAGCTTGATCTTGTTGATATTTCAACAGTTTGTTTGAGAGTCCCTTTTATTTATCACCTTATGCGTAAAATTTTATCTTCTCAAGGTGAGAAGTCTTTGGCTAAAACTGCTATTTCATAGGAAGATTCTTACTATTGCTTTATAGGCTTCTGAAGAGTGTCTTCTTACTAGATAGATTTTCTCAGCATAATATGCTTATAATGTTCATCTGGCATTGATCATTTAATTCCCTAGTCTTGAGGGTATTGTTTGTAAGGCTTCTTCATTAGTAAAGAGCATATCTTCTGATGCTTGTGAAACATTTAGATAGTCTTTAATCTTTGGTCTTCTTGTTTATCATTATTCATTTCATATTGAGACATATGGTTGTGTCTTTCTTGATCTATTTAGGCCATTTGACTGAAGATGGTTTTGTTCACAAAGAGAAGCTTTTGATTCTTCTTCACAGCCTTATAGATAATGCTCTTCTTAGCTAAATATCTTCTTGAGATGTGTTTCAACATTCCCTGTTCTTATGATCACTTAATGAAGAACGAGTAGATTCAACATTTTTATTCTCGAATAGATATTGACGGGTAAGATATAAACAATCAAATAAGTATGATCCAATGAACATAGTGTTAGGAGAACAGGACACATTTTTATACTTTCATTGACATTAATTATGAGAACTTAATCATTTTAAGATTTTTCATAAACATATTTTTCTAAATGGTCATAATTTTTATTTATGATTTTTTGATAAAGGAGTTTTATTTTTATTTAGCTTCTCAAATTGAATTTTGCTTTAAAGGATTTATATATATATATATATATATATATATATATATATATATATATATATATATATATATATATATATATGCTTTTGTGATTTCTTTCTAAAGTTATATTTATTTTTTAAAATATTATAATTTGGGTAACTTTAAAAATTTACCTAACGTAACCCTAGTTCCTCCTGTAGTAAAAACCCTATAAATACGTGATTAGGTTCACCAGTTTGAGATCACTAGCAAAACGCGCTGCGGTGCCTCTCCCAAACTAAAAGAGTCTCTTTCCCTATCCCTATCTTTGTTATACTGTGCTTTCAGAGTTTGCAAGGAGTATTTTACCATCTATCTATATTGCAACTCCATTCTACTTAGATCAATATTTTATATACAGGTAACTCATGTGTTTCATAATATTCTTTCATTTATGCAATCATCTCTTTTCTAACGTTTAGTCATTTGTTGTTTTTTCTCCAATAGATCCATGAATGACGCAATATTCGATTTGTCTACTATCATTGAAAGCTTACTCAAAAGGAAACCGTCAATGTTGTCTTATATATCTACAGCATCTCTACAGTGCTTCGCTCTACTTTCATTTTGCTTGTATCCAACGTAAATCACCAACGATTGTGATTTCCTTGATTAAATATATGGGTAAGATAATACACATAATTGAATGTAAGAAATATGAAATTGGTGCATATATTCCCCTTTTATATTTCCATTATAGTTGATTTTAAGATAATTGATTTTATTTTTTTGGAAGTATAGCGGAATAGTGAGAGGGATAAGAGTTTTCATTAATATAGTGCAACAAGTGCATTATGAAAAAGGCAATGAAGGAACAAAATATGCACCTTGCTAATGCTTATGGCGGGATTCCTATTAATCCTTCATTGCATGTGCAACCACAAGTTGTTTATTATGCTCCTGATACGCTTGTTCCTCAACAAGTTTTAGTGCCACAATGGAATGATGAAAGTTCAAATAAACACAACACTTATGATGTTTCAAGAAAAAGGGATCTTAATAATCAAGACCCTTATGATTATGTAGTTTCAAGACAAGTGAATACCAATGAAGATATAAGTAGTATTTTTGCCAACTTAGATTTGGATAGTGGTTTTATTGATCATGATGCTATTGTTGTTCCTGATGCTAGTTATGTTGTTGTTGCTCCTCCTGTTAGTACTGATGTATAGAAAAAGATAGCTATGGATGATAGGGAATTTTTTATGACATTCTCCAAAGGGTGTGTTGTGTTTTTGAGTTTGACATTCGAGAATTCTTCACAAGGCTCTTCTTTTTTTACTCTTTTTAATAGCAAAATTTCTTATTTATGTTCCTAGTCATATATATTCTCTTTGATTCAACTGGTTTGAATTATTATTATTGCATATGACATGTTTTGGGTGTAAATTTGTCACTCAAGTTAGTTCACCTAACATTGTTGTTTAGAAAATATTAAGAGTGAAGACACTAGTTCTTATTCTTTTCTTTAACTCACATTTGTTCTTATTCTATTGATCTAAGGGTTGATAATGTATTTTATAAAAAAAAAACTTGTACAAGCAGTGCAAGAAAAGCTAAAAACAAGTCTTTTTGCCTGCAGAAATTCAAGAGATTGACTGGCTTTCTAAACCAATCTCTGTGAATTACTGCGCAATAGGATCCTAAATAACCTACT
Organism: Oxytropis ochrocephala; assembly: GCA_020916435.1. Lineage (NCBI taxonomy): Eukaryota > Viridiplantae > Streptophyta > Magnoliopsida > Fabales > Fabaceae > Oxytropis > Oxytropis ochrocephala. The sequence goes on along the minus strand of CM037093.1, from coordinate 69,577,076 downwards.
CCTACTTCACACTGTGAATCTCTCAGAATTTACAGCAGAGAATATACTCGGATTCTGAGAGATTTTCAGAAACAACACTTCTATGTCCAAACTGAGAGATTTTCATTCTGACTTGGCTGCTAATATACTCGTATTGCAGTATCAGAAAAGCAAAATATCGAGTGCTGGTAGTGCTATTGTCCGAACGAATAGATATGCTTCTAGAATCCGGTGAATCGTGACTATAATAAAATATATATACTATGAGGGCGACCCCAAAGGATAAGGTGTGTGAGATGGTATAGAGTAGATGTTTCTATGTATTTCAGGTATCTCACACATGTGATGGTGTTGCATTGTATTGTATAGGTGTTTGAGATTTAAGTGACTGTTTAGCTGTTTAGAAGATAGCTCAATCTGTCTTGATGTGTGATTGTAGAATAATTTCTACACTAGAGAGAAAGAGGGTTTTCTTTAAGCACAGGTTGTTAGTTAAAGAAAAGTATGAAGAAAGTAGTAAAGAAAACATGAGAGGTATAGTGGTTCACCCAAATTGTCAAGGGGTACTCCACTCCTCATAGGCAGTGAGATTTTCCACTATTTTCCAAATAGTTTACTAGTCAATCACAAGCTACAAAACTGAAAGTTTTCTTCCACAGCTCTATCAACTGTCACACTAGTGTTTTCAAAGTTCTAGCAACTTAAACCTCTAATAAAACTTCTTATCCCTCTTCCCTAACTATACAACAACCAATGCTTATTTCTTAAAAGGTGTCTAACCCCTAAGACCTACTTAGGCATCTTCATTAACAATATGACCAATGGATTGTTAAGATGATTAACAGATGAGACTGTGTTTGTGTTCTGTTTGGGAACTACCCTAGCTTGGACAATTGCATGATGTATATCATTCTATGCTTTCTAAAGATGTACTCAGAGTAATGTTCTCCCATATTAGTTTGTAAGCTCGCTGAGTATGGTTGAGAGAGATTATAGACATTCAGAAGCTTGGAAGATAAGCTTTAGAAGCTATGTGTGAATCCATCTGAAGGGAAGAATTAACTTGAGATGTGGTCTACTCTCACACCTTTATTGTGATCATCTGTTGGAAATTTATAGAGTTTTCCATCCAACAGATCCATTGAAAATCCTTTCCCAAGGCTTGATGGTTGTAAAATGCCTTGCACTAACATCTTGGAGACTTCTTAATGTTTGTAGTCTAAACTTCTTCAGGTGCTTTGATAGTATCTTCTAAGACTTGAATTGAATACGAATCTTCTGAGGATTGGATGGATGGTTTAGTCAAAAATGTGTCTTGGCATAATTTAGTCATGTATTTTAGGAGACCAACACACTTCCCTCAATCAGGGAAAAAAATCATACAATTCCTCTATTAGATGAAACTCAAGTTACCAAAGGGCGACTTTACTGTTCCTTGCATAGACAAAAGTATCAACACGAAAAAATAGTCTCCAAGATGTTAGTGCAAGCCATTTTACAACCCATAGGATTAGCTCATTCTCTTCCTTACTTTTTTTGGCCAAGAAAAAAATGGCATGCGGTCGTTTTGTGTAACACCCCATTTCTACCCAGCAATTTATAATAAAAATCAGAGTATAAAAATTTATTTTTCAAATGGAATGCTACACATCGTTACAACAAAAAATTCAACTCTCAATAACGGTTTAATACGTAACACCAGAAAACACGTGGAATTAGGATTCTCATAACTATATATCGTTCTAGTCCATGCAATGGAAAACTCACACAACTCGCAGCGGAAATGAAAGAATAATCTCAAGAGACCAACAACAGTTTCATCAATAATATAAAACAGAAATACATAGTTCAACAGCCAACAAATGAACAATCATAGTCCTAAGCCCATCCCCTAGGTGCTACGTATCAGAGCAGACCGACTCGGGGAATAGTGAAGGTAGTAAGCCCTCACTCATGACTACCTGTGGTAAACAACAACAGAAAGGGTGAGTCTCGAACTATATAATATAGGTGATAATAAGCAGTATATTAAGTGCACAGGAGTCAATCAATCACAACCATCACAGACAGTTCAATATCATGTATGAGCATGGATGCAATGTAATGCAGAGATGCATGTGGTACCATTGGCCCCCATAGCCTAATCATCAATCATAATACGTCGCGACCGCAGCCGAAATAAACACCAGACCGCAGCCTTTACAATATATCGTCGCGACCGCAGCCGAATGTATGCATGTGACTCATGAACACACATATCATCAATTTCATTTATACACCAAGACCGCAGCCTTTAATATCATTGTCATTTTTAGTTTTATACAAAGATTCGCACTCAACTCTCATCTCATGGTCAATTTCACTGTTAGCCCCCATGGCTTTAGCCTCCATGGCCCATGCCCCCATGGCATCATCATTATTTCATTATTCACTAGCTCATCACAACCCAAGTCCCACGGACTAATCACACCTAGAGGACTAAACCTCACTCAGGGACCTAAAACACCCTTTAGGACCAATTCCACACTTAGGGACCGAAATAACATCTTTTGGACCAAACTGACACCTAGGGACCAAAACAACACTTAGGGACTAATCTGTCACCCTTAGGACCAAAACAACACACCTAGGACCCAACTGTCACCTAGGGACCCAAACAACACCCACTTAGACATAAGCAAAGACTAGGCGCCATTTTTCCCCAAATGGCGCGCGCTCAGGTAACACAAAGACTAGCGCCAAAAACACAAAGAACTTGGCGCTCGTGGCAACACAACCACCGGGCGCCATTTTCACAAGAAATCGGCGCCCGCAGGCAAAGACATGCAGTCTTTAGACACAAACTAAGACACAAACCGAGACACGATGCCTCGCACACAGCGCATGCCTAGGCGCCTGGCAAGATTTTTGGCGCCTGTCTAGACACTGACAAAGAACGCAGCGCGCAATGGCAGCCATTTGGCGCCTGTCTTTGCGCCACATGCTCCCACGCACGCGCAACACACATTCTGGTGCCACCCTAGGCGCCATGGGCAGCCAAAATGGTGCCCAGCACTTAGACACCCACGCACACACCCACCTAGGCGCCACCACAGGCGCCACAGGGCAGCCATTTGGCGCCCTGCATTTGGCACAGACACTACTACAGGCGCATTGGGCAGCCAATTTTGGCGCCCTGCTGATAACTCTATTTTATATAGAGTATTTCATATGTTTAAACTTAGTATTTGCTCTCTTTCAAGTAATAATAAAGAGTTTATATAGTATTTTATGTGATATATGATAACTTGAGTGATTTGAATGGTTATAGTTATTATTAGGCCATTTTGGATATATTGTGGTATGTTTGATGTTTTTTCGAGTGCGATCTCAATGCTAATCGCATCAATGCTCTGAATCGATCCTCGCATCAAAATCGCACTACTTGGTGAATAAGCGATCTGTTTCATATGCATCCACCTTGCAATTGATGACCTCTCGCTTGGTTCTCTCGATGCCATCCAACCTTGTATAGTAGGCGCCTACCATTCACACATAGCTATAGGCATAGCTTTGAAGAGTCACCAACATAGGGACACATGTTCACACATCAATGAACCGCCCTATGTGATTAGTCAAAGATTTCAACATGGATAAACCTGCGGAAAGCAACTACAGCTATGATCCACTCAAGATGACTTCAACATGAAGGAAGGAAGCACCTCACTTGAAGGCTATAAAAGGACCTCACATCTTCATTTGGAAATATATCACAATCCATAAGTTAGATCAAAATTTCAATATACATAGTTAGTTTTTATATTTTTAGAGGAAGAGGAAGGAATTCATAAATCCTCCTTAACTCATTTTCATAGTGTTTGTATAGTGCTAAGGAGTAATGCTAGTGCATTGCTAGAAGACTTCATACAAAGGTTTTCAACATTTGTAACTTTACTCTTGTTGTTTTCTCTTTTGTGATTTCTATATATATAAACATGGTCTATTCGGTTTATATATATCTTGCAATGTCTCTTGTTAGCTAAACCTTTCTTAGTTGGAATGTTCTAATCATTTAATGAGCTTTTAAGTAAGTATGTTGCATGTATGTATGTTTGTACTTTAGTTCTTGCTTGATAATCTTTTCAAAACTTATTTTGAACTTGATCACTTAGAATAAGTAGATTTGTAAATGACCAGAAATGGCTTACAATTAAGAACTCAAGAACTAATATGGGTGAGTGTTTTACATAAAGAAAACTTTTTGAAAACCATGCTAAGTCCTAGACATAGGATAGTATAGTCCATAGGATAATTGTTGGTACTTAAAATACAAGAGTGAATTCACTTAAGCAAATTGGATAATTGTTAGGAGGCAAGATTGGCACTAACACCCCTTTCTTTACTGCATAGAACAAGGATCATAAGAGCTGGTAATGATACTCTGAAGAAAGTGACCGAAAGGCACATAGCTAATGCAACAGCATTCAGTGCAGCTGCATCACATACTACATCATACACTTATAAGTAAATTACTTGATGAAGACATTCCAACTAGCTTTTCTCTTTTACACTATCAACATTTTTTACTTGTTTTCTTTCTAACTTAGTTGTGATCATCAAACAAAATCCAAAATTATTTTGTTACTTAGTGACTTTACACTTTATTACTTTATATTATTTTAAAAGTGAGTTTTTCAATCTCTGTGGGTTCGATCTTTTTACTACTTGTTTTTGGACAGTGTATACTTGCACACAAGTGTATGTGATTTCCATGCACCAAGTTTTTGGCGCCGTTGCCGGGGATTGAAGTAAATTCTTTTTAAAATTCTGATATATAGTAATTTAGTGTTGTATATAAATTCTGGTCTTTATAGTTTCTGTCAACAAAAGTACATGGTACTTAGTATATGTACAGAACCAGAAACAGAACACCAGAATATAGTTTAGATCCAGAAATAGAAAGAAGATTCAGGAGATTGCTAAGACTCCAAAAGCAAAATCAACAAGTCTGCAACATGTCATTCAGTGAAGAACAAAGCTCAAGGCCACACTCGGTGAGAAGAGGCCCCGGTTCACAAAGATGCTCATGAAGAAGAAGTTCATAGAGAAAATCTCATCCACATGGATCACATAGGTATGATTAATGATAGAGATAGACCTATGAGGGATTATGCTCAGTTTGATCATCAAAACATGCAAACTAGTATAAATAGACCTCATATTGATGCCATGCATTTTGAATTTAAGCCTATGATGTTTCAAATGCTTCAAACTATTGGTCAATTTGGAGGATCTCCTCATGAAGATCCTCATTTGCATTTAAGGCAATTTCTAGAAGTATGTAGTAATTTTATTTTACCTATCAAAAATGCCAGGTTAAGAAATGATATTACATCTTTTAGACAAAAAGAGTTTGAGTCTTTATTTGAAGCATGGGAAAGATGGAAGGAACTTTTGAGAAAATGTCCTCATCATGGTTTACTGTTATTATTCAAATGGAAACATTTTATAATGGTTTAGAACCTCAAACCGAATAATGCTTGATGCATCATCCGGTGGAGTGTTATTAAATGGTCATACAATGAAGCATGTGAATTAATTGATAGAATAGCACTAATAGCTCTAGTTGGCCTACTGAGAGGGTAAGTGCCCAAAAGAAACCATCAGGTACATGAAATCAATGATATATCCGCCTCTATCACTCAAGTAGCCACTCTAGCTAATTTGATGAAAAACTTCACTTCCGCAATGCTATCAAGCATCTAATGCATTTGCATCACCGTAAAGATCTCTTATTAAAGAAGATAGAACAAGTACCTCCGTGCACACCTAGTTGTGTACTTGTGGAGGAGGTCACTTGTATGAGGAGTGTTCTAGCAACCCTATCTCTGTAAATTATGTAGGTTATAATAGGAATAACAACCCTTATTCCAACACTTATAATCCTGGTTGGAAAGATCATCCAAATTTTAGATGGAGCAACAATAGTGCACCTGCACCTAGAACTTCTCCAACTACACCAACCAATCCACCAGGATTCCCAGCTCAAAATAACCAAAGAAACTCTCAACCTACCACTGAGAATTCTCTAGAATCCATGCTTAAAGCATTTATAGGTGAATCTAGAACTGCTAGACAAACCCAAGATGCTTCTATTAAGAACTTAGAGAATCAAGTTGGTCAATTAGCCACACTCCTGATCAAAGGCCACAAGGAGCCTTACCTTCAAATACAGAAGCTACTCCTTCTCAAAACAAAGGAAAAGAGCAGGTTAAGGCTATTTCATTAAGAAGTGGTAAGGATTTGGTAGAGTTAACTGAGAAGGAAAGTGTAGAAAAGGGAGAAAAAGCAAAAAATCAAAAAGAAACCAATGCAGAAGCATCTAGTGCTCCTGCATCACAAGAAGTTCAAAGTCCACTACCTAAGTTAGTACCTGAATACCCTCCTCCTCCTTATCCTCAAAGACTCAAAAAAGCACATGAGGAGAAGCAGTTTGGTAAATTCTTAGAGGTACTAAAACAATTACACATCAATGTTCCTTAGTAGAAGCCTCCAACAAATGCCAAATTATGCAAAATTTATGAAGGATGTGCTTACTAAGAGAAGAAGATTAGGTGAGGTTGAAAGCAATTGCCATGATGAGAAGATTGTAGTTTGCTTATGCAAAACAAGATTCTTAGGAAATTGAAGGATCCGTGTAGTTTTACAATTCCATTTTCTATAGGAAAATCCTATACTGGTAAAGCTTTATGTGATTTAGGTGCAAGTATCAACTTGATGCCTAAATCTATTTTTGACCGATTAGAAATAGGAAATGCAAAACCAACCATCGTGACACTTCAATTAGCCGATGTGATCAATAGCCTATCCTCGAAGGTATCATAGAAGACATCCTAGTTAAGGTAGACAAATTCGTATTCCTGTAGATTTTGTTATCCTTGACTTTGATGAATATAAGGAAGTGCCTATTATCCTAGGTAGACCATTTCTAGCAACTGGTAAAACCATAATTGATGTGCAGAAAGGTGAACTCACTATGAGAGTGAATGATCAAGAGATAAAATTCAATGTAATGAATGCTATGAAGTATCCCTGCAGAGGATACGTAAGAGTGTTCATCCTTATTCTCTCTAGATCAATTGGCGGAGAAACAATTTTACAAGCAAGATGATGATCATTTAGCCAATGCAGATGCATTAGATGCACTGCATTGCTAGATGATGAAATACTAGAAAAAGAGAATCTACCAATAGAAAACTCTTGTAAGAAAGTATGGGCTAGGACTTATGAACCACTCAACCTTGAGGATCCAATTCTCAAGAAAAACTTACCCTCAATAGAACAACCTCCTAAGTTAGAATTGAAGATACTGCCTGAACACCTTAAGTATGCATTCTTAGGAACAAATGAGACTTTACTGTTATCATTGCTTCTGATTTAACATCAAAACAGGAGAGTGATCTCATTAGTACTCTCAAGAAGCATACCAAAGCTATAGGTTGGCAAATGGCAGATATCAAAGGAATTAGTCCTTCTATATGCATGCATAGAGTCATTTTGGAAGAAAATTCCAAAAATAGCATAGAGAGTCAAAGAAGACTAAATCCTATTATGAAAGAGGTTGTGAAAAGGAAATTATTAAGTGGCTAGATGTTGGAATCATATACCCATATCGCAGTGCTTGGGTAAGTCTGTCCAATATGTACCAAAGAAAGGGGGTGTGACAAGAATAGCCAATGAAAAGAATGAGTTGATACCAACTAGAATCACACAGGTGGTGGAGATCTCAGATGGATTACGTAAAACTCAACAAAGCTACCAAAAAGGATCACTTTCCTTTACCATTCATAGACCAAATGTTAGATAGATTAGCAGTAAAAAAATTCTATTGTTTCCTAGATGGCTATTCAGGCTACAATCAAATAGCCATTGAGCCTAAGGATCAGCATAAAACCACCTTTACATGCCCTTATGGAACCTTTGCCTTTAGAAGGATGCCATTTGGCTTATGTAATGCACCTGCTACATTCCAAAGATGCATGATGTCTATATTCTCAGATTTCATTGAGCAATCAATGGAAGTATTCATGGATGATTTCTCTATCTTTGGAGAAACATTTCAAGTTTGTTTAGCAAATTTGGAACAAATTCTCAAGAGATGTGAGGAAACAAATTTAGTCTTAAATCGGGAAAAGTGCCATTTCATGGTACAAGAAGGCATAGTGCTAGGACATAGAATTTCAAAGAAAGGTCTAGCGGTAGACAAAGCTAAAGTTGATGTCATTGAGAATCTACCACCACCAAATACAGTTAAAGGTATCAGGAGCTTCTTAGGCCATGCTGGTTTTTATAGAAGGTTTATCAAAGATTTTTCAAAATCTCAAAACCATTATGTATGCTTCGCAACATGATGTAGAATTCAACTTTGATGAATCTTGTATAGAAGCTTTTGACAAGCTTAGAAAGGCATTGGTGACAAAGACCAATTATAGTAACTCAGCATGGAGTAGGCCATTTGAATTAATGTGTGATGCTAGTGACTTTGCAGTAGGAGCGATCTAGGGCAAAGGTATGATAAGGTCTTTCATTCCATATATTATGCTAGCAAGACATTAATTGAAGCTCAAGTGAACTACGATTCTGTAAAAGGAATTATTATTTGTGGTGTTTGCATTTGAAAAATTTAGATCTTACTTAGTTGGCACTAAAATTATTGTCTATACCGATCACTCGCCATTAAGTATCTAATTTCAAAGACAGATGCAAAGCCAAGGTCGATAAGGTGGATTTTACTCCTACAAGAATTTGATCTTGAAATTAGAGACAAGAAAGGAGTAGAAAACCAAGTAGCGCAGACCATTTATCAAGGATTGAAGGAGAATCACTTGGTACACAAGGAGAAGAAATCAAGGAGAGTTTTCCGGATGAAAACTATTGGCAATCACACCAATGCAAAACATGAAACTGCATTTGTTATAAGCAATGCAGAGCATCAAATGCACTCGCACCATGGTTTGTTGATATTGTAAATTTCCTTGCAAGCAAAGTAGTACCGAGTGAGTATGACATATCAACAAAGGAAAAATTCTTCCACATGGTTAAACAATACTATTGGAATGATCCATTCCTTTACAAGATGTGCCCCGATCAATTAATGAGGAAATGCATACCGAAGAGGAGCAACAAGCAAAGGCTTTCTGCATTGCCATTCTCGCACCTTATGGAGGACACTTTGGAAGCACTAGAACAACAACTAAGGTATTATGATCAAGTTATTTTTGGCCTACTTTATTTAAAGATTCATATTTTTGGTCAAATATTGTGATAAATGTCAAAAGAGCAGAAATATTTCGATAAGCATGAAATGCCTAGAACAAATATTTTAGAAATAGAATTATTTGATGTTTGGGGCATGGATTTCATGGGACCTTTTTGGCAATTTATATATCTTAGTAAATGTTGATTATGTGTCCAAATGGGTAGATGCAAAGAGCATTACCTAATAATGATGCTAAATCGGTGAGTAAGTTTTCGCAAAGAAATATATTCACTAGATTTGGAACTCCTAGAGCTATCATTAATGATGAAGGTTCACACTTTTGCAATAAGATCATAAAAACCTTCTAGCTAAGTATGGAGTTAAGCATAAGATAGCTACAAAGATACCACCCACAAACTAGTGGACAAGCTGAATTATCCAATAGGGAAATCAAGAGAATGCTAGAAAAATGGTTAGTCCAAATAGGAAAGATTGGTCTTTACATTTGGATGATGCTTTATGGGCATATAGAACAAGCATTCAAAACACCCTTAGGAATGTCCCCTTACAAATTAGTCTATGGAAACGCATGCCATTTACTCGTAGAATTGGAAAACAAATCTTATTGGGCTATCAAGAAGCTCAATTTCAATTTAAACAAGCAAGGTAAAAAGAGAATGATAGAGCTTGATGAGTTAGAAGAAATTAGGCAAACCTCTTATGAGAATGCTGAAATCTACAAAGCTAAGACTAAGAAATGGCATGACAAGAAAATTCATGTAAGAGAATTGAAAGAAGGAGGACTAGTTCTCGCTATACAACTCTAGGTTGAAGCTATTTCTGGAAAACTAAGGTCAAGGTGGTCAGGACCATTTAAGTTGATAAAGGTTTATCCACATGGAGCAAAGAGACTTATTTGATAAATCCTCAAATCTGCCTTCTTCAAGGTGAATGGTCGAGAGTTAAAATGTACTATGGTGAACATGTGGTGAGAGACAAAATCACCACCTATTTGCAAAATCTCTAAGTGAAGAGAGGTAGTCAGCCGACAAGACTCTTAAAACAAGCGCTTAATGGGAGGCAACCCATTGTTTTTAATTATTTTTGTGCAATTTTATGTTTTTAGTTGTTTTGCGTAAATGCAGAAACTAATGCAATGTGCATCAAATGCACTCGCATTGAGGAAAACATGCCCCGTGATCGTAAATTTATAAACTTGAAGAAAATTGGTTAAGTGTGAATCATAAGGCTTGGGGAAGGTTAAAGGAAGGTTAAGCAAGATTAATGACACATTGGTAGCCAAAGCAAGACACTTGGCATGATGCATGCGCAAAGACGCAATGCTAACGGCTACCTAATAAATCCACTAACTTCTTTCTTCCTGAAACATAAAGCCTTAACTTTGTTACCGTTACCCCTTCATTCGCAAATCTCACAAATTTCTCTCATCTGAAACACAAACCACATTTCACATTCTCATCTCCAAAATTTCTCAAATCACACAAGCAATCAAAACCTAGAAATTCAAAGCAATTACAAATGGTGAAGAAACAATCAGCACAGAAATCATCAGGCAAGCAGGCCAGAACTCCTCAGAAGGAAAAGAAAGCCATGCATGCAGGATCATCATCATCAAAGAAAGGCAAAGCCAAGGAATCAACAGCAAGAAATGATGACAATGTTCATCTCTGGAACATGCATCTATTGCCCGAGAGAGGATATGATTTGAAGAAGGCTAGCCCATCATTCATGTCAACAGTGGCCAATCTCAATTGGGACCACTTCGTGCTACCAAGAGGAGGTTACATTGAAGACATAGTGAGAGAGTTCTATGCTGGAATCACACCACAAGAAGGAGCAGAACATTCTTACACTTCCATGGTGAGAGGTAAAATTGTACATTTCCATGCCAAGAAATTAAATGAACATTATATGCTGAAGTATAATGGGAATGATTTTGAGAATAGAGTGGCCAAATCCTTTAAGAAAGAAATGGAAGAAATAAGGAATAGGATTGCTATACCAGGATCTGTATGGGAAAAATTTACACCTAATGAGATTAAGCTTAGAAGCAATTATTTGATAAATGCATTAGGTAATTGGCATTTGTTCATAGCCAATTCAATTCTGCCTACATCACATACATATGCTATGACCAAAGAGAGATTGATCTTGCTAGATACAATTCTCTCCGAGGAAATGTAGACATAAAGCAGATTGATAGCTAGGGAAATTCTAGCATGCTCAACAAAATCAAAGGGATTTCTGTTTTTCCCTTGTCTTATAACTAAATTATGCATGAAAGAAGGTGTCCCTATAGCTGCTAATGAACAAAGGAAATTTCCCCCTGGTAATTTGAGTGCTGAAGTGAAGGAGAAGTTGAGAAATGTAAGAGGCCCTGCACCTGCAATGCAAGAGCATTACATGCAGAAGCAGAGGGCTGTATGGAAATTTCAAAATGATCAACATGACTGGCTTCAATTGGTCTTTGACAAGATATTTGATCTTGTGGGCCAAGTGAATGCCCCTGAATTCCCAAGTTGGGTACTGAGAAGTGAAGGTGAAGAAGAGGAAGAGAAAGAGGCTGAAGAAGAAGGAAAAGGTAAGGAGAAGGTAGAGGAACCTAGCACCAAGAAGAAGGTGACTAGAAAGCAATTCAAAGTACAGAATAAGGTTGTGGTAGAACCTGTTCTGGAAGATTTATACGATTCTGACTCTGAGGATGAGGAATTGGAAAAACAAATGGATGAGGAAATAGAAGAAGTTGAAGAAGAAGAAGAGAGTGAGGAGGAAATTGATGAAGAAGAAGAGGAGCAAAGCTAGAGGAGTAATTTTAGAAGAAATTGCTAGCGTAAATATGCCAAACAAACATCAAAGATCAACCCAACAACAAACCCCTATCACTTCACCATTACCAAAACACCCATCATCTCACCAAACCAAGAATCCTCCTCCATTCCAAAATCACCATTACCCTCCTCAATGATCCACCAAGACTATACCACCACAAACAACCCCTCCACCACCCTCTCCAAGAAATGAACCACAAGAAACAACTCACACAGAACAACCAACCCTCGTTATGCCAATGTAACAAGCAAGCACCTTCTCGACCCAAGCAACATTATTTCTAATATTGTTTCGCTCTTGAGAAATAAATTGTGCAGAAAGAGAAGAAGAAGGACTCAACAAAGAAGACAAAGAAGAAGAATCATCCGCAAAGGAGATCAGAGCTCAATATGTTGAGATGCGAGTGATGCTCTGCATCACTAGTCGTGATCACAACAGCAACAAATCGTGCATGATGAGGCAACAATTAAAATGGTTCGGAAGAAATGGCTAAACAAAAGAGGGAAGCATTGCACAACACTCAGAAGTTCTTCAAGCAACTTGCAGGAAGGCAGGCAAAATTAACACCTAAGAGGAAGAAATCGGATGCAGTCAGAACTGATGCACCTGCATCAATTCCAGAACAAATTCCTGCAAATACACTGTAGTAGTAGTGCATCCGCACCTACGTAAGAAACACCAAGCAAGCCCAAGGAGAAGAAGCAGAAGGTGAAACACACTCCTCCAAGCGCATAAAGCACGCACTAGGGAGTGGAGCAAAGAAATGAGTATCAATTTACAAGTTTTCACATAAACTGCTATATGCTTGTTTTGTTTCTTTCTGTCTATTTCCCTGGTTGTACTAATCCCTCTCCCCTATTTTGAACAAATGGTTTGTCTTTTCTGAACAAATTTGCAGTGAGGGCACTGCAACCCCTTAAGTTTGGGTGGGGATTTGCATGTTATGTTTAATTATGTTTATTTCTATCTAATATGTTGTGTGTTTAATTAATATGTTTTATATAGTAAATATATATGTTTTAAGCAGTTTTTAGTTTGTTTAAATATTAGATGTACTTAACAAAGTAGTATCTAAATATTTTAGTAGAAAAGATCAGTTTTTCAAAAATATGGTGAAAGCCCTATGGATGGAATTTTTATGATGAAAAAGAGAAAAAGAAGCCTTATTTCTCAGAAAAACCAAAATTATTTTTACTTCAATACTTCAAAACCGAAGTTTGTGAAAAGAACCTTGCTATTTAAAGATCAACTGATGCAAGGGAATTTTTGGTAAGCTTAGGTCAAAACAAAGCTTTACTAAAAAGAAAGAAGAGCTTAAAGAATTAAGTTTGGGGGTGTTTTATGAAAACAAAGGCTGAATTTCAAAAGTATAAGAGTAAACAATGTAGAAAAAGAATACAAAAAAAGTGGACAAAGCCATATCCTCGAATCTTTTGAAACTATACTGTGCCTAAGTACATGAATGCATCCGAGGTCAAAGACACGTGCCATGCAGAATAAATGTATCTGGAAGATAGTTCAAAAATCGAACTCGTGCTAAAGTGCAAAGAAAAATATATGCATCTGGAGGTCAAAGACCTGTGCCAAAGTGCATTTGCATCTGGAGGTCAGTGAGGAAGGTAATATGAGCTAGCAAAAGAAAAAGCATCGCCAGCAAGTGTACATCAAATGCAAATCGTGATCAAGAAAAGCAAAATGCAGAAAAAATCAATGCACACATAGCTATAGGCATAGCTTTGAAGAGTCACCAACATAGGGACACGTGTTCTATCATCAATGAACCGCCCTATGTACTTAGTCAAAGATTTAAACATGGATAAACCTCTGGAAAGCAACTACAGCTATGATCCACTCAAGATGACTTCAACATGAAGGAAGGAAGCACCTCACTTGAAGGCTATAAAAGGACCTCACATCTTCATTTGGAAATATATCACAATTTCAGCACATGAACAGTAACCCAGGCGCCATTTCCCCAGCAAAGTGGCGCCCTGGCAGTGACATTCCTGCACAAACACACAACACAACCCATGAACAGTACACAGGGCGCCATTTTCCCAGCAATGTGGCGCCCTGGCAGTGACACACTTACACCCACTCACTGCTACAGTACACAGGGCGCCAAATCCCTAGCACCTTGGCGCCCCATACCCCAAAATCCCAATTTCCTCACATTCTCTCAACTCCAATCATCATATACTACTCAAATACACTTTATAATCATACCAACACAATCAATTTCACGTTAGAACACTCAATCATGCATCAAAACGAAATTCAACATAACCAAAACCCTAACATAAGCCCTAAATCGATTTCATGCTCAATTTCACATTCAAATTCATCAAATCAAACATACAACATCAATTTCATCATCAACAAATACAATAAAGGACTCTATGACCTACATACGACCTATTATACTCTCTATTATAGAGTGAGACTCCCCTTACCTTGAATTAACCGTAGAATTTCCTTCTCACTGAGTCACGTACAAAAACCACAGCAACTAGAGCCTTCTTCTCCCTTCCTTGCTTGGTGCGATCCACTCTTCTCCCTTTTCCCTAGGTTGCGCTCGCTCTCTCTCTTCTCCTTTCTTTCTCTCTATTCGTTTCTTTCTTTCTTTGAGTGAATGGTGCGAATTGCACCAATCCTAGGAGCCTAAGTCATTGGGCTTGGGCTCCTGGGCCCATATCTCAGCTCCTGTGATTTCCAATACCACTCCCTTCAATTAAATAAAATACTATACTATAAAATACTATATTATAACCGAATATAATTAAAATAGTGTAACACTTTAAATAATTTAATTAATTACTTAATTAAATCATTTAGGGTGTTACAACTCTCCTCCACTTAGGAAATTTCGTCCTCGAAATTTGTTCCTGGGTGTATTAGCAAATACGAGGACTGCCAACAGCAATTGGACCTGCGGCCCAGCCCATCTCGATCGGCCCATACACGCCGCTGGGAGCGCATTCTCGCCGCCGAAAATCTCGCTAACGGTCGGACCTCGCAAGATATATACGCCATTCGCATATGGCATCGTGCACGTTCTCTAACCTTGTGTTATCTGCCCGAGCGACCTCTCACTAGATCGTCGGAGTGTCTTTGCAGGTACCACCCGAGGTGCTCAACGCGTGAAGCCAGGACCGGTCCTTTCACCCAATAAACGGCCCGCCCCTAGCATTTAATCAACCAACACTTCAACACTTCATTGGTCAAGGTACGATCAATTGGCGACCACGGTGGGAGGCCCGCGTGCGCTATCCTATCACATTCATGGCTCCACGCGACCGCCCCGCACGCTGGCCACCTCTCGACTCAATCCCTCCGGCAGACCGCAGCAGAACCGAGGGCGTGGCCGCCGCCATCCACGAATCTCAAGGACTTCCACGACAAGAACCTTCGTGCACAACGGCCGTGGACCGGTCCTCCGCCAGATCCATCCGGCCGTTCTCGGAGATTTGCCGCCCGAAATGGTTGAAGCGGGCATTCAGAACCTCTGCCGACCATGTTACTCGCCGTTTTGCAGATCTTGCAAAACAAGAATCAGTGATCGCAGCATCGAGATGCACTCATCTCCCGCATGAAAGAGGTTCGATTCCGGCCGCGCGCGTGCGAAGACGGAGAACCTTCAGCCACCGACCGGCGCGAAGACACCGCTCCTCCTCGAAGGAGCATTTCGCGCCGAGAGAGCACTACTCATCATTCTCCGCCGAAGAAGAAGGTGGCACGCAGTCGCCGAGCGAGCAGAACGCGCAGACGCCGCTCGATGTCCGATGACTATGAAGATTCTAGCTACCGCCCCGACGTCGCCGCCGCCCACCGATACTCCTCTAATGAGTCGTCCGTCACGTCACGTCGGAGAGAAGCGAGATCTTGGGATTCTTGTGAAGAGTCGGAAGATTACGTAAATGGGAGAATTAGGGACGCCGCATCGGCCCAGGAGAGGCCAAAGCGAGCGGCCCAGAGGCCACCTCGCCTTCCACCAACCGCCCATCCGAGGATTCTATGGAATGCCGCAACGCAGGCATGCCTCGCAATGCAACCCTTTGGGTCGAACGGCATTCGGGACGAACACGCCCGTTCTCCAGGAGATCAGCGTTATAAGATTCTCGAGAGATCTCCGCAAGCCGCCCAATCTCAACAAGTTTGACGGCCGAGGAGATCCCGACAAGCATCTCCGTTACTTCAATAATTACCGCCGCTATAGGAATTGGGACCGACCATGAAATGCGTGCTTTTTCCCGATCTACGGACGGCCGAGCATTGGAATGGTGGGAGTCTCTCGCGACCCAATTCCATCTCCTCCCGACGCGACTGATCGTAATCTTCTTGTCTCACTACACCGCCAACCCGGTGCCAATACCGATACGAGGAATACTTGGACTCGCTGCTCAAGGTGAGAATGAGACGTTGAGAGAGAAGATATCGACCGGTTTAACATCGGCCGAGTTCGTTCGTGACTTGTCGATAAGGACAAGTTGAAATATCCAAGCGTGGTATTCGACCGACCACCGGTTCGTAGAAGAATTCACTCTCAACCATTACCAAGATCTCGCCTACTTAACGAGGCTAACGCCCACATGGCGTATGAAGAAACCTTGGCAGCTAGAAAGGCCGTCCGCGCACGACCTAAAGAAGAAAATAGCAAGCCGGCCAAAGGGCATGAAGGTCGCCGCGACAATCGGCCCGACTTTCGAGATAAAAAGTTTGATCATCGCACTCGACTCAACACCTCTATTGCGCAGATCTACAGCGAGTGTCAGAATAACGAGTTTGTGGGAGTTAAACGCCCGATCCACTCGTGCTCAAGAAGGGGGCACTACGACCAAAAGATACCGCTGCTACCACAAAAGCAAGGGTCATAATATCGACGATCAGTATGGCCTCAAAGATGACATTGAAGAGCTCGCTCGTAAAGGAAAGTTGGGAAAGTATGCGAGGCCGAGGAAGACGCCCGACCTCGAGAGTAAGCAAAGAAACTGATCCTGACAGAGGAAAGGGCGCTCTAGTTGTTCCAAGCGTCCAAGAGAAAGACCGGTCTGAAGGTCGAGAAGCCCCGCGATCCAGAGGTCGCAACGTTGCTATGGTCATCCACGGTGGCAACCCTTTGGACCGTAGAGAATCAAACAAAGCCACCAAAAAGAAGTGGGACGAGCCTCGATGGTCGGTTCAACATCAACGACCCCACCGGTCTCGAATGCAGACCCCCATCTCGTTTGGAGATAGCGACCGCGCGATGGCAAGTGCAAACAATTATGTTCCATTGGTAATCGTGGCGGCCATGGCCAATACGAAGTCCAAAGAATCTCGGTCGCGACCAGGGTAGCTCGACCGACATCATGTTTGAGGGCTTGATTGACAAGATCAAGGTTGATCGGAGCGAGATAATTCCCAAAGCCGAGCAGCGCTCTTGACGGGCTTCAATGGAGCGGCCACCTACCCATCGGGAACGATCGAACTCATGGTCACGCTCGGTGGCGACACCGAGATAGCACCTTGTGCAGGGACGGTCCGCACGACGTTCCTCGTGACCCCTCAAATCATGCTATCGCTGTATCATTGGTAGGCCGACCGGGCAAGCTAGAGGTCGTGGCATCAACAAGACACTGAAGATGAAATTCTACAGCAAGGACGCACCGTGTAGTTACCCCGGCGGCCGACTCAGAGAGGCAAAGAAGACGGTGCCACGACCGTATCAACAAATTTGTGATGAGGTAGACCTTGGCCCAAATGTTCAAGCACCGTGAAGGCCATCAAGTCAATGTCACCGATCGGATGCTCGGTGCCACGCTTGAATGTAATGAACAATTTGGGTGTAATGAACGACCGACCTATGAATGAAAAAAAGCGTGCACTCTTTTTCCCATCGGTTTTTTACGAGGCCTCGACCTTTAAAAAGATGGTGTTCTTTACTTTCTCGCAAGAATGTATGACCGGTCGCTCAAGATTGCCCGTGGCAAAGGAGCGATCAAGATTATCAACTTGATCAACGTAAACGGATCGTCGAAACGATCTAAAAACCGAGCGACCATCGAAATGGTCCCAATCGAAAGTGCCATCGAAATGGCCCAAGGGTTAGATAGCCCGCAAACAACGGTCACCGAAGTTGACTCAAACGAGCGCCATCGAAAATGGCCCGGCGGTTAAGTGATAACCCAACAAAACAGTCGTCGAAACGATCTAAATCGAGCGACCATCGAAATGGTCCCAATCGAGTGCCATCGAAATGGCCCAAGCGGTTATAACCCGCGAAACCTCGATCGTCGAAACGATCCAAATCGGCGACCATCGAAATGGTCCCAACCGAGCGCCATCGAAAATGGCCCAACAACGCTAGGTCGTCGAAACGATCTACATCGAGTGCCATCGAAAATGGCCCAAGGTTAAGTGATAACCCATCGCGTAAGCCGTCAAACGACCTACCTCAAATGCCATCGAAGGGCTCGATTGAAGGTCGCCGAGCGATCCGAGGTTCCGTTGGGATATTAAAACTTATCAAAGAATGGATGCTTTCGAAATAACGCGAACGACGCGATCGAACGGTCTTAAAACTCAAGACTTTGAGAAAAATAAACATACAAGGCGCGCAAGGAAAAGCGACCATAAACGAAAGCGCCATCGGCGAAGTAGACGAAACCGGCGCCGAGCGCCCACAAGTTCAAAATGAATAAGGCGAATAAATGCAAGAAGTACGCAGCATGGCAATATAAATGTGAACAGGCGTAATTAAAGGCAAACGAATTGTCATTACAAAACGAGGACGCCTTGGCCGATGCCGAGCGCCCACAAATCAAAATCGCACGTAAGGCAGAGAAATTGTTGTGCCCGAAGGCAAGTTAAACGGTTACAAAATTTACACCGCCGCGAGCAGCGGCTTTAAAAGAGAATGGTGGCGGGCGAATGACGCGTTGCCTTGCTCGTCGACTTCTGCAGGCAACATGATCTTATTGTTATCGACATAGTGCGTGGGCTTGATCATCTTGTCATCAAAATTGATGTGCAGATCGGTATTCAATACCCGCACCTGCCCGAGAGCGTTGTAAAACTGCTCAATTGCAGCCTCCTGACCGGCCTGGGCCACCTTTCGGATCGTTCCCTCCAACTCGGCCTTATTGGCCGCCCAGGCAGCCTCCCTCTTGGCCGTAGCATCAAGATCGGCCTTCAAAGTAGCGACTTGAGCAGCAAGCTCCTTGTTCCTCTTTGCAAGCCTGGCCCGGTCTTCCTCCCCCCGTTTAAGGGCCTCCTTCTTCGACTGGAGGAGCTTGTCATATTTTAGCTGCGCCTCAGTTAAAGCTTTGCCCTTTTCTGCAAAATTCAGGCCGAAGGGTTGTTAGTCGGTCGATCAAAGGTAAGATGAAGAGTACAAGACTAAGAAAATAAAATTACCATCGATTCGCCACCACCTCGCCATGACTTTCGACCCCATACAGAGAGAAGCGCAGAGCGCCATGGGTTTCTTCAGATCGCTCCAGATCGGCCGCACCCAAGCTTTCGAGCCGAATGACGGAATCTCCTCCCGTGTGGGGCCGAGACCCGACAATCACGCTTGGCCCGCTGGGTGAGCGATCGGAATCGGGAGGAGGCGACGGGGCTCGCCGACCGCTTCTTCCTTGGCTCTTAGGGGTGCGGGGCACTTTGGAGGAAGATTCGTGGTTATCCCCACGAGAAACGCCAATTCTTTTAGCCCCTCCTTCAAAGCTTCAGACCAAGCGAAGCGTGTCCCGCTTTTTGCCGCCATTCTTTCTCGCGAAATAACGAAATGTGAGTTAGAATAAAAGATTGACAAGATCGACAAAGAAAAATATGAAGACAGTGGTTTAAAGGCAAACCAATCTCGCCTCCGCTTCTTGGCCTTCGATACAAGACAAAGTGGTCTGGCAAGGTATGTCGCCCTTAGGATCCGGACGCATCATGCCCGCCAATGACTTTATCATCTCCAAAGTCTCCGTGTCGGCCTCACCCAAGTCTTTCACTGTGTAGATGTAATCCCCGTGCCGCTCGCAGAAATGAGCCTCGCTCCACATGATTGGGAAATAAGTGGGGACCTAGCATCCCGTCCGGTTGAACCTCACAAACGGTCTTCCCGCCTCCTCGGTGGGAACGATCCAAAAATATTGACTTTTCCAGCCGCTCCCAACGACTCTCGAACGCTTTGAAAACCGGTGGTGAGTCTTCGCATCTTGAAGGAGACTTGCTCCCTCTTCTCTTGTTGGCCTTCTCTGCGAGCCACCACTCAAGATAGCAAAGAAAAGCATCATCGACACCGCCGACCCGCATTGGTCGTGAAGACTCAAAAGTCTTTAAGAACGCCCATGCGCTTGGATGAAGTCGTGAAAGGCGACCACAATATGGCGCAAGACGTCGCTACCGAATTCGGTGAAAGGAGGGTAATCTTCATCTTCTCGAACACGAGCCGATACATCGTGAACTTGAAGTTGGAAGAATAAGTCGCGATATCTTCGCCTCCTTCATGCCTCTTATCCTCCAGCCCGGTGAATCTTCAAGGAGGCTCCGTAGATCGGGTAGAGCATTGTGGCCGACCGTGATAATACTCCTGTTGGAGCGAAGAGTCTCCGACACCCAAGACATGTCGACACATCTCGAGCTACATCGGCTTGGACTTCGCCGACCTTCGCTCGACACTCCAACGCTGGCATTCGCACGTAAATATTGACCTCGGGTGAATCACCTCTTCTCCTTGGACTTCTTCTCGACGGCCGCGCCGACCTCCACCATCTCCTCGTCCACGATTGGGACGGCACTCTGCGCCTCGTCATCATCAATGATAATCACGTCGACGTCTTCTTCTTCTCCCTCCACTCGGGATACAACGTCCTCGGGCGGTGAAGAGTTGCTTGGCCGCTCGGAAGAATGGACGGACTCGAACCAAAGACTTTAGAGCCTGGCCGATCCCCGACCGGAAGAACGAGAACTCGAGCCCGTGCTGCTCGAGGAACTGCTGGAAGAGCTAGAACTTTTGTCGCCCGAAGACGACTTGGGCTCGCCCGGCCTCGACATGTATGTGGCGAAAGACTGGGGCGGTTTTCCGGGAATACGGGCAGTTAACTTTGTCCGTGGCATACACAAACACCTGTGATAAAGGGATCGAGTCAGGTCGATCGAGCAAAGCACTCATGAGAGGCGAGCCGCCATCCTCGACCGACACCCCTATCACGAGGCGTGGAAAAGCGAAGTACTTTAAAGAAAAAACTCAAGTTTAAAAGAGTGAAGGGAGCGGTCGATTCATACCTTAAGCGGGTGTTGAAGATCGGTCGCAAATAGACAGAAACAGCTTCGAATGTAAGTCGGCGGCAGACGAGTCGGTCGTTGGCAGAGCAAATCTTGAAAGTGTAAGAAATGAACTCACAGAAGGGCTATTTATAGCGCAGATCTCCGCGCGCGGGGGGACCGGATACGAAGAGTCACAACGCTTCGCCTTCTCACCAATGGTTGTCTCCGCATGCACCTCGGAAACACCAAACGCCACGCCTTAAATGTCGGGAAAGGCCAACCGTCGCGACACCCGGCCGATGGTTGACGAGCGGCCGACACCGCCCGTAGAAAAAGCAAACGGCCGCGTCCGTTTCATCAAAGTAACTTCACACCTGGGGCATCGATTCAAGCCTCACCGCTCTGCCTAAGCGACCTAGGCTTGGGGGCAATCGTTCTCGGGTGTATTAGCAAATACGAGGATCGCCAACAGCAATTGGACTCGCGGCCCACCCCATCTCGATCGCCCATACACGCCGCTTGGAGCGCACTCTCGCGCCGAAAATCTCGCTAACGGTCGGACTCGCGAAGATATATACGCCATTCGCATATGGCATCGTGCACGTTCTCTAACCTTGTGTTATCTCGCCCGAGCGACCTCTCACTAGATCGTCGGAGTGTCTTTGCAGGTACCACCCGAGGTGCTCAACGCGTGAAGCCAGGACCGGTCCTTTCACCCAATAAACGACCGGCCCCTAGACGAATCAACCAACACTTCAACACTTCATTGGTCAAGGTACGATCAAAATTCATACCTGAGTCAAACAGTTCTGGATAGGACTCCCGCATCCTGCTCTCCAGCTCCCAAGTCATGCTCTCACCAGCAGCTCCCAACCACACTACCTTGACTAAGGCAATGTCCTTCCCTCTCAACACCTTCACCTCTCTATCATCAATCCTCACTGGCATCGTCTCCACAGTGAGGTTCTCACGTACCTCCACATCATCCATGTGAATCACATGAGACGGGTCTGGGATATACTTCTGAAGCTGTGACACGTGGAATACATCGTGCAAGTTCGAAAGATTAGGTGGCAGGGCCACCCTATAAGCAACCTTTCCAACCCTCTCAGTGATTTGGTACGGTCCAATAAATCTCGGAGTTAACTTCTTTGCTTTCAGTGCACGCCCGACACCAGTCATAGGCGTGACCCTCAAGAATACATGCTCACCAGCCTGAAACTCCAAGTCCTTTCTCCTCCTATCATGGTAGCTCTTCTGCCGACTCTGTGACTCTTTAATTTTCTCCCTGATCATTTTTACCTTCTCTGTAGTCTCCCTAACCAATTCCGGTCCAAGAACAATGCTCTCACCGGACTCATGCCAACACAAAGGAGTCCTACACCTCCGCCCATATAGTGCCTCAAAAGGAGCCATTCCTATACTCGAATGGTAGCTGTTATTGTAAGTGAACTCAATCAGTGGAAGATGTGTATCCCACGCACCTCCCTGCTCTAGCACACAAGCTCTTAGAAGGTCTTCCAAGGACTGGATGGTTCTCTCTGTCTGTCCATCAGTCTGAGGATGATAAGCTGAACTCAACCTCAATCTGGACCCCAATGCCTCCCGCAGCTCCCCAAAACTCGTATAAAACTTGGGTCTCTATCCGACACAATACTCTTCGGAACCCCATGCAACTTCACAACCACCTGAATATATATCTTAGCCAACCGAGGCACAGCATAGGTGATGTTGATAGGAATGAAGTGAGCAGACTTGGTCAACCTATCCACGATCACCCAAATAGAGTCAAACCCTCTCACAGTGTTTGGCAACCCAGTCACAAAGTCCATGGAAATGCTGTCCCACTTCCATTCCGGAATCTCTAAAGGTTGCATCAACCCCGCAGCTTCACGGTGCTCAATCTTTGACTTCCGCAAGTCAAACAAGCATAAACAAATCGTGGTAACGCCCTTCTTCATACCAGGCCACCAGAATAGCTTTTTCAAATCATGATACATTTTGGTAGCACCTGGATGAATGCTCAACTTGCTCCTATGGCTCTCCTCAAGTATCATTTTCTTCAACTCAAAGATCATCAGAACACAAATTGGCCCCCGAATCTCAAAGACACCCTGAGAATCCAATCTGAAGTCACCATCTACAGCTTGCTCACCAACAACCAGCAGATCAACCAGTTTCACATCCAACTTTTGGGCGTCTCTGACACTAACCAAGAAGTCATTCCCAATCCTCAGCATACCCAGTCTGACACTCTGGGGTGTCACTTCACAAACCAGACTCAAATCACGGAATTGCTCAATCAACTCCAATTCCTTCACCATCATTGCTGACATATGCAAAGTCTTCCGACTTAAAGCATCAGCCACGACATTAGCTTTGCCGGGATGATAGTTCAAGCCAAAATCATAGTCCTTCAGCAGCTCTAACCAACGCCTCTGTCTCATATTCAGCTCCTTCTGGTCAAACAGATACCTCAAACTCTTGTGGTCACTGAACACCTCGAATCTGGTACCATACAAGTAGTGCCTCCAAATCTTCAGCACAAACACAATAGCAGCCAGCTCTAAATCATGAGTAGGATAGTTCTTCTCATGTGTCCTCAACTGTCTGGACGCATAAGCAACTACCTTCCCATTTTGCATCAATACACCTCCCAAACCCATCTTGGAAGCATCACAATATACCACAAAAGGTTGATCCGGCACAGGCAACACTAGCACTGGAGATGTTGTCAATCTCCTCTTCAACTCTTGGAAGCTCTCTTCACACTTTGCATCCCACACAAAGGCTCTTCCCTTACAGGTCAACTGGGTCAACGGAAGGGCTAGCTTAGAGAACCCCTCAATAAACCTCCTGTAGTAACCAGCCAACCCCAAAAACTCCCGATCTCGGGCCACGGACTTTGGGCTCTCCCACTGCAACACTGCATCAACCTTAGCTGGGTCTACAGCTATACCATCACCAGAAATAATGTGACCCAAGAAGCTCACCTCTTTTAGCCATAACTCACATTTTGACAACTTGGCATACAACTTCTTCTCTTTCAACACCTCTAGCACCAATCTCAAGTGCTCTGCATGCTCCTCCTCAGACTTTGAGTACACCAGAATATCATCAATAAAAACAACCACAAACCGATCCAAGTAGCTATGGAAGATTCGGTTCATGTACTCCATAAACACCCCTGGTGCATTAGTGACACCAAACGGCATTACAGAGTACTCATAGTGCCCATACCTCGTTCTGAACGCTATCTTCTGTATGTCTTCATCTTTTACTTTAATCTGATGATACCCTGACCTCAGATCAATCTTGCTAAAAACCTTAGCACCCACCAGCTGGTCCATCAGATCATCAATCCTCGGAAGAGGATACTTATTTTTAATAGTTACCTTGTTCAGTTGCCTGTAATCCACACACAGACACATACTCCCATCCTTCTTCTTCATTAACAGAACTGGAGCTCCCCATGGTGACACACTAGGCCTTACAAACTTCTTCTCAAGTAACTCTTCCAACTGCTTCTTTAGTTCACACAACTCAGAAGCTGACATCTGGTACGGTGCCATTGACACAGGCCTAGTACCAGGAACAAGCTCAATCCCAAACTCAACTTCGCTCTCCGGTGGCACACTAGGAATTTCATCAGGGAACACTTCAGGGAATTCACACACCACCTGCAACCCATCAACTACAGCTTGGTTCTCAGCAGACATAGACGCCATCAAAGCAAACAGATGACCACCCTCTTTCATTGCCTCATGCAGCTGACTCGCAGACAACAAAACAGACTCTTCCTCTGCTGGAGGAAGGAAACTAACAGACTTGTTGAAACAGTTGATGTGCACATGGTTATCTACTAACCAGTCCATACCCAGAATGACATCCAACCCACCCAAAGGCAAACAGACAAGATCAACCAGAAAATCTCTGCCGAAGACTGACAGAGGACACTTAGCACACAATAGAGAAGTAGTTACCGAACCCTTAGCTGGAGTGTCGATAACCATTCTCCTCTCCATAGCAGATAATACTAAACTCAACTTTTCAGCACAAGCAGCAGAAATAAAAGAGTGCGTAGCACCCGTATCAACTATAGCAACAACAGGTGTACCATGAATAGAACAAATACCTCTGATTTCATTGGCCTCCTCTGACCCTGCTAGTGCAAAGACTCTTCCACTTGACCTCTCCTTCTTTGGTTTAGTGCATTTGGAACTAAAGTGGCCAGGTTCACAACAATTGAAGCACACTGCTTCCTTGCGATCACAATCAGCTGCCATGTGACCATCCTTCCCACAACGGAAACATGCTTTTACCCTAGTCTTGCACTCAAAACTCTTGTGACCCGGCTTGCCACACTTGAAACACACAATATCAACAGGAGCATCTCCCCCACTGGGCTTCCTGCCCTCAGCAGACCTCTTACCCTCAGCAGACCTGCTACCACCAGCATACTTGCTACCACCAAAGATACCTCTGTTTACCCTCACGTGAGATGTCTCATACGG
Source organism: Oxytropis ochrocephala (assembly GCA_020916435.1). Classification (NCBI taxonomy): domain Eukaryota; kingdom Viridiplantae; phylum Streptophyta; class Magnoliopsida; order Fabales; family Fabaceae; genus Oxytropis; species Oxytropis ochrocephala. Next base: position 69,551,255 of record CM037093.1, on the reverse strand, counting down.
CCTACCCTGCTCGAATTTACCCTCCGGTCTCTCATGACTCTAGAGCGGGCATTTCATCCTCCTCATAAATCCCGCAGTTATCAATCAAATCAAGAAACACTCGATCTTCTCGATACCCTATACCGCTTGATATCACTCTCACCCATTCTCAAATTTAATGCACTTTGAGAATTCGTAACCGACCCGAATAATGTGGATAGAACTTAGCTACCCGTGAACTTGGCAAAGATACTGTAATGCACATACTCCCCGCCTGGGCCTGGGAACTCCATCTCTTTCTTTCTTCCCCGACATCCTCCGGAAATACTTCCTCAAGAATTCCCTTCGAACACACCCAAGTAACCTCCTCATGCGCAACCCCTAACCTCTCGGTGGTCTCCAACCACGGTCATCGCCTCCTCGGCTAGAGTATGAGAACCATACACGACTTTTCGCGCTCATCATTGCAGTCCATTACTCAAGATTCTCTCAATCTCCTTGGCCAAAGCCAAAGCACCATCCGGATTGTACCTCCCTCAAGGTAGGAGGTTCTCTCTCGAAAGGTAGCGTGCACGAGTCCCAAAGATTCTCTCCAACATTCTCGCTGGTTCCCATAACTCGCGCTTATGGCTTGTAGAGCCTCAAAGAAGAGCAAAGATCAACTCTCCGAGCCATATCAACCTAGCACTGCAGCATAAACAACCAATCAGAACTAATTTAAAGACACCTAATTGTCATACACAATATGACAGACAGACACACTTGGCGTTACAACATTTCTACCCGGCAATTTATAATAAAAATCAGAGTATAAAAATTTATTTTTCAAATGGAATGCTACACATCGTTACAACAAACAATTCAACTCTCAATAACGGTTTAATACGTAACACCAGAAAACACGTGGAATTAGGATTCTCATAACTATATATCGTTCTAGTCCATGCAATGGAAAACTCATACAACTCGCAGCTGAAATGAAAGCATAATCTCAACAGACCAACAACAGTTTCATCAATAATATAAAACAGAAATACATAGTTCAATAGCCAACAAATGAACAGTCATAGTCCTAAGCCCATCCCCAGGTGCTACGATCGAGCAGCGCATCGACTCGGGAATAGTGAAGGTAGTAAGCCCTCACTCATGACTACCGTGGTAAACAACAAATGTAAAGGGTGAGTCTCGAACTATATAATAAAGGTGATAATAAGCAGTATATCAAGTGCACAGGAGCCAATCAATCACAACCATCACAGACAGTTCAATATCATGTATGAGCATGGATGCAATGTAATGCAGAGATGCATGTGGTACCATTGGCCCCCATAGCCTCATCATCAATCATAATACGTCGCGACCGCAGCCGAAATAAACACCAGACCGCAGCCTTTACAATATATCGTCGCGACCGCAGCCGAATGTATGATTGTCATTTTTAGTATGATTGTCATTGGCCCCCATTGACTCATGAACACACATATCATCAATTTCATTTATGCACCAAGACCGCAGCCTTTAATATGATTGTCATTTTTAGTTTTATACATCATTCAGACCAACTCTCATCTCATGGTCAATTTCACTGTTAGCCCCCATGGCTTTAGCCTCCATGGCCCATGCCCCCATGGCTTTAGCCTCCATGGCCCATGCCCCCATGGCATCATCATTATTTCATTATTCACTAGCTCATCACAACCCAAGTCCCACGGACTAATCACACCTAGAGGACTAAACCTCACTCAGGGACCTAAAACACCCTTTAGGACCAATTCCACACTTAGGGACCGAAATAACATCTTTTGGACCAAACTGACACCTAGGGACCAAAACAACACTTAGGGACTAATCTGTCACCCTTAGGACCAAAACACCACCTAGGGACTAAAACAGCACACCTAGGACCCAACTGTCACCTAGGGACCAAACTGTCACCTAGGGACCCAAACAAAGACTCCACTTAGACATAAAGCAAAGACTAGGCGCCATTTTTCCCCTGGCAAGGCCCTTGTGTAACACAAAGACTAGCGCTAAAAACTCAAAGAACTTGGAGCCCTCAGGCAACACGGCCCATCGGGCGCCATTTTCACAAAGAATCTGGCGCCCCTCAGGCAAAGACGATCTTAGACACAAACTAAGACACAAATCGAGACACGATCTCGAACTGACATAAAGCGCATGCCCTGGCGCCTGGGCAACACTTTTGGCGCCTGTCTAGACACATGACAAGCAACAGAGCAACAGAGGCAGCCATTTGGCGCCTGTCTTTGCGCCACATGCTCCCACACACGCAAGAACACACATTCTCGGGCGCCACCACACAGGCGCCATGGGCGCCAAAATGGCGCCAAAGACTTAGACACCCACGCACACACCCACCTGGGAAGAGCCACCACAGCGCCACTGTGTAGCCATTTGGCGCCCTGCATTTGGCACAGACACTACCAGGCGCATTGGGCAGCCAATTTTGGCGCCCTGCACCTAGACACAGCACCCACATCACGTGAACAATGACACAGGCGCCATTCAGGAGCCCTGGGCAAAGCATTTGCGCGCTGTCATCGCGGCACACACAGACACAAAGACACAAAAAGCATTGCACTGGGCGCCATTTCCCCAACAATTTGGCGCCAGCAAAGAACGCCGCACACGAGACACAATTTCAAAGACATGAACAGTAACCCAGCGCCATTTCCCAAAGAAAGTGGCGCGGGCAGCGTGACATTCTGCACAAACACACAACACAACCCATGAACAGCATTACGGGCGCCATTTTCCAAAGAATGTGGCGCGCCCGGGCGATGACACACTTTCACCCACTCATCACACAAGACACTGTGGCGCCAAATCCCTAGCACCTTGGCGCCCATACCCCAAAATCCCAATTTTCTCACATTCTCTCAACTCCAATCATCATATACCACTCAAATACACTTTATAATCATACCAACACAATCAATTTCACGTTAGAACACTCAATCATGCATCAAAACGAAATTCAACATAACCAAAACCCTAACATAAGCCCTAAATCGATTTCATGCTCAATTTCACATTCAAATTCATCAAATCAAACATACAACATCAATTTCATCATCAACAAATACAATTAAGGACTCTATGACCTACATACGACCTATTATACTCTCTATTATAGAGTGAGACTCCCTTACCTTGAATTAACCGTAGAATTTCCTTTCTCTCGAGTCACGCACAAAAACCACAAAGAACTAGAGCCTTCTTCTCCCTTCCTTGCTTGAGTGCGATCCACTCTTCTCCCTTTTCCCTAGGTTGCGCCCGTTCTCTCTTCTCCTTTCTTTCTCTCTATTCGTTTCTTTCTTTCTTTGAGTGAATGGTGCGAATTGCACCAATCCTAGGAGCCTAAGTCATTGGGCTTGGGTTCCTGGGCCCATATCTGCAGTTCCGGTATTTCCAATACCACTCCCTTCAATTAAATAAAATACTATACTATAAAATACTATATTATAACTGAATATAATTAAAATAGTGCAACACTTTAAATAATTTAATTAATTACTTAATTAAATCATTTAGGGTGTTACATTTTGCACAGATGATTGGGCTCCCAATGAATTGACTTTCAAGGATAGCTTTCCATTACCAACAATTGATGAGCTTTTGGATGAAGTTTAAACTGCCAAGTACTTCTCAAAACTTGATCATCAGTCTGGATATCATCAAATACTCATGCACCCCGGGTGATAGGTAGAATACGGCGTTCTAGACGCACAAAATCCATTACAAAAGGTTAATTATACTGTTTGACCTCTCCAACGTCTTTATTTCAACGTTTGATGAATCAAGATTTTCATCTTCGTAAATTTGTATTAATTTTTTTAGTCCAAACAAAACAAAATGAATGGTTAGAGGCAAGGAGACAATATTCATGTTGACGCCTCAGTGCTTTATTATCGTGCACTAGTAAAAATAAAAGTAATATTTTCAATTATGTTTTCTAAAATCTTCATTTTTATAAAAAATTGAAAATATAAACACTTAAATTTACTTCTATAATACTTCACATAACAAAGATTGAATTTAATTAGCAACATTTAATTTTAAGGGCTAGAACAATGTTACACCGACTAATACAAAACAACAAGGACTAAGAAGCTAAAAAATCTCTATTGTAGGGATAAAAACAAAAGAGAAACTATAGAGATTGAAAAAAAAACTCGTTAAAAAGTTCCACTTCAACTTTTAAAAAAGAAAAGCTTAGAGAGGGAAAGGGGATGAAGAGAAGTGCACAGAGGAACGTAGGAGCTGAGAAGGAGAGCCTAAGAGCTACCATAGAATCACATTATTAGATTTCTCCAAATCTTCATTCTTCATGCTCAATCTAGCATGTAATTGCCTTCAACTTTGGGGATTAGAGAGGACACCAATAAGACCTCTAATAGGCATGTGCATTGCTTGGGTTTTTCATGTGAGTTTTGGACTTCGAGAATTAGTTTCTCTTTTCGTTATGGTAGCAAAATTCAAGTAATGTATTGATAACTTAACTTTGTTTCAAGTTCAAATTGCACGTCTTTTGCGTATGATACATGTGGATGTTTTATCCTCGAATAGATATTGACGGGTAAGATATACACAATCAAATAAGTATGATCCAATGAACATATCCACTTGCATTAAATTTTTAGGATTTTCATTTTTTTTTTGGGTCAAGGGGATGTGCATTTTTTAAATAGAGTTAGTAGAAAGGACATTTTTTTTATAATTTCATTGACATTAATTATGAGAACTTCATCATTGACTAGTGAGCTACAGTGTGTCACATCAGTCAAACCTGTCCCACCACCAGACCTTTTACAGGTCCTGCTATTAGCCTGTATTTTCGACAGGCAATAAATGTAGTCAACGATGTTTGACCGTGTGCTTTGAAGAAAGCAGGTTGAGCCTTCGACACTAAGAGGGTATGTCAAAGGCGTGTTTCGATCACTGAAGGAATTTAACAAGTTCGAAAGCGTGAAAGGTATATTTCGACGTCAAGACGAAGGTGAAGAACAATGGCAAGCTTAAGCTTGGAAGATGGCGTCGAAGAAAGCTATTTTAGTGCTGTCGAAGACCTTGGTGATCAAGCTGTCGAAGATTTAGCAGTTCTTAGTTTAAATTTCAAATGTATTAACCGTTGTAGGCATATTTCCCTCTCTTAGTATATATAGTTTTTCCTGAGAAGGAAAACGGGTCACAATCCCAACATACATATTCTTACGCTCAAAATTCCAGCGACAGAGAATACTGAGCAACAAAAGCAAATGTATGGATCTGTGTGTAACGCCCCAAATAATTTACTTATTTATCTAATTAAATTATTTAGGTATTGTATTGGTGTAGTCATAGAAAAATAATAATAGGGTGCTTCATTTAAATCACGGGTGGTGTTTAGTAATTAAGTAAGTGGTAGAAAGAGGTCCATGACCCAATGGCCCATGATATAAACACTAGGGTTAGAGCCAATTGCTCATTGAGAGAGCAAAAGAAAAAGAAAAGTAGGAGAAGAAAGAGGAAGCGGCGCAAGGAGAGGAGAAGAGAGGGAGAGGGAGGCGCGCAAGCAAGAGGAGAAAGGGGAAGGGAGATCGTGTTGCGGTGGCTCTTAGAGTTTCTCAGAGAGAATCTCGTAATTCGGCGAAAATCTAAGGTAAGGGTGGGTTCTTGCTCTATAATAGGGTTTATGATGGGGTTTATGTGGGAGTTAGGTCCTAGGTCGTGATTTGATTATGTTTGATGTGCTATTTGATGATTTTGATTGTATTTGTGATGATTATAATTGGTTTTGGTGATTGATCATGATGAGTTTTACTTGCTTATGGTTTCTGTGCGTTTCTGGACACTGTTTCAGTCTTTCTGAAACTGGTACTGTTTGGTTGATCCAAAAATTATGTGGCTGACTGTTTTTGAAAATAGACTTAAGGCCAGTCGTTTTGGCACTGGTTTCGTTCAATTTGGGGTTGTGTAGCTCCAGTTATGAGTCTCCAAAGTTAGGTCAAATTTCTGGAATCAAACTGTGAGTAGGTTCGGTTTTTGCAGGTTTTGTGTTCTCAATTGAACTCCGTTTTGAATGATTCTTGTTTCATTGAAAAGTAGACTTAATTCTCTACGAAATAGGCACTGGTTTCACGAAATTTCCTTAAGAAATGAGAAAGAAAATTTGGTTGCAAGTTGGGTAAAGAGTCCTATCCGATTTGGGTACCTCAGTGTAGTTTTTTGAAAAACTGTACCAACTGGATACTTATTTTGAAAAACGAAAATCATAGGTAGAAACTAAACTCAAAGAGATTTCCGATGAGTGGTCTTTTGTTAAAATCCGATGTCGTTTGCTATTTTAATTAATTCGCCGAAGTAGGTGCACTGCTATAGGAATTCAGAACTTGTGCGATGTTGCTGCCCTGTGTGCCTGTGTCGCCAATGGACACCAGTTTGGGTCTTTGACCATTTTATTGTTGATGTTGTTGATGATGATAGATCTAATGACTAAATTCTGATGACGATGATGATGATGATGGGTCTATGACCTTTTATTTGATGTTAGTGTTGATGTTGTTGTGTCACTTAGATGGCTATGAATGTTGATTGTCCATGGTGTCGCATGCATTACATGTGCATTATCCGAGTGATGTAAGGCTTCGGCCTTCGAGCTATAGATGATGATGATGCTCAAAAGCGACGATATGCCCGATTGGGAAATTTATTTGATGATGATACCTCATGCATATGCCCGATGTGGGTTGCATTTCATACATATATTCATATCATTGTGATATTTCATTGGTAGTTATATATATGGATGTGGTAGTGTTATGGACACAAAGAGCATGGAGATTCAAGACTTAGCACTTGGACCAATAACAAGAGGAAGAGCAAAGAAGATTAAAGAACAATTGGAAGCTCAAATGTTTAATTTGCTTAATGATAGCAAAAGTCCCAAAGTTGTTCCTTGTCTTTTTAAATGCTTTTGTAGTTGAAATTTCATAGAAATTTATATTTGTAATAAGCCAAACATTTTTAGGCATGTTATTTCCCTTTCTTAGAAGTCCAATTGTGTGAGGCCTAGTTTGGGCTTGAATTTGGGTTTCTAGTTGTCATGTTTTATTTTTAGTGAGCCTACAACCTATTATCTATAAATAGGTGTGGTTTTGCAAGTTGTAAGGATCTTTGACCATATTTTTAATTTGAGAGAAATTAGCACAAGTGCTCTCTCTAGGGTTCTTCTTTGAACCGTCTTTGGGATCTTATCAAGAACTTAGGGTTTTTGTGGCGATCCAAGCTTGCGAATTATCATCTTTTCACGAAAGATGTGGCTTCTCTTCACCACATAATCATCTCTTGTCTTTTCCATCTTTTCAATTTCCTTCACTTTTCTTGGTCTTTTCTTGTTTATTGTCTTGTTATTTCCTTGATTATGGAACGATCCTTTTATTTGAGTGAATTAGTAACAACAATTCACATCAAGTGGTATCATTGAGCCTCTTCCATAATCAAAACTTTTGTCCAAATTTTCTTAAAGAAAAAAAAAGATTTGGAAATCAATTTGATTTGTTTCAAATAGTAAAAACAAAAAAAAATCCAAATCAATTGATTTCCACGTTACTGTGTTTGAGTCTGATGATCCAAATTGGATCAAATAATCAAATCCTTGCCGTATTTTTTTTTATTCTTTCCTTTCTTATCATTCGATCTTCTAACGTTTTTTTGTTGTCCTCTAATTTGTTAGGTATTGCTAATTTAATATTGGTTCTCACTTGGAAGCAATGCTACATGAGCCCTAATATTGGATAGGTGATCCTAATTACTTGAGTCCTATTACTGTTTGTTATTTGTTATCCTAGTCGGTTGTTACATATAGTCATTATTTTTGTGTTTTGAAGTTCAATTCTTAAGATTAAGTCTGTTTTTGAGTGAATATTGTGAATTGTAGTTGAAAACAAATCTCTTATTCATCCATATTCATCACCATAGAGATGTTTCATCTACAAAGTTGAGTTGAGATATTGATTTGATGTTATAAAATTTGTTTCAAATTATATTCTGGAAATTCAAAAAGCCAAGTAGCAAATAAAAAAGTTAAAAAAAAAGTTGAAAAAAAATATAAACAAAAAAAGAAAAAAAAGTGTTTAGTAAAAAGGCGCTATTAAGGGCAAAATTGTCCAAAACAATCCAGAAAATTCTTAAAAAAATCTATTACATTTCTCAACTCATTTGGCTTTCTTTTGAGTCTTATTTTCTCTTTGTTATTTGTTTCTTTGGTGTCTTTAAACTTTTTTTGTCCTAGAGTTTCAAGTTGTTCCTTTTTTTGGCCTCTTGTATGTTAATTCTTATTGTTTATTTTGTCACAACTTCTCTAAGTTTACCACAAGCTTGATAAGCGATTTGATTGGTTCTTTTAAGAGCCCAAGAGTGACACTTTTAGGGAGTTGTAAAAGGCAAGAGAGTATATCTTTAACAAAAAAAACCAATTGAGTGACAAACACACGAGTGACCATTATTGAGTGTAAACACTAAGGTGTGTGGAGAGGTCATTTTTATTTATTTATTTGTTTTTTTTTTGGTTATATTATTTTTGTGATCTTAGTGAGTGGTGAGGATTTTGGTTCTATCATTTGGTACTTGTTAGCTTGTTGGAATGATGAATAGAGGTTTGGAATATAAAAAAGAATGTGTTGCAAAAACTCTTAAGAAGTATAAGGTTGGTGATTTACTCCGGAAGATGCATGTGAGGTATGAAGAGAATTTGAGAGAAAAAGATAGAAAGTATAAAAAAGAAAGGAGCTATGAGAGGAGAGATAGAGAAAAAGAGAGAAAATATGGAGGTTATTTGAGAGAAAATGAGTTGAAAGAAAAAGTGAGCATTCCAAACTTTCATGGGAAGAGTGACCCCGAAGCGTATCTTGATTGGGAGCTTAAGGTAGAACAAATTTTCTCTTGTTGTGATGTTAGTGAAGAGCAAAAGTTGAAGTTGGTTGTGTTGGAGTTTAGAGATTATGCAGTTATTTGGTGGGATCAAGAAAAAAAGCTTAGGAGGAATTGTGAATTTGCGCCAATTGAAAAATGGAAAGATTTGAAGGCTATGATGAGGAGGAGACATGTTCCTTCTCATACCCAAAAGGAGTTACGTGACAAATTGCATAGACTTACTCAAGGAAGTAAAAGTGTTAGTGAGTATTTTGAGAAGTTAGAGGTGGCTATGACTGTTGAGATAAAATCCTTTTTGATATATGGTTTTAATGATAACAAACCTTATGAACTAAAGCTTAAGTATTCTGAATGGTGCTCTACTAATGGGTGTCTTGAGTTTGTTGAAAAGAACAGGTTTCTTTCAAGTGGACATGCTAGAAGCAAATTAGATCAATCCATTGCATGTCAGAGTAGCGCCAACAAAGTTACAAGAATAGTAATGCAAGCTTCATGAAGACATATTATCTTTACTATTACAATATGTGGGACTAGGAAATTCACAAAGAGAAAAGAGAAGACATTAGGCAATCAAAGTAAATGCAAATCATCTAAGTGAAATCCTATCAAGAGAGTCCTAATAACCTAATGACTAGATGGATCAAAGGTTTCTACAAGTCTCTACAAAGGAGATTCTCATAGTCATTAATCAGGTTATATTCTACCAAATGCTCTCTTACTCAAAGGTTCAAAAGCTTATCAAGAAGCATATCAAAGAGCAAGACTAAAACATGCAAAAAGTCAAGGGTAGAAATAAACATAAGAAGGTTCACATATGAGAAGGTTCAATAGTTAAAGAAGGTTAAAATAGTTGGAGAAGGTTCAAAGATAAGAAGGTTCAAATAAGCAACCTACTCTAGGAAACTTCAACAACTAAAGAACAATCACTCTCATTGATGAACTGAAGAAGAGTACTCAATGATTTTTCCTAAAAGCATCAAAGTTTATTGGGTTGAGGAATAATCATTTGAGAAAGTTTGACTAAGTCAATGAAGGTTTGACAAAGTCAAGAGAAGGTATTAGAAAAAGAGAAGGTAATAAATGATTCTTCCTAAGAGCATCAAAGTTCATTTATTTAAGGAATAATCATTTGAGAAGGTTTAACCAAGCCAAGACTTAGCAAACTAAGGCTCTACCATGGTCTACAATATTGGTATATTATAAAGGTAGAAAAGCCTTGAGAAGGTTAACTCATGAGAAGCTTAAAAAATAAAGTCAACAGAAGGTTTGACTTTTCTACAGAAGGTTGACTGAAAGTCAAACAGAAGGTTGACTAAAAGTCAACACAAGGTTGACCAATAGTCAACAGAAAGTTTGATTGAAGTCAACAGAAGGTTGACCTATTCCATAAAGAGGTACAGAAGGTTGATTGAAGAAGCTTAAAAGAAAAAGTAACTTTCTACAGAAGGTTGACTGAAAGTCAAACAGAAGGTTGACCGAAAGTCAACAGAAGGTTGACCAAAAGTCAACAGAAAGTTTGACTGAAGTCAAAAGAAGTTTGACTAACAAAACACCTTGGAAGTATAAGTTCAAAGTTAAGAAGGTTAAAGTGAAGGAAGAAACAATGTTCAGAAGGTTGCTGGAAACCATATCAAAATTATCCCAAACACATTAACTCTTCTTGAATGATCTTAAGGTGAATTAAATGAAGATTCCAAGTCATAAAATGTGCTGAAAGTTTGAATATAAAAGGAGGTAATGAATGATTATTCATATGGCACATTTAAGGTGTTTATTCATGCTAGGAAGCTTCAGAAGGTTGATTCAAATTAATTCCAGTCATCCAACGGATATAATTAAGCATGGTTGTAGAGTAGACTACTAGAGGAGTACAATGTCAGAAAAAGAAGGTTGAATGTGTCAGTTAAAGCATAAAGACAGACTTCAGAAGGTTCAAAAGCTGTCAACTTTTGTACCTTACTTAAAGTCACTCCTATGGACCAAAGGATACTCCAAAGAGTTCCATTCAAGTTTCTAACGACTCTATTCAACTCCATTCAAATTTCTAACACTATATTCGGTCTCCATGGCTATTTAAAGGCTGGAATTCGAAAGTTCAAGGCATGAGTTTGGGTTGGAACCTCTCATCTTTCAAGCTTCTCAAAGAAACATCCAACCTTCTCATCCCACACTCCAAGCTTCTAATGTAAAATTCTCGGGATTCTTTTAGTGAGTGTGTGTTAGCTTGATGAGCATCATTGTATACACTTTGTGTAATTTATTCTCAAGCTCTTAAACATCCCAAAACCCCAAAACCCTTATTGTAAACATTATCTTGTAAATATCTCACCAAACTACCTAGAAAGAAAGGTGAGTGTTAATGAGAAAATACAACATGTGTAGTGTTCTATCAAGCTACCTAAGGAGTAGGTGTGTTGATGAGAAACTACAATGTGTGTGTTGTTCTATTAAGCTACCTAGGATAGGTGAGTGTTGGTGGTGATTATACTTGATAAGGTGAATCTTAGGTAACTAGTGGAGAGTTTCTAAGAGAGTGGAAACAAATTTAGGCGTAGGCGTGTAAGAGTGCACTAGGTCATTGTGTGTGATCAAAGCTAGTGGTGGTGAAGTCTTTTGTGTGTTGATCAAAAGCAAGTGTAATGACTATTTGGAAAATAGTGGAAATACTCACGTGGACGTGGGGAGAGGAGTAGCTGTGTTTGGGTGAACCTCTATAACTCTCTTGTGTTATTTACTAGCTTTCCTTACTATCTTCTAACATGCTATAACATATTCACTGCTCCTCGGGTGTATCAAGAAATACGAAGCGCCAGCAAAGAAGCTGGACTGCGGCCCAGTCCACTCGTCGGCCCAAACACGCCGCTTGGAGCGCATTCTCGCCGGCCGAAAACTTCGCAGAAAGCGGTCGGACCTCGCGATATATACGCCATTCGCATATGGCATCGTGCACGTTCTCTAACCTTGTGCTATCTCGCCCGGCGACTCTCTCACTAGATCGTCGGAGTGTCTTTCCAGGTACCACCCGAGGTGCTCAGCGTGAAGCCAGGACCGGTCCTTTCACTCAACACTTCATTGGTCAAGGTACGATCAATTGGCGACCACAGTGGGAGGCCCGAGCGCTATCCTACTCCACTCATGGCTCCACGGGACCGGCCCCAGACGCGGGCCTCATCTCGCTCAACCTCCGGCAACATCCTCGCAAGAAGAAACCTCGGAGGGCGTAGCAGTAACGATTCATGAATCTCAAGGGAATCCGCGACAAGAACCCTCAGTGCAGGGTCGCGGACCGATCTTGGAGCAGGTGCGACCGTACGCTCCACCACCGCCCGAGTTGATTGAGGCAGGCATTGAAGAGCCATTGCCCGAGCATGTCACTTAGGCCGTTCTACAAATACTCCAAAGCAAGAATCAGGTGATCGCAGACAGAGACGCGCTCATCTCTCAGTATGAAAGAGGGTCGATTCCGGGCCGCTCGCGTGCGGAAGACGGAGAACCTCCGCCCATCACCGACCGTGCGCGCGAGACATCGCTCCCCTCTCGAAGGAGCATTTTTCGCCGGAGAGCACCACTCATCGTTCTCGGCAAGAAGACGGCAGGCGCATAGGTCGCCTCGGTAGAACGCGCGCAGACGCCGCTCGCTATCTTATGACGATTATGAGGATTCCGCCACGCTCACGACACCGCCGCCGCCCACAAGGTACTCGTCCAACGAGTCGTCCGGTTCACGTCGGTCGAGAAGCAAGTCTTGGGATTCTCGTGAAGAGCTTGAAGAATACAGGGATGGAAGAATTAGGGACGTTTCGCATCGGCCGAGAAGAGGTCAGAGCGAAAGACCCAGGAGACCTCCTCAACTTCCACCATCTGGCCCATCCGGAGGAATCTATGGAATGCCGGGCAACGAGGCCTGCCTCGCTATGCAACCCTTTGGGTCGAACGGCATTCAGAACGAGCACGGCCCATTTACTAGAGAAATCAGGCGTTACAGAATTCCGAGAGATTTGAGGAAGCCGCCTAACCTAAACAAATTCGATGGCCGTAGCGATCCAAACAAGCATCTCCGGTATTTTAATAATTACTGCTGTTACAGGGAGCTGGGACCGACCATGAAATGCAGGCTGTTCCCTCAGTCGTTGGACGGCCGAGCATTGGAGTGGTGGGAATCCCTTCGGCCCAACACCATATCATCGTGGGAAGACTTGATCAGAATCTTCTTGTCTCACTACACTGCAAATCGCTGCAAATATCGATTTGAAGAGCACTTGGATTCCATTGTTCAAGGGGATAATGAAACTCTGAGGCAGTACATCGACCGGTTTAACACTGAGGCCGAAGTCCGCTCGTGACTTGTCGACAAGGACAAGTTAAAATATCCAAGCGTGGTATTCGACCGGACCACCGGTTCGTAGAAGAATTCACTCTTAACCATCATCGAGGATCTCGCTTATTTCCTAACAAGCGGCAAACGCCCACATGGCGTATGAAGAGACTTTTAGTCGCAGGAAGGCCGCGTGCGGCGCGAGAAAGAAAGAAGAGCAGAGTAAGCCGCCTAAAGGGCATGAAGGTCGCCGAGACAACCGACCGGACTTCAGAGACAAGAAATTTGACCATCGTACTCGCCTGAATACCTCCATTGCACAGATCTACAGTGAATGCCAGAACAATGAATTCGTAGGAGTAAAGCGGCCCGATCCACTCGTGCTCAAGAAGGGGGCACGGCCGACCAAAAGGTACTGCCGTTACCACAAGAGCAAGGGTCATGATACTAACGACTATATGGCCCTCAAAGATGATATTGAAGAGCTCATTCAGAAAGGCAAGTTGGGAAAGTATGTGAGGTCGGAGGAAGTCGACCGACCTCAAGAGAAGCAGAAAGAAACTGATCCGGACAAAGGAAAGGGCGCTCTAGTTGTTTCAAGCGTCCAAGACAAAGACCGGTCTGAAGATCGAGACGCTCCACGGTCCAGAGGTCGCAACGTTGCAATGGTCATTCACGGTGGAAACCCGTTGGACCGTAGAGAATCAAATAAAGCCACAAAAAGAAAGTGGGACGAGCTCCTGATGGTCGGTTCAACATCAACAGTCCCACCTGTCTCGAATAGACCCCCCATCTCATTCGGAGATAGCGACCTCCACGATGGCAGGCCGAACATTTATGTTCCGTTGGTAATCAGAGCAGTTATGGCCAATACAGAAGTTCAGAGAATTCTGGTCGACCAGGGTAGCTCGACTGACATCATGTTTGAAGGCTTGATTGACAAGATCAAGGTTGATCGGAGCGAGATAATTCCCCAGGCCGAGCCTACCCCCCTAACGGGCTTCAATGGAGTGATCACCTACCCGTTGGGAACGATCGAACTCATGGTCACCTTTGGTGACGACACTGGAGATAGCACTTTGTACAGGACGGTCCGCACGACATTCCTCGTACTCCCCCTCAAATCATGCTATCAGTGTATCATTGGTAGGCCGACCCTGGGCAAGCTAGAGGCCGTGGCGTCAACAGTACATCTGAAGATGAAATTCTACAGCAAAGACGACCAGGTAGTTACCCTGGCGGCCGACCTAGAGGAAGCAAGACGGTGCCACGATCTGTATCAGCAAATTTGCGATGAGGTAGACCTTGGCCCAAATGTTCGAAGCACTGGTGAAGGCCATCAAGTCAACGCCACCGATTTGGATGCTCGCTATGATCCGCGGTGACCCGCAGGATAACGATGATGACTTAGCCCGAGAGCTGAAAAATAGGTTGAAAAGGCCAGAACCTCATGGAGAACTAATAGATGTGCAGTTGGGAGACGACCCAACAAAGATAGTTAAGCTCGGTAGCGACCTACCAGAGCAAGTAAAGCAAGACCTTGTGCAATGTTTGAGAGACTATGCTGACCTGTTCGCATGGCGTGCATCGACATGCCCGCATTCCTATCGAAGTAGTCCGCCATCAACTTTCGATCGATGAAGGGGGGCAAGCCGGTCGCTCAAAGAAGACGTACTCAGAACGAGGAAAAATCTCAAGCCACTGCAAAGGCCGTTGAGGACCTCATAAAGGCCAATTTCATAGAAGAAATCAAGTACACGACCTGGCTATCCAATGTCGTGTTGGTTAAAAAGAAGAATGGCAAATGGAGAATGTGTGTAGACTACACCGACCTAAATAAGGCATGCCCGAAGGATGCCTTCCCCGTGCCCAACATTGACAAATTGGTCGATGGTGCCTCGGGCTACAAATTATTGTCTTTTTTGGACGCTTACTCAGGATACAATCAGATCACGATGTATCCCCCCGATCGACACAAGACAGCCTTCATGACAGATCGGGGAAATTTTCAGTACAAGGGGATGCCTATCGGCCTGAAGAACGCTGGAGCGACCTACCAGCGAATGATGAACAAAATTTTCAAGAGGCAGATCGGTCGAATCTCAGAGGTGTACTTGGACGACATGATCATCAAAAGTGGGACCGATCCAGATCATGTGAACGACCTGAGGGAAATCTTTGAAGAAGCTAGGAAGAATTCACTCAGACTGAATCCTGAGAAGTGTACCTTTGGGGTGAGGGCCGGCAGATTTTTGGGCTTCCACCTAACTGAAAGAGGGATAGAAGCAAACCCTGAGAAATGTAGGGCGGTCGCCGATATGAGGCCGCCCAGTACCAAAAAAGAAATCCAACAGCTGAACGGGATGGTAGCAGCTCTGTCCAGATTCATACCAAAAGCGGCCTGCAAGTCGCTTCCACTGTTCAGACTCCTTAAGAAAGACGTAGACTTTGAGTGGACCGACCAGTGCCAGCGAGCATTGGACGAGTTGAAGGAAGCTTTGGTTAGCCCGCCAATTATGACCAAGCCGTTGCCGGGCGAGACGATGTATCTGTACTTGGCTATAACGGAAGAAGTTCTGAGTGCTGTGCTAGTCAGAGAGAACGATCTAAAACAGAATCCGGTCTACTTTATTAGTAAAGTACTGCAAGGGCCCGAGCTGAGGTACCAGAAAATAGAGAAGTTTGCTCTTGCACTCCTGATTGCTGCCCAAAGATTGAGACCCTACTTTGTGGCCCACCAGGTCGTGGTAAGGACCGATCAGCCAATCAGGCAAGTCCTCCATCGGCCAGATCTGGCGGGGCGAATGATAAAGTGGGCAGTGGAGCTCAGTGAATTTGGGATCAAATTTGAATCAAGATCGGCCGCAAAGGCGCAAGTATTGGCCGACTTCATAGCGAGAAATGACGCCGCTCTAGAAGATCAAGCGCAACGACACGGATTCTCCATGTCGATGGGTCGCCCAACAAAGAAAGGAAGTGGAGCAGCCTAATACTAGAAAATTTCAAGGCCCGGTGTGGAGGTGTCTTTGACTTTCGCTTTCCATACATCGAACAATCAGGCCGAGTATGAGGCGTGCATAGCCGGCCTGCAGCTCGCCAGGGACTTCAATGTCGACCGGGTTGAACTTCGATCGGACTCCTTGCTTGTTGTCTCGCAGATCAAAGAATTATATGATGCTAAGGACGACGTGCTGAAGAATTACCTAGCCGAGTAAGAGAGCTTCTCGCGATTCGACCGGCGAAGTGACTCATGTGCCTCGGACCGAAAATGTTCGAGCAGACATTCTATCAAAACTTGCAAGTACAAAGACCCCAGGGAATCACAGAAGCTTGATTCAGGAGACCCTAAATAGGCCGAGTGTGTCGACCAAGCCGAGCCAGCCGTTGGCGGTTACGTATCAATCCAGATTCAGATTGGATCGCTCCTATCCTGAGATACATTGTTGAAGGGAAGAACCGAAGCGATCCGAAGCAAGCAAAGTTGGTCGCTCAGAGCGACCAAGTATTCGGTAATAGAAGGAAAGTTATGCAGAAGAGGATTCTCCTCTCCATTGTTAAGGTGTCTTCACGTCGGTCCGGCTTCACCATGTGTTGAGGACATTCATGAAGGTGTTTGCGGAGTCACCGTGGTGCACGTTCCATAGCTAAGAAAGCTCTCGTGGCCGCTATTCTTCGCCGACCATGGACGAGGATGCTAAGAAGCTTGTTCGAAGTGCAAGAAATGTCAAGTACATGCCGATGTCCACATTGCACCATCCTCGTAATCGCAAAGTCTTGTCTCACCTTGGCCGTTACTTTGGTGGGGCATGGATCTGCTAGGCCCGTTTCACCGCTCCGAGCCGAGTCAAGTTCTTGATCGTGGCGGTAGATTATTTCACAAAGTGGATCGAGGCCGAGCCTCTTGCAACCATCACCTCGGCAAAAGTAAGCAAATTCTTCGGCCGGTGTGTGTTGGCCCGTTTTGGGATCCCTCAGCAACTAATAACTGACAACGGCACCGGTTCGCAGACAAAGGTTCGGAGAAATGTTGGCCGACTTTAGGGTAAAACAACGTTTCACCTCGGCCGAGCACCCTCGCATAAACGGCCAAGTAGGCGCCAACGAGTTATCTGCGTGGGTTGAGGCGAAGACTCGATGAAGCGAAAGAGGCGGGTCGAAGAGTCGCGATCCGTTCTATGGGCTTACAGGACAACCCCTCATTCAACGGCCGGGAGTCCCCTTCGATGGTATATGGGATCGATCTTTGTGAAACCCATAGAAATGGGCGAACTGAATTGGAGAACTTTGAATCCCCCTACAGTGGTTAACAACGACCGAGCCATACGAGAAGAGTTGGACACGTGGAAGAAGCTGCGCACCCAAGCATCATTAAGAGAGCAATTGATCAAATGTAAGGTCGCAGCCGAGATACAACGCCGAGTTCGAAGAGATTTTTCGGTCGCCACCGCCCCGAGACGCGCAGATGTGGGAAGCAAGAATGCTCGACAGTGGAAAGTCGCACCAAATTGGGAAGGTCCATACGGTGGTCATCAAGAAGACCGGAAAGGGGGCATACGAGCTGGAAACCATGGATGGGGTGACTATCCCCGTAACATGGAATGCGGAGAGAAACTCAGAAAGTATTACGTTTGAATGTAATGAACGATTTGAATGTAATGAACGACCGATCGATAAATGAAAAGCAGGCAGACGCTCTTTTTCCCACTGGGTTTTTTACTGAGGCCTGACCTTTAAAAGTATGATGTGTTATTTACTTTCTCGCAAGGAATGTATGCCCGGTCGCTCAAACATGCTCGTAGCAGAAGAGCGACCGAAGATTTATCAAACATAAACGGATCGTCGAAACGATCTAAATCGAGCGACCATCGAAATGGTCCCAACCGAGAGCCATCGAAATGGCCCAAGGGTTAGACAACCCGCAAACTTCAGGTCGTCGAAACGATCTGTAGCATGTGCCACCGAACCGGCACAAACGACGGTCACCGAGTTGACTCGAACGAGCGCCATCGAAAATGGCCCAAGGGTTAAGTAATAACCCATCGTAACAGGCCGTCGAAACGACCTACCTCGAGAGATCATCGAAATGGTCCCAACGAGTGCCATCGAAATGGCCCAACAATCAACGAGCGCTTTCGAAATAGCACGAAACGGTCGCCGAGCGGCCTATAAGTTCGAAAAAACTTAGACAAATAAATGTACAAAATACACAGACATAACAGCGCGAATTCAAGTAGATGAAATGAAAGAAAGTTAAAATATCATTACAAAATAGAGACGCCCGGTCGAAGCCGAGCGCCCAAATATCCGATCGTCAAGGCAAAGATTTAAATTGTCATGCCCGAAGGCAAACTAAACTATTACGTGTGACTCGCTCGCAGCGGGCTTCGTAAGAGAAGCGTGGGCGGGCGGACAACATTACCTGTTCATCAACTTGCTTGCTCAGCAAAGATGATCTTGTTGTCCGCCACATAATGAGCAGGATTTATCATCTTCTCATCAAAGTTGATCTTCAAATCTGCATTCAGTGCCCGCGCCTGAGCAAGAGCATTGTAGAACTGCTCGATCGCCGCCTCCCTACCGGCCTGGGCTACCATTTGGATTTTTGCCTCCAGCTCGGCCTTCTCGGCCTCCAGCCTGGCTTTATCCTTCTCTAGGGATTCAACGTCAGTCTTCAGAGTGGTCACCTGGCCAGCAAGTTCCTTGTTCCGCTTGGAGAGTTTGGCCCGGTCCTCCTCACCCTTCTGAAGAGCGTCTTTCTTGGCCTGGCAAGCTTGTCATATACATTGCGCCTCAGTCAAAGCCTTCTTCTTATCAGCACGAGCCCCTGCAAACAGAGATCGTCCAACTATTAGTCGGTCGATTTAAGACAAAAGAACTAACGGACTGGGAAAGTAAAGTACCTTCAGCTTCGGCCGCAAGCTCGGTCATGATTTTATCGATTCCCAAGCAGAGAGAAGCACAGACCTCCATTGGCTTCTTCCTGAACCACTCGAGTTCGACCTGTCCTAAACTCTCGAGCGAGAGAATAGGGATGTTGTCCTTAGCGGAATCCATGTTACGGTCGTCAAGCCTTACCCGCTTTGCGAGCGATCGTCGATCTGAGGGACGACCAACAACCGGCTTTTTTCCTTGGCTCTTGGGAGTGGGGGCACCTTTGAGGACGATTCAGGAACATCCCCTGGCCGAGGTCCTTCATATTTCTTGGCCCCTGGAATGGTAGCAGGTTTCAAAACTGACTCGAGCACCTCCCAGTTCTTACCGGCCATTCTTTCTGCAAAATACCGAGTCATGAGTTAGAAGAAAAGATTAACAGCAAAAATATAAAAGTAAAGTTCAAAAGCAAACCGATCTCGGCCCGGATCCGGCCCTCGAGCAAGACAAAGGGGACGGCAAGGTATGCCGCCCAGGGGTCCGGACGCATCATGCTCGCTAACGCCTTGATCATCTCCAAAGATTCCAGTCGGCCTCACCCAAATCTTTGTGAGTAGGTATAATCGCCGCCTCCCGCGAAGTGAGCCTCGTTCCACATGATTGGGAAGTAAGGGGATCAAGCATCCCGTCCGGTTGGACCTCGGATATGGCCTTACCGGCCTCCTCCTCGGTGGGAACGATCCAAAAAAATACCGACCTCTCCGTGCCGCTCCCAATGATTCTTGGTATGCCTTGAAGAACCGATGATGAGTTTTCTCGCATCTTAAAGGAGACACGCTCCTCTTCTCTTTATTAGCCTTCTCCCTGAGCCAGCTAAGCTCAAAGAGAGTAAAGAACAGCATGATCGACACCGGCCGACCCAACTTAGTCAAAAGGACTTCAAAGGTTTTCAGAAACGCCCATGCGTTAGGGTGGAGTTGAGAAGGGGCGACCCCGATGTGACGCAGGACGTCGCGTTGAAATTCAGTGAAAGGAGGGGTGATATTCATCCTCTCGAACACGAGCCGATACATCGTGAACTTAAGGTTGGCAGAGTAAGTTGCAATGTTTTCTCCGTCTTTCATGCCTCTCACCCTCCAGCCCGGCAACTCGTCGAAGCGGCTCCGCAGATCGGGCAAGGCAACATGGCCGACAGTAATGATACTCCTATGTGAGCGATGTAACACCCCCTTCTATTTAATTAATATTTGACTAACTAAAAATCAGAGTTTTTCAAATTTTGTCCACGCACCTCAAAGAGGGTGATACATTTCATCAAAACATCGTTAAAACATAATTAAAAATTCAAACGCATCTAGTGCGTGAAATGCATAACATAGCCACGTGGTTAAATCCTCAAAACCTGTTTAATGTTTACAGTAATCCAAAAATAGTTCATAGCAGCGGAAAAACAAAATTGAGTTCAACATACTCAATACAAAGTTTAATTCAGTTTAATCCATGACACGAAATAATAAATACTAAAACCCAAATCCCCGGTGTTACTAGATCAGAGCTGACACATAATCCCAATGGAGCCTAGACATCCTCACTCAAGATTATCACCGCATGTCGCCACGAGAGCAGCAACATAAAATGCTAGGGTGAGTCTCTTTACATAAATAATAACAAGTAAGATAAGCATTATAAGCGAGTAAAAGCACCTAGCAAGTAATAACCTCCACAAACAAGACATTTACCATTCAATTATAATGCTACGAACAACAATCACAATTTTAATTAAGTATCAACAAGCATTCCATGCATGTATGGGTTTATGCATGTGTGCAATATGCATGTGGATCCATCACCTTCGCTTTTTGCCCAATGGGCACCCTTCGCTTTGGCCAAGCCCCTTCGCTTTTTGGTGAAGCCCTTCGCTTTATGCATATGCTTTATGCGACACCATGACAATGCAACATACACAATCAATTACCACCAGTCATTGTCACATCACTCAAAACATCACTACAACACAACTCATCACTTTTGGCCGAAGCCCCTTCGCTTATTAACCTTCGCTTTGGCCAAGCCCACATCATTTATTAATTCAACACCTCAACATTAACTCACACTTTGTTGTCACTTCACCATACAATCTATTGATTAAATTAAGTCTCACTCATGGACTAAAACCCACCTAAGGCCCATTTTGACCCTCAACGGTTTAATTTAGTACCCAAGGGTTATTTCACACATTGTGATTAATTTGATATTTAGGAAATTAATTTGACATATTAGGATTAATTAGACACTAAGGGACTATTTTGTCACACCAAGGATTAATTTAATGCTTAGGGACTATTTTTGTCACACCAAGAATTAATTTAATGCTTAGGGACTATTTTGTCACACCCAACCGAAACACACACACTTCCACCCCACTCTAATTCAAGCAAATCATCCAACACCTAATAATTACATACTTTCCCTATTTAATTATATTAATTAGCATCTAATCATCTCCATATTATTTAACAATTCAACACTCACTTTAACAACACTCACTTAGGCATTTAATCAACATCATTAAATCACATATTCACATATTTCTTCACATTGAAGCATTTTATCAAACATATGGCATGCACATTTAACAACACATTTAATTCCAACATCAAGCATCATGGTATCACCAAATTAAATACAATTACAACACCCAACATAGAATTAACACAACTCCAACAATCAAATCATCCTAGAGCTATTCCACACATAACACATATCATACAAACTATTATAAACGTAAATGAGAATCCCTAACCTCCAAATTGTAGAAATCACCACAACAACTCACAAATCAAAGCTTTGAAGCAACAACCAAATCCCTAGCACCCAAATTCGAAGGTCAGCTCCCAAACCCTCTTTTAATCGGCTTCTATCCACAGCGTGGCATGCATCCATCTTTCAAGCTTGCTAGCTTCACTCAATGGGATAATGAGAGGAGAAAATGAGGATAATGACCTTGAGTGTTGTTCCTAAAGTTTGAATGGGCTGAAATTGTAAACGTTTCAGCTCCCACTTCTTCTCTCTCTCGACTTCTCTATCTCTCTCAACTCCCCTTCTCTTTTCTTTTTTGTTTTCTTTCTTTTCCCAATTGTAAGTCCCCTTCTTCCTCTCAATTCCATCCCTTTTAATTCTCATTTAACACTAGGCCCAATCAATTTGGGCCCTATTACTTACACCCACCTCCCCTCTTTACTACCACCACTTCTAATACTTAAACACCTCCTAACTAATAGAAATAAATCCCAACTTAATTATTCCACTTAATTAAATTAGACCCCTCATTTATTTACTACACCTCACTCTTTAAATAAATTGATTACCTTATTATTATTTAAATATGGCCAACTAACATATTACTTAATTAAATTAGTCATAATCACTTAATTAAGTAAATTAAATAATCACCTAAATAAATTAGTTAAATACTCACCTAATTAATTTTGGGGTGTTACAAGCGAAGGGTTTCTGATACCCAAGACATGTCAGATGGGTCTCGGGCTACGTCTGCTTGAACTTCGGCCGACCCATCGTTCGATCCTCCGTTTTTTACCTCTAGACCAGAGTAACTAGCTGCGGGCTGAACCACTTCTTCCTCGTGGACTTCTTCAGCTCGGCCACCCTCGGCCCCCACCATCTCTTCGTCCGTGACTGGGGCGGCACTCTGCACTTCGTCGTCATCAATGATCACCACGTCAACATCTTCTTCCTCTCCTTCCGCCCGAGATACGATGTTCTCCGGTGGTGGAGTGTTGCACGGCCGCTCATCGTAATGGACGGACCTAGAACCGAACTCTCTTCGAGCTAGCCGATCCTCGACCGTAAGAGTGGGAACTCGAGCTCAGATCGCGCCAAGAACCGCTTGAAGAACCAGAATCTTTGTCGCTCAAGACGGCAGACTCCTCCTCATGGGGATTGGGCTCGCTCGCCTACCTCGACATATATGTAGCAAAAGATTGGGACGGTTTACCGGGGATACGGGCGGTCAACTTCGTCCGTGGCATGCAAAAACACCTGTGATAAAGGGATCGAGTCAGGTCGATCGAGCGGAACACTCCTGAGAGGGGGCGATTTGGCCATCCCCCGACCTGACACCCCCTATCACGAGGCGTGGAAAAGTACAAAGGACATTCAAGTAAAAACTCAAGTTTAGAAAGTAAAAGTAGAGATCGATCCATACCTTGAGCAGATGTTGTGGATCGGTCGCGAGTAGACAGAAGCAGCTACGGATGCAAGTCGGCGGCAGACGAGTCGGTCGCTGGCAGAGCAATTCGTGAAAGTGTGAGAAATGGTCTCAGCTGAAGGGCTATTTATAGTACGGACCCATGGCGCGGAGGGGACCGGGAGACGAAGCGTCGCAACGTTTCATCTTCTCGCCAATGGTTGTCTCCAGACAACCTCGGAAACACCAAACGTCACGTCTTAAAAATCAGTGAAGACCAACCGTCACGACAGCCCGGCCGATGGTTGGCAAGCGGTCGACACCGTCCTATCGAGAAAGCAAACGGCCGCGTCCGTTTCGTCAAAATAACTTCACTCCTGGGGGCATCGATTCAAGCCTCAGCCCGCTCTTAAGCGACCTAGGCTTGGGGGGCAACTGTTCCTGGGTGTATCAGCAAATACGAAGCGCCAGCAAAGAATCGGACTGCGGGCCGGCCCGGCTCGTCGGCCCAAACACGCCGCTTGAGCGCATTTCGCCGCCTAAAAACCGCGCAAAGCGGTCGGACTCACAAGTATATATACGCCATTCGCATATGGCATCGTGCACGTTCTCTAACCTTGTGCTATCTGCCCGAGCGACCTCTCACTAGATCGTCGGAGTGTCTTTGCAGGTACCACCCGAGGTGCTCAGCGTGAAGCCAGGACCGGTCCTTTCACTCATTCAACGACCGGCCCACTTGACGAAACATCCACAACAACACTTCATTGGTCAAAGTACGATCATTCACCATTGTCCAAACTATGAGAAGGTTGATTTATTCAACCTTCTGAAAACGGTTTTTAACTAAGAACTTATAATCTATGATTTAATCTCAAAGTTAAAACCAACATATCTCTTACAAGCTATTATTCATGACTATCCCTCATCATTAAGAAGTTAGTATCCTATATTGATTATCTATTGTTACTAACCTTCTTCATTGAGTAGTTAGTGTTTTATATTGATCATCTATTGTTACTAACCTACTCAAGTATTTTATGCATAAAACATATATTGTTTTAAAAAAGCATTTATAGAAGCTTCAATCTGAAATGTTCTCATCCTCATAAGCTTCTCTACATTAAAGAGTTTATCCTTCACATATATTTCTTGGTAATATGTTCCTCAAGTTATCAAACACTAAATTACCATGCTCAACAAAAGGATAAAATTCATATGATGTACAAAATGTTTCTATGCATAAATACAACACAAGACTCATTAAGAATTGAACTTACTTAACTAGAGATGGTTCAATGCATGGAACCTACTCAAGAAGAGTATGTCTTGTGAAATTGTTTTAAGCTAACTATCTCATCTCCAAGTATCAACTTGAGAGGAAATTTTCTAAGTTGCAGGTTATAAATTTTCAAAGGGTCACAATTCAACCCCCCCTTCTTGTGACTCTATATGCCACTTCAATTGGTATCAGAGCACAGACTCTTAGGGTTGAACACACTTAACCGTGTGGAGAGATGAAGATTCTGGAAGAAGTGATGACCAACATTGGAGATGAAGAACATGTCTCAGAAGGTTGATTTACAAAGAGATGTGTGATATGCAGAAAACAATATTGATGAGGAAGAAGTTGACAAGGTGAGATAGATGGAAAATGAATATGCCATGATCAACAAGTAAGCCTGTTTTAATCTTTCTTTGAATACTCTATAAGCCATTAGAATGGGAAGCTATTAGAGATGAGTTTTCTCTAAATAGCAAAACATAGGAAAGATAAAAGGGTTTTTAGCTACTAACTTGAAAAGTCATCATAAATCCTTTTTCTCTCAAAGCAAAACAAAAATTGCCACAAGGTACTATTTTATAAGCTACTTTTCAAAATCTCACAATACCCGTCTTTGACAATTTAAAAGAGAAATGTGAAAGTCAAAATGATATGTTGTCTTGCTTGTTCTAACATACAAAGGGATGAACCACATGCTTTACATATTGATAAAGTACTAGTAGGTATTTGTTGCATACTAGTCAAAAAGTAAATGTGGAGAAAACCTATAGTGAATAACAACCCACTTGTATGAATTCTTCCAACTTATATTTTGTTGCTTTCTTGATCCTTACATAGTGTACTAAAAGGAATGAGAAATTTAAATCCTTTTTCTTTTTGGATTTTTCTAAAGCAACCTATTATGATAAAAAGTGGTTGAGAGTTGTGTTTTGCAAGAATAAAAAATCTTGCATTATATTCGCAAACATAAGAAAAATGTTTGAGAATGAAAACCAGTGGAGTTTTTGAAATTTGGTGAAGCTTAACATATTGTGCTTTCAAGAAAATCTTTTCTCTTTGGCTTCCAAAATTTCTGTCATTCATTCACAACTCTGAGCATAGTTCTTCAAGACAAGCCAACAATAACGTATTGAAAAGAGACCACACAAAGCATCATACAAATGATGCAGCCACTGTACAAGAGAGATGTCAAGGTAACCTTCATGACAGAATGAATAAAGTTCTGTTTACAAAATGAAAATTCATGAAGGAGCCACATGGATCGAGTCATGTGACAAAGTCAGAACCAATGAACTCAAAATCTTGGAAAGCTCGCACTCTACTAAGAATGATCATTACAATGCTTGCCAAGATCCATGAGGTTGCAAAAATGTGGTGAGTTTCATGACAACATGATAGTTAGTGAGGTAAGAGCATTAGAATTTTACATGAAATTTTAATTGTCTATTATCTTACTCATTGGCTGGCCTTTACATGTTTTATTCATATGCCAAGAAAATATCATGAATGTCTAAGGGCTAGAAATATGTGATTTATGCAACAAAGGTTATATGCCCCAAACAAATCAAGTTTCGGAAAAATATCATTCATATGTATCATCCTTCTTTTTCAGAAACTTGGTAAAAACTTATTGGCTAAACCACATTTATCTCTTGTTACAAAGCAACAAGTCTTATACTTATTTCTTACATGATTAAAATGACTTTCATATGAAATAAAGTTCATGATGCATTAATATCTCTGTACATCTTTTAAAATAAAAAATTGGATATTGATATGCACGTGTTCTTGAAAAATGGCTCTTTGATAAGAAATATTCTCTTTACACTAATGCATAATGTTATCTGAAAAATTGTGCTTTCTAAGATACTAACTCATTCTTTTAAAAAGGAAATTGAATTTTGGGAAAACAAGAAATTGAGTTGAGTATTAACTTGGAAGTTTTTGACAAACAATCTTTATGCATAAAAATGTTCAAAGTGGTTATAATGGGTGATAAGTGCTTAGACAAAAGGAGAAAATGTACACATATTTTCCTACAGTATGTTTCACAATTATTTGTCAATGATGTATGTTCAAACTGTAATATCTTGGTTGAGACTTTATTATGTTACCATGTGAGCAAAAATGGCTAGAGAAGGTACATTAACCTATAAGGACCCAAAAGGAATGGGTACCAAAATCATTTCTGTTTTGTGATGTAGGAATACTCATTGGATGATAAAAGGAGAAGAAAATGCCTCTTGGGAGTTGATAATAAGGAGATAAAGACCAACTCATACAACTCAAAAGATGCTCAGAAGTTTAATTTGAAACTTCATGATAGTACACACATTATGAGATGATGAATGATGAATCTGATAAAATCGTGTTGGAAGGACTGAAATTCTTCCTTGGGCTTCAATATGAGAGGATCCAAGAAGCAGAGAAAATTCATAAAGAAACTTGGAACCATCTCAAAAGGGAGAGGGATTGTAGTGTGCCAAAACCAGATTTCATTATCCCCTCAACCTTCTGCAGATATTGATAAGCTTCTGTAGAATTGAAGAAGCTTCTGCAGATTTGAAGAAGCTTGATCCGAAGCTTCTCAAAGATGAAAAGTTTGCTCTAAAAGAGATTTCAGCAAAGAAATTCAAAGTCCATCTAACATACAAGTGATTGGAAGCTGAAAGTACTATGATGATATATGAATGAGCATGAATTGATGATACTACAAAGTCTTTGAGGATGCTCTTATCATAAGAAGTCTTCAGAAGGAAAGTCATTAAAGGAGGTATACTCAATCTCATCATAATTTTATTTTGATATATATGAATTATGTGTGAATATATGATATGATAAGATTGATTGTTTGTTCCTAATCCATGCTAAAATGATTAATGCATTATATGATCTTAAAAGCTTAATTGTATGCATCACTGTTTACTTTGAACTTGAATGTGCATGTGCCTAGTTCTACATAAAATATGTTTGCACAGTCTCTAGTTCTAAGTTTCTCATACTAATATAGTGATCATAATCAAATTTGCAATTCAGTTGATAATTGATATTATTGCATGATGCTTTAAGCCTTATGAACACATGTTACAAACCTATTTAAAATGAAGTGTTCTTTAAAAAGTGTTAGATAAGATGTTGCAATGTCAAGTGTCATTCTTTGCAGAAATATAGACTCACATACTATATTAATATCTATGATGTGGTGCTAAATGTTATATGTGTTAATATTTTGAAGTGCAAATTGATCCCCATCATGTTTAAAATAACAAATGTTCTAATAACTCTTATGAATAATTCAATGATTGAAAGAATGTTGTTCTACAACCTTTGATTCTAAACATTTCATATTGCTATAACTTTCATGAACCTTTTTTGGATATATGGTTTGTTGTCTTAAATAGCTTCATTGAGTTGTAGGCCTGGTAAAAACTTTTCAATAGTCAATGTGAATTGAATCTTTCAAAGTGTTAGACCATTTGATGCATTGTTGAGTCCCATGTAAATCATGTCTTACAAAGATGCACCTATTGTTTATCATGAAATTTCTTTTGGTGTATAAAATGGGTGAAAAAGTTTTCAGATCATCAGTATAAAATTAACATCTTTCAAAGCAAGTTTTCAAATGTGCACTAATCATATTATTGTCAAATTCTGATATGTGCTTTCTAAAAACATGTTCCTATGAAAATCTTTTAAAGTAAGGAGTTATTTTCTCAAAACTGAAATGTGATTAACTTAATATCTTGAGAAAGAAAAATGACAAAGCCTCATGTTGATCATTTAATCTAAGTCATATTATATCCTTTATCAAATCTGATTTTGGTGCATATTTAATGATTATATCTGGTTTTCAAAAGCCTCATGTGCACTTATAAATCTAAAGACAAAATATTGAGAGAATCAAAGCTTAATTTGCATATCTTGAGAAACATATACTTTATTTGATGCCTAACTCTAGGAATATGATATTGGTTTTACAAAAATTTGAGATTCTGATATTATGTTTACAAAATATCCTTCTTCAACATGTTCTATATTGATGTCCAATCATTGGACTTAAGATTGGAAGGTTTTCAAAAATTGATTCTCATTTTTGTTTCTCCATGCAAAATTGATTGCTTTCTTGAAAATGTTTGATATTAAATGAGCACTAAGTGCTAAATCATTTTATGAAAAATGAAACTTCTCACAAATGCTTTTGAATATTTATTTAACACATTCTAAACAAGAAAGATCTGTTTTGAAATAATTATATGATAATCTTGTTTCACTTTCATAGTCTCCACTCAAAAATAGATATGTGAGCTCCATATAGCATATGAATGCATGTTTCTGCAAAATGAGTCTTGATTGCTGCATAATCTTGTTGTGATATATGTTTTAATAGTGTTTTTAAACAATGAAACTAGTGAAAATAGAATCTATGATATATCACAAACTCTGACTACTTTGAGTAAGCTTAAGAATGTGCATTATGTTCACTTGAGTGATTGCAGAAATTTGAAAGAGTGTATAGTTTTAATTTTAGCTATCACTATCATGCATTATGCTTTAAATGACTTTATAGAACTAAGTATGGTAAATTGGTTATCCCCCATTGTTTATATCCAAGGGATTATTGCCATATATGGGTTGAGGAAAAATAAAATAAAATGTCCTATATATTGTTTTCTTCTAAGGCAAGAGGGTTGGTAAAGAATTTTATATTCATTGAACCCTATACAAAATGTATTATAAGAGGTTTTCCTCTTATATATAAAAGGCTTTTCTTCAAAGCCTAATAATGAGAGTAATAATAAGGGAAGAGATGCTTCTAAAGATAGGAGAATAATGATCCTTGAAAACCCAAAGGGAGAGTTTTTGAACTAAAAAAAGGTATATGTTCTTCAATGTCTAAACATGCTAAGTTCAAATATCTTTATCTATTCCTTGTGAATCAAAAGAATGTGATGAATTACTTGATACAGTTATATTGCTTCTAATTTCTATGATTTCTTATGTCTACATTGCAATATTAACTAATATCTTTTCTCACATTGATTATGCTTACCATGTTAAATGCAAACTACTTGAGTTTGATATGTTGATCCACCTCCTCTAATTCTTTTTGATAGATGTCAAAAGGGGAGAATAAAAAGATAGATATAATAATATAGAATGTTGCTAATTAACTGAAGCATAAGTTTAGGGGAGTTTAAACTCCATGCATAAGTTCAGGGGGAGCTTAATTTGATAGTAACTCAACAATTTGATAGTAACTCAACATTCTTGCATGTATTATTATATCCATCCAGAAAACTTAAAGATTTGTTCTTAAAGGTTTGTCATCATCAAAAAGGGGGAGATTGTTGAGATAAAATCCTTTTTGATATATGGTTTTAATGATAACAAACCTTATGAACTAAAGCTTAAGTATTCTGAATGGTGCTCTACTAATGGGTGTCTTGAGTTTGTTGAAAAGAACAGGTTTCTTTCAAGTGGACATGCTAGAAGCAAATTAGATCAATCCATTGCATGTCATTCTCAACAAATTGAAGAATCAGAGTAGCGCCAACAAAGTTACAAGAATAGTAATGCAAGCTTCATGAAGACATATTATCTTTACTATTACAATGTGTGGGACTAGGAAATTCACAAAGAGAAAAGAGAAGACATTAGGCAATCAAAGTAAATGCAAATCATCTAAGTGAAATCCTATCAAGAGAGTCCTAATAACCTAATGACTAGATGGATCAAAGGTTTCTACAAATCTCTACAAAGGAGATTCTCATAGTCATTAATCAGGTTATATTCTACCAAATGCTCTCTTACTCAAAGGTTCAAAAGCTTATCAAGAAGCATATCAAAGAGCAAGACTAAAACATGCAAAAAGTCAAGGGTAGAAATAAACATAAGAAGGTTCACATATGAGAAGGTTCAATAGTTAAAGAAGGTTAAAATAGTTGAGAAAGTTCAAAGATAAGAAGGTTCAAATAAGCAACCTACTCTAGGAAACTTCAACAACTAAAGAACAATCACTCTCATTGATGAACTGAAGAAGAGGTACTCAATGATTTTTCCTAAAAGCATCAAAGTTTATTGGGTTGAGGAATAATCATTTGAGAAAGTTTGACTAAGTCAATGAAGGTTTGACAAAGTCAAGAGAAGGTATTAGAAAAGAGAAGGTAATAAATGATTCTTCCTAAGAGCATCAAAGTTCATTTATTTAAGGAATAATCATTTGAGAAGGTTTAACCAAGCCAAGACTTAGCAAACTAAGGCTCTACCATGGTCTACAATATTGGTATATTATAAAGGTAGAAAAGCCTTGAGAAGGTTAACTCATGAGAAGCTTAAAAAATAAAGTCAATAGAAGGTTTGACTTTTCTACAGAAGGTTGACTGAAAGTCAAACAAAAGGTTGACTAAAAGTCAACACAAGGTTGACCAATAGTCAACGAAAGTTTGATTGAAGTCAACGAAGGTTGACCTATTCCATAAAGAGAGTATGAAGGTTGATTGAAGAAGCTTAAAAGAGAAAAGTAACTTTTCTGAAGGTTGGTAGAAAGTCAACGGAAGGTTGACCAAAAGTCAACGAAGGTTGACCAAAAGTCAACAGAAAGTTTGACTGAAGTCAAAAGAAGTTTGACTAACAAAACACCTTGGAAGTATAAGTTCAAAGTTAAGAAGGTTAAAGTGAAGGAAGAAACAATGTTCGAAAGGTCTTTGGAAACCATATCAAAATTATCCCAAACACATTAACTCTTCTTGAATGATCTTAAGGTGAATTAAATGAAGATTCCAAGTCATAAAATGTTTGAAAGTTTGAATATAAAAGGAGGTAATGAATGATTATTCATATGGCACATTTAAGGTGTTTATTCATGCTAGGAAGCTTGAAGGTTGATTCAAATTAATTCCAGTGTCCAATGATATAATGAAGCATGGTTGTAGAGTAGACTACTAGAGGAGTACAATGTCGAGAAAAAGAAGGTTGAATGTGTCGGTTAAAGCATAAAGACAGACTTGAAGGTTCAAAAGTCATCAACTTTTGTACCTTACTTAAAGTCACTCCTATGGACCAAAGGATACTCCAAAGAGTTCCATTCAAGTTTCTAACGACTCTATTCAACTCCATTCAAATTTCTAATGACTATATTCGGTCTCCATGGCTATTTAAAGGCTGGAATTGAAAGTTCAAGGCATGAGTTTGGGTTGGAACCTCTCATCTTTCAAGCTTCTCAAAGAAACATCCAACCTTCTCATCCCACACTCCAAGCTTCTAATGTAAAATTCTCGGGATTCTTTTTAGTGAGTGTGTGTTAGCTTGATGAGCATCATTGTATACACTTTGTGTAATTTATTCTCAAGCTCTTAAACATCCCAAAACCCCAAAACCCTTATTGTAAACATTATCTTGTAAATATCTCACCAAACTACCTAGAAAGAAAGGTGAGTGTTAATGAGAAAATACAACATGTGTAGTGTTCTATCAAGCTACCTAAGGAGTAGGTGAGTGTTGATGAGAAACTACAATGTGTGTGTTGTTCTATTAAGCTACCTAGGATAGGTGAGTGTTGGTGGTGATTATACTTGATAAGGTGAATCTTAGGTAACTAGTGGAGAGTTTCTAAGAGAGTGGAAACAGCTAGGCGTAGCTGTGTAAGAGTGCACTAGGCTGTTGTGTGTGATCAAAGCTAGTGGTGGTGAAGTCTTTTGTGTGTTGATCAAAAGCAAGTGTAATGACTATTTGGAAAATAGTGGAAATACTCACGTGGACGTGGGAGAGGAGTAGCTGTGTTTGGGTGAACCTCTATAACTCTACTGTGTTATTTACTAGCTTTCCTTACTATCTTCTAACATGCTATAACATATTCACCATTGTCCAAACTATGAGAAGGTTGATTTATTCAACCTTCTGAAAACGGTTTTTAACTAAGAACTTATAATCTATGATTTAATCTCAAAGTTAAAACCAACATATCTCTTACAAGCTATTATTCATGACTATCCCTCATCATTAAGAAGTTAGTATCCTATATTGATTATCTATTGTTACTAACCTTCTTCATTGAGTAGTTAGTGTTTTATATTGATCATCTATTGTTACTAACCTACTCAAGTATTTTATGCATAAAACATATCTTTGTTTTAAAAAGCATTTATAGAAGCTTCAATCAAATGTTCTCATCCTCATAAGCTTCTCTACATTAAAGAGTTTATCCTTCACATATATATTTCTTGGTAATATGTTCCTCAAGTTATCAAACACTAAATTACCATGTTCAACAAAAGGATAAAATTCATATGATGTACAAAATGTTTCTATGCATAAATACAACACAAGACTCATTAAGAATTGAACTTACTTAACTAGAGATGGTTCAATGCATGGAACCTACTCAAGAAGAGTATGTCTTGTGAAATTGTTTTAAGCTAACTATCTCATCTCCAAGTATCAACTTGAGAGGAAATTTTCTAAGTTGCAGGTTATAAATTTTCAAAGGGTCACAATTCAACCCCCCCTTCTTGTGACTCTATATGCCACTTCAATGACTAGAGCTAATGTGGAGGAGAATTTGGAGGATACCATGAATAGGTTTCTTGATGGTCTAAACGAAGATATAATGGAGGAAGTTGAGCGTCACCATTTTGTAACAATTGAAGATCTTCTCCACCAAGCCATTAAGGTGGAAAGAAAATTTCAAGTAAAGACGGCCTCTAAGAAACCCCCTTCAAATCACCACTCTTCAAGTTGGAAGAACAATTCCAAGAAGGAGGGGTCTCCACCGGAAATACATGATGTTGCAACCTCCAAGGGTAAAGGTACGAATTCTAACTTTTCTTCTTTAGACTCTAAGTTAAAGAACATGAAGTGCTTTAAATGTTTGAAGTATGGACACATTGCATTAAATTGTCCAGCTAAGAGAATTATGCTCCAAAGGGAGAATGGGTGCATTGATTCACATGAGAGTGAATGTAAGGAAAATCCTCAAGAGGGAGATTTGCTCATGGTTAGTAAACTTTTTGGAGTCTATGAGAAAGATGAGAATGATTCACATAGAAATAATATTTTCCAAACTAGGTGTCTCATTCTAGGAAATATATGTTCTTTCATAGTTGATGGAGGTAGTTGTGCAAATGTTGCTAGCACTAGGTTAGTGTCAAAGCTTAATCTTAAAACTACTCCACATCCTAATCCATATAAAGTGCAATGGTTAAGCAATCATGGAGGATTAGAGATAAATAGACAAGTCAATATATCATTTTCCATTGATAAATATTGTGATGAGATTCTATGTGATGTAGCACCGATGGAGGCTAGCCACATATTCACTAGTGCAGAAAAGACTTTTTGTATCGGTTGTTTTGCACTTTTAGTATCGGTTATCTGTCGATACTAATTCGACCGATACTAAATGTCTGACATTTAGTATCGGTTAAATAACCGATACTAAATGTCACTTTTAGTATCGGATTTTCAAAAAACCGATACTAAATGACGTTTTTTTGGTGATTTTTATGTCTTGAAAACGTACATTTAGTATCGGTTATTTAAATAACCGATACTAAATGTCACTTTTAGTATCGGTTATTTAAATAACCGATACTAAATGTCTTTTCAACATTGTGTTTCTTTGTCTAAAAATTGACATTTAGTATCGGTTATTTAAATAATCGATACTAAAAGTGACATTTAGTATCGCTTATTTAAATAGCCGATACTAAATGTCACTTTAACATTGTGTTTCTTTGTCTAAAAGATGACATTTAGTATCGGTTTTTAAATAACCGATACTAAAAGTGACATTTAGTATCGGTTATTTAAATAACCGATACTAATAGTGTTTTCAACATTTTAAGCAATCTCTCACACTATTAATGCACGAGTTCCTTCACACACTATTAAAAGTCGCAACATGCGGCACATTTTCTTTCATTCAACCTCAAATCAATTAGTAGTTTAGTAGAAATAAATAAATAGCCATAACCTAAATTATTTCATTCTTATTGTATTCTTTTATGCGATGTTCATATACCCCCATAACAAAAGAGGTCAATTAGCCATAACAGCGTCTATACAAATAGCACTATAACACGTATAAATAGGCTAAATTATATCCATTCATTGTCATATCTTAAGACTCTATTTACAAGTCAAAAGTTTTCATAGTCAATATTATTCTTCAACTTTTGTCCTTGTATTCTCTTTAATTTCTACCATCTTATGCGGGTATAGCTTAATTTGAAAATATCATTGAAGCTATTTTGATCAAACAAAAATATCCGTAAGAGACAAGTGGTTCGAAAACAAAACGATGTGAGTTTAATTCAAAGGAAAAAAACACTAAACATTAAACTATATCCTCATATAAAGAAGGAAAAATATTACGAAAAGTGATGATAGAGTTATACCTCAGACACACTCAGTTCAAGACGAAACTTTGGGCCATCATAGTGGTGAAGAATTGGTCTAAAGGAATCATCTTCCAGTGGCTCACAAACTTTTCTAGTGATCACTTGTACCTACAATGCAACCATCATGTGTGTAAATTCATAAGCTTCGACAGACTAAAACAAATAAACATAACAAGTTGGAATTTGGAGATGATACCTGAGCAGGGAAGCGAGATTCACAGGCACTTCTTGTCCTCCCAAGCCGTTGGATCAATGTTAGATCCTCCAAAACTTGCAGCCTGAACAAACAAAATTGTAAATGGAAGTGATTGCTTCCTATAGCAAGGTAAATACAAAACAAGTACTATTCTATTAGAATAATCAAAAACAATCCGAAGAGTACTTAAAATGAAAAAGCAACATTAACTTCTTAATGATACAATAGTGTGAGCTCCAACCAATCTTATGTTTTGAAAACTACCTACCTGCACGGGTAGTGCAACACCAAGAAGAGTTTTAATGTCAAGTACAATACTCGAATTACCATCCCATTGAATTTCTAGCTTCATTGTAATACCATCAATTGGTATAGAGCTCTTAAAATAGGAAAATGAGCAAGCAGCAGCTGGTGGCACAAAAAATGAGATGAAAATACATTAATAACCTTGCAAAAATACATTAATAGACTCACCATCAATTGGTGTCTAGCTGAAAGTATAAAGCTCATTCAAAAATAATTCAGAGCATATTAATAAAAAGTTACTGTAATTGTAACTCTCCCAAAGAAATAAATATACCTAGTGATATATCTAAGCCCAAAACAAGACAAGTAATGTATAAGTAGAGAAAAACAAAAGACCATGAATTTCCATTAGCACCTGCTCCAAAGTCTATAATGATGATATGATAAGAGGACAGAACATGATTGGAAACATTCTTAATTTCTTAATTTCCTTAGTGCTGAATTCTGGTATTTGAGATTTGAGAACAGGGAATTACCTTTGGTCTAATTGCAAAAACACTTCTGTACAAACCAAAAAGAATTGCCCTCGCTGCAAATATAAGAATAAAAGATAACATAAGCTAGTAGATGTGTTTATACTATATGATTCACATGTCTTACATGCATTGACAACAAAATTCATCAAGTGAAAAACCTTCTGAGTTGTCTATCCATATTCAGTTCCCTCATTTGGGATAAGGGAAAAACCAAGTCAAAAAGTAAGGTAAGTTAAGCAGTATGAAATAGTGACATGTTATTAATCTCATCCATAACTATCATTGCAAACTGAAGTACTGAACGATTAAGAGATATTTTAGATCAAAGGAAATGCAATAAGAACCTTAGCCTTTGGGATCCCCCGACCTTCTTCGTCATCCTTAGCATCAATAGTGGATGTCATTATACCTACAATGTACCCACAGGAAAAGCAATTCTACAGAAATATTTGGCAAAATGAGAGAAGTGATCAATCTGCAGAATAATAAATACAGATTGCATAACAACAAAAATACTAATTTCCAAATCAATCTGCAGAATAAGGATTTATTGTTGCAAGTTCAAACAATAGAAGAGAAGTAAGTTCACTATTGACAAAAATACCAGACCTTGCGTGACAAAGTAATCTTCAATTTAGTTTGAACTTATAATCAAACATGGAAAGCTGTAGACTCAAAATTGATCTGCCAAATTGTTGAAACAAAGCATTATAGGTTTCAATGAAGATACTAAACTCAATAGAGACTTCTTTTGAAAGAAATCACATAGTTAAAAATTAAATGAGAGTTTCTTGTCTACGGAGTACCCTCTCTAAGAGCAATAAGAAGGTCAACAATGGATTCAACAAACTTGAGAGCAAGTCTAGAGTAGGAGAAGCTGATCGAGTAGGGACGTGACTCACCGTAAAACCTCTTCTAACTCAGCGTTAGGAATGATCGCCCTTGATTGATGTTGATAGGTACTACAACAAGGGCACTAAGGCTTCCTTTATCCTTGCATTGATGGTTAAGGTTGTTTAGACAAAAGGTCCCACCTTGACTTTGGCCAGACATGTGAGAAAATAAGGTTTCAAGACCAAGAACATTGAGGTTTTGAAATCATGTCATAGACCAACTCTTCCAAAAGCTTAGTCTATTAGACAAAGCCTCATGAATGATTTTATAGAAACATGAATACAATCTCTAATTTTAGAAACTAGGAAAGCAGAAAATAATTCATATTCACAACATATACATATGAAACCATGATTATTACCATG
The DNA here is from genome assembly GCA_020916435.1 of Oxytropis ochrocephala. Classification (NCBI taxonomy): domain Eukaryota; kingdom Viridiplantae; phylum Streptophyta; class Magnoliopsida; order Fabales; family Fabaceae; genus Oxytropis; species Oxytropis ochrocephala. The sequence continues at coordinate 69,514,033 of CM037093.1, read as the reverse complement.
TTGAGAGAAGCCCAAATTATTCCACATGCAACTCTTTACTTTCCAAAGAAAGATCATAAAAATAATTATAACTAACCAATTAACTAAAGAAGTGTATGTATGCGAAAGTGTTAGTGAGCGAGAGAGAAAAAGAACATCCAAAATTCCTTGATTCATACAAGCTCATCATTCCAATTATCGATAGAAGTTTTATATTTTATGGTCCAATAGTTAAACTTGAATATAACCCAAGTAAGGGCAGAAATTTAGATTTTATAGCTAAGAATGATAACAACCGCACGTGCATGGATCAATCAATATAAAGAAATGTTGGAGATGCATAAAACAACATGAAGAACACAAGAATATTTTTTTGTTATCAAGAAGAACACAAAAATATAAAAACAAGTAAAAGATAAAAGGACATAGAGAAACTTAAACACACCGAAAGGACTAAGAAATTATCGCGTACAAAAATCAATTTAAAACACGAGGTATTAGCTTGTGAGATACAAAAATGTACAAGAAGCATACAAGTAATCACCTTATCGCATTCAAAGTAACATTCTTTTCAAGATTTCCCAGGCATAACTTGCATGTAGGCATGCAATCTTCTGCAGGATCTAATGAATCATTCTAACAAACTTGTTTCTCGGCACTTTCTGTCATTTTGAGCCTATCATCAAAAAAAGATGAAACGTCATGCAGTATAAGACAAAAGCAAACAAAAGGCATGCACATTAAAAGATGAAAACATTTCTCATACTGTTGGGGTAGGGTGAGGTTAACCTCCTCGCTTTTATTAATATGAGAAGACGAAGATTGCCCCATTATCCCGCCACAAGCATGAGAAAAATACACCGAGAAAATGCGGTACTAAGTGAGCATCACTCAATAAAACATGAAATAAAGCAAAATCTGCATTCATGATTTTCAAGAATTTGTAATAATTAAAATGCAGATAGATGCTTCATGAGATTTGAGTAGGAAAATATAACAAAGGGATGGAGGCAACTAGACAAGAGTCCTTGTTTGATTTTGGAGCAAATCATTTAAGTAAAACTTTTCACGTGTATTGGCTCCATTGAAAAGAGGGAAAAAAAGCGGCTACTTGTGAAACGAGGCAATACTAGATAGGTACCAAACCTTCATCATCACTTCGGATCCGCAACATCACCCCGCAAACCCACACCTCACCTAATAAACATTTCATCAAACACCAAAGAGGCATGCCTCAAACTGAACTTTGAATCGTTGCATAACCCAAGCACCATAGTGGCATTACTCAAACTCAATCCTTGTCAAACATAAACACCCTTGGTTCCTATCAAAGACAACAATCGGTTGTGTTTTTATCCTCACAATAACAATCAATAGAAAAATGGAGAATAGAGTACATCGGTTGTGATATCCCTCTAAAAATGGTGACACCGCCGCAGACCTTAGATCTTTGTCGGATGTAGCACACCCTCCCTCTTCTCACTTTAATCTTCTTTCCAGATCTGCTATTTTTTTATTGCATCCACAACATATATGTTGCTCTCAACTTGAAAACAAGCATAAAGCAGAAGATGGAGATGAAAAGCGAGCAGATCTACAACATAAAAGCAAGAGAGTTGTCTTCGTTGTTGCAACGGCGAGAGCGTTGAGTTGAGCGACAAACCGAGAGTGAGAGAGCACCGCCGAGAGACGCCGTTGAGTTGTACTTCGTCGTTATGAGCGAGACGCCGAGAGTAGAAACGAGAGGCGACGAGACGAGGAAGAGAAGAACGGAGACGACGAAGAGGTATGCAGAGCGACGCGAGTGAGTGCGAGAGAGAGTGAGCGAGTCGTGAGTGAGTGCAGAGAGAGAGAGACCGAGAGAAGGAGAACGCGTTTTGGAAAATTAGATGGGACCTTTAGTATCGGTTGTTTAAACAACCGATACTAAATGTGTTAGAGACACACATTTAGTATCGGTTGTTTAAAAACCCGATACTAAATGTGTTAGAGACACACATTTAGTATCGGTTGTTTAAACAACCGATACTAAATGTAAGCGTGAAAATTGAAAACTTCAATTTAATTTCAAAATTGCCACCGCGTCTACATTTAGTATCGGTTGTTTAAACAACCGATACTAAATGGTGCTGTCTAAAGTCATTTTTGCACTAGTGATTGCTTGGGAGACCTTGGCAATTTGATAGGAAAGTTAGTCATGATGGTGAATCCAACATATATACTTTTGTTCACAATAGAATCAAATTCAATCTTCACCCTCTTAGTCCACACAAGGCTAAAGAAGACATGTTGGCTTTGAAACTTAAAATAGAAAGAAGTGTGCTAAAAGAGAGGCAAATAGAGAAAATAAAAGCAATGAAAAGAAAGAAGTAGGGAATAGTAACAATCTATTGAAAAGGGAGATTGAGGTCAATAGAGCATTGTTGGTAAGACCTATGCTTAAACTTGAAGTTCCATTTCACTATTTGTGTTCTTATGCTAACAATTTTCCTAGTGTTGTTGATCTATTTTGAGCATGCATAGGGGTGTCTATTCAAGAGAGGTGCCCCATGGTTTGGTGCCTTATGGTGCTATTCCTAATTTGCAAGTTTCCAAGGGAAGCAATATGCGTGAAGAGGTTAATTCCAATAAAGTTTCTTTTGGGTTGATTCCTTGCACAAGTGTAAAATCAATTAACCATTCTAAGTTCATGATGAACAAAATTTGTTTTGAATTTCTTAAGTCATGCTTTTCCCGTGTGCTTGAAAATCTTGCAAATTTGATTATGGAATGGTTTAACATGTGTCTATTGCAAAGTTTGAAAATGAGAGTCCTCAAGTGGGGTCAATTTTTACTCCAACCTTTATAGGAGAAAGACACAATGTTGTTATTTCAATGTTCAAGCAAAGAAAAGTAAATTTGTTTATCGGTATCTACTCCAAAAGGTATAAATTTCTTCCTATCTTTTACTTTTCATTGTCTACTTTTGCATGGAGTTGGATGTTGCTTATATTTGTCAAATGTATTTATTTTTCCCAATTTCCATTTGATCCCGGAGGTATGTTGATATTGATTTGTGTTTTTCTTTATTTATGTAGGACACAACGGAAATCAAATTCGAGGTCAAATTTCTTCAAGAAGGAGAGAATGTTATGGACACAAAGAGCATGGAGATTCAAGACTTAGCACTGGACCAATAACAAGAGGAAGAGCAAAGAAGATTAAAGAACAATTGGAAGCTCAAATGTTTAATTTGCTTAATGATAGCAAAAGTCCCAAAGTTGTTACTTGTCTTTTAAACGCTTTTGTAGTTAAAATTTCATAGAAATTTATATTTGTAATAAGCCAAACTTTTTTAGGCATGTTATTTCCCTTTCTTAGAAGTCCAATTGTGTGAGGCTTAGTTTGGGCTTGAATTTGGGTTTCTAGTTGTCATGTTTTATTTTTAGTGAGCCTACAACCTATTATCTATAAATAGGCGTGGTTTTGCAAGTTGTAAGGATCTTTGACCATATTTTTAATTTGAGAGGAATTAGCACAAGTGCTCTCTCTAGGGTTCTTCTTTGAACCGTCTTTGGGATCTTATCAAGAACTTAGGGTTTTTGTGGCGATCCAATCTTGAGAATTATCATCTTTCCACTAAAGATGTGGCTTCTCTTCACCACATAATCATCTCTTGTCTTTTCCATCTTTTCAATTTCCTTCACTTTTCTTGGTCTTTTGTTGTTTATTGTCTTGTTATTTCCTTGATTATGGAACGATCCTTTTATTTGAGTGAATTAGTAACAACAATTCACTTTTCTAACCATATGTGAAGGCTTGACTTCCTTCATCTTTTGAGTCAGTCGTCGCTCTGATACGTAGCACTCAGGGGAGGGGAACGAACACTAGTTATTAGTTGATTTTGCTATTGATTGTTGAACTGTTTTATTGATAATGATTATGACTGTTTTTATTCCGCTGCCTGGTGATAGAGATTACCATTATGTAAACTAAACAGGTGTTTTGAGGGTTCGTCCCATTTATGATGTGTTACGCATTATGTTTTGATTAATGAGCAAATTTATTACCGACTCTTGAGGGTGTCGTGAAAAATGATTTTTTTAAAACTCTGATATTTTATTATAAATTTACCGGTTAGAAACGGGGTGTTACACTGTGCACCACCCTTTTACGCTTTTATGCAATTTAAGTTTATTTCTTTAAACTTTTCTTTATCTTTCTTTTTCTTTTGAGAATTCCTTGGCGTTCAAGGCAATTCGTCTTTTTCTTTACTTTTATATTTCTGGTGATTTACGAAGAACACGAGGAGTGTTCGCTCATTATCCTCCAATAAATTAACACAATATGCTCCTGAGATTAACTGGTTGATCTCGCAAGTTAATAATTCAGACCAGCAGTTGTTTACCAAAAATAACCGTAAACAAATTGGCACACCCAGTGGGACAGTTTGTGTTGATTTTATTATACTTGCATGAGCAATTCGTGGTTCGTTATATGCATTTGAGAAGTGGAAAAACAATTTCTACAATGACACGTTCAAGTTCAAACAATGCTTCGATGTCAAATGCACAGAATCCACAAAGTTCACAAGAACAAGCGTCACAGGGTGATGCTAATGCTGCAAATGTCGAAGGAGCAACTACTCCTATCCCTTCTTCGACATTGGTAGGGTAATCGCTCTCGTGATTCGTGTCGGCATCGCAAAGCAATATCACAACCATTGGTAATAGGGCCTTCGACAAGCCCTTTTATGGTGAATCCTTTGATTGGGAGTTCTTTTGACACAAGATTTCAAAATCTCTCTCAATTTAGAGGTTATCCGTACGGTATGCCAACGACTACGATGGCAGGCCTACAAACAAATATGTCAGCGTATGCAGACATGATGGGAACAACAATTTCTCCAATTCATGGTTCTCCATAAAGCATTTTTGGGCAAAACGCCTAACCAGCCTTGACGACGTCATATTTGCTGGCGCTAAGGCAGCAAATGGATGACAGTAATCATGATATGGTCAATATGTTGACCCAATGTTGCGCCCGAAAAAGTCCCCGAGGGGTTTTTCTTCGTTTACAACATTTTAAAACAATGAAGTCGCCACCAATAGTTTTTATAAGGAAAATATTGAAGAAAAACCTTTTTGAAGGGCAGATGGTCTTTTGGAAAACCCGAAGATTTGGGTTCGGGGGTCGGTTAGGCGTAGGGAAGGTATTAGCACCCCACATCTCCTTTCTACTAAAAGGGAACCTTTAATTAAACGTGTGTTTTTAAGTGTTGATCTGAAAAATACTTAAATTTACCTATTAATTAGTCGATTTTAAAAATCAGAGTTTCAGAAACATAATATTTTTCCACGCACCACAAAGAGAGTGCTACATTTCTCTAAAACACTTTACATAACTCTAAAATAGTAATTTAAAAAAAACTTCAGAATACGATACATAGCACCAACAAGTTTGAGATTCAAATAGTACAACAGCGGAAGATAATAGTTTAACATAATAGTTCACAACATAATAAAATAGCAACTACTAAATATTCCCCCCGGTGCTACGTATCAGAGCCGACTCGACCACACTAGAAGAAGGATCTCTAAATACCTTTAGTCACTGTCACCTGCAGGTTGCCGGCATACGAGGCAACACGATGCAGTAGGGTGAGTCTCAATACATAGATAATAATGAATAAAACAGGAAACACAGTAGAATAGGCACACCAGAAATACAGTCAATTCAAATACATCATTAATGCAGTTACACCAATTACAGTTACGCCAAATATTCATCTACGTCAATATACAGTTACGCCACATATACAGTTACACCAAATACAGCTACACCAAATACCGTTACACCAAACACACCATTAATTCATGAACACCCAATCGATCACCAGAGCATGCATGTAATGTATGAAATGCAATATGCATGTGGATCCATCAACAACTCAATTTACCTAGCGGGCACACCAACATTTACAGACCGGAGTCTCAACAACATTTACAGACCGGAGTCTCAACAACATTTACAGACTGAAGTCTCAACAACAATGCACATGCCCTATGCGATGCCATGAGAATGCAACATAACACACCAACCAGCAACTTCAACAACAACTAATAAACTCACCATTATTATTAATCAACTCGTTCATCAACAACATAAGCCTTGAGGGCACATCAACAATTTAGGCCTAAGCCTCCTCAACATTTTATATCTCAACTTACAGCATTGAAACTAGCATTTAACTCAACAATTACACCATGTCTCATTATTTGGACTAAAACATTACATAAGGACCATTTTAGCACCTAAGGACTAGTTTGACACCTCGTGGACTAATTTGACACCATAAGGATTATTTTAGAACCTAGGGACTATTTTGACACCGTAAGGATTATTTTAGCACCTACGGGCTATTTTGACACCATAAGGATTATTTTAGCACCTAGGGACTATTTTGACACCTAGGGACTAGTTTGGCACCATAAGGATCAATTTCACACTTAGGGACTAATTTGAACCCACACTTAGACACTCTTGCACTCCTAGCAAAGTGGCGCCCCTAACACTATTCACAGCACACTAAATTTAATTTCTCAACAACCACACACACACTCCCACCCAACTCTAATTCATACAATATATTAAACACCTAATAAACACCAACATTCCTCCTAATCAATTATATCAATTAACACCATTCACCTCATTATTATTTAACACCTATTACACATTATATTGCATTAAATTCATGTAACTCACCTTAACAACACTCACTTAGGAAGGGAATTAATGGTTAAAACTTATACTAGAAGATAGAGGAAGAAAAATGGAGTTGATTGGTACCAAAAACACTTACCCAAAGCAAGCAATTGAATTTCTCTTCTCCCCCTTTTACTATGCAGCTGCCGTCCTTCTCTCTCTCCCTCTATTCCTCCTCTTTTTCTTTTTCTTTCTTCCAAATGAGAGAAAAACCCTACCCCCAAAGGTTATTCTTTAGTTTGGGCCTATTTAGTGGGCTTGGGCCCCTAATTTACACCCTCTAGGTACTTTCTCACATCCTCCCAATCTAATTAAAATACTCCCCACTTAACTAAAATACTCACCATTTATTTACCACACCTCACTTCTTAATTTAATTAATCACCCTATATTTATTTTAATATAGACAACTAAAATGTTACTTAATTAAATTTGTTAAATCATCACTTAATTAAATTAGTTAAATAATCACCTAATTAAATTAGTTAAATAATTCACCTAATTAATTTTGGGACGTTATAACTCTCCCCCACTTAGAATATTTTCGTCCTTGAAAATCTAACTATCATGGACATGCACAACTCAAACACTCATCACAACAAACATTAAATTCTAGCAGAACGTACACCCTAAGTGAAACTCGTACCTCTAAATGCAACTATCACTCCTCCGCAAGCTCCGAACCCGCCAGCACAAATACTCTCCCGCTATACTTCTCCTTCTTAGGCTTTGGACACTTGGTACTAATGTGCCCCAATTCCCCACAGTTGTAGCAGACCACACTCTTTTTCTCACACTTAGCAGCTATATGACTTCCCTTACCACCGGAAACTTCATAGGACTACTCACGAAACTGAGAACTCTTCTTCTCCTTCACTATCTTGTATGAACGATTGCTATCCTCCTCGGAATTCTACGCTAAACTCATGAAATCAACATCCACTCTTCTTACCTCCTCTAACCGTTCTCATCTATGTTCTATCGTATACGCAACAGATCAGACACTCTTCCCTACACTCTTATTCCCCAATTAGGTATTCTAACCTATAGGTTGTCAAACTCCTACCCGACTACCCAACACAAGAGACAACAACAATTATGGCCAGAGGCCCCCCAACGCTAACAACCGTAATTAACACAACAATACCAATCTCAACAATTTATCATATATCCAACATCATTCACATCAACAGTTAACACGATCACAACAACAAAAGTCAAGTTCAACCTATTCCACAATTAATCATTTTATTTCAATGTTCAAATTAGTTCACTTAAACTCGGGTGCAGAAAATTTTGTAACTCTGCGCCCACTTTGGCGAATTAATTAAAATAGTAAACGGCCTCGGATTTCGACAAATAAATACTTGTTGGAAAGCCACGGATGGGTAGTTTCTGAATATATCATTAAAGTTTCAAAACAATGAGCCAATTAGTACAGTTTTTAGAAACAACCCAAACAGTTTCCCGACTGGACAGATTCTGTCCTCCTACTTCATTTCACGCTAAACTGACTTAAACTTGACCATATGGGACAAAACTTCAGCCCGAATAAAAGCATTTGAGTATAGGTTCTAATGGAAAAAGAATCGTTCAAAACGGAGTTCATTTGAGGACATAAAACTTGCAAACACCGAACCTACTCACAGTTTGACTCTAAAAATTTGACTCGACTTTGGAGACTCATAACTGGAGCTACACAACTCCGAATTTAACGAAACTAGTGGCAAAACGACCGGCTTTAAGTCTATTTTCGAAAACACTCAGCCACATAATTTTTGACTCAACCAAACAGTACCAGTTTTCAAAAGACTGAAACAGTTTCCATGAACGCATAAAAATCATACGCAAGCAAAATTCATCATACTCAATTACGAAAATCAATTATAATCATCACATACTCATGCATTTCCTCAAACACCACCTAAGTATAACCAATCATGCAAACCGTTTAAACACAAAAGTCCGAAAAGATTAAACATGTAGGCATTTTCTTCGATTTCTGTATTCCTAGGGATTGGCTATCATACGACTTTTCAATTTCCTTAGAAATAACATGGAACATATAATTCTACCAAAACGAGGCGATTTCATATCCACAAAAGAACACAACCAACACATGCATTATAATACAATTGTTTTGATACAATACTTGATATTAGTTTAAACAAATGAAATTAAATACCATTGTCAACACTTAGCAAGGAAAACTAATCGCACAAAAGGTCTCATTGCACGTCCTCATCATTAGATTTAAAAGCCACGTAAAACAATTTTCAAGAAGTGACAAATAATACCAGTGATAGCAACAACAATTCAAGTTAAGTCATAAAACGAACGCAATTATACACTTGTAGTTCACAGTCAGAAAACACTTAAAATTGCACACCTTTGTTTTCTAAAACCTTGACAATTATTATTGGACTCACCCTCTCATAGCATAAAAATTTTAACTCACCTAACCATGCAATTAGTGTGAAACTTCATCATTTTCAAACAACACTTAACCACAACCTAATTGGTGCAAAAGCCGAAATCTTGTCTCATTTTGAAATAACATCTTAGAACAACTTGGAAACAAAATTCAACACTAATTTGACATCACATTCATTTTCCAATAGCATAAAATTTTCCAAGTACCGTTTCTTTTTGAAAATCATAGAACTCACAGTTTTGTCCAAAAAGGGGAAACTATATGCAAACCCCAAATCTTACTATCACACGAACATGCAACCACATAAACAACTACTTATTAGTTCAAAATTTAGTTTCCGACATACACTAAGAAGGTAAGGAAATTAATCATTTAATTTTGACAAAACACATCATGCTCACGAGACAAGCCAAATTGAAACATTGAAAATGTCGAAACTTCAAGTTATGCAACTTTAATTGAGATAACGGAACTATAGCATTACACATCATTTCATTTTGGCATACAATCTTCGAAACAATTAAGCACAAGTCAATTCAAATTCCTATACACCACAGCAACAATCAACCTATAGCAGAGACGTCAATCAAGTGCAACCATTTTCAACAAGCAATCCTTCAAATATTGTCCAAGGTATAACTCACCAAGATTAGGTCATATAAAGTACTTTCTATATTCTAACAAGTTAATCAAGCAATCAATCAAATTAAAATTAGTGCATGCATCCAAAGTTAATAATAACCATGAGTTATTGTCGTCTCTTTCATTGAGAATGAGTGATTGGGGTGATTAGTCCCTCCTACTCATGCAACCAATTAATTAAGGTCACAACAACTACTTCCTTTCAATCTTATAACTACCACATTAAAAGACCTTTAACGCAGCCTAGAGTGCGAAGGTGTCGTCACGACTTTCACTCCTCTGACGTCGTTAGAACTCTTTTAATTACACATATCTTAATGATACAACAACAGTCACAACAACCAAAAGCAATGATACAACCAACAGTTACACATTTCAACCACACATACCTCAATAAATAAATATAATTTTCAATCGTTATCCATCAAATAAATTACAAGGCATGTCAATGAAAGAACAAACCAACAAAGGCAACAGTAATAAACAGCAACATAAATTACGATTTAGAACGAGTACCAAGACTCGAGGGTTAACAGACTCAACAACTTGGCCGGACAGACCGAACTGCTCTGATACCACTAATGTAACACCCCCTTTCTGACTACTATTAATTAGTCGATTTTAAAAATCAGAGTTTCAGAAACATAATATTTTTCCACGCACCACAAAGAGAGTGCTACATTTCTCCAAAACACTTTACATAACTCTAAAATAGTAATTTAAAAAAAACTTCAGAATACGATACATAGCACCAACAAGTCTGAGATTCAAATAGTACAACAGCGGAAGATAATAGTTTAACATAATAGTTCACAACATAATAAAATAGCAACTACTAAATATTCCCCCCGGTGCTACGTATCATAGCCGACTCGACCACACTAGAAGAAGGATCTCTAAATACCTTTAGTCACCGTCACCTGCAGGTTGCCGGCATACGAGGCAACACGATGCAGTAGGGTGGGTCTCAATACATAGATAATAATGAATAAAACAGGAAACACAGTAGAATAGGCACACCAGAAATACAGTCAATTCAAATACATCATTAATGCAGTTACACCAATTACAGTTACGCCAAATATTCATCTACGTCAATATACGATTCACGCCACATATATCTGATTACACCAAATACTGGCTACACCAAATACCGTTACACCAAACACACCATTAATTCATGAACACCCAATCAATCACGAGCATGCATGTAATGTATGAAATGCAATATGCATGTGGATCCATCAACAACTCAATTTACCTAGCGGGCACACCAACATTTTACCGGAGTCTCAACAACATTTACTGGATCGGAGTCTCAACAACATTTACAAACCGAGTCTCAACAACATTTACTGGATCGAAGTCTCAACAACAATGCACATGCCCTATGCGATGCCATGACAATGCAACATAACACACCAACCAGCAACTTCAACAACAACTAATAAACTCACCATTATTATTAATCAACTCGTTCATCAACAACATAAGCCTTGAGGGCACATCAACAATTTAGGCCTAAGCCTCCTCAACATTTTATATCTCAACTTACAGCATTGAAACTAGCATTTAACTCAACAATTACACCACGTCTCATTATTTGGACTAAAACATTACATAAGGACCATTTTAGCACCTAAGGACTAGTTTGACACCTCGGGGACTAATTTGACACCATAAGGATTATTTTAGCACCTAGGGACTATTTTGACACCATAAGGATTATTTTAGCACCTAGGGGCTATTTTGACACCATAAGGATTATTTTAGCACCTAGGGACTAATTTGACACCATAAGGATTATTTTAGCACCTAGGGTCTATTTTGACACCATAAGGATTATTTTAGCACCTAGGGGCTATTTTGACACCATAAGGATTATTTTAGCACCTAGGGACTATTTTGACACCTAGGGACTAGTTTGGCACCATAAGGATCAATTTCACACTTAGGGACTAATTTGAACCCACACTTAGACACCCTTGCACTCCTAGCAAAGTGGCGCCCCTAACACTATTCACAGCACACTAAATTTAATTTCTCAACAACCACACACAAACTCCCACCCAACTCTAATTCATAGAATCTATTAAACACCTAATAAACACCAACATTCCTCCTAATCAATTATATCAATTAACACCATTCACCTCATTATTATTTAACACCTATTACACATTATATTGCATTAAATTCATGTAACTCACCTTAACAACACTCACTTAGGAATTTAATCAACATCATTAACCAACATATTCTCATCTTTCTTCACATTGAAGCATTTTATCAAACACATGACATGCACATTTATCAACACATTTATTTCCAACATCAAGCATCATGGTATCATCAAATTAAATAAAAATACAACAACAAACATAGAATTAGCACAAAACTCAAACAATCAAACACTCAATTACTTCATTAATTAATTAAACAACTACTCCTAACACCTAATCCATATGATTTCAAGGTTTATAAATTATTAACCATGAAAGAGAGCCCCCATACCTTAGAATTGCAAACCCAAGAAAACCCCTCTTCCAACAACCCAAGAACCACCCAACAATGGCTTCTCTCCAACACTTGAGCTTCAAACCCATCCATGGAAAAGAGGAAATGGAAGGGAATTAATGGTTAAAACTTATACTAGAAGATAGAGGAAGAAAAATGGAGTTGATTGGTACCAAAAACACTTACCCAAAGCAAGCAATTGAATTTCTCTTCTCCCCCTTTTACTATGCAGCTGCTGTCCCTCTCTCTCTCCCTCTATTCCTCCTCTTTTTCTTTTTCTTTCTTCCAAATGAGAGAAAAACCCTACCCCCAAAGGTTATTCTTTAGTTTGGGCCTATTTAGTGGGCTTGGGCCCCTTATTTACACCCTCTAGGTACTTTTTCACATCCTCCAAATCTAATTAAAATACTCCCCACTTAACTAAAATACTCACCATTTATTTACCACACCTCACTCCTTAATTTAATTAATCACCCTATATTTATTTTAATATAGACAACTAAAATGTTACTTAATTAAATTTGTTAAATCATCACTTAATTAAATTAGTTAAATAATCACCTAATTAAATTAGTTAAATAATTCACCTAATTAATTTTGGGGCGTTACAGCTTTGGTTTTTTTGGAAGGGAAAAATGTTTTTAGTTTGTTGTGCTTGACGGAGGGGATCCGCTCCTACGTATCTCCCGGTGCGATGGAGAATTCAAAGCTACATAGTTCTGGGTTTTTATTTTTTATCTTGTTTAATTGTGAAAACTGAGCTTTCATGATGATCAATTCAGCGAAGGCTCCAAGTGACCACCATTAGCACTCCATTGTTAATAATCATGCAAGCAAAGGCTTCGTAGGACCAATAACAAAGTTTTTTTATTTAATGAAAAGTTCTTTAGGAAAATTAGGCATTCATGATGATCAATTGAGCAAAGGCTCCAAGTGATCACCACTAGTTCCTCATTGTTAATGATTATGCAAGCATAGGCTTCGCAAACCACTAACAAAGTTTTTTGATTTATTGAAAGTTCTTTAGAAAAATTAGGCATTCATGATGATCAATTGAGCAAAGGCTCCAAGTGATCACCACTAGTTCCTCATTGTTAATGATTATGCAAGCAGAGGCTTCGCAAAACCACTAACAAAGTTTGATTTAATGAGAAATTATTTGAGTTGAAAAAGAATTAAAACGAGAAAAAGGTGAAAATTGCGAAATGGGGTGCTATTAGTAGCAGGGGGTTGTGTAGCTGAATAGGGGGTGTAAAAAGCAAGCCCAGTTTGCATATGGGAGCTAGTATGCGAAACTGGGCTTAAGTGAGGAAGGGGTGCGCGCATCAATCTGTGGGGTGCAGATAGTAATCTGGACATAAAAAAATAAATAAATAAAAAAAGGGAGTGCCATTACTTAAGCCCACTTAACAATTCAACCCTAATTTTTTTACCCTCCCTTCCAGTAGCAAGTAGCAGCCGCTGCGTTCCCCCCCAACAAATCACAGCGAAAATTTTGCCCTCCATTTTAGTGAGAGAGAGAGAGAAGTTGGTGGGTGGAAGAGAGAGGATGGTGGCGTGGTTTCGGTGAGAGAGAGAGAGGGAGAGAACGGCGTGGATCAGTGAGAGAGAGAGGGAGAGAATGGCGTGGATCAGTGATGGTGGAGGTGAAGACGGCTGGGGTTCGGTTTTGAGGGTGACTCGAAAATGGGGGTCTCGCCGGAGCTTCGCCGGAGAAGACGAAGTCTCCGGCGGCTTTTTAAAGGTCAGCTTTTTTTTTATTTTTTTAATTTTTTGTTTCGGTTCACTGTTGTTCGACCTCACCTCTCTTCTTCTCTACTCATACCACTCTTTTTTTTTGTTGCTGATCTGCAGGTAATTTGTTAATGGTTCTGTGTTTGAGTTTTTTTTGGATTTGGTTGTTTTTCTCCTATTTTGAAAAAAAATAACGAACCAGCCTACCATTAACGAAATGCTAGTCTATTTTTGATCTGAATGATGTTGCTTTCATCACATCGCATGGACTCAATTCAACACATTTGGAGTACCGAATAAAAAAAACGAAACGTACATATTTACAAATTATTTACAGATCTGGGAAGGGAGGATTACCAACCTTAATCTCGATCTATCCTGGAAAAGTAAAAGAAACTAGTCTCGATCTGTTGCTGGATGTTTGATTTACTGTTGCTGTTTTAGATTTGTAGTTGCTGCTATGGACCCTTTGTAATTTTTTAGAACTTCAAAGAAAGAAAAAATTGTTTTGGGATTAGGGTTTCAGTGCAAAACCACTAATCGTTTTTTTTTGTGCTGTTTTTTCCTCGAAGATCGTGTCCTTTTCCTGCTGCTATTGATTGCTTTTTATATTAAAATTCTAGGTTTAGTCATTAATGACTTTGAACGGGATTTGACTGTTTTTCAGATTTGGAGTGGAGCGGACCAGGCCCACTACTTGAGAGCAATTCTTTGGAACCCTGATTTCTTCTTCTTTCTTTACTTATACATTGTTTATTATTTTTTATGTAATTTTCGGATTTAATTATTTTTGTACATTTTGTGTTATTATTTTTTGTATTTTTCTGACATTTGGACTCTCCTAAGTTGTAATAAAAATTAAATAGATTTTTTTTTTGACATTTTTGGATTATATATGCTCAAAATAACTTAACTGCACAAAATAAGAATAATAATAAAAAAAGGAGGCAGGCCGACTACAAAGATCGAGAACGGGTCAGACTAGAGAAGCACACTAAAACGAGATCCAAATAGAAGAAATGTGCTCATTAACTAAAAACACTGAAATTAGCTCAGAATTGCATTCTTAAACCTGAATTGAAAAGACAAGCCAAATTTATAGAAAAAATGACTTTCGGTAGACCTACATATGTACGACTAAACCCAAATACGAAGATTAAATTGAAGAACGCACGAAAAGATCGATCATTTGCGTGCCTGCCTAATTTAAACAACGGTATTTCGATTTAGTTGAGTTGGATAACTGAAATTGGCTTAAGTTAAAAAGGACGGACAAAATTGGGGTATTACACCCAACAAATAGGCATTGTGTTCAATCCTTTGATTCAGAACACAAATCAAAGTTATCAAATGATTGCTAACCAGATGGGCATGATTGCAAACTTCTTTGGTACTCCGCCAGTGCAAAATCTGCCAGTGCCACAAATTCAGATTAATAGGCCTGTTGAAGTTCCCGTAAATCAGTCACAACGAGTTGTTATTGAACAACCCGTGGTGGGGGAAGTCGAAGCAAATCCCGAGATAGTATTGGTTAATAGGGGTCAAAATGCTGATGAAGTGGTTAGACAAGTTCAACAAAACAATTTTGGTCTCCAAAACAACTTGACCAATCTTGTCGAAACAATTCTAGCCTAGAATGGCCTAAATTTAGGCTTGCACAGACCCAATTTTGTTTCACCTTTGTTAGAGTATGTGCTACAAACTGAATTACCTAGAGGTTGGAAAATCCCTAAGTTCACAAAATTTGCTGGGGAAACCAGCGAATCTACTGTCGAACATGTTGCCCGTTATTTGACCGAGGCAGGGGATTTGACCCATAATGAGAACTTGAGGCTAAAGTATTTCCCAAATTCTCTAACAAAGAATGCGTTTACTTGGTTTACTACCCTTCCCCCACATTCTATATTTAACTGGGGGCAATTAGAAAAAGCATTCCATAAGCAATTCTACATGGGTCAGTCGAATATGAGCCTTAAAGAACTGGCTAGTGTTCGACGTGAAGTGGCTGAGTTTATTGATGATTATCTCAATAGGTTTAGACTTCTCAAAGCAAGGTGCTTTACTCAAGTGCTTGAACATGAGATAGTCGAAATGGCTGCTGGTGGATTAGACTACTCTAAAAGGAAGAAGTTAGCTAGATACTTCACACTTAAGAGATATGGCACAACTTGCTGATAGAGTTCGACAAGTCGAAAGACTAAAGGCTGCAAAAACTAGAACTAATAAGTTCGGTAAAAAAGAAAAAGTCGCCTATGTGGAATCATATGGTGGCGACCAAGAGTTCGACATTTCTTATGAAGATGTCGAAGAAGAGGTTAATGTTGCTGAATTAAAACCTGGACCTCCCTATGCTTGTAAATTATTAAAGCCTTCAGACGGGAAGAATCCTGTCGAGCCTAAAAATGATAGGTTTGTTGCAAAAACCTATACCTTTGATGTTTCTAAATGTGATCAAATTTTTGATCTTTTAGTTGCTGATGGTCAGATAATTGTGCCTAAAGGCCTAAAAATACCACCATTAGAACAACAAAAGAAAAGGGGTTATTGCAAATATCATAATTACTTAGGCCATAATTGTAACACCCCAAAATTAATTTAGGTGAGTATTTGATTAATTTAATTAGGTGATTATCTAACTGATTTAATTAAGTGATTACTTGACTAATTTAATTAAGTAATATTTTGGTTGCCTATATTAAAATAAATATAGGGTAATTAACTTAATTAAGGAGTAGTTGTAGTGAAGTTGAGTTTTTAAAATGATTTAAAATGAACTTTAAGTCATTTTCTTGGCATACTGACCCCTTGTCCTTGATAAACACACACCCGCACACTTTGAATTTCAGCCCATGTGTGTACACAGCCCGAACCGAACCGGCCCAACTCCCTTCTTCTTCTTTTTCCCTGCGTTCCTGCGTGGGAGAGCCGCAGCCATGAAAACCTCACGCCGTTCCTCTCCTCCTCGCGTGCTCACCCTCATCTCCTCGGTGGAACCCCAAACTTCACCTTCCCACTCAGATTTTGCCGCTGAGTTCGAATCCGACCTCTGTTCCTTCAACCGTGGCTCAACATGCGCCGAGTCACGTGACTGTTACTTAAACATCTACGCGGAGAAGAAGCCGGTTTCACAAGTGGAAGGTTGGTTTAAAAGTTGTTTGTCAACCAGCTGAATCTTGGTTCGATCCTGGCACAGAGAGAGAGAGAGAAATGTTGTTGTGGTTGTGTTTTAATTAACTTGGAGTTTTGAGTACAACTCTTTGTTAAAAAGTAGGATTTTCCAAACAAAAATAATGTGGTAATCAATTAGTTGAACATGGCTTGAATTGTAAGCACTTTCACAGGATATGATAATATTAAGGGTTTAAAAGACATGATCACGGTTCGGCTCTCTTCAATTCCCGGTTCAGATGATGGGGCCAAGTTTCAGTGTCCTATTGCGGTGCTTGAATTCAATGGAAAGTATAGGTCTTTCGCTTTGAGGAATTAGGAGCTGCTGGAATTCTGTTTTGGCGGTATTTGAGTAGCTTGGTTTTCGGTTTTGAAGCGGTTGGACGAGTTAGAGCGAGTTCGTGAAGTTCGGTCGTGAGTTTGGAACGCCTCGGTAGCTCGTAAGGTTAGGGGCTCTACTTTACCTATATAATAACTTGTATGATATGTATTATGTGTGGAATAGCTCTAGTAAGGTTCGACTGTGTGAATTTTGTGTTAATCTTATGTTTGTTGTTGTTTTGATGTTTGATTGGGTGATGCCATGATACTTGATGCTGGGATAAATGTATTATTAATATTGCCTGCTATAAGTGTGATTAAATGCTTCAATGTGAAGGGACGTGAGAATGTGTGGATTTAATGAGGATGATTAATTACGTAGATGAGTGTTATTACATTGAAATTGAATTGTTGAATAAAAATGTGTCTAAGTGATGGTTTAGTCCCTAAGAATTAATTTAATCCTTGGCGTGACTAAATAGTCCCTAAGAATTAAATTAATCCTTGGCGTGACAAAATAATCCCTTAGAGTCTAATTAATCCTAATAGGTTAACATAAGTCCCTAAATACTAAATTAATCACAATGTGCAAAATAATCCCTTGAGTGTAAAATTAATCCTTGGGGGTCAAAATAGTCCTTAAGTGTAGAAAAGGTCCTTATGGAGTGGTTGGGCTTTTAAGTGAGAAGTAACTTAATAATTGACCAAGTGGTGGTTAACAATTGATGAGGTGGTGATTAACAATTGATGAGGTGGTGATTAACAATTGATGACGTGGTGGTTAACAATTGATGAGGTGGTGGTTAATAATTGATGTAATGTGCTTATTGCGGTGTGATGCATTGTCATAATGTCACATAAATCATATGCATGGCTTCGGCCAAACAGTTGGTGAGTGGCTTCGGCCAAACAGTTGATGAGTGGCTTCGGCCAAACAGTTGGTGGTTACCCGACGGGGTTTTTGAGGTGATTATGGATCCACATGCATATTGCACACATGCAGACAATCATGCATCCCTTGGATTCTCATTGATGCTTAATTAATCCTTGTTGTGACTTGTTGATGTTTTAATTGAATGGTGAATGCTTAATTGCTATGGATTGTAGTTACTAGATGCTTTTCTGCTTATAATGCTTATCTTACTTGTTATTATTTATGTAAAGAGACTCACCCTAGCATTTTATGTTGCCTGCTCTCGTGGCGACATGCAGGTGATACTGAGTGAGGATGTCTAGGCTCCATTGGGATTATGTGTCAGCTCTGATCTAGTAACACCCGGGATTTGGGTTTTAGTATTTATTATCTTATGTCATGGATTAAACTGAATTAAACTATGTATTGAGTGTGTTGAACTCAATTTTATTTTTCCGCTGCTGTGAACTATTTTTGGATTACTGTAAACATTAAACAGGTTTTGAGGGTTTACCCACGTGGCTATATTATGCATTTCACGCACTAGATGCGTTTGAATTTTTAATTATGTTTTGAAGATGTTTTGATGAAATGTATCACCCTCTTTGAGGTGCGTGGACAAATTTTGAAAAACTCTGATTTTTAATAGTTTAATTAATCTTAAATAGAGGGGGGTGTTACAATAATACCTCTCATTGTGTTCTTTTCAGGGATCTAGTCCAAAAAGCATTGAATGAAGGAAGGCTGAAGTTTGGAGACAAATCAAAGCCTCCAATGAAGATCGATACTGATCCTCTTCCAACAGCAGAAGCCTTCTATGCTGAGCCATTTAAAATTCATATGGTTGATGTCGTAGAGGTTACTACTGCAAACAATGGTGTTGAAGCAACCACTGAGAACCCAAAGGTTGATGTCGAAGTGGTTACCGATAAACCAATATAATGAAAAGATGAAAGTAGTTTACCCTAAGGCTGAAGAGGAACTCATTGACTTCCTTAATCGTTGTAAGATCAACAACTCTGAGGTCATGCTGTGTCCAAGGTGCAGTTCTGTGTTCGACAAAGAAGCTACTAAAAGTTTAGAAGCTTTTACTCCTCAACTGAAGAGAAAAGAAAAGTGGGTCGACAAAAGGCCTAAGTTCAACTTCAACAAGAGGGGAATTCCATACAAATTGGTTCCTTCAACAAAACAACCACAAAAGTACCAGATCAAGACCTATATGTACCACCAATGGCTTCTCCTGTTGGAAAATGGGTTCACTCAAAATCTTCTGTCGAGAAGTGGGTGCACTTAGGGGGAAAGGATGCAGGTTACCGTTCTACAAAAGAGAAGGGATGTTCGAGCGCTGCAAATCAAGGCAAGACAATAGTGTCAAAGAAATATGCCTACAGCAACAACTAAAAGGGTAAAAACCCAACGAATAGAACACAATGCCTATTTGTTATCCGAGCAACGAAGACGCCATCGCTCCCCCCTGGTGTTTGGAAATAACAACACAAATGTGCAAGTATACACTGTCCAAAAACAAGTTGTAAAAAGAAGATTGAAAAACTCACTTTTAAAATCAATATAAAGTAATAAAGTGTAAAGTAACTAAGTAACAAAATAATTTTGGAGTTTAAGTGATCACAACTAAGTTAGAAAGAAAGCAAAGTAAAGAGTGTTGATAATGCAAATGAGAAAAGCTAGTTGGAATGTCTTCATCAAGTAATTTACTTCTAAGTGTTTGATGCAGTATGTGATGCAGCTGCACTGAATCTTTATTGCATTAGCTATGTGCCTTTCAGTCACTTTCTTCAGAGTTTCAATACCAGCTCTTATGATCCTTGCTTTTTGCAGTAAAGAAAGGGTTGTCAATGCCTTTCTTGCCTCCTAACAATTATCCAAGTTGCTAAAATAAATTCACTTTTGTATTTTAAGTACCCACAATTCATCCTATGGACTATACTATCCTATTTCTAGGACTTAGCATGGTTTTCACAAAGTTTTCTTTATGTAAAACACTCACCCATATTAGTTCTTGATTTCTTAATTGTAAGCCATGTCTGCTCTTACAAATCTACTTATTCTAAGTGATCAAGTTAAAAATAAGTTTTGAAAAGATTATCAAGCAAGAACTAAAGTACAAACATACTTAAAAGCTCATTAAATGATTAGAACATTCCAACTAAGAGAGGTTTAGCTAACAATAGACATTGCAAGATATATATAAACTGAATAGATCATGTTTTTATAATAGAAATCACAAAAGAGAAACAACAAGATAAAAGTTACAAATGTTGAAGCCCTTTGTATGAAATCTTCTAGCAATGCACTAGCATTACTCCTTAGCACTATACAAACACTATGAAATCGAGTTAAGGAGGATTTGTCAATTCCTTCCTTTCCCTCTTACAAAATAGAAACTAACTATGTATATTGAAATTTTGATCTAACTTATAGATTGTGATATATTTCCAAATGAAGATGTGAGGTCCTTTTATAGCCTTCAAGAGAGGTGCTTCCTTCCTTCATGTTGAAGTAATCTTGAGTGGATCATAGCTGTAGTTGCTTTTCAGAGGTTGATCCAAGTTGAAATCTTTGACTAATTACATAGGGCGGTTCCATGATGATAGAACATGTGTCCCTATGTTGGTGACTCTTCAAAGCTATGCCTATAGCTATGTGTGAATGGTAGGCGCCTACTATACAAGGTGGGATGGCTTCAGAAGACCAAGCATGAGGTCAGCAATTGCAAGTGGATGCTCATGAAGCTGGCTGCTCATTCACCAAGTAGTGCAGATTTGATGCAGGATCAGTGCAGAAGCATTTGATGCTGAAAGCATTGAGACTGCACTAAACAAAAAACATCAAACATACCACAATATATCCAAAATGGCCTATTAATAACTATAACCATTCAAATCACTCAAGTTATCATATATCACACTAAATACTATATAAACTCTTTATTATTACTTGAAAGAGAGCAATTACTAAGTTTAAACATATGAAATACTCTATATAAAATAGAGTTATCACACCCCCAAACTTAAACCATTGCTTGTCCGCAAGTAATGACAAAGACAAACTATTAAAAACTATAATTCTAGAAGATAGATCAGTTTGATTTTTTGATTTTCATGAGGAGTTCCCTATGAACTTCATTTCTCAACAATCTTTTGTGCCTTTATTTCTTCAAAACTACCAAAGCTATTCAAACTTTTATGTGTGTGTGTGGACCCACTGAGTTGAGATTGGTTCCAAGACTAAGTGAAAAACTTCCTCCTAGCCTTTGAAAGGATTGGTTCATCTTTGGTCACACCAAAATATTTTTCAAAAGAGAGATTAGACTCACAAAATTTTCTCAAGTGTTGGGGAGTTCTAAAATCAAAGGGCTTGTTTGAATCTTTCAAAGCTTTTTGAGCCAATGCATTTTTCAATTTTTTTGTGTGGATCTTTTTGTGCAGATGCAATACTTCTTTGAAGTGATTTGTGCATTGATTTTTTTCTGCATTTTGCTTTTCTTGATCTGATTTGCATTTGATGCTTCGCAGACCGACGATGCTTTTTTCTTTTGCTAGCTCATATTACCTTCCTCATCGACCTCCGGATGCAAATGCACTTTGGCATGTGTCTTTGACCTCCAGATGCATATATTTTTCTTTGCACTTTAGCACATTGTGTTGAGCTTTTTGAACTATCCTCCGGATACATTTATTCTGCATGGCATGTGTCTTTGACCTCCGGATGCATTCATGTACTTAGGCACAGGTATAGTTTCAAAAGATTCAGAATATGGCTTTGTCCACATTTTTGTATTTCTTTTTGTGCATTGTTTACTTTTTACATTTTTCAAATTCAGCCTTTGTTTTCATAAAACACCCCAAACTTAATTCTTTAAGCTCTTCTATCTTTTTAGTAAAGCTTTGTTTTGACCTAAGCTTACCAAAAATTCCCCTTGCATCAGATTGATCTTTAAATATCAAGGTTCTTTTCACAAACTCAGTTTTGAAGTGTTGAAGTAAAAACAATTTTGGTTTTTCTAAGAAAAAAAGGCTTTTTTCTCTTTTTCATCATTAAAATTCCATCCATAGGGCTTTCACCATATTTTTGAAAAACTGATCTTTTCTATTATTTAGATACTACTTTGTTAAGTACATCTAAAAAAATAAACTACTTTAAAACATATATATTTACTATATAAGACATTTTTAATTTAAACACACAACATATTAGATAAAAACAAACAAATTTAAACATAACATGCAAATGCAAGATAAATCCCCCCCCCAAACTTAAGGGGTAGCAGTGTCCACACTGCTAATTTGTTCAGAAAATACAAACCATATTTGTTCAAAATAGGGGAGAGAGATTAAAGACAACCAGGGAAATAGTTCATATAGAAACACAACAAGCTATAGCAGGTACGATCAATCAGGCCGAATACGAGGCGTGCATAGCTGGTCTGCAGCTCGCCAGGGACTTCAATGTCGACCGGGTTGAACTTCGATCAGACTCCTTGCTTGTCGTCTCGCAGATCAAAGAATTATATGATGCTAAGGACGACGTGCTGAAGAATTACCTAGCCAGAGTAAGGGAGCTTCTCAAGCAGTTCGACCGGGCGGAAGTGAATCACGTGCCTCGGACCGAAAATGTTCGAGCAGATATACTATCAAAGCTGGCAAGTACCAAGACTCCGGGAAATCACAGAAGTTTGATTCAGGAGACTCTTAATCGGCCGAGCGTATCGACCAAGCCAAGTCAGTCGTTGGCCGTTCTGTGTGTCAGCACGGATTCAGATTGGATCGCCCCTATCCTGAGATACATTGTTGAAGGGGAAGAACCGAGCGATCCGAAGCAAGCTAAGTTGGTCAGGCTCAGAGCGACCAAGTACTCGGTTATAGAAGGAAAGTTATACAGAAGAGGATTCTCCTCTCCATTGTTAAGGTGTCTTACGTCGGTCGAATCCGACCATGTGCTGAGGGACATTCATGAAGGTATTTGTGGGAGTCACCAGGGCGCTCGTTCCATAGCTAAGAAGGCTCTCAGGGCCGGCTATTATTGGCCGACCATGGATGAAGATGCCAAGAAGCTCGTTCAGAAGTGCAAGAAATGCCAAATACATGCTGATGTCCACATTGCACCTTCCACAGAATTGCAAAGTCTTGTCTCACCTTGTCTCACCAAATACATGCTAATCCCCAGGCCGCCTGCAGAAGTGAGCCTCGTTCCACTTGATGGGGAAGTAAGGGGGACCGAGCATTCCGTCCGGTTGAACCTCCGATACGGCCTTACCAGCCTCTTCAGTGGGAACGATCCAAAAGTACTGGCTTCTCCAGGCCGCTCCCAAGGATTCTTGGTACGCTTTGAAGAACCGGTGATGAGTCTTCTGCATCTTGAAGGAGACCTGCTCCCTCTTCTCCTTGTTGGCCTTCTCCCTGAGCCAGCTCAGCTCGAAGAGGGTAAAAAACAGCATCATCGACACCGGCCGACCCAGCTTAGTCAAAAGAACTTCAAAGGTCTTCATAAACGCCCCTGCCGTTAGGGTGGAGTTGTGAAGAGGCGACCCGATGTGACGCAGGACGTCATGTTGAAATTCAGTAAAAGGAGGGGTAATCTTCATCCTCTCGAACACGAGCCGATACATCGTGAACTTGAAGTTGGGAGAATAGGTTGCAATATCTTCACCGTCCTTCATACCTCTCACCCTCCAGCCCGGTGAGTCATCGAGACAGCTCCGCAGATCGGGCAAAGCATCGTGGCCGACAGTAATAATGCTCCTATTAGAGCGAAGAGTTTCCGATACCCAAGACATGTCAGACACATCTCGGGCTATATCTGCTTGAACCTCGGCCGACCCTTCGTTCGACCCTCCGATGTTTACCTCAAGACCAGAGCTACTGGCTTCAGGCTGAACCACCTCTTCCCCGTGGACTTCTTCGGCTCGGCCGCCTTCGGCCTCCACCATCTCCTCGTCCACGATCGGGACGGCAAGACTGCGCTTCATCATCGTCAATGATAATCACATCGACATCTTCTTCTCCTCCCTCCGCTCGAGAAACAATGTCCTCTGGCAGTGGAGAGTTGCACGGCCGCTCCTCAGAATGGACGGACCTGGATCCAGGGCTCTTTGAGCTGGCCGATCCTCGACCGGAAGAACGAGAACTCGAACTCGAGCTCGTACTGCTCGAAGAACTGCTTGAAGAGCTAGAACCTTTGTCGCCCGAAGACGACTTAGGCTCCGCCTCGTGAGGATTGGGCTCGCCCGGCCTCGACATATATGTAGCAAAGGATTGCGGTGGTTTTCCGGGAATACGGGCGGTCGGTTTTCGTCGGGCATGCAAAACACACCGTGATAGAGGAACGAGTCGTCGATCGAGCAGAACACTCATGAGAGGGGGCGATGTGGCCATCCCTCGACCTGCCCCTATCACGAGGCGTGGGAAAGTACGAAACACTTTCAAAGAAAAAACTAAGTTCAGAAAATAGAAGTAAAGATCGATCCATACCTTGAGTAGATGTTGCGGATCGGTCGCGAGTAGACAGAAACAGCTATGAATGCAAGTCGGCGGCAGACGAGTCGGTCGCTGGCAGAGCAATTCTTGGAAGTGTGAGAAATGAACTCAGCAGAAGGGCTATTTATAGTGCGGACTCATAGCGTGAAGGGGACCGGGATACGAAGCGTCATAACGTTTCGTCTTCTCACCAATGGTTGCCTCCAGACAACCTCGGAAACACCAAACGTCATGTCTGGAATGTCAGTGAAGACCAACCGTCGCGTCAGCACGGCCGATGGTTGGCGGGCGGTCGACACCGTCCTATCAGAAAAGCGAACGGTCGCGTCCGTTTCCTCAAAGTAACCTCACTCACGGGGCATCGATTCAAGCCTCTCACCGCTCTTAAGCGACCTAGGCTTGGGGGCAAGCGTTCTGGGTGTATCAAGAATACGAATCGCCAGCAAGAACGGGCTCGCGGCCCCACCCCAACTCGATCGCCCAAACACGCCGCTTGAGCGCATTTCGCCGCCCGAAAATCTCGCTAACGGTCGGCCTCGCAGATATATACGCCATTCGCATATGGTGTCGCACGTTCTCTAACCTTGTGCTATCCGCCCGAGCGACCTCTCACTAGATCGTCGGAGTGTCTTTGCAGTACCACCCGAGGTGCTCAACGCGTGAAGCCGGGACCGATCCTTTCACTCATTCAACGACCGGCCCATTCGACGAAGCAACAACCACTTCAACTCTTCATTGGTCAGGTACGATCAATTGGCGACCACGGTGTCTTTGCATTCCTATCGAAGTAGCCTGCCATCAACTTTCAGTCGATGAAGGGGTTAAGCCGGTCGCTCAAAGAAAGCGCGACTCGTAAGCGAGGAAAAATCTCTCAAGCCGCAAAGGCGCGTTGAGGACCTCATAAAGGCCAATTTCATAGAAGAGATCAAGTACACGACCTGGCTATCCAATGTCGTGTTGGTCAAAAAGAAGAACGGCAAATGGAGAATGTGTGTAGACTACACTGACTTGAATAGGGCATGCCCGAAGGATGCCTACCCCGTACCCAACATCGACAAGCTGGTCGATGGGGCCTCGGGCTACAAATTACTGTCTTTTCTGGACGCTTACTCTAGATACAACCAGATCACGATGTATCCGCCCGATCGGCACAAGACGGCCTTCATGACCGATCGGGGAAATTTTCAGTACAAGGTGATGCCTTTCGGCCTCAAGAACGCTGGAGCGACCTACCAGCGAATGATGAACAAACTTTTCAAGAGGCAGATCGGTCGAATCTCAGAGGTGTATTTGGACGACATGATCATCAAAAGTGTAGCCGACCCAGATCATGTGAGCGACCTCAGGGAGATATTTGAAGAAGCTAGGAAGAACTCACTTAGACTGAATCCGGAGAAATGTACCTTTGGGGTGAGGGCCGGCAGATTTTTGGGATTCCACCTGACTGAAAGAGGGATAGAAGCAAACCCTGAAAAGTGCAGAGCGGTCGCCGATATGAGGCCGCCTACGACTAAAAAAGAAATACAACAGTTGAATGGCATGGTGGCCGCTCTTTCCAGGTTCATTCCCAAAGCGGCCTGCAAGTCGCCATCGCTTAAACTAAACTCAAGAAAGATGTAGACTTTGAGTGGACCGACCAATGCCAGCGTGCATTGGATGAATTGAAGCAAGCTTTGGTTAGCCCGCCGATCATGACCAAGCCGTTGCCGGGCGAGACGCTATATCTGTACTTGGCTATAACAGAAGAAGTTCTGAGTGCCGTGCTAGTCAGAGAGAACGATCTAAAGCAGAATCCGGTCTACTTCATTAGTAAAGTGCTACAAGGGCCCGAGCTGAGGTACCAGAAGATAGAGAAGTTTGCTCTTGCACTCGATTCTTTGCTCAAGGTTGAGACCTACTTTGTGGCCCACGTGTGTCGTGGTAAGGACCGACCAAACAAATCGAGCAAGTCCTTCATCGGCCAGACCTGGCGGGACGAATGATAAAGTGGGCGGTGGAGCTCAGTGAGTTTGGCATAAAATTTGAATCCAGATCGGCCGCAAAAGCGCAGGTGTTGGCCGACTTTATAGCTGAAATGACTCCTACCCCAGAAGATCAAGCTGGAACGACCTGGATCTTGCACGTAGATGGGTCGTCTAATAGTAAAGGAAGTGGAGCCGGCCTAATACTAGAAAATTCTGAAGGCCTGGCCGTGGAGGTGTCTCTGACTTTCGCTTTCCATACGTCGAACAATCAGGCCGAATACGAGGCGTGCATAGCTGGCCTGCAGCTCGCCAGGGACTTCAATGTCGACCGGGTTGAACTTCGATCAGACTCCTTGCTTGTCGTCTCGCAGATCAAAGAATTATATGATGCTAAGGACGACGTGCTGAAGAATTACCTAGCCAGAGTAAGGGAGCTTCTCAAGCAGTTCGACCGGGCGGAAGTGAATCACGTGCCTCGGACCGAAAATGTTCGAGCAGATATACTATCAAAGCTGGCAAGTACCAAGACTCGAAATCACGAAGTTTGATTCAGAGACTCTTGTCGGCCGAGCGTATCGACCAAGCCAAGTCGATCGTTGGCCGTTACGTGTCAAAGACGCAGATTCGAGATTGGATCGCCCCTATCCCGAGATACATTGTTGAAAGGAAGAACCGAAGCGATCCGAAGCAAGCTAAGTTGGTCAGGCTCAGAGCGACCAAGTACTCGGTTATAGAAGGAAAGTTGTACAGAAGAGGATTCTCCTCTCCATTGTTAAGGTGTCTTACGTCGGTCGAATCCGACCATGTCTTTGAGGACATTCATGAAGGTATTTGTGGGAGTCACCCGGCGCTCGTTCCATAGCTAAGAAGGCTCTCAGGGCCGGCTATTATTGGCCGACCATGGATGAAGATGCCAAGAAGCTCGTTCAGAAGTGCAAGAAATGCCAAATACATGCTGATGTCCACATTGCACCTTCCACAGAATTGCAAAGTCTTGTCTCACCTTGGCCGTTTGCTTGGTGGGGCATGGATTTGCTAGGCCCATTTCCACCGCTCCGGGCGGTTCAAATTTCGATCGTGGCGGTAGACTATTTCACAAAGTGGGTCGAGGCCGAGCCTCTTGCAACCATCACCGGGCGAAAGTAAGCAAATTCTTCACGGTGTGTGTTGGACCGTTTTGGGATCCTCAAAGAACTAATAACGCATAACGATACCCAGTTCACAGACAAGAGATTCAGAGAAATGTTGGCCGACTTAGGGGTAAAAGAGCGTTTCACCTCGATCGAGCACTCGGACAAACCGCCAAGCCGAGGCGCCAACAGGTAATTTTGCGTGGGTTAGGCGAAGACTCGATGAAGCGAAGGAATCGGGTCGAAGAGTCGCTGCGATCCGTTCTATGGGCTTACAGACGCGACCCTCACTCAACGGCCGGAGTCCCCATTCAGATCGGTATATGGGATCGATCTTTGTGATACCCATAGAGATGGGCGAGTGAATTGGAGAACTTGAATCCCCTACGGTGGTTGATATAAACCAGGGCTATTCGAGAAGAGTTGGACCTAATTGAAGAGCTGCGCACCCAAGCATCACTAAGAGAGCAATTGATCAAAAGCAAGGTCGCAGCCAGATACAATACTCGCGTGCAAAAGAGAGACTTCACGGTCGGTCAGCTCGTTCTGAGGCGGGCCGACGTGGGAAACAAGAATGCACGCCAGGGAAAGCTGGCACCAAATTGGGAAGGTCCATACAGGGTCATCAACAAGACTGGAAAGGGGGCTTACGAGCTGGAAACCATGGATGGGGCGACTATCCCCAGAACATGGAATGCGGAGAAACTTAGAAAATATTACGTTTGAATGTAATGAACGATTTGAATGTAATGACGACCGATCTAGAAATGAAAAGCGGTGCAGCGCTCTTTTCCCATCGGGTTTTTACGAGGGGCGACCTTTAGAAATATGATGTGTTCTTTACTTTCCGCAAGAATGTATGACCGGTCGCTCCAGTTGCCCGTGGCAAAGGAGCGATCGAAGATTATCAACTTGATCGGATCGTCGAAACGATCTACCTCGAAGCCATCGAAATGGCCCGCGGTTAGATAACCCGCGAACTTCGTGTCGTCGAAGCGATCTATAGCGCAGCCGGCGAGGCGGCACAAGCAACGGTCACCGAGTTGACTCGAACGAGCGCCATCGAAAATGGCCCAAGGGTTAAGTGATAACCCAACAGAACAGGCCGTCGAAACGACCTACCTCGAGAGATCATCGAAATGATCCCAACGGGTGCCATCGAACTGGCCCGACCGAGTGCCATCGAAATTGCCCAACCATAAAAGAGCGCAATCGAAATAGCACGAAACGGCCGCCGAGCGGCCTACAAATTATAAATGACTAAGGCGAATAAACGCAAGAAGTACACAGACATAGCAATGTAAATTTGAACAGGCGTAATTAAAGGCAAGTAAAAATTGTCATTACAAACACGGGACGCCCGGTCGAAGCCGAGCGCCCACGAATTGAAAAAGCGCACGGCGGGAAAATTGTTGTGCCCGGCGAGTTAAAGCTATTCTGAAATTACTCCGCTCGCGGCGGGCTTGAGGCTTGAGAAAAGAGCGGTGGCGGTCGAACGACATTTCCTCGTTCGTCGTCGACCGCTCGCGGCGGCATGATCTTGTTATCCACCACGTAATGGGCGGGATTTATCATCTTCTCATCGAAGTTGATCTTTAGATCTGCGCATTCAAGGCAGCGCTGAGCAAAGGCGTTATAGAATTGCTCGATTGTTGCTCTCCCGCCGGCTGGGCCACCATTTGGATCTTCGCCTGCAGCTCGGCATTCTCGGCCTCCAGCCTGGCCTTATCCTTCTCTGCGGATTCAAGGTCAGCTTTTAGACCGTTCACCTGGCCAGCTAGCTCCTTATTCCTCTTGGCAAGTTTGGCCCGGTCCTCCTCGCCCCGCTGAAGAGCTTCTTTCTTGGCCTTGGAGAGCTTGTCGTACTTCACCTGCAGCTCGGCCAAAGACTCCTTGGCAGCGCGAGCCCCTGCAAACAGAGATCGTCCGGCCGTTAGTCGGTCGACCTAAAACGAAAGAAATAACGGAGTGAAAAAACAAGTACCTTCAGCTTCGGCCCCGACCTCGGCCATGATTTTGTCTATCCCCAAGCAGAGAGAGGCGCAGACCTCCATCGGCCTCTTCCTGAACCACTCGAGCTCGACCTGTCCTAGCTTCTCAAGAGAGAGAATAGGAAGGTCGGCCTTGGCGGAATCCATGTTCCGGTCGTCGAGCCTTATCCGCTTGGCGGAGCGATCGTCATTACGAGCAGGCGACCGAACAGCTTGGCCGATCTGCGCCGGCTTCTTCTTTTGGCCCTTGGGAGTGGGGGGCACCTTAGAGGACGACTCAGGAACATCCCCCGGCCGAGATCCGTCGTACCTCCTAGCTCCTGGAATCGCAGCAGGGTTCAGAACTGACTCGATCACGGCCCAATTTTTACCGGCCATTCTTTCTGCAAAATAACGAGTTAGGAGTTAGAAGAAAAGATTGACAGCAAAAATGTAAAGACAAAGTTCAAAAGCAAACCGATTTGACCTCGATTCGTGGCCTCGAGCAAAGACAAAGGGTCGGCAAGGTATGTCGCCCCTTAGGATCCTGGACGCATCATGCCCTTGGCGCCTTGATCATATCCAGAGACCGCAGGTCGGCCTCCCCCAAGTCTTTCACGGTATAAATGTAATCCCCAGGCCACCTGCAGAAGTGAGCCTCGTTCCACATGATGGGGAAGTAAGGGGGACCGAGCATTCCGTCCGGTTGAACCTCCGATACGGCCTTACCCGGCCTCTTGATGGGAACGATCCAAAAATCTTGGCTTCTCGGGCCGCTCCCAAGGATTCTAGTACGCTTTGAAGAACCCGGTGATGAGTCTTCGCATCTTGAAGGAGACTGCGCCCTCTTCTCCTTGTTGGCCTTCTCTCCCGAGCCATTTCATTTCGAAGAGGGTAAAAACAAAGATCATCGACACCGGCCGACCCAGCTTAGTCAAAAGAACTTCAAAGGTCTTGTAAAGCGCCCATGCGTTAGGGTGGAGTTGTGAAAGGCGACCGATGTGACGCAGACGCCACGTTGAAATTCGATAAAAAAGGAGGGTAATCTTCATCCTCTCGAACACGAGCCGATACATCGTGAACTTGAAGTTGGGAGAATAGGTTGCAATATCTTCACCGTCCTTCATACCTCTCACCCTCCAGCCCGGTGAGTCATCGAGACAGCTCCGCAGATCGGGCAAAGCATCGTGGCCGACAGTAATAATGCTCCTATTAGAGCGAAGAGTTTCCGATACCCAAGACATGTCAGACACATCTCGGGTGGTACCTGCAAAGACACTCCGACGATCTAGTGAGAGGTCGCTCGGGCAGATAGCACAAGGTTAGAGAAGCGTGCACGACACCATATGCGAATGGCGTATATATATCTGCGAGGCCGACCGTTAGCGAGATTTTCGCCGGCGAGAAGTGCGCTCCAAGCGGCGTGTTTGGGCGTCGAGTTGGCCGGGCGCGCCCGCCGTTGCTGATGGCGATTTCGATTTGCCGATACACCCAGAACAGCTTCGTCGGGGCATGCAAAAACACTGCGTGATAGAGGAACGAGCCAGTCGATCGAGCAGAACACTCATGAGAGGGGGCGATGTGGCCATCCCTCGACCTGACACCCCTATCACGAGGCGTGGGAAAGTACGAAACACTTTCAAAGAAAAAACTCAAGTTCAGAAAATAGAAGTAAAGATCGATCCATACCTTGAGTAGATGTTGCGGATCGGTCGCGAGTAGACAGAAACAGCTATGAATGCAAGTCGGCGGCAGACGAGTCGGTCGCTGGCAGAGCAATTCTTGGAAGTGTGAGAAATGAACTCAGCAGGAAGGGCTATTTATAGTGCGGACTCATAGCGAAGGGGACCGGGGATACTGAGCGTCATAACGCTTCGTCTTCTCACCAATGGTTGCCTCGCACAACCTCGGAAACACCAAACGTCATGTCCGGAATGTCGGTGAAGACCAACCGAATTGCGTCGGCAAGACGGCCGATGGTTAGCGGGCGGTCGACACCGCCCTATCGTAAAAGCGAACGGCGCGTCCGTTTCATCAAAGTAACCTCACTCACTGGGGCATCGATTCAAGCCTCACCCGCTCTTAGCGACCTAGGCAGGGGGGCAATCGTTCGGGTGTATCAAGCAAATACGAAGCGCCAGCGGCAAAGAATCGGGCTGCGGCCCACCCAACTCGATCGGCCCAAACACGCCGCTGGAGCGCGCATTCTCGCCGCCGAAAATCTCGCTAACGGTCGGCCTCGCGCGATATATATCGCCATTCGCATATGGTGTCGTGCGTTCTCTAACCTTGTGCTATCCGCCGGCGACCTCTCACTAGATCGTCGGAGTGTCTTTGCGAGTACCACCCGAGGTGCTCAACGCGCGTGAAGCCGGGACCGGTCCTTTCACTCATTCAACGACCGGCCCATTCGACGAAGCAACAACCACTTCAACTCTTCATTGGTCAGGTACGATCAGTTTATGTGAAAACTTGTAAATGATACTCATTTCTTGGCTGCACTCCTGATTCTGGTGCTCTGCCTGCTTGGAGGAGTGTGTTTCACCTTCCGCTTCTTCTCTTTTGGTTGCTTGCTTGGTGTTTCTTCTCAGAGGTGCAGATGCACCTCCTTCTACAGTGTGTCGCAGTAGTGTTTACGCATCGATGCGCAGTGCATCGATCGATCGCATCAGTTGCTTCCTTTTAGGTGTCAATTTTGTTTGTCTGCCTGCAGGTTTCTTGAAGAACTTC
Organism: Oxytropis ochrocephala; assembly: GCA_020916435.1. Taxonomy (NCBI): domain Eukaryota; kingdom Viridiplantae; phylum Streptophyta; class Magnoliopsida; order Fabales; family Fabaceae; genus Oxytropis; species Oxytropis ochrocephala. The sequence continues at coordinate 69,481,287 of CM037093.1, read as the reverse complement.
TGTGTGTTGTGCAAAGCATCTCTCTTCTGTTGAGCCATTTGTTCCAGAACCAGCTTGATTGTTGCCTCACAAACTCACTCTGCATCTCTTCAGATTGAGCTACAGGCTCCTTAGCAGATGATTTTTCTCCTTTGTCTTCTTTGTCAAGTCCTTCTTCTTCTCTTTCCTGCACAAACTCTTTCTCAAGAGCATAAATTACATTAGTAGTAATGTTGCTTGGGCCAGAAGGTACTTGTTGCTCTGTTTGTGTTTCTGGTATAACAGGGTTAGGCTCAAAGATGGTTTGTTCTGTGTGAGGTGTTTTCTCAGGTTCATTTCTTGGAGAGGGTGGTGGAGGGGTTGTTTGTGGTGGTGATAGGACTGGTGGATCATTGAGGGAGGGTAATGGTGATTTTTGGATGGAAGATGATTCTTGGTTTGGTGAGATGATAGGTGTTTTGGTAATTGGTGATGTGATAGGTGGAGTTTGAGTTGTTTCTTGCTAGGCTTGTGGTGTTTGTTTGGCATATTTTTGTCTAGCTATTTCTTCTAGAATTACACCTCTAGCATGCTCTTCCTCTTCTACATCAACTTCATCATCACTCTCTTCCTCTATTTCTTCATCCATTTTTATTTCTAACTCCTCATCCTCAGTATCTGTATCATACATTTCAACAACAGGTTCTAACAACCTTCTTCTTTCCTTTTGATTGTTTCCTAGTTACCTTTTTCTTGGTACTAGGTTCCTCTACTTTCTCCTTTCCTTTCTCTTCTTCTTCAGCCTCTTTCTCTTCCTCTTCTTCTCCTTCAGCTTTCAGTACCCAACTTGGAAATTCAGGGGCATTAACTTGGCCCACAAGATCAAATATCTTGTCAAAAACCAATTGAAGCCAATCATGTTGGTCATTCAAAAACTTCCAGACTGCAATCTGCTTCTGCATGTAATGCTCTTGCATTGCAGGTGCAGTACCTCTCACATTTCTCAGTCTCTCTTTCATTTCAGCATTCAGATTACCAGGTGGGAATTTTCTTTGTTCATTAGCAGCATTTGGAACACCTTCTTTCATACATAACTCAGTAATAAGACAAGGGAAAAACAGAAATCCCTTTGATTTTGTTGAGCATGCAAGAATCTCTCTAGCAACCAATCTACCTATATCAACATTTCCCTCGGAGAGAATTGTATCTAGCAAGATCAATCTCTCTTTGGTCATTGAATATGTGTGTGATGTAGGCAGAACTGAAGTGGCTATGAACAAATGCCAATTACCTAATGCATCAATCAAATAATTACTTCTAAGTTTGATTTCATTAGGTGTAAATTTTTCCCAAACAGACCCTGATATTGCAATCCTACTTCTCATTTCTTCCATTACTTTCTTAAAGGCCTTGGCCACTTTGTTCTCAAATTCAACTCCATTATATTTTAGCATATAATGTTCATTCAATTTCTTTGCATGGAAGTGTACAAGTTTACCTCTCACCATGGAAGTGTAGGAATGCTCTGTTCCTTCTTGTGGTGTGATGCCAGCATAGAATTCTCTCACCAAATCTTCAATGTAGCCTCCTCTTGGTAGAACAAAGTGGTCCCAATTGAGATTGGCCACTGTTGACATGAATGATGGGCTAGCCTTCTTCAAATCATACCCTCTCTCGGGTAGTAATTGCATTTTCTAGAAATGAGCATTATCATTGGTTCTGGATTCTGGTTCTTTGGTTTTGCCTTTCTTGCTTGATGATGATCCTGCATGCATGACTTTCTTCTCTTTCTGGGGAGTTTTGGTCTGCTTGCTTGATGATTTCTGTGCTGATTGTTTCTTCACCATCTTGATTGTTCAAATTCTAGGTCTTTGTTTGTTTTTGATTGAGAAAATGAAGATGAGAATGTGAAGAGTAATTGTGTCTCGAATGAGAGAAATTTGTGAGATTTGCGAAGAAGGGGTAACAGTAACAAGATTAAGGCTTTATGTTTCAGAAAGAAGGAAGTGGAGTTATTAGGTAGCCGTTATGCCTTGCGTGTTATGCATGCATCACGCCATGTGTCATCCTTGGCTACTAACACTTCATTAATCTTGCTTAACTTCCCTTTGATCTTCCTGAAGCCTTATGACTCACACTTAATCACATTCTTCAAATTTTTGAGATTTTTGATGCAGGGCAATTTTTTCTGCAGTGCAGGTGCACTTGATGCAGTTGCATTGGTATCCTGCATTTCTCCAAAACAACTAAAAACATAAAATTGCACAAAAATAATTAAAAGCAATGGGTTGCCTCCCATCAAGCGCTTGTTTTAAGAGTCTTGTCAGCCTGACTACCTCTTTTCACTTAGAGATTTTGCAAATGGGTGGTGGTTTTATCTCTCACCACATGTTCACCATAGTACATTTTAACTCTCTGACCATTCACTTTGAAGACAATATTTGAGGTTTTATCTAATAAATCAACTGCTCCATGTGAATAAACCTTTATCAACTTATATGGTCCTGACCACCTTGATCTTAGTTTACCAGGAAATAGCTTCAACCTAGAGTTGTATAGCAGAACTAATCCTCATTCTTTTAGTTCTCTTCTGTGAATTTTCTTGTCATGCCATATCTTAGTCTTAGCTTTGTAGATTTCAGCATTCTCATAAGAGGTTTGCCTAATTTCTTCTAGCTCATCAAGCTCTAACATTCTCTTTTTACCTGCCTTGTTTAGGTTGAAATTGAGCTTCTTGATAGCCCAATAGGATTTGTTTTCCAATTCCACAGGTAAATGGCATGCTTTTCCATAGACTAATTTGTAAGGGGACATTCCTAAGGGTGTTTTGAATCTTTGTTTCTATATGCTCATTAAAGCATCATCCAAATGTAAAGACCAATCTTTTCTATTTGGACTCACCATTTTTTCTAGCATTCTCTTAATTTTCCTATTGGATAATTCTGCTTGTCCACTAGTTTGAGGATGGTATGTTGTAGCTATCTTATGCTTAACTCCATATTTAGCTAGAAGGTTTTCTATGATCTTATTGCAAAAGTGTGAACCTTCATCATTAATGATAGCTCCAGGAGTTCCAAATCTATTGAATATATTTCTTTGAAGAAACTTACTCACTGATTTAGCATCATTATTAGGTAATGCTACTGCTTCTACCCATTTTGACACATAATCAACAGCTACTAAGATATATAAATTGCCAAAAGAGGGTGGAAAAGGTCCCATTAAATCCATGCCCCAAACATCAAATAATTCAATTTCTAAAATATTAGTTCTAGGCATTTCATGCTTATCAGAAATATTCCCTGCTCTTTGACATTTATCACAGTATTTGACCTTAAAATAAGCATCTTTAAATAAAGTAGGCCAAAAATAACCAGACTGTAATACCTTAGCTGCTGTTCTAGTGCTTCCAAAGTGTCCTCCATAAGGTGCAGAATGGCAATGCAGAAGCACTGCTTGTTGCTCCTCTTCAGGTATGCATTTCCTTATTAATTGATCAGGGCACATCTTGTAAAGGAATGGATCATCCCAATAGTATTGCTTGACTATGTGAAGAATCTTCTCCTTTGTTGATATGTCATATTCCCTGGTACTACTTTGCTTGCAAGGAAATTTACAATATCAGCAAACCATGGTGCAGATGCATTTGATGCTCCTACATTGCTTATAGCAATTGCAGTTTCATGTTTTGCATTGACTGTGATTGCCAATAGTTTCTCATCTGGAAAGCTCTCCATGAATTCTTCTCCTTGTGTACCAAGTGATTCTCCTTCAATCCTTGATAAATGGTCTGCTACTTGGTTTTCTACTCCTTTCTTGTCTCTTATTTCCAAATCAAATTCTTGTAGGAGTAGAATCCACCTTATCAGCCTTGGTTTTGCATCCTTCTTTGAAATTAGATACTTAATGGCAGAGTGATCAGTATAGACAATAATTTTAGTGCCAACTAAGTAAGATTTAAATTTTTCAAATGCAAATACCACAATTTAATAATTCCTTCTCGATGGATCGTGTAGTTCACTTGAGCTTCAATTAATGTCTTGCTAGCATAATAAATGGAATGAAAAACCTTGTCATACCTTTGCCCCAGATCGCTCCTACTGCAAAGTCACTAGCATCACACATTAATTCGAATGGCTCGCCCAACTGCGGAGTTACTATCACTAGTGCAGTTACCAATGCCTTTTTAAGCTTGTCAAAAGCTTCTATACAAGAGTCATCAAAGTTGAATTCTACATCATGTTGCAAAAGCATACATAATGGTTTTGAGATTTTTGAAAAATCTTTGATAAACCTTTTATAGAAACCAGCATGGCCTAAGAAGCTCCTGATACCTTTGACTGTATTTGGTGGTGGTAGATTCTCAATGACATCAACCTTAGCTTTGTCTACCTCTAGACCTTTCTTTGAAATTCTATGTCCTAGCACAATGCCCTCTTGTACCATGAAATGGCATTTGTCCCAGTTTAATACTAAATTTGTTTCTTCACATATCTTGAGAATTTGTTCCAAGTTTGTTAAGCAAACTTGAAATGTTTCTCCAAAGATAGAGAAGTCATCCATGAATACTTCCATTGATTGCTCAATGAAATCTGAGAATATAGACATCATGCATCTTTGGAATGTAGCAGGTGCATTACATAAGCCAAATGGCATCCTTCTAAAAGCAAAGGTTCCATAAGGGCATGTAAAGGTGGTTTTGTGTTGATCCTTAGGCTCAATGGCTATTTGATTATAGCCTGAGTAGCCATCTAAGAAACAATAAAATTCTTTCCCTGCTAGTCTATCTAACATTTGGTCTATGAATGGTAAAGGAAAGTGATCCTTTTTAGTAGCTTTGTTGAGTTTTCTGTAATCCATACAGATTCTCCACCCTGTGACAGTTCTAGTTGGCATCAACTCATTCTTTTCATTGGCTATAACTGTCACACCCCCTTTCTTTGGTACACATTGGACAGGACTTACCCAAGCACTCTCTGATATGGGGTATATGATTCCAGCATCTAGCCACTTAATGATTTCCTTTTTCACAACCTCTTTCATAATAGGATTTAGTCTTCTTTGACTCTCTATGCTATTTTTGGAATTTTCTTCCAAAATGACTCTATGCATGCATATAGAAGGACTAATTCCTTTGATATCTGCCATTTGCCAACCTCTAGCTTTGGTATGCTTCTTTAGAGTACTAATGAGATCACTCTTCTGTTTTGATGTTAAATCAGAAGCAATGATAACAGGTAAAGTCTCATTTGTTCCTAAGAAGGCATACTTAAGGTGTTCAGGCAGTATCTTCAATTCTAACTTAGGAGGTTGTTCTATTGAGGGTAAGTTCTTCTTGAGAATTGGATCCTCAAGATTGAGTGGTTCATAAGTTCTAGCCCATACCTCCTTACAAGAGTTTTCTATTGGCAGATTTTCCTTTTCTAGTATTTCATCATCTAGCAATGCAGCTGCATCTAATGCATCTGCATTGGCTAAATGATCATACTGCTTGTAAAACTGTTTTTCTACCAATCGATCTAGAGGTAATAAGGATGAACACTCTTCTGTATCCTCTGCAGGATACTTCATAGCATTCATTACATTGAATTTTATCTCTTGATCATCCACTCTCATAGTGAGTTCACCTTTCTGCACATCAATTATGGTTTTGCCAGTTGCTAAAAATGGTCTACCTAGGATAATAGGTACTTCCTTATCTGCATCAAAGTCAAGGATAACAAAATCTATAGGGAATACAAATTTATCTACCTTAACTAGGATGTCTTCTATGATACCTTCAGGATAGGCTATTGATCTATTAGCTAATTGAAGTGTTACAGTGGTTGGTTTTGCATTTCCAATTTCTAACTGGTCAAAAATAGGATTTTCCTATAGAAAATGGAATTGTAAAACTACCTGGATCCTTCAATTTCCTAGGAATCTTATTTTTCATAAGCAAACTACAATCTTCTGTCATGGCAATTGTTTCAAACTCTCCTAATCTTCTTCTCTTAGTAAGCACATCCTTCATAAACTTTGCATAGTTTGGCATTTGTTGGAGTGCTTCTACTAAGGGAACCTTGATGTGTAATTGTTTTAGTACCTCTAAGAATTTACCAAACTGCTTCTCCTCATGTGCTTTTTTCAATCTTTGAGGATAAGGAGGAGGAGGGTATTCAGGTACTAACCTAGGTAGTGGACTTTGAACTTCTTGTGATGAAGGAGCACTAGATGCTTCTGCATTGGTTTCTTTTTGTTTTTTGGGTTTTTTCTCCCTTTTCTACACTTTCCTTCTCAGTTAACTCTACCATCCTTACCACTTCTTAATGAAATAGCCTTAACCTGTTCCTTTCCTTGTTTTTGGGAAGGAGTAGCTTCTGTATTTGAAGGTAAGGCACCTTTTGACCTTTGATACAGAGCTGTGGCTAATTGACCAACTTGATTCTCTAAGTTCTTAATGGAAGCATCTTTAGTTTGTCTAGCAGTTCTAGATTCACCTATGAATGCTTTGAGCATGGATTCTAGAGAATTCTCAGTGGTAGGTTGAGAGTTTCTTTGGTTATTTTGAGCTGGGAATCCTGGTGGTGTAGTTGGTGTAGTTGGTGCAGTTCTAGGTGCAGCTGCACTATTGTTGCTCCATCTAAAATTTGGGTGATCTTTCCAACCAGGATTATAAGTGTTGGAATAAGGGTTGTTATTCCTATTATAACCTACATAATTTACAGAGATAGGGTTGCTAGAACACTCCTCATACAAGTGACCTCCTCCACAGTACACACAACTAGGTGTGCACGGAGGTACTTGTTCTCACTTTTCACATCTGATCTTTGTCTGGTGATGCTGTTTGCATTAGATTGATAGCATTGCGTAAGTGAAGTTTTTCATCAAATTAGCTAGAGTGGCTACTTGAGCGGCACAGGCGGATATATCATTAATTTCATGTACCCCTGATGGTTTCTTTTGGGCACTTACCCTCTCAGTAGGCCAACTAGAGCTATTAGTTGCTATTCTATCAATTAATTCACATGCTTCATTGTATGATAGATTTAATAACACTCCACCAGATGATGCATCAAGCATTATTCTAGTTTGAGGCTCTAAACCATGATAAAATGTTTCCATTTGAATAATAACAGGTAAACCATGATGAAGACATTTTCTTAAAAGTTCCTTCCATCTTTCCCATGCTTCAAATAAAGATTCAAACTCTTTTTGTCTAAAAGATGTAATATCATTTCTTAACCTGACATTTTTGATAGGTGGGAAATATTTCCCTAAAAAATTTTCAGCCATTTCATTCTATGAATGGATAGAGTTAGGCTCTAAAGAATTTAGGCAAGCCTTAGCTCTATCTTTCAAAAAATAAGGAAATAACCTTAATCTAAATGCATTTTCACTAACACCAGGTATAATAAAATTACTACATACTTCTAAAAATTGCCTTAAATGCAAATGAGGATCTTCATGAGGAGATCCTCCAAATTGACCAATAGTTTGAAGCATTTGAAACATCATAGGCTTAAATTCAAAATGCATGGCATCAATATGAGGTCTATTTATGCTAGTTTGCATGTTTTGATGATCAAACTAAGCATAATCCCTCATAGGTCTATCTCTATCATTAATCATACCTATGTGATCCATGTGGATGAGATTTTCTCTATGAACTTCTTCTTCAATGAGCATGTTTGTGAACTGGGGCCTCCTCTCACCGAGTGTGGCCTTGAGCTTTGTTCTTCAACTTTGAAAGACATGTTGCAAGCATGTTGATTTTGCTTTTGGAGTCTTAGCAATCTCCGAATCTCCTTTCTATTTACGGATCTAAGCTATATTCTGGTGTTCTGTTTCTGGTTCTGTACATATACTAAGTACCATGTAGTGTTGTTAATGAAACTACAAATACAGAATTATATATTAACACTAAATTACTATATATCGTAATTTTAAAAGAATTTACTTCAATCCCTAAAACGACGCCAAAAAAACTTGGTGTTTGGAAATAACAACACAAATGTGCAAGTATACACAGTCCAAAAACAAGTAGTAAAAAGATCGAACTCACTTTTAAAATCAATATAAAGTAATAAAGTGTAAAGTAACTAAGTAACAAAATAATTTTGGAGTTTAAGTGATCACAACTAAGTTAGAAAGAAAGCAAAGTAAAGAGTGCTGATAATGCAAATGAGAAAAGCTAGTTGGAATGTCTTCATCAAGTAATTTACTTCTAAGTGTTTGATGCGATTATGTGATGTAAATTTGACCGAATGTCACATTAGCTATGTGCCTTTCAGTCACTTTCTTCAGAGTTTCAATACCAGCTCTTATGATCCTTGCTTTTTGCAGTAATGAAAGGGTTGTCAATTCCTTTCTTGCCTCCTAACAATTATCCAAGTTGCTAAAATAAATTTACTTTTGTATTTTAAGTACCCACAATTCATCCTATGGACTATACTATGCTATTTCTAGGACTTAGCATGGTTTTCACAAAGTTTTCTTTATGTAAAACACTCACCCATATTAGTTCTTGATTTCTTAATTGTAAGCCATGTCTGCTCTTACAAATCTACTTATTCTAAGTGATCAAGTTCAAAATAAGTTTTGAAAAGATTATCAAGCAAGAACTAAAGTACAAACATACATACATGCAACATACTTACTTAAAAGCTCATTAAATGATTAGAACATTCCAACTAAGAGAGGTTTGGCTAACAATAGACATTGCAAGATATATATAAACTGAATAGACCATGTTTATATAATAGAAATCAGAAAAGAGAAACAACAAGATAAAAGTTACAAATGTTGAAGCCCTTTGTATGAAATCTTCTAGCAATGCACTAGCATTACTCCTTAGCACTATACAAACACTATGAAATCGAGTTAAGGAGAATTTGTCAATTCCTTCCTTTCCCTCTTACAAAATAGAAACTAACTATGTATATTGAAATTTTGATCTAACTTATAGATTGTGATATATTTCCAAATGAAGATGTGAGGTCCTTTTATAGCCTTCAAGAGAGGTGCTTCCTTCCTTCATGTTGAAGTAATCTTGAGTGGATCATATTTGTAGTTGCTTTTTTCAGAGGTTGATCCAAGTTGAAATCTTTGACTAATTACATAGGGCGGTTCCATGATGATAGAACATGTGTCCCTATGTTGGTGACTCTTCAAAGCTATGCCTATAGCTATGTGTGAATGGAAGGCGCCTACTATACAAGGTGGGATGGCTTGAGAAGACCAAGCATGAGGTCGCACAATTGCAAGTGGATGCTCATGAAAGTGTTGCTCATTCACCAAGTAGTGCGATTTGATGCGAGGATCGGTGCGGGAGCATTTGATGAGAAAGCATTGAGGACTGCTTGAACAAAAAACATCAAACATACCACAATATATCCACAATGGCCTATTAATAACTATAACCATTCAAATCACTCAAGTTATCATATATCACACTATAACTCTTTATTATTACTTGAAAGAGAGCAATTACCAAGTTTAAACATATGAAATACTCTATATAAAATAGCGTTATCACCCCCCGAGAAGACAGGGAAGGGAAGAACCTCGGACACCCCCTGAAATCATGGAGGACGTTGGTGAGGAATACTCATCTTTTGCTTAATCCTAACCGCAAAGGCGACATTCTAGAAGCCGAGAGGCACCTCAGAGGCGAGAACATCGTCGTCACTATACTAGAAGAACCCTGGAGCGAAGGCAACACCGCTCTAGATATCAGCCTCGGCAACCTCCGATCCGAGCGACAGCTCAGGAAGTTCCGCCCTTGACGACTCCAGCCACGAGAAGAGGAACGTTTACGTCAGAAATAGATTATTTCCCCATTCCCCGCGGGTTGGAGAAACCCCCAGAGCATTTGAAAATCTACGACGGACTCAGAGATCCGGATATTCACTTAGAGTACGAGACAATGATGCAATACCGGAACGCCCCAGGTGAGATAATGTGTAGACTTTTCTCCCTCACCCTTGATAAATCCGCAGGTATATGGTTCAGGGACATCCCGGCGAATTCAATCTCATCCTGGGAGCAACTCTCCAAGTTATTTTCCGCAAGTTTTGCACATTCCAAAGTTAGGCCGAAGTCATGGATGGTGCTGCATGTAGTACACCAAACAGATGATGAGTCTATCTGATCTTTAATTGCGAGATTCAACGTTGAAGCAGGGAAGGTGCACGGTTTAAATGAGGATTTTCGTCTATATTTCTTATCCCAGGGTTTGCGCAAACGCACTTTATTCCAAACCGATGTAGCATAAACCAACCTTCAACTTTAGGGGAGTTCCTTCGACTTTCAGAAAAGTACATAGATCACGAGGAAGGTGATGAAGCAAGTAAGTTCTTTGTTAAACACGGAGCCAACCAATCCAAGGAGATTAGGCCTCGGACAGATAGGGGAATCCCGAACACAGAAAATACTCGGAGGTTCCAGACCGGTGGCCCATCTAGGGAATTCAAACCTAGGCTCGGTAGACATCAGGACTACGCCGAACTCATATGTGGCAGGGAGAAGATACTGCAAGAATGCCAGAACAATGAGTTTAAGCAGGTAAGATATCCCGATCCTATCGCTCCAAGACCAGGATTGAGAGGTAACAAGTATTGTCGTTATCATCAAAGTGCCGGCCATGACACAAATCGCTGCAATGCGTTGAAAGACGATATTGAAAGCTCGGACAGTACGTCAAAAAACCATATCAACAAGACAAAGACGTCAAACATGAGAAGAACATTGACGAAGTAAAAGGCAAAAACATCATGGAAGATTACAAAGAGGAGCCAGACGCCCGGAAACACAGGGGGCGACCAGTTGTAATGGTAATCTCAGGTGGAGAGATTGAGGGAGCAACAACCAGGACAATTAAAAGAAAATGGAAAGAAATTCAATGAGTAGCTTCCACCTCGTCAACCCCACTTTTAGCAACTCGTCCTCCTTTGTCCTTTGGAGAAGAGGACCTGCTGAAAGGGAAGGTAAATGAAGACATTCCACTTTTAATCTCGGCGGTGATGGCTGAAACCGAAATTAGGAGGATCCTGATTTACCAAGGCAGCTCTTGTGACATTATGTTTTTTGATGTGTTAGAAAGGATTGGAATCTCACCGAAGGAACTATTCCCATATCGCGGAACGGATCTTTCTGGTTTCAAAGGATCCCAAACCAGACCAATGGGTTATATTGACTTGAGAGTCACGTTTGGGGAGGAACCTTTAACTCGTACTGTATTGACGAAATTTATGGTGTTACCTTGCCCATCAATATACAATGCATCATCGGAAGACCAACGTTGGGCAAGCTCGGAGCGTTTACATCTACGGTGCATTTGAAAATGAAGTTTCACTCTCAGTGTAACAAGATCATAACTGTCAATGTCGACTTAGAGTATTCAGAAAGATGTTATTACCTACTTCTCAAAGCTGAAGTCGCCACAAGAGAGGAAGCCGAACTTACATCCAAAGAAGCCTCTGCAAGAAACACTAAGATGAAGTTCTTCGAAGTAAACATGACAGATTTGGATGCACGGTATGACCCTGATAGCTCGGATGAAGAGAATGATGACCCACTGTCTCTGAAATACGAGAAGAAGCTAGAACGACCAAAGCTCGAGGGTGAATTTGTCGAGGTAGTTTTGGGAGACGACCCCAAAAAAACTGTAAAAATTGGTGCAGAGCTTCCAGACAAGATCAAAGAAGAATTAACCCAATGCTTGAAAGATCACGCTGATCTATTCGCTTGGTCGGCCGAAGATATGTCCGGCATCCCACCTAAAGTCGCCTGTCATCACTTATCTATATACCCCGATGCGAAGTGGGTTGCCCAGCGCAAACGGGTTCAAAGTATAGAAAAGACTGAAGCAATAGCAGAAGCAGTGGACGATTTAATTAAAGCTAAATTTGTTAACGAGGTCAAGTACACCACTTGGCTCTCAAATCCTGTACTTGTTAAGAAATCTAATGGAAAATGGCGTATGTGCATTGATTATACCGATCTTAACAGGTCATGTCCTAAAGACGCCTTTCCGGTTCCAAATATTGATCGCTTAGTTGACCACGCATCCGGATTTTGCCTCTTATCATTTATGGACGCATACTCAGAATATAATCAAATCCTGATGTTTCCCCCCGATCAAGAGAAAACCGCGTTCATGACCGACCGCAGAAATTTTTGTTACCGAGTTATGCCTTTCGGTTTAAAAAATGCAAGAGCGACTTATCAGAGAATGATGAATAAAGTGTTCAAAAACCAGATCGGGCGAATAGTGGAAGTTTACTTGGACGATATGATCGCAAAAAGTAAGCAAGCAGATTGTCATGTTACCGATCTTAAAGAGATTTTTGCCGAGATAAGAAAAAACAGGATGAAGCTAAATCCGGAAAAATGTACGTTTTTATGTCAAAGTTGGGAAATTTTTGGGATTCTACCTCACTGAAAGAGGTATTGAGGCAAATCCAGACAAATGCAAGGCGGTAACCGAGATGAAAGCCCCAAGCACAAAGAAGGAGGTTCAAAAATTAAATGGCATGATTGTTGCTTTGTCTCGTTTTATCTCGAATGCCGCTTTCAAATATCTACCTCTTTTCAAACTTTTGAAGAAAGAGTCTGAATTTGTCTGGACGTCAGAACGGGATGAGGCGCTTACCCAACTGAAGAAAGTATTATCAGAGCCTCCAATATTAACCCGACCTGAACTCGGGGAAATATGATACTTGTACCTCTCAATATCTGACGAAGCATTGGGAGCAGTACTGGACCGAGAAACGAAGCAAGGACCAGAAGTCCGGTATCAAAAAATTGAGAAAATTGTCTTGGCTTTAGTAATAGCAACTTGACGTCTCCGACTTTACTTCGTATCTCACCAAGTGGTTGTTCGAACTAACCACCCAATCGACAAATCTTGCATCGGCCAGATCTTTCAGGAAGGATAATCAAGTGGGTCGTGGAGTTGTCAGAGTTTGGCATCAAATATGAATCAAGAACAGCAATGAAAGCCCAAGTATTAGCCGATTTTGTGGCAGAAATGACTTCAGCAGAATCAAATGATGAGATATGGACAATCCATGTGGATGGATCTTCTAATCCCAAGGGGAGTGGAGCAGGAATAATTCTTGAGAGTCCTTCGGGAGTCATTATAGAGTTATCACTCACCTTCAAGTTTTCGACCTCCAATAATCAAGCGGAATATGAAGCGTGCATCGCGGGTCTCCGTTTGGCTTTGGACCTCCGAATCACTCGGTTAAATCTCAATACCGACTCACTTCTTGTTGTCTCCCAGATCGGGGGATAGTACAAAGCAAAAGACACGATTCTCCAAAAATATTTGAATCATGTAAGAGTATTGCTTACCCAATTTCACTCTGCCGAAATAAAGCACGTTCCGAGAACGAATAATGTTAGGGCCGATGTTCTTTCCAAGTTAGTAAGCACCAAGACACTGAGAAATCACCGATCGGTGATACAAGAAGTCCTCAACAAACCTAGTATTGAAGATGACTTACACTTGATTTCATCAGTGTATGTAGTAGGTGAAAGAGAAACTTGGATTGCTCCCATTTTCGACTACATAACATCAGGAGTAGAACCTTCCGATCCCGGGAAAGCCAAGATCATCCGGAGAAAGGCAACTTTTTTTGCAGTGATCAATGGACATCTTTATAAAAAGGCACTCTCTTCACCTTTGTTAAAATGCATAGAACACGAGGAGGTCGACTATGTGTTGGCTGAAATTCATGAAGGAATTTGTGGTCAACATTTAGGTGGTAGGTCCTTAACCAGGAAAGCGTTAAGGGCGGGATACTTTTGGCCGACCATGGAAGCTGATGCAAGGAATTATGTGAAGAAATGTCCGACGTGCCAAATCCATGCAAACATCCATGTCGCACCTCCTACCGGTCTCACTACTCTCTCCTCCCCATGGCCTTTCGCATGGTGGGGGATAGACCTTCTATGACCTTTTCCGAAGGCCCCAGGGAAAATCAAATTCTTAATTGTGGCAGTAGACTACTTTACCAAATGGATTGAGGCCAAACCGTTGTCCGTAATAAGTGCAAAAAACTGTATATCTTTCTTCAGAAAGAGATTAATACCAGGTTTGGGTTACTCGAGGTGGTGATCACAGATAATGGAACTCAATTCGCTGATAAAGGATTCAGGAAATTAATGTTTGATTTAAAAATCAAACATCGATTCACTTCGGTAGAACATCCTCAAACAAATGGTCAGGTAGAATCGGCAAATAAGGTAGTTCTCAACGGTTTAAAAAAAGGTTGAACGATTCTAAGGGAAACTGGGTTGAAGAACTCCCTTATGTCTTATGGGCATACAGAACTACTCCTCAAAGCTCTACTGGAGAAACACCGTTCCGACTATCCTATGGAAGTGAAGCAGTCATCCCGGTAGAAATTGGAGAATTAACTTGGAGGACTTCAAACCCGAAATCACCTGAAGATAATGGTCAGGATTTAAGAGAAGAACTGGACCTGGTAGAAGGAGTCCGAGATCACGCGTCCCTTAAAGAAGCAATTACCAAACAGAGGGTAGCAACTCGTTATAATCAGAAAGTCATCCCAAGAGATTTTGATGTTGGTGATCTCGTCTTGAGAAGGGCCAACGTTGGTCTAAAGAATGTGTCACAAGGCAAACTAGCCCCGAATTGGGAAGGTCCATATCGGGTTATTTTGAGAACTGGAAATGGAGCCTTCGAGCTAGAACTTGGAACGCCACTAAGCTCAAGAAATATTACAGTTAAAATCCAAGGATGGTATATGACTCTTAGCATACGGAAATCGGTTCCCCGACATTAATAGACTTGGCTTTTTCAAAGCATTCTATATCGACATTACATATATTCTCTTACTAATAGACTTAGCTTTTTCAAAGCATTCTATTCTCGACATTACATGTATCCTCTTACTAATAGACTTAGCTTTTTCAAAGCATTCTATTCCGATATTACTTAATAGACTTAGCTTTTTCAAAGCATTCTATTCCGTTGTTACAACGTTACTATTTAATCTCGCCCACTAAATGAAGATTTTAAACGAAATCTAACGAACTGAGATTAAACAGGGGAGTAAGATGTACAGAGTTACCCCAAAAACAAAAATGGATCAGTAAGAATTGGGTTTTTACTACAGCTATCCGAGGAGTATTCACACACAAAACGAGCTATGGAAATAAACGAACTTATAAATTGATTACAAACGAGATATCCCGGTTACGGCCGAATCCTCAAGTTCGAAGAAATATGGAGGAAAGCAGTAGAATGCATTAAAAGCAAAAAACAGTTAGGTCGATTTTGAAGGATAGACGACCCTAGACATTTGATCGGTTACTTGGTTGAACTCGACAATGTGCCCATCATGAAACTCTGGTTTAAAGATAGTGGGATCAGCTACAAAGTCGGGAATAACCAAAACAACTTGATCAAGTGCGTTATTGAAAGCTTCCACTATTCATTCCTGCCCGAGCTCAACTGCCTGCATTTTGGCCTCCACAGCTGCATCCATTTGCTGAGTAAGTTCTCTTATCTGCTTCTAAAGCTCGGATATGTTTTGAGTTGAAGTGGAAGCCTCGATCTCGGCCAACTTGTCAGCCCGTCTCTTCAACTCAGCAGCATCTTTTTCAGCTTGTTCTTTCGCTAGCTTCAATTCTGTTTCAAGCTCTAGGCGTTTGGTTTCCCAATCCTCTTTCTCTTTTTTAATAAGATCCACTTCTTTTTGGGATTTTTCCAGTTCTGAGCAAAGTGGATCCACAGTTTTCCGGGCTTCTTCATACTTACTTTCAATATCTACTGAAAACGCAGGGTGAGTAAGGCATTTTAAAAACAAAATTATTCCGAGATAAAAGTGACGAGCTTAAAACAGAGAAAGCTTACCTTTTGATTTCAAGTCAGCATCTTTTTTCTGATCTTCCACAAGATCGGTCATCCTAGCCAATACAGAAAGGGAAACACGGAAAGGATCTGCTTTGAATTCCTCGGCTTTGACGGTCATGAATTCTTTAGGATCGAAAGGGGGAGTCTTGTGTTTCTTACTCTTTTTGGAGGGGAGGTCAGAACGGTCACTAACTTCAATCACACCCTTACCCCGATCTTGATGACTCGACTTAGGTGGAAGACGACCATCAACCTTTTTCCTCCGTTTAAAAGGTTGCTCCTCTTCCCCGACAGGTTCAGAATGGACCACAGTGATAGGTCGGGCATGGGTAATAACTTTCGCAGTAGGTGTTTTTGCAATAGAAACATTGCTAGCATCCCCGACCTCCTTTACAACTTTATTAGCATCAGCGACAGCAAGGGCCATCAAAGCCGCCATCTTGTTCTTTGGGGCCATCTCGTCTGTAAGAAGAGAGATCAGTTAGAAACATAGAAAGTAAAAATGTCGGCAAAAGTATAAAAATCACTCGACTAAACATTGAAGAAGCCGACCTAGAACTCTCTCGGCCTGCTCAAATTTAACAGTTTTAACTAGCGACTTAGTATCAAAACCCCACTGATTTGGCTTATTCTCATTATTAGTGACGACCCAATCGGCTATAAAGATCATCATTCTCAAAGTTTTCCGATCTTCCAAGCTCAGATATTTTTCATCAACAGAGTGCTTGGTTTTATCATCACGACGAGTCCAACCAAGGGGAAATTTTGTTGTCAAGACAATATCATTATCTGCATTAAAGGTGCCGACTCTATCTACGACGGCGGGCAACACAGGCTCGAACCAAAAGAACTTATTCTTCCACTCATTCCTCAAACTATCAGTATAAGGCCGAAACACTTTTACCCCTTTTCTGGATCAGAGGCTGACGTGTTCCAAGCGAGCAGGTTTTCCACTGTTTTTCTCAGTCCGTTTATTGACTTTGAACATGTGAAGGAAAAGCCGAAGAGAAAGGGGCCGACCCAAATGAAGGCATACGAGCTCGAAAGCACGTACAAAGGCCCAGGCATTTGGGTGGAGTTGTGAAGTGGCGAGATCTAATCTCCCCAGCACAAATTGTTGAAAAGCAGTAAAAGGGGGCCGGATTCTCATATGGGCCAAGGTAGTCCAATAAATAATAAACTTAAGAGAGGTGGGGTAGGTAGCCACATGCTCGTCATCTTCCATCCCAAAAGTACGCCACCGTTCTAGATCTTTCCAGTAAAGCCTTTTCGAAAAATTACTGATATCAACATCCGAGGTCATAACCGATTTAAAACTTCGGAGAGATTCAGACACCCACGAATAATCTCGAGGATTTCCTAAGGGAGGATCTACAGGAATGTCGACATTATTGCAGCCGGAATCTTCATACCCATACAACAGCTCAAAGCTTCCGTCCATATCCTCTTGAGTTTCTTCTTCTTCCTCATCAATGTTTTCCAAGTCGATGTCTTCAGTCGAGACATCCTCCTGATCGTCAAATCGATCATCACTATTCATTCCATCAGACTCCGTATCCGAATCAGAATCATCCGAGAAACTTGGGTCCGAGCCTACATCCATCCGAGACTCATAAACCAATGTATTATGCGCAGAAGGTGGAGCTGTCAACTCTCCATCCGAGACCTTTTTGCTATCACTCCCGCTCGGTCTGGAGTTCTCTTCTTCATGAATCTCCGGGGTAGCTACCTCTTCACGTTCAGTTGGATGAGAGTCGGTTCGTGATCTCGCCGCCATTAGTTTGCCGATATCCAGGTGACGGGCTTGACGAGCTTGCTCGGCTTGATCAATAAGTCTGAGCATTTCCGCACAAGTTGTTTGCTTGGTTTTCGCCAGTTTTTTACCTACAGGGATGGGGGCAGATTATCAGGGTAATTCACACGTGATGGGTTCTCGAATGGGATCGGAACCCGACCTGACAACCCCCACCCTGACAAAGAAGATTGCAGGCTGGGGGCAAGATCCCAGCCCAGAGAAAATTGAAAACAGAGATAGAAAAAGTAAATCTAAAAGCAAGTTACTAACCTCAGAAGAAGCTTCAATTTAAATGATGAAGAAAAATTCTTGGAATAAAGAGAGCGAGATCGGAAAGCGACAAAATCACTAGATCGGTACTCAGAGCAAGCGAGGAACCAAAGAGTAGAAATGATCTACCCACTTTTATTTATAGTGGTCCTGAGAGGACCCGTTGTTCACTCTCAAAACGACACACTCAATCAATTGGCTTGGCGCAAAACGAAGAGTCATCATTAAGAAACGCCTCGAATCCTTCAACGGTCACATCACTCAAAGCAAGCATTTATTACTCTGTCAAAAAATTATCAAGCAGTTCCAAAAATCGAAGCACCACCAAACTTTTGAAATCAAGTCCCAAAGATCGGTAACGGTCATTTTTGGCTCAAAGCAAACTCGGCTTTTCTAATCTCGGTAAAATGATTCATTTCGGCAGGGTTCAAGTCTAGTTTAACCCAACAAGTCAAACCGACTTGGGGGGAAACTATTACGGTGTAAACATGCCCATGCTAGTTACACCCCCCACTTCTCAAAACAAAATGATTGGGCCTCCAAACAACCAAGGCCCAGACTCACTCATCGAACGGCCCACAATACGCCTCCTTACTGAACGGTTCAGATCATCACCTCAAGTGCCCCTTGACTCTATAAATACAGCATTTTCTGCTAACAAAGAGGTACGCATTAATTACCACATAAACTTGCAATAACTCTTCAGCTACTGACTTTAGCATCGGAGTGGCTTCGCAGGTACACCCCATCTCGTCTCGGATCATCAACCTCAGACGTAATTGTTATTGATCAATCTCATCTCGTGCCTACTATCTCGGATCGGCTGATCCTTAGATAGGTACAGAACAAAAGCATTTTCCATATTAAAGTCAGTTATATCCTATCCATCCTCCTCTCTTTATCTTTTTTCTAACAACAGGTCCTCACTATGCTTTAAGTCTAAATCTTGGTGTAAAACAGTTGCATTGTTTTCTATCCAATCAAATTAGCATCAATCTTGCCTTTCCAAGAGAGTATGGAACTTCCACAAATAAAAGCTTATGCACGTGAAATTTACTCCAAAAATTGAACTGATCTTACACATAATACAACCATGCATCCTCTATGAAAGTGTTATGCTAAGCCTATCTACACAGGTACAATATTATGAATATACTATGTCATAATACAACCATGCGCCCTCTAACTCGATCTCTTACCTAAAAACAATGTTCAAATTGATTCTACAATGGTGTCTGCATCTAAGGAAGTTTGTGATGTTTGAATTGGAGGTGATCAAAATGGACTCAACAAGTTTCACAAGTGGGGAAAATGTTGGATAAGTACTGAAAAAGAGGGAAGATAATTTGGGAGAGGAAGAGTGTCGTGCCGCCGTCAATGTGGTTAATAAGTCGATTGCAGAGTCTTGACAAAAGCTGAGGAGGGTTGTTAATGGAAATGGTAGTAAATCGGTTAATGATCTTGTCTTGGACATGCGCGTGTTTTTTGTTTCTTAAATGTCATTCTGTGATTTGCTTGGGTTTCTAATGTGTGTTTTGAACTTTGAGAATTAGTTTCACTTTTTCTTATGGTAGTAAAATTCATTTAATATATTGATAACTTTACTTTGGATTAAGTTCAAATTGCAAGTCTTTTGTGTATGATAAATGGGGATGTTTTTGAAGTCAATTAATGTCAACTGGAGTCACAAGAAAGGGGGGTTTGAATCGTGACCATTTTAAAACTTTTGACACTAATCAACCATCATTCCTTTTAAGTAAGATGATAATTCTTGTACACTTAAGAGTAGTTAATGGGCATGGTTAGAAGATGATATGTATCTTCTGAGTTTATCATTTAGTGCAATGCATATTGGTGAATGTTGGTAATGTAAGTCAAGTTGCTAAGAAGATGATGAGGATACATATGAATAATTGAACATCTTCTTAGTACCAAGGTTGTGTAAGAAAGATAGAATATTTGGAATGCGAAGACTTGTTATTCTTACGCAAAGGATAATGTGTGTGAGAAGGTATTGAGTAGGTGTTTCTATGTGTTTTAGGCTACTCACACATATTATGGTTTTCCATTGTATTGTATGGGTGTTTGAGATTTAAGTGACTATTTACTTGTTTAGAAGATAGCTCAATCTGTCTTGATGTGATATTGTAGAGTCATTTCTACTCTAGAGTAAAAGAGTATTTTCTTTCAGCACAGGTTGTTAGTTAAAGCAAACTATGAAGGGAAGCAGTAAAGAGAAAATGAGAGTTATAGTGGTTTACCCAAATCGTCAAGGGCTACTACACTCCTCACACCTAGTAAGATTTTCCACTATTTTCTAAATAGTTTACAAGCTAATCACAGGTTACAACACTGATAGTTTTCTTTCACAACTCTAACAACTGTCACACTAGTTTTTTCCAAGTTCTAGCAACTTAAACTTAAACCTCTAAGAAAACTTCTTTGCCCTCTTCCCTACCAATACTGAAACCACTGCTTTTTGTTTACAAGGTATCTAAGCTTAATACCTACTTAGGAATCTTCATTAACAATGTGGCAATCAATGCCTTGTTAAGAAGATTAACAGATGAGACTGTGTTTGTGTTCTGTTTGGGAACTACCATAGCATGCACAATTATATGATGTATATCATTCTATGCTTTCCTAAGCTGTTAAATTCACAGAATAATGTTCTCATATTAGTTTGTAAGCTAACTGAGTCTGTTTGAGAGAGATTATAGACATTCAGAAGATTGAATGTGATCATATATTGGATGTTTATAGAGTTTTCGATCCAATACATCAGTTGCAAATCCTTTCCCTAGGCTTGGACTAGCCGTTGAAGACTTCTAAAGCAAACAGAGTTTCCTTTCTACATTTTTTGAAGGTCGTACACTGACACAATGGGTTTCCGTTAAAATCTTCTGAGCGGTGAGGTATCATGATTGTATCTTATCAACTTATTCAAGTGCTTTGATATTGTCTTCTAATAATTGAATACAAATATTCTGAGTATTGGATAAACAATATATGCGTTGTTTATGAAGAATTTGGTTAGGTGACTATGTTGTACTTGTTGCATCTACTGAACATATCTTCTGATCATGTCTTCTGTTAGTATTCTGAACTCTATCTTCTGAAGTTCCTGCTTGAAGAGACTTTTGAACGTCTTATGAAGATCTTCTGAGTCACTCAGCTTTCTATAGCAAGCTTGATCTTGTTGATTGTAATGCCCTTAAATTCTTAAGTATAGCCTTAGACCCTCCCTCTAACACATAATATATATATATATATATATATAGTTATTAAAAAAAAATTATTATAATAAGAAAGAGAGGAAACTTGATGTGAGTCTCGCTGGAAGCTTCTCCAAGAAGCTAACACCTATTAAAGTAATAAATTAAATAAAGAATTAGGACACTAGAACATTCCTATTGGTTAGATGGTAGATAAACTTTTAGAAAAGGAAAGGTAACGGAGATTGGGTGATAAAGTTTCAACAATTGGATTAAAGTAAATCTAGAGGGTGAGAGAAATACAATAGAAGTTCAATCTCAATCGCATAATATTGTGGCAATAACGTGAGGTTTCAATTTGGTGTAAAGGTTCTTGTGGGTTGCTGTTAAGTTATTGAAGTAAGCAAACTAAAGCTAATTGAATAGGAAAATAAACGAGGGAGAAAGAAGTAGGGAGTGAATAGCATATATTGAAAGTGGAATTTTATGGAGGAGATGCTTCCAAGGGAAAGTTGCAGAGATTAAGGAAGCAACACAGGTTATGAAGAGGGGATAAGAGAGTGGGGTTACTAGGTGGTTGGAAGTTGAAGATCACAAAGACAAGTACTCCTTTTTGAGGTAAAGTAAGTTTTATCTAGTTGGTAATGAAATTTATGTTAGGTTTGGCAGTAGGTAATATAAGAAATTTTGCTAGGATCTTGAAGAGTATAGATAAAAAAATTGGAGTTTAAAGTGCCGAAGGATATTAGAAAAAAAAAAGGAGAGAAGATAAGTTAGATTTGATATTATGTTAGTTAGCAATTGATTCAACTTTCTGTGTCTTAGCAACAATGCTAATTTAGTCTTATCCTAATATAGATTCGGAGAATACATCCCATCAGATATCGGTCCTCGAATCCTCTCTTTGCGGCTTAGGAAGTGGTGAGTAAATAATGGGGACTATAACGAGTCCTAAATACTTCCCTTGACTTATATACTCATTTCACTGAACTTTTTCCTTATGGATACTTGAAATGCTTTATTTTCTTGAGGGACATGGTACTATGATCATATAGCTTGCCAAATTTAAATACGTGAATTTTGTTGAAGCATTTCAAGAATTATTGATTCGTTATTTGATTCATTTAATGTGATATTTATGACTGAGATATTTTTATATGTATGACTTTATTTTATACGGTTTGGGGTAACACTTTGTCAGAACTTCGCATGCTAACAAAGTAGATATGTGTTAGCCAGTGCACCATGATTTATCTTTAGCGGGAGCCTACATTTATATTTAGTGGGAGCCTATTGTTGATATTTTGAGGCGGGGAGCCTGTTATTGATATTCGAGGCGGGGAGCCTATTATTATTGTTTCCAGGCAGGGAGCCTAATTCAGTTTTGCATATGTATTACCCCATTTCCGACTTTATACGATTTACTTATTTACGATTTTTTGTTGAAATCACTTTATGGTCGGTATTATCGTGTCCCGCTTGTTATGCTCTTCATTATTTGCTCACCGAGTGGTGACTCACATCGTCTCTTTTATATGTTTGATTTCTCGCCAGTTCGTCTTTGAACTGTGCTCTCTCTGAGAGTCTAGTTTGTTACTGCTTGGTGAGGCCCCTTTTGGTTTTGGAGGGCCACTGTGTATTATATTATATCTTTTGTTTCCATGTGTATTTGACTTGTACAAATCTTTAGAGGCTCTGTTGCATTATGGGGTTGTCTTATACTAGTTACATGACACTCTGTTGGCTCTCTCGAGGACCTGATCTATGTTGGTATTATGTGTTTTGATTATACAGGGATATATAAAATTTTGGGATGTCCATATTTCAGAGGAAGTTCTGCCGAATTTTTGTTAGGAATTTCTTCGAAACATAGACTATTATAGGTTTAATATAATGAGTCTTCTTTAGATAGACTTTAGTTATCGAGGCTTGCCAGATAAGTGTAGTAATATTTTTGCGCCGGTCATGGTCCTGATTGGGTCGTGACATTGATATTTCAACAGTTTGTTTGAGAGTCCCTTTTATTTATCACCTTATGCGTAAGATTTTATCTTCTCAAGGTGAGAAGTCTTTGGCTAAAACAGCTATTTCATAGGAAGATTCTTACTATTGCTTTATAGGCTTCTAAAGAGTGTCTTCTTACTAGATAGATTTTCTCAGCATAATATGCTTATAATGTTCATCTGGCATTGATCATTTAATTCCCTAGTCTTGAGGGTATGGTTTGTAAGGCTTCTTCATTAGTAAAGAGCATATCTTCTGATGCTTGTGAAACAATTAGATAGTCTTTAATCTTTGGTCTTCTTGTTTATCATTATTCATTTCATATTGAGACATATGGTTGTGTCTTTCTTGATCTATTTAGACCATTTGACTGAAGATGGTTTTGTTCACAAAGAGAAGCTTTTGATTCTTCTTCAAAGCCTTATAGATAATGCTCTTCTTAGCTAAATATCTTCTTGAGATGTGTTTCAACATTCCCTGTTCTTATGATCACTTAATGAAGAACGAGTAGATTCAACATTTTTATTCTCGAATAGATATTGACGGATAAGATATAAACAATCAAATAAGTAGGATCCAATGAACATAGTGTTAGGAGAACAAGACACATTTTTATACTTTCATTGACATTAATTATGAGAACTTAATCATTTTAAGATTTTTCATAAACATATTTTTCTAAATGGTCATAATTTTTATTTATGATTTTTTGATAAAGGAATTTTATTTTAATTTAGCTTCTCAAATTGAATTTTGCTTTAAAGGATTTAATATATATATATATATATATATATATATATATATATATATATATATAGAAATGTTTTTGTGATTTCTTTCTAAAGTTATATTTATTTTTTAAAATATTATAATTTGGGTAACCTAAAAAATTTACCTAACGTAACCCTAGTTCCTCCTATAGTAAAAACCCTATAAATACGTGATTAGGTTCACCAGTTTGAGATCACTAGCAAAACGCGCAGCGGCGCCTCTCCCAAACTAAAAGAGTCTCTTTCCCTATCCCTATCTTTGTTATACTGTGCTTTCAGAGTTTGCAAGGAGTATTTTACCATCTATCTATATCGCAACTCCATTCTACTTAGATCATTATTTTATATACAGGTAACTCATGTGATTCATAATATTCTTTCATTTATGTAATACATCTTCTTATCATCTCTTTTCTAACGTTTAGTCATTTGTTGTTTTTTCTCCAATAGATCCATGAATGACGCAATATTCGATTTGTCTACTATCATTGAAAGCTTACTCAAAAGGAAACCGTCAATGTTGTCTTATATATCTACAACATCTCTACAGTGCTTCGCTCTACTTTCATTTTGCTTGTATCCAACGTAAATCACCAACGATTGTGATTTCCTTGATTAAATATATGGGTAAGATAATACACATAATTGAATGTAAGAAATATGAAATTGGTGCATATTCCCCTTTTATGTTTCCATTATAGTTGATTTTAAGATAATTGATTTTATTTTTTTGGAAGTATAGCGGAATAGTGAGAGGGATAAGAGTTTTCACTAATATAGTGCAACAAGTGCATTATGAAAAAGACAATGAAGGAACAAAATATGCACCTTGCTAATGCTTATGGCGGAATTCCTATTAATCCTTCATTGCAGGTGCAACCACAAGTTGTTTATTATGCTCCTGATACGCTTGTTCCTCAACAAGTTTTAGTGCCACAATGGAATGAAGAAAATTCAAATAAACACAACACTTTTGATGTTTCAAGAGAAAGGGATCTTAATAATCAAGAACCTTATGATTATGTAGTTTCAAGACAAGTGAATACCAATGAAGATATAAGTAGTATTTTTGCCAACTTAGATTTGGATAGTGGTTTTATTGATCATGATGCTATTGTTGTTCCTGATGCTGGTTATGTTGTTGTTGCTCCTCCTGTTAGTACTGATGAACAGAAAAAGGTTGCTATGCATGATAGGGAATTTTTTATGACATTCTCCAAAGGGTGTGTTGTATTTTTGAGTTTGACATTCGAGAATTCTTCACAATGCTCTTCTTTTTTTACTCTTTTTAATAGCAAAATTTCTTATTTATGTGTCATACCCCAATTTTGTCCGACTAGTTGAAAATAAAAAATGTATTCTTGTGGACGCCAAATTTTAATGGGTATTTTTCTCGTTTTAAAAAGGCTCAAAAATAGGTTTCGTTGAGCTCATACATTATCTCTAATCGCGTACGCGTGTTTAGTTTTAATAATCTTGCACTATTCTCGTTCTGAGCGCGTGTTATTGTTAACCGCAAACATACGTTCTTTTTAATGATCTCACACCATTTTACGCATATTTCTCGTTATCGTTATTGTTAATAATAGTTGTCTCTAGCCACTTAATTATAGTGCTAATTCAAAAATTACAAAAATAATAGATTTAATTTATTTGTATGTTTTTACAACGATCCAAAAAAAAAAACAAAAAGAAAGAAAAAGGGCATCTTCTAATATTAGTTAAAGGTTGAGGTACTGTTGTTGTATTTTCCCCCTTTTACACCAAAGAAGCTACTCTCATACTCTGCACAATCCATAGCCAGCAAGCTACTTAACACAGCCAAACGATAAAAAAACAAAGGGAAAATCCAAATGGTGGCAACAACTTCAAAGCTTCAAATGGGAGGTCCTTCTATCTTTGCATTCATTTTCTCTGAACAATACACATAAATAGAGATTAGGCATCAATTTAGAGTCAAATAAATCTATTCTTGTGATGCAACAGAGACTTGGGGGGAGAAGTTTTTCTGCAGAGAAGCTTTAAGCACCAAAACATAATATTTTAGAGACAATAAAAAATCAGAGTTTCAAACAAATTGACCATACAGTGTAGTTATTTATGCAAATTTGACTATAAATGTGGCTTCAATATACTGCTTGAGGGAGGAGAGATCGCAGGTGAGGAAAAGAAGAGGACATTGAAACACAAAATACACACTGATACACATAGACACAAAACACACACAGAAGCACAAAGGGGGAAAAAACACAACTATCTCCACTCCAGCAACACACACAACAGAAACAAAACAAAACAAAAATGATTTTTAGAATGTGAGGGAGAGAAGAAATACAGAGAAAAGGAATGAAAATTCAAGAAGCGAGTTTTAGAATGCTATAACCTTCATCTTCTTCAAGTAAGCCACCAAAATCTCCACTTCACAACCACTAAGATGCCACCACAGAATCCCCATCAAAGAACCACCGGCCCACCAACTCCGGCGAAAGCTCCGCCGTAACCACCACCGTCACCGCCAGCATCCTCTTCTCTCCTCAAGTTATTAGTGACTATCACTCAAAGCCTTGGCTTGTTTGATTGTCATGAACGCTATCAAGAGTTGTTAGTAATGGCCACTCAAAGCCTTTTTTTGCTTGGTCATTATGAAAGCTCTTCCCCTTTCCAAAACCCTTTCAAAAACATTTTCAAATTAGAACTACGTCGCTTTGATTCCCATTCGGGATACATAGGAGCGAGCCACGTTCTCGTCAAGCACAACGAATAAAAATCCTTTTCGCAACCATAAACATTAGTGTTTTTCATAACAAAAACTCATTTTTAAACCCATTGTTGCTAGTGGCTAATCAGAACCTTTGTTCGTCTCGCCATTGGTGGCAATGTCTTTTTCCAAAGAACAATAAGCGATGGTAACCCATAACTTTGGTTAGTTTGATCATTCGTGCCAATTAATATATTTCGAAAACCATTTTCAAAAGAACAAATAAAAAGCGAGTCGCTACTAGCGGTCAATCAGAACCTTTGTTCGTCTGACTAGTGGTAGTGACTCTCATTTTCAAGAGTACTTAGCGGTGGTTACCCATAACCTCTGTTAGTTTAATCATTCATTTGAATACTCGCCCTATTTGAAAACTCACTAAAAGATAAAAACAAAAACCTTTTCATGACAACCAAGAACTATGTAGCTTTGAATTCTCCATCGCACCAGGAGATACGTAGGAGCGAGAGGCCAACTCTCGTCAAGCGCCAAAAATAAAATTTTCATTAAGTTTTTCCCATTCATCTTTAAACAAGAAATAAATAGGCAAATCTAGGTATTTTTCAAATCAAACGTAAAACCACACACTTAGTTAAAGGTTCCCTTTCAGTAGAAAGGACGCGTACGGTGCTAATACCTTCCTCACACGTAATCGACCCCCGAACCTATATCTCTAGTTTTTCAAAAGACCATTCGCCTTGTTCAAAAGACCTTTTTTCAATGTTTTGGTCTTAAAATTAAAATATTGGTGGCGGCTTCAAAAATTTTCCACGATGTACATTGAGAAACCCAAACCGGATTTTTCGGGGTGCAACAGCTGGTGACTTCACTGGGGACTAAAAAATAAACACATTTTTTTAAAAAAGTGGGTCAAGCCTAATAAATTAAGTGTGTGATTTGTGTGATTGATTTGAATATCTTGTTTTGACCTTTATGCTTTCTTCTTTTTCATACTTTCATGGTGTATTCCTGTGCACCCTAGATTAGTTGTATTTGATTGATATTGAACCCTAGGTTATACACCATGTTATTGCTTTCTATTGTCTGGGCTGTTTTGGATTTTCATTTGCAGGTGGGGTAGTTTTTAAGGAAATGCCCTTCGCACACACACACTTGTACCTTGAGATTATATGATTAGAGAAAGAGACCAAAACCCCAGTCTGTTAGGATACTCGCGAAAGTTTCAATCAGAGTTGTGCTCTTTCACGAGGCTTCGTATTTAGCAGTTTGCTGCATTTACGGGGATTTTCATGAGAGGGACTGTGGCTCTGGTGAGCTTTGTGAGGGTGTGAATAGAGCTACATGAGAAGATTACCCCTAAAATACCTTAGATCATAGGTTCTACCCCCTTTTAGGTCACAAGGGCTTTCCAAATTGTGTGTTGCATCGTTGCATTCGGTTCAATCAATTTTTCCTTCAAAATTTTTGAAAATCAAAAAGATACCACTAATGTAACACCCCCTTCTATTATTTTCTAATTAACTTAAATAAAAATCAGAGTTTTTCAAAATCGTTCCACGCACCTCAAAGAGAGTGCTACATTTAATAAAAACATCATCAAGGCACATTTAAAATTCAAACGCATCTAGTGCGTGAAGTACATATCATAGCCACGTGGGTTAAAACCCTCAAAACCTGTTTTAGAGTTTACAATAATCCAGAAATGGTTTTCTCAGCACAGCGGAATTAAAACAAGTTCAAACATAAACAACACATGATCCAGATCAGTTCAATACATAGTATAAAATAACTACACTACAATTCCCCGCCCGGGTGTCACTAATCAGAGCTGACTCGAAGACTCAAGAAGGCATGACACCTTCACTCAGAATCACCTGTTTGTCGCCACGAGAGCAGGCAACATAAAAATTGCTAGGGTGAGTCTCTTTACATAAATAATAACAAGTAAGATAAGCATTATATTAGGAAAACATCTAGCAAATCACAGTCCTCAGTAATCATGATAATTGCCATTCAATTAAAATATCCACAAATAGCAAGATGGAGTTATTGAAACATCAACAAAATATCTATGAAGGCATGAATGTATGCATGTGTGCAATATGCATGTGGATCCATAATCACCTTAATAACCCCGTCGGGCATCACCGCTTTTGGCCGAAGCCACCACCGCTTTTGGCCGAAGCCACCACCGCTTTTGGCCGAAGCCACATTATTTATTAATTCACCGCTTTTGGCCGAAGCCACCACCGCTTTTGGCCGAAGCCACATTATTTATTAATTCACCGCTTTTATATGCACATGAATTATGTGACACTATGACAATGCATTCACACATTCACAAATTCATCACTTCAATTATTAACCCACCGCTTTGGCCGAAGCCCACAACAATCAATAATCCACCGCTTTGGCCGAAGCCCCCTTCAAGCAATAATCCACCGCTTTGGCCGAAGCCCACATCAATCAATAACTCACCACTTTATCAATTACTAACCACCACTTTATCAATTATTAACCACCACTTGATCAATTATTAACTTGAATCTCCCCTAAAGACTCAACCACCCCATAAGGACCTTTTTCACACTTAAGGACTATTTTGACCCACCAAAGATTAATTTAGTGCCCAAAGGTTATTTTGTCACATTATGATTAATTTGGTACTTCGGAACTTATGTTGACATATTTGTATTGATTAGACACTAAGGGATTATTTTGTCACGCCAAGGATTAATTTAATTCTTAGGGACTATTTTGTCACACCAAGGATTAAATTAATTCTTAGGGACTAAACCATCACTTAGACACATTT
Organism: Oxytropis ochrocephala; assembly: GCA_020916435.1. Taxonomy (NCBI): domain Eukaryota; kingdom Viridiplantae; phylum Streptophyta; class Magnoliopsida; order Fabales; family Fabaceae; genus Oxytropis; species Oxytropis ochrocephala. Next base: position 69,451,876 of record CM037093.1, on the reverse strand, counting down.
TGGGCACCAAGGCGCCAAGGGGCATCTTTAGGGACTAAAAGGTTCAAGGATCAAAATAGCATTTTTGACACTTCGGGCAACATTAGCAACACCCGCACAAAATGATGGATTCATACAGCAGTGCACCTACTTCGGCGGAGTATTTAAAATAGCAAATGACATCGAAAAATTACAAGAGACCACTCGTCGGAAAGCCACGGATATGTAGTTTCTGGGTATATCCTTAGATTTTCAAAACAGTGAACCATTTAGTACAGTTTTTAGAAACAACCCGAACAGTCCCCTGACTGGACAGATTCTGCCCTCCCACTTCATTTTACTCTAAAATGACTTAGACTTGACCAAATGGGACGAAACCTTAGCCCAAACAAAAGCAATTTGAGTATAGTTTCTAATGGAAAAAGAATCGTTCAAAACGGAGTTCATTTGAAGGCATAAAACTTGCAAAAACTGCACCTACCCACAGATTGACTCTAGAAATTTGACTCGACTTTGGAGACTCATAACTGGAGCTACACAACTCCGAATTTAACGAAACTAGTGCCAAAACGACCGGCTTTAAGTCTATTTTCGAGAACACTCAGCCACATAATTTTTGACTCAATCAAACAGTACCAGTTTTAAAAATACTGAAACAGTGCCCAGAAAACCACACAAAGACCATAAACAAGTAAAGCTCATCATCAATTTAATTCAACAACATTTTTATTCAACAATTCAACACCCAATCCAACAACAATCACTTAAACATTTAATTACATTCATGAAATTAACATGCTCTCAAGTTTCATCACATTGTAGCATTGCATCAAACACTTTACATGCACATTTAACAACACATTTAATTCCAACATCAAGCATCATTGTATAACCAAATTAAACATCAAATACAACAACAAACATATGATAAACACAAAATTCACACAATTAAACATCCTAGAGCCATTCCACACATAACACATATCATACAAGTTATTATATAGGTAAAGTAGAGCCCCCTAACCTTCAAATTGCAACCCCAAGAAGTCACCTCCACTAACAACCCAAGAATTACCAAAAATAGCTTCCCAAACAACTTGAGCTCCAAAACCCCAACCATGGTAAAAGAAGAATGAAAGGGAATTAGTGTGGGATACTCATACTAATTGATAGAGGAAGAAGAATGAGGAAGAAAGGTACCAAATACACTTACCCAAGACAAGAAATGAATTTATTTCCTTCCCCCTTTGCTAGAAAACACATGCGTGCATCTCTCCTCTTCCTCCCTCCCTTAATTTTTCTGTTTTCCTTTCTTTCTATGGGATGGGAACCCTTACCCTAAGGTCATTCCTTGGGTTTGGGCCTATTTAGTGGGCTTGGGCCCTTTACTTACACCCCTCCCGTTAATTTAATTCACCTCCGTAATAAAATAAATTCTACCTTAATTATCCCACTTAAATAAAATACTCACCATTTATTTTACCACACCTCACTCCTTAATTTAATTATTCACCCTATACTTATTTTAATATAGTCAACTAAAATATTACTTAATTAAATTAGTCAAATAATTACTCAATTAAATTAATTAAATAATCACTTAATTAAATTAGTTAAATACTCATCTAATTAATTTTGGGGTGTTACAATATTCTTTTCCTTTTCAATAAGCGCCTATGTGAGGTGGCATATAGTGTGAAAATTTTCAAATCACCACCTGTAAATATCCACTTTCTGCAAAAACACAAAAAGAAGCATCATTGCATCATGCATCATGGCACCATTGCATCAATACGTCATTTGCATCATCTGCATTAAATAAAACCCAATTTTGAAAATCATTCGTCACGCATCTAAGTTGTTATTGTAAAGTAACTTGGAATCTTGTCTTAGGTGGGAAAGATAAAGCAACATGGGATCAAGAAGCAAGATTGTACTTAATTCAAGGTTTCCGGTTGTCAAGAGAATAGATGTAGAGCGTTTGAAAGAGTTTGTTTCCTTGATGGATTCAGAAGAGAGGGATCTATTCGGGAAGGCTTATGGTAACCTCCTCTGATTGTTACAATTAAATGTCCAAGAGAGTGCTATTATGGCCCTGAGCCAATTCTATGATTCGGACATTCGATGCTTCCTCAAAGTCAGAGTTAGCACCTTACCAATATCAGAAACATCGGTATTCAGACCAGAGACTCTCTTTGTTGTTGCAAGTCAGTGTGATGGAACTAGAGCTTCATAAGGAAAAGAAGAACCGTATCAGGGGTTTCCCGCTAAGTTATTTCGAAGGTTTATTGAAGCTTTATGCCCAGAATGAGAAGTGGGGTCCTTTCAAGCAGCTGTTAGCCTTAACTATATTTGGGATTGTCCTTTTCCCTTAGGTTGAGAAGTTCATTGATGAGACCGCTATTGGGCTTTTTCTAGCATTCATAAATAAAGAAAGTCCGATTAACCCTGTACCAACAATCCTTGCGGATACCTACTATTCCTTCACTCTCACCGTGTGTTAGGAAAGAAGAAGGTTGCTTGCTCTTTCCATGTCCTCTACACCTGGTTCCTCAACCATGTTGTCACTCACAAGACGAAAGCTGCGGACTTAGTAGAATATGCCCTGTGTTGTGATGTAGAAGCCAGAAGTGCACAAGCATGGGTGCACATTTTAGAGAATCTCAGTGCTCTCAAAGTCTGTTGGTTCAATCATCTGTGTTGGAAAGATAGGCCTTCAATACTGTTTCAGTGCGGCAATTTCCAGAACGTGCCCTTAATGGGAACCCAAGGCTGCATCAATTATAATCCTTCTCTCACCATCAGACAGCTTGGGTATCCTATGAAGAACGCACCCACTGAAGACATGTTGGCCCCAATTTTTCTCGATAAAGAAGATCCAAAGAACCAAGGCTTGCTTCAGAAAATTTCAAAGGCTTGGGAAGGTATAGTTTACAAGGATAAAGAGGAGATCACAAAGAAAACGGGTGATGTTACTTTCTACCAGTGGCTTCACCAAAGAATTCAAAATGTTGGCCCGCCTCGTCAGAATTCATCGGCAGTTGAGGAAGAAGTCCCAGAGCTTCACGTTCCAAGTCTCAAAGAACTAAGTGAGGTCAAGTCTGCTTTGCTCAGGGTAGAAGAAGAAAAGAAAGCCTTACAAGATAAGTTGGGGAAAATAATTTCTGAGAAGAGAAAGTTCGAGAACGAGAACGAGCGCAAGGCCGAAGCTCTCAAAGAAAGCAGCACAAAGCTTAAGAAAGAAGAGGAAAGTAACCAAAAAATGAAGGAATATCTGAAAAGTGCCAAAGATGAGGTGAAAAAATCGAATGCCAAGGTGGGTGAGGTCATGGTTAGAGCAAATGAATGGAGGAAGTTGTTCAAGGAGTCCGTGCAAAGTGAGAGAGCTGCAAAGAAATCACTAGAGGAATTCAAGAAAAAATCTCAGTCTGCGACGTGTGAGCTTGAAAGTCAAATAAGGTGCATCGGACAAGATAGAGATGCAATTGAGAACATCCTTAGAGAGTATTAGCGGGCTTTACGTATGTAGCAAGAGAATTCAGATGAGCTAAGAAGGAATCTGAGTCACATCAGTGATGCTTACCGACAGGTGAGAGAGAGAGAGTCGAAGATCGGGAACACCGTCTTTCTCGAGTTAATGGGTAGGATTGAAAAGCAAGAGATCATAGTTGAGATGAGGGCAGAAATTCAACAGTGGAAGAACAAGTTCTCCAAATTGGCATGGTTGGCTAACCAGGTGGTGAGGGATGTTCCCAAGAGGTTGAGAAAGGCAGAAGCTGAGATGCTGCCTTACAACACTCCGGTGCGAGTATATGAGTTCGTGGAGTCACTGCAGTCTCGATCGAGGAACTCATGGAAAGGGCAAGAGAAGTCTGCTGCAGCTAGCAAACAGAAGAAGAACCAAGAGAAGATGAAGGCAATAGGTTTTCAGATTTTAATTTTCCTTGTTAGAATGTTCACTAGGAAATTGTAATTTTTCTTTTAAAGAATGTTGTGTTTTTCTTTTCAAGGCGTTGTATTGCACATTTAAGGATAATGTATCTTGTTCTTCTCTTGGAATGATTAAAGATATGATGCTTGAATGAAGTACGTTTATCTCACTTATTGATCCCAGCCGCGTTATGTTCTTGAAAATATTTGAATATACACCTACGACAAGAGCATGTTGCACTGTGATTCCCGGCAATAAACAACAAATGACATAAAAAATCATGTGCATTACATCGCATTCAATAATTTGCTCCTTTGCTTATAAAAATGTTTTCAACTCAAACAGAAGATAAGGCAAGCTGGTGCGACCGCATCCGTATTGGACACGTTCACAGGCCAGAGGAATGGCAATCTTAAGTGACCCCGATCAACCTCAACCAGAGAATCAGAATCCTCCAGCTCCAGGCTCAGAGAATGGAAATGGAACAAGCCAAGGCCCCGAAGTACAGAATCAGAACCATTCAGCTCCTGGTATCTCCAGTCATGGTGATCCTTAGTTGAGAAATGAAATGAATGCCATGAAGGCGCAGATAAGCGAGATGATGAGACTCCTGTTGTCCTTGAAGAATGGAAATGACTTTCAAGCTACTCAGTGGCCTCCTTATGGCCTTCCTTTGGGTTATATTCCTCCAAATCAAGAAGCTAACCCAGGAACTGGTCCCGTGGCAATAGGCGAGAATGTACGCCAACGCGTCACGGGTCGAAGGAATGGTAGTGAACCCGTGTTCAGATCCCGCATCCAATTGTTATACCTCGCCTACTCCTCGAACCTCACTCCACGACCCACCGCTTTCCACGCACTCAAGGCTTCGTGTCTGGAAACTCCGTTTACCCTCAGGTTCATCACTCAATGCCTCCACCTCCTTATGGTGTAACTCATTCCCCTCAAGTCTACTCCGCTGAGCACCAACAGACCAAAGAGCATTTCCAGATGTTAGAGGAAAGACTAAGAATGATTGAAGGCTTTGGCTCCAGGGCTAGGGAAGCCAGAGACCTATGCCTTATTCCTGATGTGGTGTTGCCGCCAAAATTCAAGGTCCCCGACTTTGACAAATACAGAGGTGCGACCTGCCCAAAGAGTCACTTGACGATGTATTGTAGGAAGATGTCTACCTACTTCCGTGATGACAAATTGCTAATCCATTGCTTCTGAGATAGCCTTGTTGGGACATCCCTTAATTGGTATATGAAGTTAGAGCCATCCCAAGTCCGCTGCTGGAAGGATTTAGCAGATGCATTCCTCAAGCAATATCAATACAATACGGACATGGCGCCAGACCGAACACAACTGCAGAATATGAACAAGAAGGAAAATGAATCATTTAAGGAGTACGCCCAGCGATGGAGGGCTCTGGCTGCACAAGTCACACCTCCTCTTTTAGACAAAGAATTGGTTTCTATGTTCATGGAAACCTTGCCACCGCTATATTATGATCGTCTGATCAGTAGTGCATCATCCAATTTTTCAGATGTGGTGATTGTGGGAGAAAGATTGGAGAACGGATTGAGAAGTGGAAAGATTGCACAGGGGTCCACAAGTAACACAAGTTCCCAAAAGAAGCCATTCTCCGGCTTTTCCAAAAAGAAAGAAGGGGAAACCAATACCATCACAATCAGCCCACCATACCAGCCACCCAACATCCCAGTCCCCACTCCCACACAAACAGCCCATCCATTCCAAAACAACAACCCAAGCAACCACCAAAGGACCTATATAACAGAACAACCTTTGACCCAATTCCCATGTCATATACAGACCTATTCAACTACCTCATCACCAATAAGCTCATCAATACAAGACCAATGAAACCTGTTCAACCACCTTATTTCAGAGGATACAACCCCAATAGTACCTGTACTTTCCACGAAGGAGCAATTGGGCATGTTGTGGAGGATTGCAAAGCCTTCAAGATAGTGGTCCAGGACTTGATAGACAAAAAAGGCATAACTTTCAAGCAGGAGGATCCAAGCATCACAACTAATCCACTGCCTGGTCATGGGAAATACGCAATCAATTCCATCCATGATATGGGTGGCCAATCCTTAATCAAAGCTGTGGAGTGTATCCAGACGCCCTTAGAGGTTATTCATGCAGAGTTGTGCAAATTCGAGGTCATCAAGAGAGGATGTACTCAGAAAGAAATCTGTGCTGATGTTAATTGTGCTGGGGCATGTGAGGCCTTCAAGACAGTTTGGCAGGACCTATTGGATCGTCATATAATCCAAATAGGTGTACAAGAGAAAGAGGAGGATGTGTTGACTTTCCAATCGAGATAAGAGCGTAAATGTTCGAGAAACCTATTGAGGTCCCGTATAGCCAGTAAAACCATTTTTGTAACATCCTGCATCGCCTTCGGAATCGCCGATCGCCTCTACGAACCAACACGAGTCTTTTCAAAGATGTTTTGTCCTCACTTGCATGCTTTTCGGAAACTTCAGAAGGTCACCCATCCACTACTACTCCAAGCCAAGCACGCTTAACTATGGAGTTCTTATGGGATGAGCTCCCGAAAAGAAGATGCACCTTGTTGGTATAGGTAGTTCAAATCAATTCTTTTAAGCCTTCCTTCAACTGCATGCATCCCCATACCGCATGACCTCTGGATCCTCTCATTCCGGTGCGTATTCGGTTCATTCACGCGCCTTCGCTTTGAAGCCGCCAGAGCCGCTCTTTGCCATGCCACCTTTTTGGGCACCAGCCGATCACTCCGCCTCCTCACCCCGGATGTCACATGCCCACCGGCTTTCCGCTTGGTTCGTCCTCGAACCACACCGTCTTCGGGAGAGGTCCGCCGCTCGATACCATTTGTAACATCCCGCATCGCTTCAGAATCGCCGATCGCGCCCCACGAACCAACACGAGTCTTTTCGGCATGTTTTGTCCTCACTTGCATGCTTTCCGAAACTTCAGAAGGTCACCCATCCCACTACTACTCCAAGCCAAGCACGCTTAACTATGGAGTTCTTATGGGATGAGCTCTAAAAGAAGATGCACCTTGTTGGTATAGGTAGTTCAAATCAATTCTTTTAAGCCTTCCTTCAATATGATACCCCATACCGCATGACCTCGGGATCCCTCTCATTCCGGTGCATATTCGGTTCATTCACGCGCCCCTTCGCTTTGAAGCTGCCAGGAGCCGCTCTTTGCCATGCCACCTTTTTGGGCACCGACGATCACTCCCCGCCCTCCTCAGCCCCGGATGTCACAATTTTGATTCCCGTCCCAGCTCCTTATCAAAAGAGCAGTGCTGTTCCATGGAGCTATGGGGTGTCAGTTCCAATTCAGAAGCCTCAAGTTGTTCCTGATGTCACAAACATTGCGGGAAGCAGTGGAATCACTAGAAGCGGACGTGTTTATGTCCCCGAAGTCTTGAAAAAGGGTCCCTCAAATGAGGATGAGGAAAGGATTCGCAAAGGTAAGGGTATAACACAAGAGCCCAAGGAAAGTAGGAAGGTGTCAGAGCAAGAGGCCACTGAATTTTTGAAAATCATGCGGCAGAGTGATTACAAAGTGGTGGACCAGCTGCATCACACTCCTGCAAAGATCTCTATCATGTCCCCTATTACTAAACTCGAAGCCCACCGAGATGCCTTGGTTAAAAAATCTTGAATGAGGCCCATGTCGCCCAAGATATTACTGTCAAACAGTTGGATGGCATAGTTGGGAACATCGTTGCATCTAATTACCTTACCTTCACTGATGATGCGCTCACCCCAGAGAGTAAGGGGCACAATAAGGCGTTGCATATCTCAGTGAAGTGCGGTGAATATACGCTCTCCAGGGTTCTCATTGACAATGGATCCTCATTGAATGTTATGCCCAGATCAACCATGAACAAGTTGGAGGTGGATTGTTCCTACATGAAACCCAGCTCAACCCTGGTCAGGGCCTTTGATGGGTCTAAGAAAGAAGTCATAGGGGAAATGGAGTTTCCAATGCAAATAAGGTCTGAGGTGTTCTATGTGACTTTTCAGATTATGGATATTGAATCCTCATACAGCTGTCTCTTGGGGAGACCTTGGATCCATGCAGCAGGCGCTGTCCCTTCAATACTTCACCAAAAACTCAAGTTTGTAGTCGACGATAAGCTTGTAGTTGTCTCTGGGGAGGAAGAGTTCACAGTCAGCAAACCTGTCCCCTCTCACTATATTGAAGCTGCAGAGGAATCCCTCGAATCCGCCTTTCAATCCTTAGAAATCGCGAACGTTGTGTTCGTAAGCGAAGAATCCCCACTACATGTACCCAAATGGTCTAATGCTGATGTTATGGTGGCAAAGGTTATGCTGAAGAGTGGATATCAGATCGGGAAGGGGCTAGGAAGATCTGAACAAGGAATTCTGTCACATGTGCATCTGCAAGAATACAAGGACAGACGTGGGTTAGGCTATTGGACCAATCCAGCTGATAAAAGAAGAATGGCTGAGGAAAAGCTTGAGAAAAGATTGGCTAGGCTTCACTGGAGAGAACCCAGATTGATGATGGCCCCCATAGATAACCTCAAGCGGAATTTCAAGAGTGCTGGCGTGCTGAACCCTAATCAGGCAGTTGTCATCGAGGAAGAGTTAGCTGAAGAAGGCGAGGGTCTGGGCCTGGTTCGTCGCAGTGTTGTAGGAGAAGAAATTGGCAACTGGAAGATCGTCGATTTCCCTGTTGTTTTCATTTCAAAGTAATGATATATGTAATGCAAATCCTTTGGCTCTGCCCAAGGCCTTAGGGCATTTTCGTAGGGGCATGCATGTTTTCTTTTAGATATCATCTATCAATAAAATGTAGTTTTGAATTCTTAAATGAATAAAAATTGCTTTTTGCGTCTTCATTTTGTGTCTCTATTTTTGCTTGTTCATTGCTTTTCCATTCTCGCAAATGCAGATTTAAAATGAATGCCTTTGAAAATAATGATGCCAACGGTTCATATGTTAATTTTGATTACCCCGTTAATCAAGTCGAGGAGGATGTTGAGGATGATCGGAAACTCCTCCGAATCGATGAGAATGGTTGAGCAAGAAGAAAAGGTTATTCACCACATGGGAAACTGTTGAGATCATCAATTTAGGCACTGGAGAGGCTTAAAAGAAAAAGTCAAGGTTGGCACTTCAATGAAAAAGAGTGAGCATGAGAAGTTGGTTCAACTCTGCGTGACTACGTTGATGTCTTTGCATGGTCGTATGAAGATATGCCGGGTTAGACATCGATATAGTGGTGCACAAGCCGCGATCAAGCGAGTGCCTCCGGTTAAAATGAAGTTAAGGAGGATGAGCACGAGATGTCTTTAAAGATCAGAGACGAAGTGAAGAAACAATTTGACGCTGGTTTCCTAGCTGTAGCCAAGTACCCACAGTGGGTTGCTAACATTGTGCCAGTGCCCAAAAAGGATGGAAAAGTTAGAATGTGTGTCGATTACAGAGATCTGAATCGTGCCAGTCCCAAAGACGATTTTCCCTTGCCTCATATTGATGTCCTAGTAGATAGCACAGCACAACACTCCCTTTTCTCCTTCATGGACGGGTATTCGGGGTATAATCAGATTAAAATGGCTCCTGAGGATATGGAGAAGACTACTTTCACAACTCTCTGGAGAACGTTCTGCTATCAGGTCATGCCGTTTGGGTTAAAGAATGCCGGCGCAACTTACGAAAGAGCTATGGTCACGTTGTTCCACGATATGATGCACAAAGAGATTGAGGTGTACGTGGACGATATGATCGCAAAATCCAGAACAGATGAAGAGCACGTTGTTAATTTGCGGAAGCTCTTTCAACGGTTGAGAAAGTTCAAGCTCAGGTTAAATCCAGCTAAATGCACCTTTGGAGTGAGATCAGGAAAACTATTGGGGTTTATTGTCAGTCAAAAGGGGATAGAGGTTGACCCAGATAAAGTGCATGCAATTCTCGAGATGCCTACTCCTAAGACAGAAAAAGCAATTCGGGGTTTTCTCGGAAGACTGAACTACATTTCCAGGTTTATCTTCCAGTTAACTGCCACATGTGAGCCGATTTTCAATTTGCTGTGCAAGAATCAAGAGACTAAGTGGAATGATGATTGCCAAGAAGCTTTCGAAAAGATTAAGAAATACCTGCAGAACCCGCCTATTTTAATGCCTCCGGTGCATGGTAGACCGTTGATTCTGTATTTGACCGTGCTAGAAATTCAATGGGTTGTGTGTTAGGACAACATGACGAAGACGACAAAAAAGAGCATGCAATTTATTATTTGAGCAAGAAGTTCACCGACTGTGAGACGAGATATTCGTTACTAGAAAAGACTTGCTGCGCCTTGGCTTGGGCTGCTCATCGCTTGAGGCAATACATTTTAAGTCACACCACTTGGTTGGTGTCAAAGATGGATCCTATCAAGTATATCTTCGAGAAGCCTGCGCTTACAGGAAGAATTGCCAGATGGCAGATGCAGTTGTCAGAATATGATCTTCTTTATGTCAATCAAAAGGCCATCAAAGGTAGTGTGTTGGCCGAATACCTGGCACATCAGCCTATTGAAGATTACCAGTCGATGCAGTGTGATTTCCCGGATGAGAACATCATGGCTTTATTTGAAGAAGGAAGATCCCCAGAGAATGAAAGGTGGAGAGTAGTGTTCGACGGTGCTTCCAATGATTATGGGCACGCTGGTCAGGCGATCTTTGGTGTCCCCTGACAATCGCTTCATACCATTCACTACTAGATTGAGTTTCTATGTCACAAATAATATTGCGGAGTAGAAGGCATGTATTCTGGGTATTCAGGCACCTCTAGACTGGAAAGTTAAAAGATTAGATGTGTACGGAGACTCAGCCTTAGTTATCCATCAGGTGAACGGAGATTGGGAAGCCAGAGATCCCGAGTTGATACTATACAGAGATTACATCCGAGAATTGGTTGAGCCCTTCAAAGAAATCACATTTCAACATCTTCCTCGTAGAGAGAATCAACTGGTTGATGCACTGGCCACTTTAGCTTCAATGTTTAATATCAACTGTGATAAGAACTTGACCCAGATCAGAATCCAGCATCGAGGTTTGCCGGCACATTCCTACTCATGCGCAGCAATTGAAGATAATGAAGATGATAAGTGATCAGTGCATTCTAATGTACTCGTTATAGCTTTTCACTTGGTGATTTTAATTGTTCTCTGTACCTAATTTTTGAGTCTTAGCACGTTTCTAGACTTTGGGTCTTATTGGAGCAGTATAGCAATTTATTGTTTAATTCTTATTTTTTATTGCATATTGACCCTGGTCTACTCTGCATGCCATAATTTTGGCTAAGGTTATCCGATTGAGGCGTGCAAGCATGCGTTGGAAAGCTAAGGAACAGTGCTACAAATCTTCTGTTGAACGCGGAACCCAATTCGGAAGTTTTGAAGGCCAAAACGGCAAAATACCGAAGCAGTTTAATGTAAAACGGGTTTCGGGCCAGATATTAGTTTGTTAACGGGCTTTTATCCAAGAACCCATTAAGGGATTAGGTTTTTCGTTTTAGTCTTATAGACTTGGCTGGAGCAGCCGTCTTTCACCATCTTACACATTCCTACTTTCAATTTTATGTTTTATGCCCTAACCTCCATGGAAGCCTAAACTCCTAAGTCGATTCATCGGTGAAAGGCTGTCGTTTACGGATTTTGAGGTTGGGTGTCTAATGTTATTTCGTTTATTTCATTCGTAGTTTTCAGATCTTTCTTCTCTATCAATTCCATATTTGAATTCTTTGTTTGCAATTTTCGTCCTTGTGTGATGCTTAATTACCCAAATTCGGTTTACTTGCAATATGCGAATCGTTTATGTATGACGCTTGTTTATATGTGAATCTGTTTTCGCAACTCTTAACTATTCAAGTTATTTAATCGCTTGTTTTATTTAATTCGAGTAGGAATTGATAGAGGATTGGTTGAATTCAGTTATGATATTGATTGTGTTTTGTGGCGCTTGTTCACTATCACGATTGATTGAACACACTGTTTTGACGCATGCTTTAAAACGGTGTGAATTCGTATAAACTAATTGACGCTTGCTTGATTAGTTTATTATCAATCAAGAACTAAAACATTGAACGAGTCTTGAACGATTATTTTGGAATCGATGATAAATCCAAGACGCGCACCCGGAAACCGGTGGATCGATTGTCTCTTTAAATTGTTAAACCCCTCAAATTGAAATCGTTTTAATCAAAACCCCCTGTTTTATTGTTAACTTTTTTCTTGATTTTGGTAATCTTAGTATTAGAGATCCTTGTGAGACGACCAAGGTTAACTTACCTTGATACTATATTTTAATACTTTTTAATTATTTTACCCGCGTATGACCGCTGATCAATAAGCCTTGGTATCATGACATCAAGCAGTATATCTTGAACAGAGAGTATCCTCCAGGGGCATCGGAAAATGATAAAAGAACACTTAGAAGGCTGTCAATGAATTTCTTCTTGAGTGGCGAGGTGCTCTACAAGAGGAATCATGATAAGTACTCCTTAGGTGTGTGGCAAAGAAGGAGGCAGCAAGGATCATGAGTGAAGTGCATGAGGGCTCGTTCGGGACTCATTCCAACGGACATACCATGGCAAGGAAGATATTAAGGGCTGGCTGTTATTGGCTGCAGATGGAGTCAGATTGCTACAGTTTTGTAAGAAAGTGCCACAAATGCCAGATTTACGCTGATCATATACATGTGCCACCGGCTTCATTAAATGTCTTGACTGCATCTTGGCCATTTTCATTGTGGGGCATGGATGTCATTGGTCCCATAGAGCCCAAGGCGTCAAACGGGCATCGCTTCATCCTAGTTGCAATTGATTACTTCACCAAATGGGTCGAAGCTGCTTCATATTCCAGCTGGATCAGGCTCGTCTGGATCAGCTGAATCTCATTGAGGAGAAAAGAATTGCTGCCCTGTGTCATGGTCAGTTGTATCAACAAAGGATGAAGACAACTTTCGACAAGAAGGTTCGTCCCCGAGAATTCAGCGAAGGAGACCTTGTGCTCAAGAAGATCCTGCCTATCCATAGTGACCCCCGTGGGAAATGGACTCCTAGCTACGATGGACCATTTGTGGTAAAGAAAGCCTTTTCTGGAGGAGCATTGATACTCACCAACATGGATGGTGAAGAACTCAAGAACCCAGTCAATTCAGATTCAGTCAAGAAATATTACGCTTGAGAAAAATAAAATAAAAAAGAGAAAGATGAGCCAAGCAATAATTAGCTCGCTAGGTTGAAAACCCGAGAGGGCAGCCTAGGCAAAATTGAGCGACCCGGTGGATTGAAAACCCAAAAGGGCGATCCAGGCAAAAATTAGGGTCAGAAAAGTTGGACATAAAAAGGAAAAATGAAAAGGTGCAAGCAGCACCTCCAAAAGCTTGGATAAAAGGGTGATCAAGGCTGCAAGTATGAGCGGTTGGCATCGAACGCTCCAGAGACAAAGAATGTTCATAAGATCTGCTGCGTCCATTCTCTTGTTTTTTTTTAGTTTCAGAAAAATTTTCAATGTACTCCTTTCAGACAGCGTGACATTCTGCACGTCTGACTTCCATATGAATAAAAGTCCAAATTTTTCACTCTATCATTTTGTTGTCTTATCATTGCTTTCTTTTAATTTCTGCTTTAAAACTACGTTTTATGGTAGATGATAAATAAATCATGGAAATGTGCATAAGTCATAGCATTAAGATCATTGCGAAATTTTTGAAAATAACAACAAAAAGAGACGATCTATCAGTCAAGTAAGCTCACAAAAATCAAATAAGAAGCGGTGATTGCCTTAGAACAAGAGGACGGAGCTCGGCTCGAATTCTTATCATAGATGATCGTTGTGTCTTATAGCGCAAGTCCCGCGAGTTGGTCAGACAAAAAAAAAAAAGAGGAGTTTGAAAAAGCAAAAGAGCAATAAACAAATAAAGTCATAGATTACATTCATCAAGCATAAAATCATGCACTCGTCAGACATAGAAAATAATAATAAAATAAAGAAAAGAGAAATTCAGGCATTTGCATTACATTCATCATAAGAAAAGAAAAAGAAAATGGCAATCATGGCATTTGCATTGCATGCAATGGTTCGTTTTTCAGTTGCAGACAAGTGAGAGAGAGGATAAACACCGCGGTGTTAATGCTCGCCTTCAGATTCCAAAAAATTCTCCCCCAAGTTGGGAGTTCAAAAAAAAGAAAAGAGAGAAACAAAAAAGAGAAAAGAGAGCGCTCAGGCGCGCATTGCGGATTGGAGCCCAGAGAGATCATCGCTCCTTTCTACCCAGGTCTCACATCGGTATGCGTTAACGCGATGGACCGCAGCCCCATGTGAGGTTCAACGGAATAGTTGTATCAGCCTAAGATACAGTGGACGCCGTGCATTTATCTGTATATCAGTTCCGGAGCTGATACCGATCCCCCTCGGTCGCTCGAAAAGGCCAACAAGAAGCGTGCTCCCCAAAGCCACGTGCAAACTCGGATTAAATCAAGAGTTCGTTTAAGGATTACTGAGTTTTAGGCAGCACTGGGCAATTTATCGCTTCGCGCGCGCAAGTGCCCATTTTACCTTTTCTGTCTGCACGTCAGTGTTCATTTACTGTTTTCGCATCGACACGAAAGTGTCTATCTTTCCAAAAAAAAAACAACAAAAAAAAAGGAAAAAGAAAATTCGGATTTCCCCAAGTGGACAAAATTGGTACAATTTTTGAGTTCTTTATTTCTATTTTGCCTCGGAATATGTTTCGGCCAATTCATATTCTTTGTCAAAATCCAAATAAAGAGGGGCAGCTGTCATACCCCAATTTTGTCCGACTAGTTGAAAATAAAAAATGTATTCTTGTGGACGCCAAATTTTAATGGGTATTTTTCTCGTTTTAAAAAGACTCAAAAATAGGTTTCGTTGTGCTCATACATTATCTCTAATCGCGTACGCGTGTTTAGTTTTAATAATCTTGCACTATTCTCGTTGTGAGCGCGTGTTATTGTTAACCGCAAACACGCGTTCTTTTTAATGATCTCGCACCATTTTACGCATATTTCTCGTTATCGTTATTGTTAATAATAGTTGTCCCTAGCCACTTAATTATAGTGCTAATTCAAAAATTACAAAAATAATAGATTTAATTTATTTTTATGTTTTTACAACGATCCAAAAAAAAAACAAAAAGAAAGAAAAAGGGCATCTTCTAATATTAGTTAAAGGTTGAGGTACTGTTGTTGTATTTTCCCCCTTTTACACCAAAGAAGCTACTCTCATACTCTGCACAATCCATAGCCAACAAGCTACTTAACACAGCCAAACGATAAAAAAACAAAGGGAAAATCCAAATGGTGGCAGCAGCTCCAAAGCTTCAAATGGGAGGTCCTTCTATCTTTGCATTCTTTTTCTCTGAACAATACACATAAATAGAGATTAGGCATCAATTTAGAGTCAAATAAATCTATTCTTGTGATACAACAGAGACTTGGGGGGAGAAGTTTTTCTGCAGAGAAGCTTTAAGCACCAAAACATAATATTTTAGAGACAATACAAAATCAGAGTTTCAAACAAATTGACCATACAGTGTAGTTATTTATGCAAATTTGACTATAAATGTGGCTTCAATATACTGCTTGAGGGAGGAGAGATCGCAGTGAGGAAAAGAAGAGGACATTGAAACACAAAACACACACTGATACACATAGACACAAAACACACACTGAAGCACAAAGGGGGAAAAACACAACTATCTCCACTCCAGCAAAACACACAACAGAAACAAAACAAAACAAAAAGGATTTTTAGAATGTGAGGGAGAGAAGAAATACAGAGAAAAGGAATGAAAATTCAAGAAGAGAGTTTTAGAATGCTATAACCTTCATCTTCTTCAAGTAAGCCACCAAAATCTCCACTTCACAACCACTAAGATGCCACCACAGAATCCCCATCAAAGAACCACCGGCGCACCAACTCCGGCGAAAGCTCCGCCGTAACCACCACCGTCACCGCCAGCATCCTCTTCTCTCCTCCGTTCGCTCGTAGACCCTCTTCCTCTTCTCTCTCTGGTTCGCTCTCTCTCTCTCTCTCTCTCTCTCTCTCTTGATCCTGATCTGCTCCTCTCTCTCCCAAGAAAGAATGGAACGGCGCATGGGGGACGGGAGTTAGACTTAGGTTTTTTTTTCTTATTTTGGTAAATGGGTCGAGTAGGTTGTGGGTATGGGCCTGTGTGTTTTTTTTAAATTTTCTTTTAATCAGATCAATAATCGCATCCCCCCCCTTTTTTTTTATACAACACCTTTCTTTTATTTTTAAACTTAGAACACTATCCACACCCCTCTGGTTTTAACAATGCAACCCCTACTTAAGCCCAGTTCGCATACCAACCGACAGAAATGAACTGGGCTTGCTTTGTGCACCCCTTTTTTATAATACAACTCCTTATTGCTAATAACACCCCCCACGTTGTTGGTTGCACCCCTCAAGCTTTTTATATAAAAAAACTATTGTTGGCACTCCCAAATTTCGCTATCTCACCCTCTCTCTTTAATCTTTCAAACTCTTTTCAAATTAATGCAAGTTATTAGTGACTATCACCCAAAGCCTTGGCTTGTTTGATTGTCATGAACGCTATCAAGAGTTGTTAGTAATGGCCACTCAAAGCCTTTGTTTGCTTGGTCATTATGAAAGCTCTTCCCCTTTCCAAAACCCTTTCAAAAACATTTTCAAATTAGAACTACGTCGCTTTGATTCCTATTCGGGATACGTAGGAGCGAACCACATTCTCGTCAAGCGCAACGAATAAAAAACCTTTTCGCAACCATAAACATTAGTTTTTTCATAACAAAAAATCATATTTAAACCCATTGTTGCTAGTGGCTAATCAGAACCTTTGTTCGTCTCGCCATTGGTGGCAATGTCTTTTTCCAAAGAACAATAAGCGATGGTCACCCATAACTTTGGTTAGTTTGATCATTCGTGCCAATTAATCTATTTCGAAAACCATTTTCAAAAGAACAAATAAAAAGCGAGTCGCTATTAGCGGTCAATCAGAACCTTTGTTCGTCTGACTAGTGGTAGTGACTCTCATTTTCAAGAGTACTTAGCGGTGGTTACCCATAACCTCTGTTAGTTTAATCATTCGCTGAATACTCGTCCTATTTCGAAAACTCACTAAAAAGATAAAAAACAAAAACCTTTTCATGACAACCAAGAACTACGTAGCTTTGAATTCTCCATCGCACCAGGAGATACGTAGGAGCGAGAGGCCAACTCTCGTCAAGCGCCAAAAATAAAATTTTCATTAAGTTTTTCCCATTCATCTTCAAACAAGAAATAAATAGGCAAATCTAGGTATTTTTCAAATCAAACGTAAAACCACACACTTAGTTAAAGTTTCCCTTTCAGTAGAAAGGACGCGTGCGGTGCTAACCTTCCTCACACAATCGACTCCCGAACCTATATCTCTAGTTTTCAAAAGACCATCCGCCTTGTTCAAAAGACCTTTTTTCAATGTTTTGGTCTTAAAATTAAAATATTGGTGGCGGCTTCAAAAATTTTCCACGTTGTACATTGAGAAACCCAAACCAGATTTTTCGGGGTGCAACATTATGTTCCTAGTCATATATATTCTCTTTGAATTATTATTATTGCATATGACATGTTTTGTGTGTAAATTTCTCACTCAAGTTAGTTCACCTAACATTGTTGTTTAGAAAATATTAAGAGTGAAGACATTAGTTCTTATTCTTTTCTTTTACTCACATTTGTTCTTATTCTATTGATCTAAGGGTGTATAATGTATTTTATAAAAATAAAAAAAACTTGTACAAGCAGTGCAAGAAAAGCTAACAAGTCTTTTTGCCTGCAGAAATTCAAGAGATTGACTGGCTTTCTAAACCAATCACTGTGAATTACTGCGCAATAGGATCCTAAACCTACTCTTACTGCACACTGTGAATCTCTCAGAATTTACAGCAGAGAATATACTCGGATTCTTACATATTTTCAGAAACAACACTTCTATGTCCCAACTGAGAGATTTTCATTCTGACTTGGCTGCTAATATACTCGGATTGCAGTATCAGAAAAGCAAAATATTGAGTGCTGGTAGTGCTGTTGTTCGAACGAATAGATATGCTTCTAGAATCCAGTGAACTGTGACTATAATAAAATATATATATATATATATATATATATATATATATATATATATATATATATATATATACTATGAGTGTGACCCCAAAGGATAAGGTGTGTGAGATGGTATAGAGTAGATGTTTCTATGTATTTCAGGCTTCTCACACATGTGATGGTGTTGCATTGTATTGTATAGGTGTTTGAGATTTAAGTGACTGTTTAGCTGTTTAGAAGATAGCTCAACCTGTCTTGATGTGTGATTGTAGAATAATTTCTACACTAGAGAGAAAGAGGGTTTTCTTTAAGCACAGGTTGTTAGTTAAAGAAAAGTATGAAGTAGTAAAGAAAACATGAGAGGTATAGTGGTTCACCCAAATTGTCAAGGGGTACTCCACTCCTAACAGGCAGTGAGATTTTCCACTATTTTCCAAATAGTTTACAAGTCAATCACAAGCTACAAAATTGAAAGTTTTCTTCCACAGCTCTATCAACTGCCACACTAGTTTTTTCAAAGTTCTAGCACCTTAAACCTCTAATAAAACTTCTTATCCCTCTTCCCTAACTATACAACAACCAATGCTTATTTCTTAAAAGGTGTCTAACCCCTAAGACCTACTTAGGCATCTTCATTAACAATATGACCAATGGATTGTTAAGAAGATTAACAGATGAGACTGTGTTTGTGTTCTGTTTGGGAACTACCCTAGCTTGGACAATTGCATGATGTATATCATTCTATGCTTTCTAAAGATGTACTCAGAGTAATGTTCTCCCATATTAGTTTGTAAGCTCGCTGAGTATGGTTGAGAGAGATTATAGACATTCAGAAGCTTGGAAGATAAGCTTAGAAGCTATGTGTGAAGCCATCTGCAGGGAAGAATTAACTTGGGATGTGGTCTACTCTCACACCTTTATTGTGATCATCTGTTGGAAATTTATAGAGTTTTCCATCCAACAGATCCATTGAAAATCCTTTCCCAAGGCTTGATGGTTGTAAAATGCCTTGCACTAACATCTTGGAGACTTCTTAATGTTTGTAGTCTAAACTTCTTCAGGTGCTTTGATAGTATCTTCTAAGACTTGAATTGAATACGAATCTTCTGAGTATTGGATGGATGGTTTAGTCAAAAACGTGTCTTGGCATAATTTAGTCATGTATTTTAGGAGACCAACACACTTCCCTCAATCAGGGAAAAAAATCATACAATTCCTCTGTTAGATGAAACTCAAGTTACCAAAGGGCGGCTTTACTGCTCCCTGCATAGACAAAAGTATCAACACGAAAAAATAGTCTCCAAGATGTTACTGCAAGGCATTTTACAACCCATAGGATTAGCTCATTCTCTTCCTTAATTTTTTTGGCCAAGAAAAAAAATGGCATGCGGTCGTTTTGCACAGATGATTGGGCTCCCAATGCATTGACTTTCAAGGATAGCTTTCCATTACCAACAATTGATGAGCTTTTGGATGAAGTTTATACTGCCAAGTACTTCTCAAAACTTGATCATCAGTCTGGATATGCACCCGGGTGATAGGTAGAATACGGCGTTCTAGACGCACAAAAGCCATTACAAAAGGTTAATTATACTGTTTGACCTCTCCAACGTCTTTATCTCAACGTTTGATGAATCAATATTTTCAACACACTCTTCGTAAATTTGTATTAATTTTTTTAGTCCAAACAAAACAAAATGAATGGTTAGAGGCAAGGAGACAATATTCATGTTGACGCCTCAGTGCTTTATTTTCGTGCACTAGTAAAAATAAAAGTAATATTTTCAATTAAGTTTTCTAAAATCTTCATTTTTATAAAAAATTGAAAAAATAAACACTGAAATTTACTTCTATATTTGATATGCAGAATGTGTCTACAAGTAGTCGTTGCATAACTATTTTGAACGCATATTGAGAAGCCTATAAGTCACATGGGTGGATTCAGAAAGACTGCAACAGCAAATTATATTAAAATCACATTGTTGCAAGAACAGTTTTTTAAGACTTTTTTTAAGTCATATTTAGTCAACCATTTGAGTTTGCATTAGGTGGACCTTTTCAGATTGTGAAAGTTTTAAAAAAAAATAATATAATATGTATAAAATAATGCATTTAATGACTAATTCTCCCTCAAGTTGTGTATTTAAACTTTGATCTATCAATTATTAACAAGTTGTAAGATATTGATTTTGATTTTAATTCTATTGGTTTTTTTAGGCAAAATAGCATCCGGGGTCCCTTAACTTATTTTCCATTTTCGCTTAGGTCCCTTAACTTATAAAAACGTTTCAACGTAGTCTCATTTAACGTTAAAAACTAACGTTTAAGTCCCTTAACTTTTAAAAATGTTTCATCGTAGTCCCATTTAACGTTAAAAGCTAACGTTTAAGTCCCAGTTGTTGTTAGTTTAAAAACGTTAAATGGGACTACGATGACACGTTTTTAAAAGTTAAGGGACCTAAACGTTAGCTTTTAAAGTTAAGGGACCTAAGCGAAAACGGAAAATAAGTTAAAGGACCCCAGATGCTATTTTGCCGTTTTTTTACTATACAAAAACACGTGTTGTGGCCTATCACTTCTATTAGAGTGTTTTCTATTGTGTAACAAAAAAAAGTTCTACTATTTTCTATTGTTGTAATAGGTAATTTCCTCAATTAAAATATAAGAAGCGGATCATTGCCTTTTTCCTAAGGAACGATTTGTGATTGTGTTCCATGCCTCTTTCTTCCCTATTTTTTTGTTACCTTTTTCTTCCGTCTCTACTCCATCCTAATTATAGTTATTCTTTTTCCTCTGTTTGTATTTTTTTCTAATTAATTTTTACATTCATAATCTTTTCCTCTACCGGTTGAACTTATTCCTCCTGACTATGAAAGGTGATAATCATGTTCTGATATAATGTTGGAAAAGCAATACGAGTGCAATGAATAGGAGACCAACATAAGGGTCTTCGAAATAATTTTCAGGGCAGAGACGAATAATGAGTTACTTGTGCATGTGTTTACCCGTACCCATTAAATAATTTTTATATTTAACATTTAGTTACAAAAATTTAAGTTTTTTATTTTCTTTTATCAACTAATATAATAATTACTCAATTCCCTTGTATGAATAGCAAAGATAATATAAAAAAAAAAAAAGAAGTTAATTTTGTGTGAATTATTAAATTTTATTTTATATTTTTCAAGTAACTTAATAGATACCCTTGGGTACCCATGGGTACCTACTTGCGAATATGTCTAAGTGTTACCCACAAAAACATGTACTCACAAAAACCCGCAGGGGAATTAAGTGGGTATGGGGACAGTTTTACCAACGCGGCGGGTATCGACGTTGGTATTTTTACCACTTTTAGTAAATTAACTATTATGATTATCGTAAGCTTCATTAAAAAATAAGATACCAAACTCACTTTCAAAAAATACTCAAACCATTGATAGTTGATGTTACACATCGATCCAGATAATTTAAATCTCAAGATTCTTAAATATTACTTTAATTCAATTAAACTCAATACCAAATTCTAAACTATTTTTTTACGCTAATTCTAAATTGCTAATATACAATGCCACTAAATTTAAATACAACATGCATAAATCAAATTTCATTTACAAATGAATTGACTATAAAGATAATGAACACCCGTGCATCGCACGGATCATACACACTAGTACTTCACATAACAAAGCTTGAATTTAATTAGCAACATTTAATTTTAAGGGCTACAACAATGTTACACCGACTAATACAAAACAACAAGGACTAATAAAAAATCTCTATTGTAGGGATAAAAACAAAAGAGAAACTATAGAGATTGAAAAAAAACTCGTTAAAAAGTTCCACTTCAACTTTTAAAAAAGAAAAGCTTAGAGAGGGAAAGGGGATGAAGAGAAGTGCGCAGAGGAACGTAGGAGCTGAGAAGGAGAGCCTAAGAGCTAACATAGAATCACATTATTAGAATTCTCCAAATCTTCATTCTTCATGCTCATTCTACCATGTAATTTCCTTCAACTTTGGGGATTAGAGAGGACACCAATAAGACCTCTAATAGGCATGTGCATTGCTACCTGATAATGATTTTGTCTTGGACATGCGTTTGTTTTTTGTTTCTTTAATGTCATTTTGTGATTTGCTTGGGTTTTTCATGTGAGTTTTGGACTTCGAGAATTAGTTTCACTTTTGGTTATGGTAGTAAAATTCAAGTAATGTATGTTTCAAGTTCAAATTGCACGTCTTTTGCGTATGATACATGTGGATGTTTTATCCTCGAATAGATATTGACGGGTAAGATATACACAATCAAATAAGTATGATCCAATGAACATATCCACTGTTGGTTAGGATTTTCATTTTTTTTTGGGTCAAGGGGATGTGCATTTTTTAAATAGAGTTAGTAGAAAGGACATTTTTTTTATAATTTCATTGACATTAACTATGAGAACTTGATCATTGACTGGTGACCTACAGTGTGTCACATCAGTCAAACCTGTCTCACCACCAGACCTTTTATAGGTCCTGCTATTAGCCTGTATTTTTGACAGGCAATAAATGCAGTCAACGATGTTTGACCGTGTGCTTTGAAGAAAGCAGGTTGAGCCTTCGACACAAAGAGGGTATGTCAAAGGCGTGTTTCGATCACTGAAGGAATTTAACAAGTTTGAAAGCGTGAAAGGTATATTTCGACGTCAAGACGAAGGTGAAGAACAATGGCAAGCTTAAGCTTGGAAGATGGCATCGAAGAAAGCTATTTCAGTGCTGTCGAAGACCTTGGTGATCAAGCTGTCGAAGATTTAGCAGTTCTTAGTTTAAATTTCAAATGTATGAACCGTTGTTGGCAGTTTATTTCCCTCTCCTTAGTATATATAGTTTTTCCTGAGAAGGAAAACTGATCACAATCCCAACATACATATTCTTATGCTCAAAATTCCAGCGACAGAGAATACTGAGCAACAAAAGCAAATGTATGGATCTGTGCACCACCCTTTTACGCTTTTATGCAATTTAAGTTTATTTCTTTAAACTTTTCTTAATCTTTCTTTTTCTTTTGAGAATTTCTTGGCGTTCAAGGCACTTCGTCTTTTTCTTTACTTTTATATTTCTGGTGATTTACGAAGAACACGAGGAGTGTTCGCTCAATATCCTCCAATAAATTAACACAATATGCTCCTGAGATTAACTGGTTGATCTCGCAAGTTAATAATTCAGACCAGCAGTTGTTTACAAAAAATCACCGTAAACAAATTGGCACGCCCAGTGGGACAGTTTGTGTTGATTTTATTGATACTTGCATGAGCAATTCGTGGTTCGTTATATGCATTTGAGAAGTGGAAAAATAATTTCTACAATGACACGTTCAAGTTTAAACAATGCTTCGACGTCAAATGCACAGAATCCACAAAGTTCACAAGAACAAGTGTCACAGGGTGATGCTAATGCTGCAAATGTCGAAGGAGCAACTGCTCCTATGCCTTCTTCGACATTGGTAGGGGTAACTGCTCCTGTATCTGTGTCAAGTACGGCAGCAATATCACAACCATTGGTAATAGGGCCTTCGACAAGCCCTTTGATGGTGAATCCTTTGATTAGGAGTTCTTTTGACACAAGATTTCAAAATCTCTCTCAATTTAGAGGTTATCCGTACGGTATGCCAACGACTATGATGGCAGGCCTACAAACAAATATGTCAGCGTATGCAGACACGATGGGAACAACAATTTCTCCAATTCATGGTTCTCCAGAAAGCATTTTTGGTCAAAACGCCTAACCAGCCTTGACGACGTCATCTTTGCTGGCGCTAAGGCAGCAAATGGATGACAGTAATCATGATATGGTCAATATGTTGACTCAACAAATAGGCATTGTGTTCAATCCTTTGATTCAGAACACAAATCAAAGTTATCAAATGTTTGCTAACCAGATGGGCATGATTGCAGACTTCTTTGGTACTCCGCCAGTGCCACAAATTCAGATTAATAGGCCTATTGAAGTTCCTGTAAATCAGGCACAACCAGTTGTTATTGAACAACCCGTGGTGGGGGAAGTCGAAGCAAATCCCGAGATAGTATTTGTTAATAGGAGTCAAAATGTTGATGAAGTGGTTAGACAAGTTCAACAAAACAAATTTGGTCTCCAAAACAACTTGACCAATCTTGTCGAAACAATTCTAGCCTAGAATGTCCTAAATTTAGGCCTGCACGGACCCAATTTTGTTTCACCTTTGTTAGAGTATGTGCTACAAACTGAATTACCTAGAGGTTGGAAAATCCCTAAGTTCACAATATTTGTTGGGGAAACCAGCGAATCTACTGTCAAACATGTTGCCTGTTATTTGACCGAGGCAGGGGATTTGGCCCATAATGAGAACTTGAGGCTAAAGTATTTCCCAAATTCTCTAACAAAGAATGTTTTTACTTGGTTTACTACCCCTCCCCCACATTCTATATTTAACTAGGGGCAATTAGAAAAAGCATTCCATGAGCAATTCTACATGGGTCAGTCGAATATTAGCCTTAAAGAACTGGCCAGTGTTCGACGTGAAGTGGCTGAGTCTACTGATGATTATCTCAATAGGTTTAGACTTCTCAAAGCAAGGTGCTTTACTCAAGTACTTGAACATGAGATAGTCGAAATGGCTGCTGGTGGATTAGACTACTCTAAAAGTAAGAAGTTAGATACTTAACACTTAAGAGATATGGCACAACTTGCTGATAGAGTTCGACAAGTCGAACGACTAAAGGCTGCAAAAACTAGAGCTAATAAGTTCGGTAAAAAAGAAAAAGTCGCCTATGTGGAATCATATGGTGGCGACCAAGAGTTCGACATTTCTTATGAAGATGTCGAAGAAGAGGTTAATGTTGCAGAATTAAAACCTGGACCTCCCTATGCTTGTAAATTATTAAAGCCTTCAGACGGGAAGAATCCTGTCGAGCCTAAAAATGATAGGTTTGTTGCAAAAACCTATACCTTTGATGTTTCTAAATGTGATCAAATTTTTGATCTTTTAGTTGCTGATGGTCAGATAATTGTGCCTAAAGGCCTAAAAATACCACCATTAGAACAACAAAAGAAAACGGGTTATTGAAAATATCATATTACTTAGGCCATAATACCTCTCAATGTGTTCTTTTCAGGGATATAGTCCAAAAAGCATTGAATGAAGGAAGGCTGAAGTTTGGAGACAAATCAAAGCCTCCAATGAAGATCGATACTGATCCTCTTCCAACAGCAGAAGTTTTCTATGCCGAGCTATTTAAAATTCATATGGTTGAAGTCGTAGAGGCTACTACTGCAAACAATGGTGTTGAAGCAACCACTGAGAACCCAAAGGTTGATGTCGAAGTGGTTACCGAAGACCAATATAATGAAAAGATGCAAGTAGTTTACCCTAAGGCTGAAGAGGAACTCATTGACTTCTTTAATCGTTGTAAGATCAACAACTCTGAGGTCATGATATGTCCAAGGTGCAGTTCTGTGTTCGACAAAGAAGCTACTAAAAGTTTAGAAGCTTTTACTCCTCAATTGAAGAGAAAAGAAAAGAAAAGTGGGTCGACAAAATGCCTAAGTTCAACTTCAACAAGAGGGGAATTCCATACAAAGTGGTTCCTTCAACAAAACAACCACAAAAGTACCAGATCAAGACCTATGTACCACCAATGGCTTCTTCAGTTGGAAAATGGGTTCACTCAAAATCTTCTGTCGAGAAGTGGGTGCACTCAGGGGGAAAGGATGCAGGTTACCGTTCTACAAAAGAGAAGGGATGTTCGAGCGCTGCAAGTCAAGGCAAGACAATAGTGTCAAAGAAATATGCCTACAGCAACAACTACAAGGGTAAAAACCCAACGAATAGAACACAATGGTGAAGGTATCAACGCCAAAAAAAAGTTACTACAACAGAAAAAGCAAACCCCAATAATAACAACAAGGGCAAACAAGTGGTATCCAAAGTTGAAGTACAAAGGAAGCCAGCAACAGAGAGGATCTTTCCTCCTTTGTCAGTTGTTAAAGAGGGTTTAGAGATGAAGAAAGGCCTGGATGAGAAAGAAGGCCTAAACTTAGATGAGGAAGTGGGGTCTGGTTTTACTGATTTAGAACCAGATTTTGATGTCCTGTGTAACGTGGTTTCAATACTCCCTATTGAGTTTGACGTGATTTCTGATGTAAATGAAGTCGGAGGAGAATTCGACGAAGATATGGCAAAACATAAACCAGTTTGCTACTATGTCCTAAACAATGGCTGCATAGAGGAGCAGATTGCTATGTTTGAGAGACCAGATGGCGGAATAAGTATCATCTGAAACCTTTGTTCATTCAAGCCAAGGTGAATAATGTGGGAGTCAATAAAGTCCTGGTTGATGGAGGTGCTGCAGTCAATCTCATGCCATAATGCATGCTGTCAAAGATAGGTAAATCAGATACTAATTTGAGACCACATAACATAGTGCTTGCAAACTATGAAGGCAAGACTGGATATTCACTTGGAGCAATCGAAGTTGAATTGGTTGTTGGCAGTGTGAAAAGGTTAACTTTATTTATGGTAATTGTCACCAAGGCGAATTTTAACCTTCTACTTGGTAGGGAATGGATATATGGCGTAGGTGCAGTCCCTTCAACCTTAAACCAAAGGATTGCCATTTGGAAAGATGATGGTTTGGTCGAAAATGTGGAAGGTGATGAAAGTTATTTCTTGGCAGAAGTGGATCACTATTTACAGCGATTTTTGGTAAACAACCGCTGGTATGGATTATTAACTTGGGAGATCAACCAGTGAATCTCAGGAGCGTATTGCGTTGATTATTTACAAGATATACTATGTGAACACTCTTCGTGTTCTTCGTAAATCACCAGAAATGTAAAAGAAAAGAAAAAAGAAGAATTGCCCTGAACGCCAAAGAATTCTCAAAAGAAAACGAAACGAAAGTTAAAGAAAAGAAAAGAAAAGTTTAAAGAAGTAAACTTAAATTGCATAAAAGTGTAAAAGAGTGGTGCACAGATCCATACATTTGCTTCTGTTGCTCAGTTTTCTCTATCGCTGGAATTTTGAGCGTAAGAATCAGTAGGTTGGGATTGTGACCTGTTTTCCTTCTCAGGAAAATCTATATATACTAAGGAGAGGGTGAAAAACTGTGTACAACGGTTAGTACATTTAAAATTTAAACTAAGAACCGCTAAGGCTTCGACAGTTTGATCACCAATGTCTTCGACAACAGTGAAATAGCTTTCTTCGACGCTATCTTCCACGCTTAGGAGGAGTTTCCTAAACCTAAAGGATTAGTTCCTCGAGTCTATAGTTAACTCGACAGCTTAACACTCCGGCACTCCGCACATAAAATAAAGGAAGAAATAATTAGGATCCATTCGAATAATGTAATATAGAGTTCCACACGAATGACGCTTGCTACTTCAACTTTGTCTTCTCGTCGAAATGTATCTTTTTAGTCTTCAAACCTGACAAACTCATTCAGTGATCGAAAGAACACCTTTGACAGACCCTCTTAGTGGCGAAAGCTCAACCTTCTTTCTTCAAGACGTACGGTCAAACATCGTTGACTGCATTTATTTAGCCTGTCGAAAATACCAAGCAAAGCAAAGCAGTCTTTATATTCTTTCAAGAGCTTTATTGTTTTGTCTCTCAGGTCTTTATCAATTTTGGCACTAATAAAGGTTGGCCTTTTTACGGTACCATCTCCCAAGTCAATTTCTTCCATGGGGTCTTGTGCCTTCATCCGTTTTGTTGAGAATAGTGGGTCTTTTTCAAATCCTAAAGGCTCAACATCATACATGCAATCTAGCCTCTGATCTTCGACCAATTCTTCATCGACCTGATTTGTAATGGTTTCTTCGACCATTTTCGTCTTGGCCTCTAAAGCCATGATTTTCTTATTTTCGGCCACATAGGCCGTAATCCTCTCCCAAGCACTGGGTGTAGTCGTCATAAGACACTCTATGGTCCATCCCACCCAGTAGGCTTAACATAGCCCTTTGAGCAGTTTGCTTCATCTAACACTTCTCTCTCCCATATGAATCCATGCATTGGGTGAAGGTCTAGTGAAGCATAAACATTGTCTTTTGGAACATAAGCTGAATCTGATGGTGTGCATGGCGCAATGTTTGCCAATTGCTTGTCGAAAGTTTTCTTACTGATGTGATCCACTTCTGCCAAGAAATATCTTGGATCACCTTCCACATTTTCGACCAAACCATCATCCCTCCAAATGGCAATCCTTTGGTGTAGGGTTGAAGGTATTACACCTACTCCATGAATCCATTCCCTGCCTAGTAGGAGGTTAAAATCTGCCTTGGTGACAATCACCATGAACAAAGTTATCCTTTTCGCACTGCCGACCACCAATTCCACTTCGATTGCTCCAAGTGAATAGCCAGTCTTGCCTTGATAGTTAGCAAGTACTATGTTATGTGGTCTCAAATAAGTCTTTGATTTTCCTATTTTTGATAGAATGCGTTGTGGCATCAGATTGACTGCGGCACCTCCATCAACCAAGACTTTATTAACTCCCAGATTGTTTACCTTGGCTTGGATGAACATGGAATTCAAATGGTACTTCATTCCACCATCTGGTCTCTCAAACATAGCAGTTTGCTCCTCTATGCAGCCATTGTTTAGAACATAATAGCATACTGGCTTATGCTTTTCCATATCTTCGTCAAACTCTCCTTCGACCTCATTTACATCAGAAATCACGTCGAACTCAATAGGGAGAATTGAGACTACGTTGCATAGGACATCAAAACCTGGTTCTGAATCAGTAAAGCCAGATCCTATTTCCTCATCTAAGTTAAGGCCCTCTTTCTCATCAAGGCCTTTCTTCATATTTAAACCCTCTTTAACAACTGACAAGGGAGGAAAGATCCTCTCTGTTGCTGGCTTTATCTGCACTTCCATCTTGGATACTACTTGTTTGCCCTTGTTGTTACTACTGGGGTTGGCTTTTGCTGTTGTAGTTACCTTCTTTTGGCGTTGATACCTTCGCCATTGTATTCTAGTCATTGGTTTCTTCCCTTTGTAGTTGTTGTTGTACGCATATTTCTTAGACACTATTGTCTTACCTTGATTTGCAACACTTGAACTTCCCTTCTCTTTTGAAGAACGGTACCCTACATCCTTTCCCCCTGAGTGAACCCACTTCTCGACAGGGGATTTTGAGTGAACCCATTTTCCAACTGGCGACGCCATTGGTGGTACATAGGTCTTGATCTGGTACTTTTGTGGTTAATTTGTTGAAGGAACCACTTTGTATGGGATTCCCCTCTTGTTGAAGTTGAACTTAGGCCTCTTGTCGACCGACTTTCCTTTTCTCTTCAGTTGAGGAGTAAACCTTTCCAGACTTTTAGCAGCTTCTTTGTTGAACACAGAACTGCACCTTGGACACAACATAACCTCTGAGTTGTTGATCTTACAACGGTTAAGGAAGTCAATGAGTACCTTTTCAGCCATAGGATACACCACTTGCATCTTCTCATTGTATTGGTCCTCAGTAACAACTTCGACACCAACCTTTGGGTTTTCAGTGATTGCTCTAGCACCATTGCCTGCGGTTGTAACTTCCACAACTTCGACCATGTGGTCGAATGCCTCAGCATAGAAAATGTCTGCTGTTGGAAGAGGATCAGTATCAATCTTCATTGGAGGCTTTGATTTGTCTCCAAACTTTAGTCTTCCTTCATTCATTGCTTTTTAGACTAGATCCCTGAAAAGAACACATTGAGAGGTATTATGGCCTAAATAATTATGATATTTGCAATAACCTCTTTTCTTTTGTTGTTCTAATGGTGGTATTTTTAGGCCTTTAGGCACAATTATCTGACCATCAGCAACTAGAAGATCGAAATTTTGATCACATTTAGTAACATCAAAGGTATAGGATTTTGCAATGAATCTATCATTTTTAGGCTCGATAGGATTTGTCCCATCTGAAGGCATTAATAGTTTACAAGCATAAGGAGGTCCAGGTTTCAATTCAGCAACATTAACCTCTTCTTCGACATCTTCATAAGAAATCTCGAATTCTTGGTCGTTACCATATGATTCGACGTAGGTGACCTTTTCTTTTTTATTGAACTTATTAGTCCTAGTTTTTTCAGCCTTTAGTGACTTGTCGAACTCTATCAGCAAGTTGTGCCATATCTCTTAAGTGAAAAGTATCCAACTTCTTCCTTATAGAGTAGTCCAATCCACCAGCAGCCATTTCGACTAACTCATGCTCAGGTACTTGAATAAATCACCTTGCTTTGAGAGGTCTAAACCTATTGAGATAGTCATCAAAAGATTCAGCCACTTTACGTTGAACACTAGCCAGTTCTTTAAGGCTAATTTTTGACTGACCCGTGTAGAATTGCTCATGGAATGCCTTTTCTAATTGCCCCCAGTTAAATATAGAATGAGGGGGAAGAGTAGTAAACTAAGTAAAAGCAATTTTTGTTAGAGAATTTGGAAAATATTTTAGCCTCAGGTGCTCATTATGGGCTAAGTCCCCAGCCTCAGTCAAGTAACGGGCAACATGTTCGACGGTAGATTCACTAGTTTTCCCAACGAATTTTGTTAACTTAGGGATTTTCCAACCTCTAGGCAACTCCGTTTGTAACACATATTCTGACAAAGGTGAAACAAAATTGGGTCTGTGTAGGCCTAAATTTATGACATTACGGGCTAGAATTGTTTCGACAAGATTGGTCAAATGGTTTTGGAGACCAAAATTGTTTTGTTGAACTTGTCTAACAACTTCATCAGCATTTTGACCCCTATTAACCAACACTATTTCGGGTTTCGCTTCGACTTCCCCCGCCACAGGTTCTTCGATAACATCTGGTTGTGCCTGATTTATAGGAACTTCAACAGGCCTATTAATCTGAATTGGTGGCACTGACCGAGATGAGATGATCTCACGCTTCGAGAGAGGGTCAATCCCAGTCCGCCAGCGAGCGGGCAATGGAGAGCCTTCTGCTCAAGCGCATTCTTCCCGCAGACACTCAACTCCCCCTAGAAGGAACGTTCGCCATCGCGGAGGCACATCATGTCGATCTCCGGCGCGCAAGGTTAGGGCGCGGAGATCACCCGCTCGCAGGAACGAGCGCAGTCGCCGTTCTCACTCTTATGACCACGGTCGCACAGATTCCAGTTACCACCCTGAATCGGACCGCTCGCTCACGAGATATTCCTCTTGCGAGTCCTCCGGTTCCCGCAGGTCGAGAAGCCGATCGTGGAATTCGTACGATGAGTTAGACAACTATTGTAATGGTCGAGAAGCCGGCGATCGGAGAAGTATGAACCCGAGCGACGTGGGAGGCAATCGTCTCAAATGCCACCATTATATGGTCAACCATTCGGCGGTGGATTCTACGGAATGCCAACCATTGAGGCATACCTCGCTGTGCATCCTTTTGGGCCGAACGAACTCACGACCGGCCAGGGACCATTTACGAGAGAAATCCGACGTTATCGCATTCCCAGGGACCTGAGGAAGCCGCCCAACTTGAACAAGTTTGATGGCCGCAGGGACCCAGATAAGCACATCAGATACTTCAACAATTACTGTAGTTACAGAGAGCTGGGTCCGACGATGAAGTGCCGGCTTTTCCCTCAGTCACTCGACGGTCGGGCGTTAGAATGGTGGGAGTCCCTCCGACCCAACACCATCTCCTCTTGGGAAGGTTTGATCGGGATATTCTTGGCCAATTACACGGTCAATCGTTGCCAATGAGTCATTGCGGAAGTATATAGACCGGTTCAATACTGAGGCCGAGACAATTCACGACCTAACAGATAAAGACAAGTTGAAGTACCTCAAACGAGGTATTAGGCCGGACCACATGTTTGCAGAAGAGTTTACTCTCAACCATTATACGGACCTCAGCATGTTCCTTCGAAGGGCTAACAACCACATGGTTACGAAGAGACGTTGGCAGCAAGGAAGGGCGCCCACGCACGACCCAAAGAAGAGCACAAAAAGCCGGCTAAAGGGAAAGAAGGACACCGTGAGAGCAGGCAGGATTTCTGAACGAAGAAATACGAGCAACACACAAGGTTGAACACACTTATAGCGCAGATCTACATGGACTGCCAAAACAACGAGTTTGTTGGGGTGAAACGACCTGATACCCTTGTTCTCAAGAAGGGTGGCCGGTCGACCAAGAAGTATTACAGGTATCACAAAAGTAAAGGACATGACACAGTCGACTGCATGGCCCTGAAGGACAATATTGAAGACCTTATTCAGAATGGTAAGTTGAGCAAGTATGTTAGAGCTGAAGGTGCCGATCGACCTAAAGAGAGGTCTGGGGGGCAACCCACCCAATCAAAAGGAAAGGCCGTGGCAACACAGGCCATCGAAGCGGCCGGGGATAAGAGACCTCTGAAGAGGACGTCAGGCAATCTAGGGGCCACAAGGTCGCTATGGTTATCCATGGAGGAAACCCCCTAGACCGCAAAGAGTCCAATAAGGCTACGAAGAGGAAGTGGAATAAGATACTCATGGTTGGAACAACCTCAGCTGCACGACCGCCCTCAAATAGGCCGCCTATCGCTTTTGGAGATGAAGACCTGCTGGACGGAAGGATCAATAGCTACGTCCCTTTGGTAGTGTCCGCTGTGATGGGAAATACTGAAGTTAGAAGGATACTGGTCAACCAAGAAAGCTCGGCCGACATCATGTTCGAAGAGCTAGTGGACAAGTTGAGCATCGACCGCAATGAGATCATCCCTCAGGCCGACCCAACTCCGTTAACTGGATTTAATGGGGAGACCACATACCCATTGGGAACGCTAGTGTTGTTGGTCACGTTTGGTAACGACACAAACGGAAGCACTTCCTACAGAACGGTCAAGATGACGTACTTGGTTCTCCCAATCAAATCGTGCTATCAGTGCATTATAGGCCGACCGACCCTTGGAAAGCTTGAGGCCGTTGTTTCTATGGTTCAATTGAAAATGAAGTTCTATGAAAAAAAATGACCAGGTCGTAACTGTAGGGGCCGACATGGAGGCGGCCAAGAGAAGCCACTACTTGTATTAAGACATCTGTGACGAGCAAGCCATAAGCTCCGACCCTCGGAGTCTTGGAGAAGGACACCAGGTCAATGTTGCCGACTTGGATGCCCAATATGATCCTAATAGCGATTCAGAAGATGGTGATGATGACTTAGCTTGTGAGCTAAAAAATAGACTGAAACGACCAGAACCCCATGGACAATTGATCGACGTCCAATTAGGGGACGACCCGGCCAAAACGGTCAAAATCGGTAGCGACCTACCCAAGCAGGTCAAGCAGGGTCTCATCAGTTGTCTAAGGGACTACGCCGACTTGTTTGCTTGGCGGGCATCAGATATGCCTGAATCCCCATAGAGATTACTTGCCATCAACTATCGGTTGACAAGGCGGCGAGGCCAGTCGCACAGAAAAAGAAGACCCCAGAAGGAAGAGAATGCTAGGGCAGCGTCCCAAGCAGTTGACGACCTAATGAAGGCCAACTTTATCGAGGAGATCAAATACAGGACCTGGCTCTCCAATGCTGTGTTAGTAAAGAAAAAGAATGGTAAGTGGCGCATGTGTGTTGACTATACCGACTTGAACAAGGAATGTCCGAAGGATGCCTTCCCTGTGCCCAACATTGACAAGTTGGTCGATGGTGCCTCGGGCTACAAACTCTTGTCCTTTCTGGACGCGTATTCAGGTTACAATCAGATCACCATGTATCCACCAGATCGCCAGAAGACTGCTTTTATGATTTCCAATACAAGGTCATGCCCTTCGGCCTAAAGAACGCAGGGGCGACCTATCAACGAATGATGAACAAGATCTTCAGGAAGCAGATCGGTCGCGTGGCTGAAGTATACTTGGACGACATGATCATCAAGAGCAAGACTGACCAAGATCACATGAACGATCTAAACAAGATATCAGAAGATTGAAAAGCTAGCCTTTGCGTTGCTGGTGGCCGCTCGTGGGTTGAGGCCTTATTTCATGGCTCATCAGGCCGTGGTAAGGACCGATCAACCCATCAGACAAATCCTACAGCGTCCAGATTAGGCAGGCCGCATGATTAAATGGGCAACAGAACTCTGCGAATTTGGAATTAAGTTAGAAGCTAGGTCGGCGGCCAAAGCGCAAGTGTTGGTCGACTTCATTGCTGAAATGACCCTAGTTGCCGACGGTCGACCAACCACCACTTGGACCCTGCATGTTGATGGTTCTTCTAACTCCAAGGGAAGTGGGGCCGGCTTGATTTTGGAGAATTCTGAAGGATTAGCCGTGGAGGTGTCACTCACGTTCGCTTTTCGCACGTCAAATAATCAGGCAGAATATGAGGCCTGTACAGTCGGGTTATTGCTCGCTAAAGAGTTCAACGCCGACCGTGTAGAGCTCCATTCAGATTCATTATTGGTCGTTTCCCAAATTCAGGAGCTGTTTGACACAATGGATGACGTCTTGAAAAACTACTTGGCTAAAGTAAGGGAATTGCTCAGTCAGTTCGACCGGGCAGAGGTAAAACACGTGCCAAGGACTGAGAACGTACGAGCAGACATTATCTCGAAGTTGGCCAGTACCAAAGCACCTGGGAATCACAGAAGCCTGATCCAGGAAACTTTAACTCGGCTGAGTGTCTCGACCAAGCCAAGCCAACCTTTGGCCGTTCTTTCTGTCGACACAGGAGAAGACTGGATCGCCCCCATATTGTGGTATATCCTAACGGGGGAAGAGCCGGGCGACCAGAAGGAAACAAAGATCTTGATGCAGCAAGCGACCAAGTATTCGGTCATTGAAGGGAAGCTATACAGAAGAGGTTTTCTTCCCACTGTTGAGGTGTTTAACGTCGGTCGAAGCTGACCACGTTTTAAGGGATATTCATGAAGGTGTATGTGGCATCCATCAGGGAGGTCGCTCCATAGCAAAGAAAGCTCTTAGAGCCGGCTATTACTGGCCGACTATGGATGAGGACGCCAAGAAGTTGGTCCAGAAGTGCAACAAGTGTCAAGTGCATGAAGATGTTCACGTCGCACCCTCTTCAGAACTACAAAGTCTCGCCTCACCTTGGGCGTTCGCCTGGTGGGGAATGGATTTGTTGGGACCGTTTCCACCTGCTCCAGGCCATTTCAAATTTTTGATCGTGGCAGTAGATTACTTCACCAAGTGGATTGAGGCCGAGCCACTAGCGACCATAACCGCAGCAAAAGTAAGCAAGTTTTTCGGCCGAAACGTGCTAGCCCGATTCGGAGTGCCCCAACAGCTGATAACGGACAATGGGACGCAATTTGCAGATAAGAGATTTAGGGAAATGCTAGCCGTCCTAGGGGTAAAACAGCGTTTTACTTCAGTAGACCACCCACAGACGAACGGCCAAGCTGAAGCGGCCAACATGGTCATTCTGCGACGTTTGAAGAGAAGGTTGGATGAGGCCAAAGGAAATTGGGTAGAGGAACTGCAGTCAGTCCTCTGGGCATATAGGACGACCCCTCATTCAACAACGGGTGAATCACCTTTCAGACTAGTCTATTGGACTGACGCGGTCATTCCAATCGAAATGGGCAAGCTAAATTGGAGGACGTCGAATCCACCAACAGTGGCAGACAATGAGCTAGAAACCAGAGAGGAGCTTGATCTGGTCGACGAGCTACGCACTAACGCGTCTCTTAGGGAACAACTTGTCAAGCAAAAGGTCGCTGCAAGATACAACTCGCGTGTCCAGAAAAGGGAGTTCTCTATCGGCCAACTCGTCCTTAGGCGGGCAGATGTAGGAAACAAGAACGCTCGCCAAGGAAAGCTCGCCCCCAACTAGGAAGGACCATATCGTGTTGTCAGCAAGACCGACAAAGGAGCCTACGAATTAGAAACCATGAATGGGGCGACCATACCCAGGACATGGAACGCTGAGAAACTGAGGAAATATATGTTTAATGCTTTGAAGATGTTATGAACGGTCAGATATTGAATGAAAGTCAGGTTGGCGCTCTTTTTCCCCACGGGGGTTTTTTACAGAGGCCCGACCTTTAAAAGTCATGCGTATTTCACCTTTCGTGCAAGAATGTATGCCTGGTCGCTCATCATGCAAGTAGCAGTAGAGCGACCGTAGTACCACCGAGTTGGCTTATGACGTGTGCCGACTAAAACGGCCCAAAATAGTGCCACCGAGTTGGCCTACTAACGAGTGCCGTCGAACGGCCCAAAATATTGCCACCGAGTTGGCCTACTAACGAGTGTCGTCGAACGGCCGAAATAGTGCCACCGAGTTGGCCTATAAACGTGTGTCGTCGAACGGCCCAAACGATCGCCTTCGAATGGCAAAATGAAAGTCGCTGAGCGTAGCGGCCTATAAGCTTAATGAGTGCCAGCAAATGGCCCAAGCAAGCGCCATCGAATGGCAAGACGAAGGCCGCTGAGCGTAGCGGCCCAGACAATCAACGAGAGCCATCGAATGGTGAAGCGAGAGTCGCTGGGTGTAGCGGCCCAGAGACAAGGATGATGGCTTATTTAACACGTGTGCGCAAATTTACAATAAACAGACATGCAAACGATATAAGCAATAGAAAAATTAAATTGCATTCACATGCAAAAGAACTTAAGAGTATTGATTACAAAATTAGGACGCCAAGGTCGTAACTAGGGCGCCCTCAATATCCACCGCTCGCAGGCGGACAAATTGTTCAAAGCAAAAAGTAAGGACAAGTTTAAAAGATGTTCAGGAAGAGGGACCAGCTCGAAGAATAACGGCCCGTTCATGGACGACCTTCCCTTTCTCGATCTTCTTGGGACGGACAATCTCTTGGTCGACCACGCAGTGGGCGCTGTTCACCACGGCCTCGTCGATCACCAGCTCAGGATGGGCAAGTTTGATTTGACCGACCGCGTTCTCAAATTGATATTGGGCCGCCCCCAAAGCTTTAGCGACCGCCTCTTTGAAGCGAGCTTTGTACTTATCCCTCTCCTGCTCAACAACAGTTAGGTCGGCTTTCAGAGAGGTGACTTGGCCAAAAAGCTCTTTGTTCTTCTTATTCAGACGGTCTATTTATCCTTCGGTCGCAACCTTCTCAGCTAGCGCGCTGTCTCTTGCCGCCTCAGCTCCAGTTTGAGCGACCACATCGGTCGCCAACTGAGTTTCAGCCTCCTTAAGTTTTTGCTCGTTGGCAGCAATCAATTTGACCTTTGGCTCGAGCTCTTCCACCCTCTTAAACAACCTATCTCGGTCCTCTCTCACCTCTGTTAATGTGGAAACAGCAGACTTCAGTTTAAAAATTTTATCTGACAGGTCGTCTTCAAGATATGAACCTTTATGGAAAACTCGCATACCTGCCAGCCGGTCAGCTTCTTCTTCTTGATATTTTTTGAACAGCAGGCCAGCGGCCTTCATTGCGTCGACCATCACCTCAAAGGGCTCTTCTTTGAAGCGAGCGCAGTCTTGGTCGCCCAAGCCAAGTAAGTCGATTTTTGGCGAACGACTCTGCTCGTGGTTTCTACTCTTGTGCTTTTTCCTCTCAGTAGGGTCACCTTCGTTGGAGTGGCTCGTTTTTCCAATCCTCTCTTGAACTTGAAGGGGACTGCTTAGTGGAATGGCATGATCAGTAGAAGCCGTCTGATTGTCTTGGTTGACCTGGGGTCCATCACCAGCAACCTCGGTGGTAGCAACGTCCTCCACAGCTTGCACATTTAGAGCTCGTGGGGGAGAGTAGTCACCCTCTTCAGCGGCCCACTTGGCCAAGTCTTCAAAGTCTCCAACACTCGCCATGTCAGCTGCACAGAATGAAAGAAATTAGAAACGAGCTAAGCAAGCAAAAGGAAAATATTCGAAGTAAAAAAGGATTCAAAGCAAACCACCAGAGAGCGGCCTTAATGGCATGACTGCCTCTGGCGTCCACTGTAACGCCCCAAAAATAATTCAAGTATTTATTTAATTAAGTGGTATATTGGTTGGTTATATTAAAATAATGATAGGGTATTTGATTTAAATGAGGAGTGGTGGTTAGTAAAAAGTGAGTGGTAATTTAATTAAAAGAGGGAGTAGTGCAAGTAATGGAGGAGGTGTGAATAGAGGCCCATGATAGTTAGGCCCATATCCATGATATAAGTTAGGTGTCGATGGTGAGAGAGTTCATTTCAACCAAAATCAAATAAAAGTCAAAGAGTAAAGTGAGAAGAGTAGAGAGAGAGAGAGGTGCGACAGCTCTAGGAAGAAGAAGAAGAAGAGAAGAGTTGGCGTGGAGGGTTCAAAGAAGATGAGCTTGATTGTTGGTGGATCTTGAAGTCTTGGTGGAGAGAGTACTTATTCTTCAATCTATTGAGGTAAGGGGGCTCTCTTTCACCTATAATAGAGTATATGATGAGTGTTATGTGTGGGTTAGACTCTAGGATGATTGTTGAGTTGTTTGTGTTGTTGGTTGTGTGATTGATGTTGTGGTTGGGTCGATTTGGTGAAATTGTGATGTGTGTATGTGTTGTTGATGATTGGTCATATGAAAGACCTAGAAAAGAAAATGGGTTTGAGGAACCCTAGGCGCAAGAGTGCCATTTTTGGTGTTGTCACCTTAGTGGTTATTTGAGGTGTGTTGGACAAATTTTGAATGAATATGTGTGTAGCAGTTGTGTTTAAGTTTTATCATAGAATGAGAATCAAAGAAAAGAGGGAAGATGAGGGTTAGGCGTTTAGGGCGCCATTCGGAGTGAAGTATTACTGTGTGCCGAGAAGGGTAGGTGCGTTGTAGGATGTGAGTCGAAGTATGTGATGAAGTGTAACTGTAGATATGAGGAAGTGTAAGTGTAGATGTGATGACGTGTAGTATATGTATGTCAAAGCTAGTGTAACCGAGGTAAGTGATGGTGAAGTGAAGGAGTGTATACGAGGTAGTGTAGTACCGAGGTGAGTAATGGTTAAGTGAGGAAGTGTGGCAAGGTGATTGATGGTCAAGTGAAGTAGTGTAACCGAGGTAGTGTAGTACCGAGGTGAGTAATGGTTAAGTGAGAAAATGTGGCAAGGTGATTGATGGTGAAGTGAAGTCGTGTAACCGAGTTGAGTGATGGTGAATTGAGGAAGTGTAACCGAGGTATGGATGTAATGAAGTGAAGTGTAGGTATGTCGAATCTCGTATTGTCGAGGTATGTGTGTAATGAAGTGAAGTGTAGGTATGTCGAATCTAGTATTGTCGAGGTATGGATGTAATGAAGTGAAGTGTAGGTATGTCGAATCTAGTATTGTCGAGGTATGGATGTAATGAAGTGAAGTGTAGGTCTGTCGAATCTAGTGTTGCCGAACTGTAGATGTATTGAAGTGTAGTGTATCTAAGTCGAAGTGAAGTTGTCGAGGTGTAGTGTATCTAAGTCGAAGTGAAGCTGTCGAGGTGTAGTGTATCTAAGTCGAAGTGAAGCTGTCGAGGTGTAGTGTATCTAAGTCGAAGTGAAGCTGTTGAGGTGTAGTGTATCTAAGTCGAAGTGAAGCTGTCGAGGTGTAGTGTATCTAAGTCGAAGTGTAGTGGGTCAGAGTACATGCAAGTCAACGTGTAGATGTGTCGAGGTGTATGTGTTGAGGTGTAGATGTATCGGAGTGTAAGTGTCGTCGTGTAGACGTGACGAAGTGTAAGTGTATGGGAGTCGAAGTGTAGGTGTCGAAGTGTGGTGAGACGAAGGGTAGTGTAGGTGTGCTGAGGTGCAGAGTGGTGTGCCAAAGTGCAGTGTGGTGTGACGAAGGGAAGTGTATGTGTGCCGAGGTGCCGTGTGAGTGTGCCGAGGTGCTGTTTTGACGCCAGTATGGCGCATGTTGCTACCAGGCGCAGTTTTGGGTGCTGTTTGACGTTGAGTGCGTCTAAGTTGCTGAATGGTGAAGCCGGTTTAGTCATTAGGTGACGTTTGGTCCTTAGATGACGTTTGGTCCTTAGATGACGTTTGGTCCTTAGATGACGTTTGGTCCTTAGGTGACGTTTGGTCCTTGTAGTGACAGTATAGTCCACTAATTTTGGTGTCGATGTGTCCGATGAGTTTGACGTTAGCCATAGAGCTATTGATTTTGGTGTCGATGTGTCCGGTGAGTTTGACGTAAGCCATAGAGCTAGTGACCGATGTGTTTGATGTTAGCCATAGCGCTAGTGGTCGATGTGTTGATGTTAGCCATAGAGCTAGTGACCGATGTGTTGATGTTAGCCATAGAGCTATTGATGATGTCTAGGTGAATTAGACGACGGTGTAATGACGGTGTAGCGACGGATATGGGCTTCGGCCATTGTATCAAAAAGCGACGGATATAGGCTTTGGCCATTGTATCAAAAATTACGGATATTGGGGGCCTCGGCCTGCATATCACCAGTGACGGTGTTAAATCATACATGAGTGATTGTTTGTGGTTGATGCATTGTTCATGGAGTCACATGCCTCATATGCATCAAAGCGACGACATAGGCTTCGGCCTCGATATTGTAGACTTCGGTCTTCATATCACTAGCGACGACATAGGCTTCGGCCTTGATATTGTAGACTTCGGTCTTCATATCATAGCGACGTATGTGTCGGAATGGCGAATGGTACCACATGCATTATACCCTTGGTGTTGGGTTGCATATATGCATACACTCATGCATATTGGTGATGTTCTTGATGATTAGGAGTTGATGTGTTATAACTTGATGATGTGTGTTTGTCTAGTGAGTAGGGGTGTTTCTAGTTGCCTTTCTCTAACATAATGTTTATCATACATTTTATTATATG
Organism: Oxytropis ochrocephala; assembly: GCA_020916435.1. NCBI lineage: Eukaryota > Viridiplantae > Streptophyta > Magnoliopsida > Fabales > Fabaceae > Oxytropis > Oxytropis ochrocephala. The sequence goes on along the minus strand of CM037093.1, from coordinate 69,411,148 downwards.
TGTTAGAGACTCACCCTTCTGCTTTCTATGTTGCTTCTTATGTCGGCAACGCGTGCGGTGATCCCGAGTGAAGGTTCTTCCTTCCTCAGTCTGTTTGTGGAGTCTTGCTCTGATATGTAGCACTGGGGGGACGAGTAGTCTATTAGTTGTTTTAATTTAAATTGTTGAGCTGTAAGTTGGTGATGTATGACTTACTTAAGGAACTGGTGTTTTGAGGGTTCGCCCCATTTAAGTCGTGCTATGTATCACACAATTATATTTATTAATGAAAAGTATTGTTGACTAAATTAAAGTCAAGTTTGGTGTGAACGTAGCATTCCCTTGAGGATGTATTTTTAAAAGAAAAACGATTTTTGAACTCTGATTTTTAAATTAAATTACTATTGTGAAAAAGGGGGTGTTATATCCACGATCTTCTTCACTTTGATGTGACCTCCGGGAACAAGGGAGGCAATCCTCCTCAGCCTATGGATCGTTCCGATTTCCAGGTCGGCAAGCTCGATCTCCTTGTAAGAATACTCGCTAGGTTTCTTCACAAAATGATCATAAGACCACATGGTCAGAAAAAGAGGCGTCCCAGCACTGTTATCCTTTGCCAGTTGGGCCACCCATCGAAGAGCCTCGTTTGTATAGGGGACGACCCAGAAGAAATCCTTTTTCCAGCCGCTTGGCAAAGACTCCATGTAAGGCTTGAAGAAGTTGTACTGAGTGCGGTTCTTGAAAGAGACCGCCTCCTTGCGAGCGCCCTTCGATCCTGCCTCGTATAGGTAGCTCTTCTCGAACAAGGTGAAAAATAATCTAATAGATACGGGTCGCCCCAGCAGAGTCAAGATATCCTCATAGCCCTGCAGGAACGCCCAGGCATTTGGGTTCAGTTGAGAAGGTGCGACCTTAATATACCTCAGGACCTGCCATTGAAATCGAGTGAAAGGCGGAAAAATGCCCATGCGCTCAAAAACAACGCTGTACATTGTGAATTTCAGCACGTCGGTCCATGTAGAAATGTCTTCATTTTTCTCCATACCCTCGACCCTCCTGCCGTCAACGGCAAACTAAGAGCTTAGAAAGGCCTCATCTGGACTGCGACGGTAAATCCTGCTTCGATGACTACGAAGGTTGTTGGAAACCCACGACATGTCTTTCTAAGCCGCATCTTCAGGATCGTCTTGCGCCCCGTCCTGCTGGTCGTCCCTATTTGCTAGAGCCTCCACTGCGGCCTGATCATGCTCCTCAACGACCCGACTGTTGCTCACCAGAGTGTCGCCAGTGACCAGACCTTCGACGACCGGTTCCTCCGAATGTGCGCGAAAGGTTTCCCCCCTTTGATTATGAGACGGTCGATCGGAACTGCTAGAAGATGTCCAATCTATACTTGCTGTGGACTTAGAAGATTCTTCGGTTGTAGTCGAAGACGACCGGGCTGGCACAGAACATGGTTGTGCCATGCTATAAGCTAGCGAAACAGATGGGCTACCAGAGATACGACGGGTCTATTTTGTCCGCGCCAGATTAAACCTGTTGAGGGGGAAGCGGTCAAGGTCGGGCGCATGCGTTGGAAGGGGGCGACTTGGTCGTCCCCAAACCTGACGCCCCCTCCACCAGTTAAAACTTAATGAAAACAGTGAAAATAGAAAGGTCGGTCGAGTTTACCTGAAAGGCCGATGGAGGAATCCCGCGCGAAGGGTACGAGCGGTCCAGGCTTGGAGCGAGCGAGCAATGGAAAGCAGCGAGCCAGCGAGAAAGATTGGGATTTCAAAGAAGAAGTGTGAATGAGACTATCTCTCACCACCCTTATATAATGGGCCAGCAGTCACTTGGGCCCGAAAGCGAAGAGGCACAACTCCTCACCTACCATCATCACTCAGTCAGGGGCGAACACGCACGCCTTGAGAACTCCAAACGTTGCCTCGAAGAAAGTGAACATCAACTCACTTGTCATATCAGCATTTATGACAGTCACTTCGAAAATGGTCATAACAACCACACAGGGGGCAGCGACCCCGGGATAGGTTTTGGTCCCGAGCGACCAAGTGCCTAAAACTTCAAAACAAATCGCGACTTGGTGTGGCAGCGACCGTACACCTCAAAGAGATCGCAACCTAGTGCACAAGGCAACCCGGCCGCGATTGGCGTTATGTGAGGCCAACGAATCAAGCCTTAGCCCGCCCGCTGGCGACCTAGGCCTGGGGGCAACTGTTCCGGAGTGGGCTTGAGGCCCAATACAGTCCAATATGGCCCAATACTGTAGCTATAAATGCAGCGCGAATCCTAAGGAATCAGGTACGTCATAAATACACTTTGTGAACTGTGCCCGTTAACACGCCACTGACTAGAGCGTTGGAGTGTCATTGCAGGTACCACCCGCGTGCGGCTAAGACCCCCGGTACGACCAGCTTATCAACGACCGGGCAACAGGCAGCAATAGCCACACTTCTATTGGTCAGGTACGATCACCTGCCATCATAGCAGTTGGCATGCCATATGGATAACCTCTAAACTGAGAGAGATTTTGAAATCTTGTGTCAAAAGAACTCCCAACCAAAAGATTTACCATCAAAGGGATCGTTGAAGTCCCCATTATCAATGGTTGTGATATTGCTGCAGTGTTTGAGACAGATACAGGGGCAGTTACCCCTACCAGTGTCGAAGAGGGCATAGGAGCAGTTACTCCTACGACGGTTGCAGTGTTAGCATCACCCTATGACGCTTGTTCTTGTGAACTTTGTGGATTTTGTGCATTCGACGTTGAAGCATTGTTTGAACTTGAACGTGTCATTGTAGAAATTGTTTTTCCACTACTCAAATTCATATACCAAACCACGAAATGCTCATGCAAGTAATAATATCAACACAATCAGTCCCACCAGGCGTGCCAATTTGTTTACGGTGATTTTTGGTAAACAATCGCTGGTCTGGATTATTAACTTGCTAGATCAACCAGTGAATCTCAAGAGCATATTGTGTTGATTATTTACAAGATACTGTGTGAACACTCCTCGTGTTCTTCGTAAATCACCAGAAATGTAAAAGAAAAGAAAAAAGAAGAATTGCCCTGAACGCCAAGGAATTCTCAAAAGAAAACGAAATGAAAGAAAAGAAAGAAAAGAAAAGAAAAGAAAAGAAAAGTTTAAAGAAGTAAACAAAAATTGCATAAAATGTAAAAGAGTGGTGCACAGGTCCATACATTCGCTTTTGTTGCTTAGTTTTTTCTATCGCTGGAATTTTGAGCGTAAGAATCAGTATGTTGGGATTGTGACTTGTTTTCCTTCTCAGGAAAATCTATATATACTAAGGAGAGGGAGAAAAACTGTCTACAACGGTTAGTACATTTAAAATTTAAACTAAGAACCGCTAAGGCTTCGACAGTTTGATCACCAAGGTCTTCGACAGCAATGAAATAGCTTTCTACCCAATCTTCCACGCTTACGCTTGCTACTTCAACTTTGTCAAAATCTCAACCTGCTTTCTTCAAGATGTACGGTCAAACATCGTTGACTGCATTTAATTAGCCTGTTGAAAATACAGGCTAACAATCACATCACCAAGAAAACTTTCGACAAGCAACTAGCAAACATTGCGCCATGCACACCATCAGATTCAGCCTATGTTCCAAAAGACAATGTTTGTGCTTCATTAGACCTTCTCCCAATGCATGGATTCATAAGGGAGAGGGAAGTGTTAGATGAAGCAAACTGCTCAAAAGGCTACAGTAAGCCTATTGGATGGGACGGACCTTGAATCATCTTATGATGACTACACCCAGTGCATGGGAAAGGATTACGACCTATGTGGCCGAAAATAAGAAAATCATGGCTTTAGAGGCCAAGACGAAACAAAAAATGGTTGAAGAAACCATTTCAGATCAGGTCAACAAAGAATTGGTCGAAAACTAGAGGCTAGATTGCATTTATGATGATGAGCCTTTAGGTTTTGAAAAAGACCCACTCTTTCCAACAGAAAAAATGAAGGCACAAGATCCCATGGAAGAAATTGATTTGGGAGATGGCACCATAAAAGGCCATAATTTATTAGTGCCAAAATTGACAAAGACCGACCTGAGAGATAAAACAATAAAGCTCTTGAAAGAATATAAAGACTGCTTTGCATGGGATTATCATGAGATGCCAGGATTGAGTCGATAAGTGGTGGAACTAAGGCTACCAATACGACCAGATAAGAAACCAGGGAAGCAGACGCCCAAAAGATTTGCACCTCAGATCTTGACGAAGATTAAGGAAGAGATCGAAAGGTTACTCAAGAGTAAATTCATCAGGACAACAAGGTACGTTGATTGGTTAGCAAACATAGTTCCTGTTATAAAGAAAAATGGGACTCTTAGAGTCTGCATAGATTTTAGAGACTTAAACAATGCTACACCAAATATGAATACCCTATGCCAGTGGCAGAAATGCTGGTTGACTCAGCAGCAGGGTTTGAATACTTGAGTTTGCTAGTTGGCTATTAAGGGTACAACCAAATCTATATTGCTGAGGAAGACGTATCAAAAACATCTTTTCGATGTCCTGGAGCCTTAGGCGTTTATGAATGGGTAGTAATGTCATTTGGGTTAAAAAATGCTGGGGCAATGTATCAAAGGCGTTCAAGCCAATTCGTCTTTTTCTTTTCTTTTAAATTTCTGGTGATTTACGAAGAACACGAGGAGTGTTCGCTCAATATCCTCCAATAAATTAACACAATATGCTCCTGAGATTCACTGGTTGATCTCGTAAGTTAATAATTCAGACCAGCGATTGTTTACCAAAAATCACCGTAAACACCTGCCTGCAGATCATATCTTCTCTGACGCGCTGAGTACGTCAGTCATGATTTAGGCTCAAAAGAAACCTGCAGAAGCCGCGCCACTGGTCTCTGCTCCAATGGCTGTTCCATCCTCGGCGTCTGTGACTATCGTCACTTCGTTAGTGGCAGGACCTTCGTCAGCGATTGGAACTGCTTCTTGTCCGTCTGAAGCAAGATATGAAGCCCAATCAGGTTCCGTTCATGCTTTTGTAGCAGCGACAAGACCTATCGTCCATGATTTCCTGCGTCGTTTGCACCTGCCCAATCAGGTTGCATTCCTGCTTCTGTCCATTAGAGCTCTCTGCCTGCGAGGAGTCAGGCCTCGGTTCCTACATTATTAGTAGCTGCACCTGGCTCTGTTGTTTCATCAGAGAAATTTGACGCCAACACCTGTTGGAATTCCGTCCTCTGCAGCTGCGATGGTTAGAGTTGTCCTTCCTAATGGTCGCTTTGCTGATGCCAATTAGACCATCTCTCAAAAAGAAACAACAAATATCAAATCTTTTGCACATGTTTTGATGGGGTCCGAGAACAAGAATTGTGATATTCCTTTTAGTCAACTGCCTCACCCAAGCTTCAAATGAGATGATTTATCAATCTCAATTCCGGAGGAGGAGTATCTTACAGGTTTGGAAGACTACAAAAATCACCTTCATGGAAGAATTTTACTTTCAAAGGGTGACACTCCTATCAAGTTAGATGCTTTGAAATCCAAACTTCAAGTTCTCTGAAAACCAACAGGTAAGTGGGGACTGATTTCTATAGGGAAAGGCTACTGTGCATTCTAATTTTCTTGTAATGATGAATTACGAAGAATCTAGCTGCAGTCCTCTTGGCACTGCAAGCTAGAGCTACTTCGATTGTTTGTTTGGCAACTTGATTTTAACAAATATCAAATCTTTTGCACATGTTTTGATGGGGACCGAAAACAAGAATTGTGATATTCCTTTTAGTCAACTGCCTCACCCAAGCTTCAAATGAGATGATTTATCAATCTCAATTCCGGAGGAGGAGTATCTTACAAGATTGGCTCAAGAATATTGGAGACCCAAAATTCTTTTTGCAATCGCTGGTTGTGTTGGAACTCCCTTTAGACTTGATGATACAACAAGCAAAAGTCCTTTTGATAGATCTTTTGGTCACTTTGCCCATGTCCTGGGTGATATAGACCTGAAATCAAAACTTAGGGATCACATCCTAGTTGAGAGGTCGGGCTATGCTTTCTCAGTTGGCATTGAGTATGAAAACTTGCATTCCTTCTGTTCGAATTGCAATACTGTTGGTCATACAAATAGTGCTTGTAAAGGAAGGATTTATCAGGTAAAACAGGTGTATGTCCCTAAGTCTAAGGCTCTTAATAATGAGCAACTTCAGTAGCAGAAAAATGTTGGAAGTGTGACAGCAGCTAGCCCATTGCAAGATTCTAGTGTGAGCTTGGTAAAGGAAAAAGATGACACTAATCTCTCTAAGGGCACGAATAACATTGTTATTTCTCTTGAGGAGATGGCTGGAAGTTCAAATCTTGATGTTGTTCCTCTTGTTTGTAATGTTATGCAAAAGGAGATTCCGCCGACTCCTCACTGTGATAACTCTTCTAAGGAATCTACATTTGTTCATAGTCCTCTGGTGCTTGCCCCCATTTCAGGGGTGTTGGTGGAACCCTCTTCCTCTTTGCAGTAAATCTCTTCTTCCATTCAACCTCCCACGACTCGGTTAGATGACACAGACACCTCTTCTAGCATGATGGATGTACCTGACATGCGAATTATAGGGAAGGATTGGGGGGATGTCTCAGGTGACGAGGATGTGTCGGATGCTTCAGCATATGTAGCTACATCGAATCCGGTTGTTGAATCTTACATGAATATTTTAAGAAAACTCTGGGGTGGGTCTTTAGCCGATGTAGGTGACCCTGTGACTTCCTTTCTTGAAGATAAGTCCAGTCAGGTGGGATCCACATCCCGAAAGAAGAAGAAACACAAAACGCACTCGGCTTAGCAAACAACAGTGTATAACACTCGTTCAATGACGAATTCGGTCTCTACTTCTTTTTTATCTGATTTGAGGGTTATTAGATCTTTTATTTATCCCCTCTTGCCAGCGATTGGTTGGTCTCGACTGTTTATCTAATTTTTGTAAGTTAGCTTTCTTTTGGTATTAGTCTAGCCGGTAGGCGGCGGTGTCTTATGGGCACTCTAAGGGGATCTCTATTATTGTTTTGGTTTGATCTTTTCTACTGGCAAGGGTTTTGGTCTAGTCCCCCCTTCGCTTTTCCCTGTTTTTTTTTTTTGTTTTTTTAAATAAATTCGGGCAATCTGTCTGTTTGTTCACAAAAAAAATTATGAGAACTTAAATATTTTGAGATTTTTCATAAACTTATTTTTCTAAATGGTAATAGTTTTTACTTATGATTTTTTAATAAATGAGGTTTATTTTTATTTAGTTTCTTAAAATGAAGTTTGCTTTAAAGCATTTAATATATATTTTGTTGTGTTTTTTTCTAAAGTTATATTTTTTTTTAATTCAAAATAGGTTTAAATATGTTTTTAGTCCCTGCAAATATAGCGTTTATTGATTTTAGTCCCTGCAAAATTTTTTTTTTTTGAAAAAACTCCCTACAAGTATCACAGTTATCCATTTTTGTCCTTCTGTTAAGCTATCCGTTTATAAACACTGAGTTGGCACACAACACTCATATTTGGCTTCAACATGTCATTAATTTTTATTTTCTTTAATTTTAAAAGGTGACTTGGGTATAGACATAAACTTCCCAATTTAAATTAGGTTCCCGTCATTTTCAACCTCCTCATCTCCATTCTAAGCAGCCCCTTCTTCATCTTTGTTATTCTTTTTTCCATGTCTCCAAGTCAACAAGGCACTAAACCCAAATCATTCCGAGTATTTGAAAATCACTTTGCATCGAATCTATGGCAAGCTTTTGGTTCATCTCCCTTTCATAAGGAAAGCAATCAATAATGTGTTTGTTCTTGTTTGGCTTTTAAGACAGAGAAACAAATGGGATTGCTGAACTACTTAAAATCTGGGGAGTATCATTGATGCTTTTGCATTGCCACTCAAAGAATCATAAGCAAACCAAAATGGTTTTCCATGTCTTCGTGTTGGCGCTTTGATTCCCTTGCCCAAACCAAAATGGTTGCCAATGAATCATAAGCAATAACTAATAGTTCAAACTTCAAAGGAAGTTATGTTCTTGAGTTGGAAGAAGTGCTGGAATCAACTCAACCTCCGCAATTCTAACGTTGTATGGTGTTGTTGTTTCGCCGGTTGTCCACTGGTTGAACAGTACATTCTCACATATGGAATTGTCAATTCTTTGCCAATGATGGAGATTGAAGATGAAGAAGATGAAGATGAAGGAACCCTAATTTAATTTGCGAAATTAATGTTTATATCCAAGCCAGTTTTTTGAAATAAAATAAAATAAAAATTAATGACATGTCAATACCAAAGAGGACTGATGTGTGCGAATTCAGTGTTTACAAACAGAAAATTTAACAGAAGGACGAAAATAGATGATTGTGATATTTGTAGGGAGTTTTTTTAAAAAAACTTTTGGATGGACTATAATAAAAAAAAACACTATATTTGCAGGGACTAAAAACATATTTAAACCTTCAAAATATTATAATTCAGGTAACCTAAAAACTTTACCTAACCCTAGTTCCTTTTGTAGCAAAAACCTTATAAATATGTGGTTAGGTTCATCAGTTTTAGATCACTAGCAAAACTTGCAGTGGCGCTTCTCCTAAAAACTAAAAGAGTCTCTTTCCCTTTCCCTATCTTTGTTATTTTCTGTTTTCAGAGTTTGCAACGAGTATTTTACCATCTATCTATACCGTTCATTCATGTGTAAGGAATGTTCTCACATATACTTGTAAGATTTGATGCTTGTGAAGATATTATGGATTTGTACATCAATCGCAACTTCATTCTACTTAGATCATTATTTTATATACAACTAAGTCAGGTGATTCATAATATTCTTTCATTTATGTAATACATCTTTTTATCGTCTCTTTTCTAAAATTTAGTCATACGTTGTTTTTTCTTCAATAGATCCATGAATGACGCAATATCTGATTTGTCTACTATCATTGAAAGCTTGCTCAAAAGGAAACCGCCAATGTTGTCTTATATTTCTTCGGCTTCTCTATTGTGTTTCTCTCTACTGTTTATCTTGATAGCATCCAATTTAAATCATCAACGACTGAGACTTACTTGATTAAACATGGGTAAGATAATACACATAACTGAATGTAAGAAATATGAAATTGATGCTTACATTTCCCCTTTACATTTCCATTATAGTTGATTAATTTTAAATTAATTGATTTTTTTTTCAAGTATAGAGGAATAGTGAGTGGATTAAGGCTCCCAAAACATGCATTATGATGGTCCTTTTTTGAGATTTGTTGTCTGAAAGGTTTTTGATCATCATCAGAATAATAAGCTGAAAATTATCAATGGGAGCCACAGATTCCAAAGCCTCTCCCGGCCAAAGCTCTCGCATTCTCTATGAATAGACATTAAGAAAGGAAAACCCCAGGGAAGCATATTACCATTGGTTTAGTATCTCAAAAAACATGAAGAAAATATGCCTGGTGAGATATCAAGAACCAACTTAAGTTATTTTGATGTTAGGTCTTGGTCGTAGACCTAGAAAACCAACTCATGTATGGATTTTATATTATGGGTTAATAACAAAATCAAAAACAAAAACACAGTGCAAATTTTGCTTAATTGGCTTGATGTTTGGTTAACTAAGCTTGCAGATGAGATTGAAATTGTCTTAGATTGTCTCGACAGTTCTACCTTTTGTTATGGTTCATATACTCAAAAAGTTGTTCAATTGAATTGTGTCTAAGAGCTTTCACTAATATAGTGCAACAAGTGCATTATGAAAAAAGTAATGAAGGAACAAAATATGTACCTTGCTAAAGTTTATGGTGGAATTCCTATTAATCCTAGTGCAACCACATTTTGTTTATTAATTATGCTCATGATGTTACACTTGCTCATCAACAAGTTTTAGTGCGACAATGGAATGAAGAAAATTCAAATGAACACAACACAATTTAATATAGCCTCAAAACAAACATTTAGCATCGGTTGTATAGTATAACTGATGCTAAATGTCTCTTACAAATACATTTAGCATCGGTTATCCTATACAACTGATGCTAAATGTCTCTTACAAGTACATTTAGCATCAGTTATACTCTACAACCGATGCTAAATGTCTCTGACAAGTACATTTAGCATCGGTTATACTATACAACCGATGCTAAATGTCTCTCACAAGTAAATTAAACTTATCTTACATTTAGAGAACACAAATTAAACAACTTAGAAAACAAAATAACAATGTTTGTTCAAAATGTGGTATCCACCATAACATACTTTAGTATCCCTTTCTTATTAAAATAATTACAAAGGCAGCATAAATCATATGAATTTCTTTCTAGAATAACATAAAGACAAATTCTGCCTGTACATTAAGGCTAAGATAAGAGGAGAGGTTTTGGGATAATAGCAATCCACCACTTGGCCATCCTTGTCCACCAGAAACTTGACTTTAAGAACTTCTACACAGGAGCAAAGTTGTCCCCATTTACTTCAATCTAGCACAATCATAGAGATGAACTAGTAAATCCATGCAGGTCACTATTCTTGTCAACAATAAATAGCACAACAGCAATAATCATATAATCTTTGAAGCGAGTGCAGACAAAGTCCTGAATTTGATTATTGCTTCCAAGTTCTTCTTCACCAAATTGATTACATGGAAATGCCAGAATCTCGAGACCTAATTAAGCTACCAAACTCAGTCATTTATATTGATTAACTAAAATATAGGCTTAAATGAACTTTTGGTCCCCCTATTTTGCTAAATGTGCAATTTTGATCCTCCTATTTTATTTTATGCAATCTTGGTCCTCCTATTTTACAAAATGTGCAATTTTGATCCCCCTATTTTATTTTGGGAAATTTTGGTCGCCCAATTTTACTATATGCACAATTTTGATCCCCTTATTTATTTTGGTGCAATTTTGGTCATCCTTTTTTCCAAATATTTTTGTATTTTATATTTTCAGTAATTAAAATATTTATTTACAAAACTAGAAAATAATTTAATTATATTAATTTATATTATAAAATATAAAAATAGTTTATTTATTTTAAATAATTCAATAATTTTCTATTTTTAAATAAGTATTTAACTATTTAAAAATATAAAATATAAAAATAGCTTATTTATTTTATAAAATTAAATAATTTTCTATTTTTCAAATAAATATATAACTATTGAAAATATAAAATATAAAAATAGTTTATTTATTTTAAATAATTTGATAATTTTATATTTTTCAATAAATAATTTACTATTTTTAAATATAAAATATAAAAAGTACATTTAAGCCTAAAATATATTTGGAAGAATAATAGAAAGAAACACAGTATAATGCATCCAATATCTATCTCCAAAACAAGGTTCCCTCATTTAAAGGCAACAAGAGTAACACAAGCACAAATCGTAACGAGGAATATTAACAACAACGGGATCAACTAGCACATGAAACAATAGTGTTATAAACTTATAATTAATTAATTACTAACCTTTGAATTTCTGATAAAGTTGGTTCAACTCCACATGTTCCGGGGTGTATCAACAATAACAGGAGGTGCAGTCAGAAATGTGCCAGCAGCCCAACCCAGCGAAACGGCCCAAGCCCGTGGCTTGGTGCGCAATTCTCGGCGACCGGCCGGATTTCTCGCAACGGCCAGGTCGCCCCAGTGGTATAAATACCACCTCCATCCACAGTACAAGGTACGTTTTTCTACCCAGTGATACCCTGCCCGTTAGCACACCTCTGACTCGAGCGTCGGAGTGTCTCTGCAGGTACCACCCGAGGCGCTCTCAACACCGGTCCTCATTCATCCACAACGACCGGACAGCAGAGCAACGAACGACATCTACACTTAACCGATCAAGGTACGATCAATTGGCGACCACAGTGGGAGGCCCGAGCGCTATCCTACCTCAGACATGGCCCCAAAGAGACCTACTACGCGGGCATCGACGCAGCACGGCCCTACCGGACAAGACGTTCGTCCGCAGCAGACCCCAAAGGGCGTGCCTGTAACCATTCACAAATCACAAGGCAATCCTCGCCAAGAGCCCTCGGTGCAGGGTGGACGAGGACCGACCGATCTTGGAACAAGCACAGCAGCTAGTTCCACACCAAAGAAAAATCGGCCGAGTGGGCGGCGGGATCATGGAGCCTCTACCGGAGCACGTCACCCAGGTGTTACCTCAAAATTTCGACAGTACATTAAATGAAGTTTTAAATGGGGTTGACTTCACATTTAATATTGTTCTGTGGGCCATAGGTCAATATTCAGGTCAGTACACCATGATTTCGACAAGAAAGGCAGACAATATGCAAGGAGTGCAAGTGAGCTTCGACAAGCTTAACTCTAAAAGCTATGAAGCAAGTAATACAAGAAGCCTTCGACAAGAGAAGACAAAACACTTCGACAGAGCTGGGCTCAACATTTCGTCAAGCGGTTGACAACGGGTTAGTCGAAAGTGCAGAGCAGCAAGTAGTGGGCGGTTACTCTCTTGTAGTTTTAGGAGGCAGTTCCCTTTTCCCCCACGATTGTTCCTAGGAGTATAAATACCCCTTTGTAATAGGAAATCGGGGTCACCACACTCTACAAAAAACTCTGGGAAACTCAACTTCCAAGTCAAAGAGAAACACGAGTGAAACAGATCCTTGTACGTGTTGGTGAACCATTTTTCTTTCTTCATTTAATGCAAAGTTTTTACTTTCCTTTTACGTTCGTTGCATTTATTGCTTTTACTTCGCTCTCAAGTTATTTTCTTTCTACCATTCTCTGTTCTTACGTACTTCAAAAAACACAAACTCAATGGCAATTGTCAAAGAGATTTTCTAGTTTGATCTCACAGTCTCGATATTGAAAACTAGTGATTGTTTGCTAAAAACACCAGCAAACAAATTGGCACGCCCAGTGGGACATTTGCCATTAATTTTGTGTCTTTTCTATCAGTATACGTGTTTGTATGCACTTGAGGAGTGGTAGGATGGTACGCACCAATTCTAACAACGCCTCTAGTTCCGACTACGTGATATCACGGTGCAAGGAACAACTTGTGGAGATTCTCGCCAATGTCGGTGTTGGAAATGTTACGGGGACCATGGCCCCAAGTAACATCAATAACCGTTCCCACGATGTCAATGGCCAATGTTGGTTCGACACAAATCGTGTCCTTGCCACAAAGTATAGGACTTCCTTCTAGTCCTTATGTGGCGGCAGGAATAGTTTGGAGACACGTTTCCGAACATGAGTCTACCACCATACCCTTTTGGGGTATATGGCATGCCTCTTTGGAATGCCACATGTCTCGACCTTTTCTCCTTCACACGTCTCTTACGAGGCGCACTTGGTCGAAATCCTACTGCATTAACCAATGCGTCCTTGTTGGCGTTAAGACAACAAGTAGACGAAAGCAATCATGATATGGTTAATATGCTGACTCAACAAATTGGTACTGTGTTTAATCCTTTGATTCAGAACACCAATACCAGTTACCAAATGTTGGCAAACCAAATGGGTAGGATTGCAGATTTCTTTGGGGCCCCTACAGGAAACAATAGGCAATTACCCAATTGTGGGAATAATGCGCCTAATACCCCACAGAGATCAGTTACTGTCGAAGCCCAGGCGGTTATGGGCGAACAACAAGGGATGGGAAACCACGTCCCTGAAGTAGTTATGGTAAATCGAAACCAAAATGCCGATGAAGTTGTTCGACAAGTGCAACGGAATAACGTTTGTGCTCAAGACAACATAGCCACTTTGGTAGAAACCATAATGGCGCAGAATGGCCTTAACGTAGGTTTACACAGGCCTAATTTCATATCGCCACTGTGTGAATATGTCCTACAGGCAGAATTGCCAAGGGGTTGGAAAATCCCTAAATTCACTAAGTTTGGGGGTGATACCAATGAGTCCACTGTCGAACACATTGCCCGGTATATGACTGAGGCAGGGGACATAGCCCAAAATGAGAGTTTGAAAATGAAATATTTTCCAAACTCTCTAACTAAGAATGCCTTTACGTGGTTTACCACTCTACCCCCTGGTTCCATGTACACATGGGGGCAGTTAGAGAAGGCTTTTCATGAGCAGTTCTATATGGGCCAGTCGAAGATTAGTCTTAAAGAATTGGCCAGTGTTCGACGTAAAGTGCTTGAAGCTATCGACGATTACCTGAATAGGTTTAGGCTGTTAAAGGCTAGGTGTTTCACACAAGTGCCTGAGCATGAGCTTGTCGAAATGGCTGCAGGTGGCCTTGATTATTCAATTAGAAAGAAATTGGATACCTCTCATTTGAGAGACATGGCCCAGTTAGCCGATAGAGTTCGACAAGTTGAAAGGCTTAAAGAGGAAAAGGCTAGAGTGAATAAGTTCAATAGAAAAGAAAACTCAGTTGGATTTCATAAGAAAGAGAAAATAGCCTATGTCGATGAGGAATTCGACTTCGCATTTAGTGATGTCGAGTCTGCGGAAATAGATGTCATTTGAACTTAAGCCTGGTCCTCCCTATGCTGTAAATTATTAAGGCACTGCAAATGGGAATAATCCCGTGGAGCCAAAGAATGATAGATTTGTGCCTAAGACATACACTTTTGATGTTACTAAATGCGATGAAATCTTTGATTTATTAGTAAAGCGATGGCCAAATCATAGTGCCAAATGGCTCGAAAGTTCCTCCTCTCGAACAGAGGAAGAAAAAGGGTTATTGTAAGTTTCATAATTTTTTGGGACATACAACTGACCGTTGTGTTCTTTTCAGGGACATGGTTCAGAAAGCAATCGAAGAAGGAAGGCTCAAATTTGGGGACAAGAAGAATAAAGCACCTATGCAAATCGACGCTGACCCACTTCATCAAGTGGAGGCTATGTACGCAGAACCAGTTGAGATGAAAATCAATATGGTGGATGCAAAAATGGTGGATTCTCCAAAGCCTATCAAACCTTCTGTTGACAAACTCAAAAGTGTTGTGCAAAAGGGTGTTGCTGTACAACATGTCACTCAGGAAGAATATAATGAGAAGGTACAATCTGTGTACCCCAAGGCTGAGGAAGAGTTGATAGACTTCCTGAACAGGTGTAAACTGAGAAACTCTGAGGTCATGTTGTGCCCAAGATGTAGTGCTGTGTTCGATAAGGAGGCAGCTAAAAGTGTCGAATGCTGTGAGGTTCGACAATCTCTAAAAAGGAAATGGCCAGACAAGAGGCCAAACTTTAGCTTTAAAAGAGGAGACCTTCCTTACAAGGTCAAAAGTTCGAACAAGGCTTCAACAAGCAAACCACAGTTTGCTGGCAAGAGCGCAGTCAAGAAGGAATTCGTGTTATCTGCCTCTGCTAAGCCATTTATTCCAAGAGCAGATCTCTCCAACGAAAAGTGGATACATGATGGGTGTAGACACTATAGGAATGCTGCTCAGAATGCTGAAACGGTCAAGCCACGTACAGGTGAGGCCGCAAAGTATAATTACAAGAATAATTATAAAGGGAAGAATCCCATGACTAAAACCCAATGGCGTCGTTATCGGTAGCTCGAAGAAGAAAGCGAAGATTTTACAACATTTTACGGCGAGAAGACGCCGAGAAGGTTCAAAAACGGCCAAGAATATGACCTCTAGAGCCGTAGGAGCGCATTTAAAGTAAACATAGGTCTTGCCAATCGGGTAAAGGTTGGGAATAAGGCTAAAGGAAAATCTATTGTGATAGAGGAACCTAGGAGGCTGCTTTGGAGAGAATTTTTCCTCCATTAACATCATTGAAGAAAAAAGCGCCGTTCGACATGGATGAAGGCGTTACTTGATTCGAAGACTACGAAGCGGTTTGACGTCATCCGCAGCGTGGTGTCCATTACGCCTAGTGAGTATGACATGCATTCTACGATGCAAACGATGTCGAAGAAGACTTCATTGGAGATATGGCTAATCACAAGCCAATGTGCTATTATGTAATGAACAACGGCTGCGTCGAAGAAGCGGATGGCCACTTTCGAAAGGCGAGACGGAAGCATGCAACACCATCCGAAGCCTTTATGCGCCCAAGCCAAAGTTAATGGCGTGGGTGTCAATAAAATATTGGTCGATGGAGGTCTGCTTTGTTAACCGATGCCTCAAGCAATGCTGCAGACAATAGGGATGTATGATACAGACCTTAGGCCCCATAATATTGTGTTGACTAATTATGAGGGTAACCGCGGCCGGTCTTTGGGGGCCGTTGAGGTGGAAGTGGTGGTAGGAACCCCATCGGAAGGACTACCATGTTCTTTGTCATCGCCTGAAAGCAAGCTATAATCTGCTCCTCGGGGAGAGTGGATACATGGAGTAGGAGCTGTCCCTTCAAGCCTACACGGAAAGGCGGTAATGTGGAAGGAAGATGGTCTTGTGGAATATGTTGAAGCGGACCAAAGTTACTTCCTTTGCCGACGTAAATAATGTCACCAAGGAAAATTTGAAAAACAAATGGCGAATATTGCGCCATGTTCATCTTCTAGTCAAGCATATATCTCTTGAGATAATGTGCTTTCCTCTCAGCCTTTATACCCAAACACATGGTTTGTGTGGGAAAGAGAGGTGATAGAAGGTGCAAATGTCTATTCTCGAGGGTGTGTTACCTCCAGCGGGATGGGACACCGATTCTTAAAAAGTTTTAGATGTCGGTGCCCAATGCTTGGGATAGAATTACGCTTACATGGCCGAAAATAAAGTAAAAACGGCTTTGGAAGCGAAATAAATCAACAAACAATGGTTGTGAAGCCATAACTTCATCACGAAGAAAATGGTGAAGTCATAGATGGCAAGCTTGATTGCATTTATGATGACGAACCATTAGGTTTTGAAAAAGACCCTAAAGATTCGACAAAGCGCATGCAAGCTCGGGATCCGGTGGAGGAAGTGGATTTGGGAGATGGCCTAGTCAAAAGGCCAACATACGATGAGTGCACACCTCGATGTTGCCTTCAAAACCCAAGTTGTTTCACTTCGCAGGAGTTCAAAGATTGCTTTGGTTGGGAGTACAACGAAATGCAGTGCGAGTCGAGAAGTGGTGGAACTTCAAATACCTATTCGACCTGGGAAGGAAACCGAAGAAAGCAAACACCGAGAAGATTTGCTCCTCCAATATTGGCTAAGATCAAAGAAGAAATAGAGAGGTTGTTCAAAAGCAAATTCATCGGAAGCTGCGGGTATGTCGATTGGCTAGCTAATATTGTTCGATAATGAAGAAAAGCGGAAAACTTAGAGTTTGCGTAGACTTTAGGGATCTAAATAATGCAACACCTAAGGATGAATACGCAATGCCCGTAGCGAAATGCTAATAGATTCAACAGCCAGGATTTGATTATCTCGGTATGCTAGATGGCTACTCGGGGTATAATCAAATTTTTATTCTTTGAAGAAGGGCGTGTCGAAGCTTGACTTTTCGATGTCGGGGGCATTGGGTGTTTATGAATGGGTAGTAATGCCCTTTGGGTTAAAAATCTTTGGTGCCACTTATCAAAGAGCAATGAATTCTATGTTTCATGATTTTATTGATGATTTTATGCAAGTATACATAGATGATGTGGTGGTTAAGTCATCCTCGAAATTGGTCATTTAGACCATCTTCGACGTTCTTTCGAACGAATGAGGAAATATGGATTGAAAATGAATCCAACCAAATGTGCTTTACGTATGCGTGCGGGTGAATTCTTGGGTTTTGTAGTGCACAAGAAAGGCATTGAGATCAACCAAAATAAGACTAAAGCAATTATGGAAACGAAGGCTCCTTCGACCAAGAAAGAACTTGATACTACTGGGAAAAATCAATTTCCTTCGCAGATTTATTTCAAATCTAAGTGGCAAAACACAAGCTTTTTCGCCATTCTTTGAGATGAAGAAAGAAGATGCATTCAAGTGGGAGCATGTTCATCAAGATGCTTTCGACGCAATCAAGTCTTATTTAGTCAATCCACCAATTTTTATTGCTGTTATTAGAAACAAATTGCTAAAAGCGTATATAGCGACTTACGATAACACAATAGGTAGCATGTTAGCACAAGAGGATGATAGTGGTGTCGAAAGACCCATTTATTACCTTAGTAGGGTTTTGATCGATCTTTGAAACTAGGTATAGTCCAATAGAAAAACTATGCCTTTGCTTATATTTCTCTTGTACAAAATTGAAGCAATATATAAAGTCGTGAGATGTTTATGTTTATTCGCACTTTGATGTAATTAAACATATGTTGTCAAAACCAATGTTACATAGTCGAATTGGAAAGTGGGCTTTGGCTTTGCTAGAATACAACTTAACGTATCAGCCCCTTAAATCAATCAAAGGACAAGTGGTTGCGGATTTCATAGTGGACCACTCTGTTGTCGAACATGAAATACATTCGTTAGACATACGTCCTTGGAAACTATACTTCGACGGCTCAAGCCATAAAAATGGAGTGGGCATTGGAATATTAATTATTTCCCAGAAAACATTCCGAAGTATAAATTTAAAATTCGAGACTCTTGCTCCAATAATGAAGCTGAGTATGAGGCTTTAATAGTAGGCCTTAAAATTTTACTCGAATTGGGGGCAAGCCATGTCGAAGTAAAAGGTGATTCTCAACTAGTTGTCAAACAATTGACAAAAGAATACAAATGCATCAACGAACACCTTATTAAATATTTCGTCATTGCCAACACATTGCTAAAAAGGTTTACATTTGTACACCTAGAACATTTACCACGAATTGAAAATCACGTGGCAAATGAGTTGGCACAAATTACCTCAGGCTACAAAGTGTCAAAGCAACGCCTAGAAGAGTTAATTGAGATAAAAGATAAACTAATCTCAGAAGACTCTCTTTATAATACTACTCCTTCGATTATTTATTGTCAACACCAAAAATTGGGGGCAATAAATACAAATGAAGTCTTGGCGTCGAAAAAGCGCCACATTTTCGACGATATTGACTTAGCGAAATTTTTGCTATTGACAATATGGTTGATGATGATTAGCGAAAGCCTATTGTCAGTATTTACAAAATCCTATAGGCAACACTAATAAAAAATTAAAGTCTGAGCTCTAAGCTACGTGTTAATTGGAAGCGAATTGTACAAGCAAACTCAGAAGGGATACTATTAAAATGTCTTAGTGAAAATGAGGCATATTTAGCGATTTCGATACACATGATGGAGCATGTGGCTCACATCAAGTAGGCCACAAAATGAAATGGTTGTTATTTCGACAAGGAATGTCTTGGCCAACCATTTTAAAAGATTGCATAGAGTTTGCTGGTGGTTGCCAAGAATGCCAAAAAACATTGGAATCCAGCATGTACCGCAAATGAATTGCATTCTATAGTGAAACCTTGGCCATTTAGAGGTTGGGCTCTAGATGTAATTGGAGAAATAAAACCAACGTCGTCGAAAGGCCACGGTACATCTTGGTAGGAATTGATTACTTTACTAAGTGGGTAGAGGCGGTACCTTTAGCCAACGTTGATCAAGAAGCGATGATAAGGTTTATTCAAAACCATATCATTTCTGAGATATGGAATACCGAAACCATTACTACGGACCAGGATGCTTTTTACCGGTCGAAAAATGGTAGATTTTCTTTGTTGAAATTGGTTTCAAGTTGTTGACTTCGACGCCATACTATCGCGCAAGCCAACGGTCAAGTAGAGGTCGCAAATAAAATCATTATTAACTTGATCAAAAAGCACGTTGGGCGTAAGCCTAAAAGTTGGTACGATTCTCTTGACCAAGTGTTATGGGCTTGTCGAACGTCGCCTAAAGAGTCTATAAACACTACTCCTTACAAAGTTAACATTTGGGCATGATGCGGTGTTACTGTTGAAATTTGTTTACAATCAACAAGGATTGAAACAATGTGAAATTCCCTTTGATCACTATTGAGATATGATGATTGATGAATTAGTTGATTTAGACGAAGAAAGGTTGTTAGCTTTAGAGATGCTTATTCGATGAGAAAGAGAGAGTAGCTAAAGCCTACAACAAAAAGGTTAAGTTAAAAACCTTTGAGGAAGGAGAGTTAGTGTGGAAAGTCCTATTACCTATGGATAAAAAGATAGAGTTTTAGGCAAATGGTCACGGGGTGGGAAGGCCCATTTCGCGTGTTGCAATGCTTTTCGAATGGCGCTTATGAAGTCGAAGAGCTAGGTGGCGAAAATAGAATCTTTAGAATAAATGGCAAGTATTTCAAGCGATACAAGCCAACGTTAAGCGAGATAAAAATTGAGCAATTATAAATAAACGAAAATTGTTCATAAATGGCAATGTATAAAGAAATGTCAAAATTACATAGCCATTTTTAGAATTCTAAACTATTACAGTTCTCGAAGTTCGACAAAGTGGCCTTATGCCTCTCCATAATGCTAACACTCAAAGAGATAGAGGTGTCGAGAAGGTGCAGCTCTTTGTCGAGGTCGGCGAGAATGGCTTGATGCTTGTCAATCTTCTCCAAGTGCTCTATAGCTGTCAATGCCTTGGTGGTTTTGGTGGACGAAGAAGCAGCACTCATTCTTTCGACGATCAGGCCCTTCTGATGCTTAGCGTTTGACAGTTTAAGTTGAAGTGTCTTTATCTCTTCGTCAATACGCGCAATCTCTGCATCCCATTCAGCGATTGCTTTCTCATCGTTGGCTGCTTGGGTTTCGAGAGCCTCGATGTCGTCTTGATCGGCCTTGAGAGAGGCGAGTTCCACTTCGCAGAGTTGATTCTCTTGAAACTTGCGCTTGGAGGTGTTCGACCGTTGGGTGATTAGAAGAGAAAGTTGCTCAAAAATGGGGCCAAATTCCATGAAGAATGAAAGGATGTTTTGAGGAGGGTCCAATTTGGTGATCTTGTGAATGAGGGATTTTACCTCAAGATACACAGATGGATCATTCTCGATGGTCGCCACCAAATCCCCTTCTAATACCTTCGTCTTCAGCTGGCGAAGCAGGCTTTCGACCGTCTCCTGATTGATAGAACTTAGAGAGTTGTTCGAAGAACTGCAAATCAAGCGGCTCGACGAGCTCTTAAGACTCAACATGATCTTCAAGGCTGCCAAGGGATTCGTCTTCTTTAGCTCAGCTAATTCTTGATCGCTAACAGCGCTGTTGGATGACTCTTTGGCAGAAGCACTTTGATCTGCAGGCTCCTCCACTCTAGGCTCCTCTTGTTCTTGATCGATCATATTTTCTTCAGGAATTTCGACGGAGGTAGCCACTGCTTCCTGTCTTTCGACTTCTGGATGTTAGGCTCTGGAACTTGGACGTTCTCTTCGACAACCGCTTCTACTCCCACATTTGGAACAAGCTCTTCGAAAGGAGGAATCCCAGGGTCAGCAAGTGCCTGAAAAACCTCTTCAGCAGTCACACCTTGAGGCGAAGAAGGGAAAGGAAGCATTGGAGCCGACAATTCCCGTTCAGCAACCTCAATCAAATACTCAACGCCGAGATTCTCGCGAAGCGGTCCACCTACTGTTACTGATGAAGTAATAATATTTAAGTTAGAACTGGAAAGGTGAAGATCAAAGAGGTACGAAATGACGTCGAAAGGAAAGTTACCTTATGTACCTTGTTATACCCCAATTTTGTCCGTATTCTTTTTCCAGCTTTAGTCGTTTATTTTATTATTTGTTCTGAAGTCGCGCAATTGCGAGAATCATTAAAAAGGTGTCTCATTTACCAACCCAAGTCAATCTCAACTAACCTCTTCCAAATGCCGTTGTTTAAATTAAGAATGCTTAGCGAATGATCGATCTTTTCGCACATTCTTTAATTGAATTTTTCGTATTTGGGCCTAGTCGAACTTAATTGGGTTTATCCGAGTCGTTTCCTTGCAAATGGGTTTATTCGAGTTATTTTCTCGTAATTTGGCTCATCATGCGGACTTCTTTTCTATTTTTATTATTTTGTCCTTATTTTGAGCACATACATATATATAGTCCAAAATATCAAAAAAAAAAATCTATTTAATTTTATTTACTTTAAAAAGTGTCTAATTGTCCAAAATGTCCAAAAATACAAAAAATGATAATATTAAAAATACAAAGAATATAAAAACGGAAATTAAATAAAGGAGCAAAGATCGGTAATCTCGGAAGTGCATTCTTGCTCTCCAAGATGCTTTCAAAGCAATCCCACATTATCGATCTGCAAAAGCCCAGTCAACAGCGAATTAATGCTAAAACCTAATTTCTACCTATAAATAAGCGGTTAGCCTAGGGTCTAAAACACACGAAACCAAGGCGAGAAAACTCATCGCTAAAATCACCCAAAAGCAGGATTAGAGTTTCACATCGAAACCCTAATCCGCTAAACAACTGATACGAGGTTTCTAAGATCTAAAGAAAGAAACGATGAGCAGCGGTGTGTCGAGTAACAAGCAGTCGTAGAACCATCTTGGAGACCAAACAGAAGCTGGAAATTAGGGCTACAATGTTCTCAAGAGACTTGCTGATATGATTGATAAATCCGATAGGAACGTTCTGGAGCAATTGAGTGGGTAAGAAATCTGGTTGTCTTTTTATTTTCCTCCATGTATTATGCTCTATGATTTATTCCCGCAAAGGACTTGCCTTTTATTTGTGATTAAAAAGCGTGTATTTGCTTTACCTATATTAGAATTCATTCACCGTCAGTGTCATTTTGTGGCTGAGAACTTTTGCTCTATGGATTGCAATATTTAATAAATTGATTAATGGGCTTGTTGCAGAGAATTCTACACTGTAATTCCTCATGATTTTGGATCAAAAAAAAAATGCGTAAATTGTTCCTTTCTCTCTCTCTAGCTGCAGCGCAGCTTTGAAATAAGGGGGAGAGGTGAAGTTTTTAGGGTTTTCGGTTTGTGGGCTTAGGGTTGGGCTGATATACTGTTTTATTTATTTATTTATTTTAATTAGTTACACCCCCCCTTTAATTATCACAACTCTCTACTTACTCAAAGCCCATTCGCTACTCAGTCCTCAATATGAACTGGGCTCTGCTCCCCGCACCCCAGTTTTAATTATACAATCCCGCTGTAGCTATTACACCACATTTTACTATTTAAACCCCTTTGTCAAAATAAAATAGATTCTCGTAAACCAAAAGCAACAATTAATTTTTTTTCTGAAAATCAAATAAAGACTAAGTCGGTTGTACAACCGGTTTAGTCATCATTTTAGGGCCAATGAGCTGTACAGTTCAGTAACCCTGAAAACTTAATAAACACGAATAAACTATTTTTTCTCTAAAACGGCTAAGTCGGTTGTACAACCGGGTTAGTCATCATTTTAGGACCAATGAGCTGTACAGTTCAGTAATCCTACAAAAAACTTAATAAAATGTAAATAAATTATTTTTTTATAAATAGGGGACTAAGTCGGTTGTACAACCAAGTTAGTTAGTCGTTCTAGAACTAATGAGTTGTACAGTTCAGGAGTTCTAGAATACCTATTCTAAAACGAACCCACCTCACACCAAACCACTTTCTTTCAAAAACTCTAAAATTATTTTCAAAAAGTAGGGGACTAAGTCGGTTGTACAATCGGGTTAGTCAGCGTCTTAGGAATCAGTGAACTGTACAGTTCAAGGAATCCTAGGACCCCTACACTAAAAAACACCAACCCACAAACTTTTTCAGGAAGAACTACGTGGCTTTGATTCCTCCATTGCATCTGGAGTTGGTTTTTAAGCTAAAGATGTAAATAAAACAAGTAAACAAATGTTGGTTGTGAGTATGGATGAGAGGTGAGTTGAGTTGTTGTATGCAAAATAAATCCTTTCTAGTCAGACGTTACAACGTCTACACGTTATAACGTACAAATGCTATATTGTATAGACGTGGCCACGTTTGAACATTTGTTGCAAAAAGAGTCGTGTGCTTTTCAAAGACAAAACGTCAGAGTTTCAAGTATAAGAGGTCCTATGTCTAGGTTCTAAATAGGCCCACTCCTGTATTTTAAGCACCCACAGCAATGTTCTATGAACTATTTATCCGTTCTATGTCTAGACTTAGATAAAAAATGCCTAAATGTCTTTAGTGCACCGTTCGTTCATATAAATCCTTGATTTCTTTTCATAGACCATGTCTGTACCTATGAATCTACCTATTTTAAGAGGCCAACCTCAAAACAAGTTTGGAAATATTTTCACACAAAGATTTAAAACATGCACGCCAATACTTTATAACATTTAACTAGAAATTCATTATAAGCAAAACAACAACTCAACTACAAAGTGCTTAGCTCATGTTGAGCATCTTTACAGAATGAAGTGGATTTAGAATCCAAATACCATACATTACAGAAAAGAAACTAAGTGCACAAGATGCAACTAAGTAGCTCTTCAGCATTGCAGTGGATTCTAGAATACCTATTCTAAAACGAACCCACCTCACACCAAACCATTCGAAATATTTGTTTGAATGCAAGGGTGTGAAGCTCCTTTGTGACCCTAGAAAGGTATCTTACGGAGTGGGTCTAAGGTTTCTCTTATAGTGAGCCTCACAAGGGTAGTTCTAAAGAATCCTACACAAGGTTCCTAGAGCCAAGGACCCCAGTCAAGAATACTAACCCCAACAATAGGCAAGCTATTAGAAGGGATAGCATCCTCAAAAGGAATCAAACTCTAGGTGAGATTTTCGTGACCACCCAACGAGACGCACGTCGTCCATGGGGCCATCACTACGCAATCTCGTTCTAACTTAAGTTTATGCTCGAGTCAGGGTAGAGGACTTTTCTCACAAGTGTGTGAAGTGTAGAAGTGCAGTGTGTGTAGGAAGCAATTTAAAATAAACCCAAAGTGCAAAACAAACAAACATACAAGTATCGTCTTCTACCCTAGGGTTTACACAAATAAATAACATAATTATGTAAAAAGCAAATAAATAAATAAAAGGGTAAGAATTGAATTAATCCTAAATTATTTAGACTAGGTTTTGACTCTCTAAAAATAAATACGTCCCCAGTGAAGTCGCCAGCTGTAGCGACCGAAAAATCCGGGAAAGGATTCTTCGAAAGTTCGAGAATGAAGCCGCCACCAAATTTTAGTTTAAGGGCAAATTCGGAAAATCCCTTTAAGTTTTAGGACGAGGCATTGTTAGGGTTCGGGAGTCGTTATGTGTGGGGAAGGTATTAGCACCCCACGACATCCATTGTCTAATTAATTTAAGATTTATTTAATTATTACCCTTTATTTATAAAAAAGAAGACTTATTTAAATTTTTGTTTTTTAGTGCTTGACAAGAGTTGAGTCTTGCTCCTACGTACCTCCGGATGCAATGGAGGAATCAAAGCTACGTAGTTCTTCCTGAAAGGTTTGTGGGTTGGTGTTTTTTAGTGTAGGGGTCCTAGGATTCCTTGAACTGTACAGCTCACTGATTCCTAGGACGCTGACTAACCCGATTGTACAACCGACTTAGTCCCCTACTTTTTGAAAATAATTTTAGAGTTTTTGAAAGAAATTGGTTTGGTGTGAGGTGGGTTGATTTTAGAATAGGTATTCTAGAACTCCTGAACTGTACAGCTCATTAGTTCTAGAACGCTGACCAACCCGGTTGTACAACCGACTTAATCCCCTATTTTTAGGAAAAAATAGTTTGTTCGTATTTATTAAGTTTTCAGGGTTACTGAACTGTACAGCTCATTGGCCCTAAAATAATGACTAACCCGGTTGTACAACCGACTTAGCCGTTCATTTGATTTCGAGAGAAAAATTATTTATGTTTGAGTTGGAAAAGAATTAAAAAGAGAAACAGGGGGTGCAGATTGTAAATTGGGATTTTTATTAATCGCAGGGGTTGTATAATTAATTGGAGGTGCAAAAAGGAAGCCCAGTTCGCATAGGAGAGCCCAGTATGCGAAACTGGGCTTAAGTGGGGGAGAGGTGCGCGCGTGAATTGAAGGGGTGTGACTAGCGTTCTGAACAAACAAAAAAAAAAATTTAAAAAAACATAACAGACATTATGTAAGCCCAAAACCAAATAAACAGAACCCTAAAAAAAAACCGATCCCTCCTCCTTCTTCTTGCTCAACGGCGCCGCTAGAGAGAGGGAGAGATTTCCGGCGAGAACTCCGCCGGTTTCTACGGCGAGACGACGCTGGAATCGTGTTCATTGCGGGCTGAAAGTTTTTCGGCGAATCTTCGATTTTCTGGGGAATATCCAAAACAAGCGCAAGAGGATTCTTTGATCCACGAAATTGATGATGGTTCAACATGCCCTGGATCTGCAGAACTAGCTCTTATCACGTCTATTTTTCCTCGTGATCCAATTGGAAGATAAGGCATACGATTTATAGAATTTTTGGAAGGGTTATCATCGGCATAGTTGAAGTCTTGAAGATACTGTTGAAACATGCAGTGAAGAGTTCCCAAACATATTTGCAAAAGTATTCTAAGTTGAATTGGAAATAAAAAAAAATGAAGATACAAGGCCCTCTGCCCCTAAAATGAATCTACGACTGGTTCAGTTTATTTTATTGAGTCAAATGGCAATTAGATCCAAACATACAGATGGAAGTGAATATGCAAAGTGCATGCATCATGTAAGTATAAGAAGCACATCCCAGTCCCACTATCTCAGGCCGTGAGGGAGGAGGGGGAAAATAGGAATGATACAAGGGCAACAAATATTTGCTTTTTTTCCTGGAAAAGAAAAATAAAATATCATCAAATCAGTCAATTTGGAGATATTAGCATTACGTACCTGCCACTCCTCAAGTCCTTGTAAGCCTTCGGAGTTTAGTTTTTTAACAGCAACGACAGTTCCACTTCCATTCTTTAGAGGGCAGCTCTCACTGATTCGATGATGGTGGGTCACGGCCAGACTTCGCCGGAGAAGACGAAGTTCACGGCTGAGATTTCACCGGCGACGATACACACACCTAAACTTCCAGCCTCTGAACTTCTCCCTCTTACTTGCTTTGTGACTGCTACTATTTTTCTACGACCTCCGTGACTGCTTCTTGTTTTTCTTCTCAGATCTTAGAAAATAGTACTTAGGTGATTAGGGTTTCAGTGTGAATCCCTAATCCTTATTCTCTAGTGATTTTTCGCGATCGATTAATACGTGTGTTTTCAATATATCTGGGCTGTTTATTTATAGTGGAAAATTAGGTTTTAACATTAATTGCTATTTGACTATTTTTTGACTGGGCTTTGTATAATTTTCAGGTCCTGATCCAAGCCCATCAGCACCTGCAGCAGCTTGAACTGCTGCCTGGAACCCTATTTTTCTATTTAATTTGTTATTTTCAGATTTGTGTATTTTTTATATATTTTGTATTACTATTTTTGGACTTTTTGGACTCTTAAGAGCTTTAAAATTGTAAAATTAACTAAATAGCATTTTTTTTGACATTTTTGGACTGTATATAAGCTTAAATAAATTAAATAAACAAAATAATAATAAAAATAACAATAGGAAAAAGGAGCCAGGCCAAATACAAAGACGAGAACGGACCGGACTTGACGACTGTGCTAAGACTAGACCGAAAATAGAAGAAATGGGCGTGTTAAAAAAATTAGCTCGGAATCGCGTGACTTCAAAATACGAATAAAATAAACTACTAAAACAAGTAAAAGAAGACGGACAAAATTGGGGTATAACAACTGCCCCTCTTTATTAATATTTTACTAGAAAGTGCGGAGCTCTCGAACTTTCGTAGTAGAAATAGGAATAAAGATAAGATAGACGCTAATTTTGTCCGTTTAAGGGGGAAGTGGAAGGTTTGAGAGGAGCAAGGAAGGGTTAACACTCGGTGCATTAACCAGAAGTTAAATGAAGGGTCATCAAGGACTCGGCGAAGGAGTGCTAAGGCTCGAAGGACCACTTAAGGTCCGGAAGGTGCGCTAAGCCTTAATTGAAGGACCATCGTGGTCGAAGGAGCGCAACTAGCTACGGTACTAATTAAGCGATGCGAGGGGCCTTTATACTCGGCGGCCATGATGGGTCAAGATCGGTCTAGGCGATATGTTGACCATGAAGGGCGTGCGTGTCTTAGGTCGACACAACTAGTCCGAAGGACCACGCGGGAGTGCGGAAGGTCCGCGGGCTCGACTCCGACGTTTGCGACTGGGCCACTTAGGCAATCGAAGGGCGTAGTGCTCGAAGGACCACTCGGGTCCAGGATCGGCTCGGCGATTTGTGATGCGACACGGGATCAACGCTTAGAGCTTTGATCTTAGAGGAACATAATATGGGTATCGACACTTGAAGTCGATTCAGAAACAATACATCATGTAATGGACATGCAATGCCAATAATACACGCACATGCAAATGGTGATTTTTGGTGGGGTGATGGATGAAATAGGTGATTCCTTTCTCTTTTTTTTTTTGCCTTTTGCTTTTTTTTTGCTTGCTTTTTATTTATTTATCGATGGATGCATGAAGTATGAATGTTAATATGATGCAAATGAAATGTTTGAATGCAAATGCTATGGTGCATGGTGTGATGATATGAAATGATTGATTGAGTGCAGAAACATTTTTTTGTGATGATGAGATGTGAGACTTTGGATGCGAGAGCGGAGATGAATATTGATAATTCTTTGGAAAGATTAGATTTGATTCAAACTTGGCAATCTCAAGGTTGTTATTCTGAGACAATCGATGTGAAAAAGCATTTGCAAGCTCGCTCATTTTCTCTTCCATTTTGATGCCCCATGATGACCGAAGTTTTGGTCCACAAAGCTAAATAAGTGGATTTCCAATATCATATGATCAACTTGTGTTTCTCTCTAAAGCATTGTTTTGTGAAGATGTATAGTAGTGCGAATATAGATGAATGAGTCGATTAACTTGGTGTTCTAAAGACCTAGGGTGTGGACATTTGTGGCACGTGAAGAGGTGAATGATTGGTGATCTTTGTCAATGTCATGAAAGGTAGGTTTTCCCATCCAAGGAATGCAGGATCGCCCCAATTTAGATTTGATGACGGTGAATGTCCGCACTTTGTCTAGTGGTGACAAGCTAGGGGTGTAGAAGATGATGAGTTGGGAAGGCATTGGCTTTGGAATGAAAGGTGGCAAGTAGGAGATGTTGTCTCAACCCATAGAGTTTGATATTTCCCTAATTATGGTAAGGACAAGATTGCCCCGACTAGAGTAGAAACATTTAGGATAGTGAGTTGAGGAATTGCCCCGGTATGGTTTTTTGGCTGTGAATATGGCAAGGGGATGAGATGGGTGTAGGGTGAATTTTCCCATTTGAAGGTGGAGTGAAGAGCGATAGGAATGCCCCACTTGGAATGGTATTTCGAATGGTTGGCTTTAGTGAGATTGGAAAAGGTGACGGAGTTAAGGTTATGGGTTTTTGGAATTTGTCTGGTATGGCTATAGGCTGGATGTGGAATGACACTGTACGAATTTCCCTAAGTTCAAATGGAATAGATGGTAAAAGGGATGCCCCACTTTAGGATATAGGTGACGATCCTAGTATAAACTTTTGGTTATCTTTTGAATGACTCTCACACTATGATAGTCTTGAGTTTGCTATGATGAAAACTGCACTTGGTGATAACTAAGCCTTGTGTTTATATCAACGGAACTTGAATGAATCTTTGGGGTGCAAGCCCTTTTTTTTTTTTTTTTTTTTTTTTTTGAGATATATATTTTTTCTAGCAAACATATTTTAAATAAATAAACTTAATTGTCCTAAAATTAAAATTTTGAGAAAACAAAGGCAATCAGTCATTGATCGGAATGAACTCTAGAGGGTTGTAATTTGGCTGAAGGTTAGGGTTTATGATGAAAAGGATTATTGGGCTCAAAGAGGTGTTTGAGGATTGATGGGACAGATGATTTTTATTGGTGGTGTAACTTGGCTAATGGGTAATGATTTATGAAGGAAAGGGTTATTAGGCTTAAATGAGTGTTTGATGTTTTATTTAGGCAACAATTGACGTGTCTCATGGTAGAATGGACTGTTTAGGGATGTAACTTGGGCAAGGGTTTATGAAGGATAGGATATTGAGGACAATTGAAGTGTTTGGGGGTTTATTTTAGACAAGGATCTCTTATGCATTTAATGGTAAAAAGTATCAGCTCATAATTGTACCACTTTTGCTTTTTTTTGTGTTTTTCGATCCTCTTTTTGATTTTACTTTCTTTTTTGATTTTGATTTTTTTCCTTTTTCTTTCTTTCGGTGAGTGACTTGATAAAAATGATACACCCTTTTTGATGTGGAATTGATCCTTGTCTAGGGTGATTGAAAGTTTCTTTGGATTTTGGCTTAAGGTGGGTGGCAAAGGATTTCGTGAGGATATGGGAAGATGGTCAAACATGATTGCTCGTTTTCTCAAAAATTAACTTAAGGACAATAATTTACTTACTTTTATATATTTGCTATTTTTTCTTTATTTTTTTTTTATGCCCTAATTTTGCTTAGGTTGCTCTTGTGAGTTTTCAACCTAACGGGCTTTTTTGATTTTTTTTTTTGTAAAGGACTTGCACTAAGGGAATACGATGTTGACAAGGTATTTTAGAGATCACAAATTTGCCCCAGTATGGAGGACCTAAAGTGTTATTTCATCAGTGAGAACAAACCAAAAAGTTGACTAGGTAGGGGAGTATGTACTTTAGGGTGGTCGGGGTGGGATTAGACTTGGACGGGGGATGATGATAAGGTACGGACATTAACTGACTCAAACAACAATGAAGACACATGTTACACCCAAGTTACTATACAAATGCTTCGTAGAGAGTTAACATCAGTTAAAGCATGAAAGAAATTTTTGACAGACCATTTCGGTCATCCATCATGGGATGCAACACTTTGTTAGAAAAAATGTGAACAAGCTGCTAATTTAAAAAAATGAGTGTCTTGAAACACCTTGAGCTTGCAACTAAGTAAGACTAACCTTTTCCAAAGAAGAGTAATTTATTTCACAAGAATGTCTCATCTCTCATCATAGTTTTTCTCTAGAATTTATCTTTGGTCCTTTTTCTTTTTAATGCATGATGTAAGTATGCAATGAATGAATGTGCATGAAATGTGAATGAATGTATGTGAAATGCGAATGTAATGTAGGTGCATGAAATGATAACATATGATTTTATTTATCGCGTTGGGAATTATAAACTTTTCATTGGAGAGTAAAGTACAAAATTTAATTTCGACTTTAGCGTGCGGCTTCTCTCCAAGGTAAAGATTTTAATTCTCTAACTGATCATAAAAGTACATGCAATGATAGATGTTTATTTCTTTGTATTTTTCAGTAGTGCAAAGAAAGAGAAAAATGCATGTGGTATATTTTCTAAAAAGTAGTAAATAATGATTTTTGTGTTTTTGATTTTTTTTTTTTGATAAAAGACAATATGCATAAATATTTGTTTGAATGCAAGGGTGTGAAGCTCCTTTGTGACCCTAGAAAGGTATCTTACGGAGTGGGTCTAAGGTTTCTCTTATAGTGAGCCTCACAAGGGTAGTTCTAAAGAATCCTACACAAGGTTCCTAGAGCCAAGGACCCCAGTCAAGAATACTAACCCCAACAATAGGCAAGCTATTAGAAGGGATAGCATCCTCAAAAGGAATCAAACTCTAGGTGAGATTTTCGTGACCACCCAACGAGACGCACGTCCATGCATGAGCCATCACTACGCAATCTCGTTCTAACTTAAGTTTATGCTCGAGTCCGGGTAGAGGACTTTTCTCACAAGTGTGTGAAGTGTAGAAGTGCAGTGTGTGTAGGAGCAATTTAAAATAAACCCAAAGCTGCAAAACAAACAAACATACAAGTATCGTCTTCTACCCTAGGGTTTACACAAATAAATAACATAATTATGTAAAAAGCAAATAAATAAATAAAAGGGTAAGAATTGAATTAATCCTAAATTATTTAGACTAGGTTTTGACTCTCTAAAAATAAATACGTCCCTCAAAGTGAAGTCGCCGGTGTAGCGGCCAGAAAAATCCAGGAAAGGATTCTTCGAAAGTTCGAAAATGAAGCCGCCACCAAATTTTAGTTTAAGGGCAAATTCGGAAAATCCCTTTAAGTTTTAGGACGAGGCATTGTTAGGGTTCGGGAGTCGTTATGTGTGGGGAAGGTATTAGCACCCCACGACATCCATTGTCTAATTAATTTAAGATTTATTTAATTATTACCCTTTATTTATAAAAAAGAAGACTTATTTAAATTTTTGTTTTTTAGTGCTTGACAAGAGTTGAGTCTTGCTCCTACGTACCTCCGGATGCAATGGAGGAATCAAAGCTACGTAGTTCTTCCTGAAAGGTTTGTGGGTTGGTGTTTTTTAGTGTAGGGGTCCTAGGATTCCTTGAATGCATGACTCATCGATCGATTCCTAGGACGCTGACTAACCCGATTGTACAACCGACTTAGTCCCCTACTTTTTGAAAATAATTTTAGAGTTTTTGAAAGAAATTGGTTTGGTGTGAGGTGGGTTGATTTTAGAATAGGTATTCTAGAACTCCTGAACTGTACAGCTCATTAGTTCTAGAACGCGACCAACCGGTTGTACAACCGAACTTAATCCCCTATTTTTAGGAAAAAATAGTTTGTTCAGTATTTATTAAGTTTTCGTGGTTCTTGAACTGCATGCAGCTCATTGGCCCTAAAATAATGACTAACCCGGTTGTACAACCGACTTAGCCGTTCATTTGATTTCGAGAGAAAAATTATTTATGTTTGAGTTGGAAAAGAATTAAAAAGAGAAACAGGGGTGCAGATTGTAAATTGGGATTTTTATTAATCGCGGGGTTGTATAATTAATTGGAGGTGCAAAAGGAAGCCCGGCCAGCATAGGAGAGCCCAAGATATAAACCGGGCTTAAGTGGGAGAAGGTGCGCGTGAATTGAAGGGGGTGTGACTAGCGTTCGAACAAAACAAAAAAAAAAAAATTTAAAAAAACATAATGAGACATTATGTAAGCCCAAAACCAAATAAAGCAGAACCCTAAAAAAACCGATCCCTCCTCCTCCTTCTTCTTGCTCATGGCGCGCTAGAGAGAGGGAGAGATTTCCGGCGAGAACTCCGCCGGTTTCTACGGCGAGACGATCGCTGGAATCGTGTTCTGTTGCGGCGGCTACAGAAAGGTGTTCTGGCGAATCTTCGATTTACAGGGGAATATCCAAAACAACTGCAAGAGGATTCTTTGATCCTGAAATTGATGATGGTTCAACATGCCCTGGATCTGCAGAACTAGCTCTTATCCTGTCTATTTTTCCTCGTGATCCAATTGGAAGATAAGGCATACAGTTTATAGAATTTTTGGAAGGGTTATCATCGGCATAGTTGAAGTCTTGAAGATACTGTTGAAACATGCAGTGAAGAGTTCCCAAACATATTTGCAAAAGTATTCTAAGTTGAATTGGAAATAAAAAAAAATGAAGATACAAGGCCCTCTGCCCCTAAAATGAATCTACGACTGGTTCAGTTTATTTTATTGAGTCAAATGGCAATTAGATCCAAACATACAGATGGAAGTGAATATGCAAAGTGCATGCATCATGTAAGTATAAGAAGCACATCCCAGTCCCACTATCTCAGGCCGTGAGGGAGGAGGGGGAAAATAGGAATGATACAAGGGCAACAAATATTTGCTTTTTTTCCTGGAAAAGAAAAATAAAATATCATCAAATCAGTCAATTTGGAGATATTAGCATTACGTACCTGCCACTCCTCAAGTCCTTGTAAGCCTTCGGAGTTTAGTTTTTAACAGCAACGCAGTTCCACTTCCATTCTTTAGAGGGCAGCTCTGCTGGATTCAGTGATGGTGGGTCACGGCCAGACTTCGCCGGAGAAGACGAAGTTCACGGCTGAGATTTCACCGGCGACGATACACACACCTAAACTTCCAGCCTCTGAACTTCTCCCTCTTACTTGCTTTGTGACTGCTACTATTTTTCTACGACCTCCGTGACTGCTTCTTGTTTTTCTTCTCAGATCTTAGAAAATAGTACTTAGGTGATTAGGGTTTCAGTGTGAATCCCTAATCCTTATTCTCTAGTGATTTTTCGCATGATCGATTATCTCTGTGTGTTTTTTTTGGGTCAGATTCGGGCTGTTTATTTATAGTGGAAAATTAGGTTTTAGCATTAATTGCTATTTGACTATTTTTTGACTGGGCTTTGTATAATTTTCAGGTCCTGATCCAAGCCCATCAGCACCTGCAGCAGCTTGAACTGCTGCCTGGAACCCTATTTTTCTATTTAATTTGTTATTTTCAGATTTGTGTATTTTTATATATTTTGTATTACTATTTTTGGACTTTTGGACTCTTAAGAGCTTTAAAATTGTAAAATTAACTAAATAGCATTTTTTTGACATTTTGGGTGTATATAAGCTTAAATAAATTAAATAAACAAAATAATAATAAAAATAACAATAGGAAAAAGGAGCCGGGCCAAATACAAAGAAGACGAACGGACCGGACTTGACGATCGTGCTAAGACTAGACCGAAAATAGAAGAAATGGGCGTGTTAAAAAATTAGCTCGGAATCGCGTGACTTCAAAATACGAATAAAATAAACTACTAAAACAAGTAAAAGAAGACGGACAAAATTGGGGTATAACAACTCATATCATATCATCACTTCATGCACCATAGCATTTGCACCCGAGCATTTCATTTGTACATTTGGCATTCATCATTTTTCAATAAAAAAAAAAAACAAAACAAAACAAAAACAAAAAACAAAAAAGCGAAAAGCAATAAGCAAAAAGAGAAAAGGAAAAAGTCATTCCACATCCTACCAGATACCAATCATTGCTTGCACCATTAATTGCTTCATCAAACGTAGATTGGTTTTCCCTTTCTCGGTAGATGCATTTGTTAGGTGTGCCCAGATAAGCACGATCAGTGTTAGTCCCTATTTTGTTCCTCTAATGTCAGCGCTTTAAGCGTTGATCTCATATCGTATCACGCATCACCGAAAGTGATCCCGGACCCGAGTGGTCTTCAGAGCACCACGCTCCTTGATGCCCTAAGTGGCCCAGTCATGGCGTCCGAGTCGAGCGGCGGACCTTCCGGACCCGCGTGGTCCTTCGGACTAGTTGTGTCACCTAAGACACGGTGTCGTCCTTCATGGTCAACATATCGATTCTAGACCGATCTTGACCCATCATGGCCGCTTCGAGTATAAAGGCCCCTCGCACCGTTTAACTAGTACCGTAGCTAGTTGCGCTCCTTGCACTACACGATGGTCCTTCAATTAAGGCTTAGGCGGCCTTCCGGACCACGAGAGGTCCTTCAGAGCCCTATCGCTCTTCGGACCTTGAGTGGTCCTTTGAGCCTTAGTGCTCCTTGAGTCCTTGTTGACCCTTCATTCAAATCTCGGTTGATGCGCCAAGTATTAACCACTCCTCTTATCTAACCTTCCACTTCCCCTTAAGCGGACAAAATTAGCGTCTATCTTATCTTTATTCCTATTTCTACTACGAAAGTTCGAGAAATCATCACTTTCTAGTAAAATACTAATAAAGAGGGGCAGTTGTTATACCCCAATTTTGTCCGTATTCTTTTTCCAGCTTTAGTCGTTTATTTTATTATTTGTTCTGAAGTCGCGCAATTGCGAGAATCATTAAAAAGGTGTCTCATTTACCAACCCAA
Source organism: Oxytropis ochrocephala (assembly GCA_020916435.1). NCBI lineage: Eukaryota > Viridiplantae > Streptophyta > Magnoliopsida > Fabales > Fabaceae > Oxytropis > Oxytropis ochrocephala. The sequence continues at coordinate 69,375,680 of CM037093.1, read as the reverse complement.
GTCAATCTCAACTAACCTCTTCCAAATGCCGTTGTTTAAATTAAGAATGCGCGCGAATGATCGATCTTTTCGCACATTCTTTAATTGAATTTTCGTATTTGGGCCTAGTCGAACTTAATTGGGTTTATCCGAGTCGTTTCCTTGCAAATGGGTTTATTCGAGTTATTTTCTCGTAATTTGGCTCATCATGCGGACTTCTTTTCTATTTTTATTATTTTGTCCTTATTTTGAGCACATACATATATATATAGTCCAAAAATATCAAAAAAAAAAATCTATTTAATTTTATTTACTTTAAAAAAGTGTCTAATTGTCCAAAATGTCCAAAAATACAAAAAATGATAATATTAAAAATACAAAGAATATAAAAAACGGAAATTAAATAAAGGAGCAGCATCAGTAATCTCTGGGGTCTGTTCTTGCTCTCCAAGACTGCTCAGCAATCCCACATTATCAGATCTGCAAAAGCCCAGTCAAACAGCAATTAATGCTAAAACCTAATTTCTACCTATAAATAAACGGTTAGCCTAGGGTCTAAAACACACAGAAACCAAGGCAGAAAACTACTGCTAAAATCACCCAAAAACAGGATTAGAGTTTCACATCGAAACCCTAATCCGCTAAACACGGTTCTGAGGTTTCTAAGATCTAAAGAAAGAAAACGATGCTTAATAGGTGTCGTGATAACAAGCGATCGTAGAACCATCTTGGAGACCAAACAGAAGCTGGAAATTAGGGCTACAATGTTCTCAAGAGACTTGCTGATATGATTGATAAATCCGATAGGAACGTTCTGGAGCAATTGAGTGGGTAAGAAATCTGGTTGTCTTTTTATTTTCCTCCATGTATTATGCTCTATGATTTATTCCCGCAAAGGACTTGCCTTTTATTTGTGATTAAAAAGCGTGTATTTGCTTTACCTATATTAGAATTCATTCACCGTCAGTGTCATTTTGTGGCTGAGAACTTTTGCTCTATGGATTGCAATATTTAATAAATTGATTAATGGGCTTGTTGCAGAGAATTCTACACTGTAATTCCTCATGATTTTGGATCAAAAAAAAAATGCGTAAATTGTTCTTTTCTCTCTCTCTCTCATTTGCTGCAGCTTTTGAAATAAGGGGAGAGGTGAAGTTTTTAGGGTTTTCGGTTTGTGGGCTTAGGGTTGGGGTGATATCTTTGTTTTATTTATTTATTTATTTTAATTAGTTACACCCCCTTTAATTATCACAACTCTCTACTTACTCAAAGCCCATTCGCTACTCGGTCCTCAATATGAACTGGCTCTGCTCCCGCTTTTGATTTTAATTATACAATCCATTGTAGCTATTACACCACATTTTACTATTTAAACCCCTTTGTCAAAATAAAATAGATTCTCGTAAACCAAAAGCAACAATTAATTTTTTTTCTGAAAATCAAATAAAGACTAAGTCGGTTGTACAACCGGTTTAGTCATCATTTTAGGGCCAATGAGCTGTACAGTTCAGTAACCCCGAAAACTTAATAAACACGAATAAACTATTTTTTCTCTAAAACGGCTAAGTCGGTTGTACAACCGGGTTAGTCATCATTTTAGGACCAATGAGCTGTACAGTTCAGTAATCCTACAAAAAACTTAATAAAATGTAAATAAATTATTTTTTTATAAATAGGGGACTAAGTCGGTTGTACAACCGGGTTAGTCAGCGTTCTAGAACTAATGAGTTGTACAGTTCAGGAGTTCTAGAATACCTATTCTAAAACGAACCCACCTCACACCAAACCACTTTCTTTCAAAAACTCTAAAATTATTTTCAAAAAGTAGGGGACTAAGTCGGTTGTACAATCGGGTTAGTCAGCGTCTTAGGAATCAGTGAACTGTACAGTTCAAGGAATCCTAGGACCCCTACACTAAAAAACACCAACCCACAAACTTTTTCAGGAAGAACTACGTGGCTTTGATTCCTCCATTGCATCTGGAGGTACGTAGGAGCAAGATTCAACCCTTGTCAAGCACTAAAAACCAAAAACCTAAATAAGTCTTTTCTCTACAAATAAAAGGGTAATATTTAAATAAATCTTAAGTTAATTAGACAAAAGGATGTCGTGGGGTGCTAACACCTTCCCCACACATAATGACTCCCGAGCCCTAACAATGCCTTATCTTAAAAACTTAAAGGGATTTTCCGAATTTGCCCTTAAACTAAAATTTGGTGGCGGCTTCCTAAGAACCTTTCGAAGAATCCTTTCCCGGATTTTTCGGTCGCTACATACCTTAAGCCTCTTAATTGGGGGAGAAGAAGGTGATTCAGAAGGCTCAGTGATGGTGATGCCTTGAGCTGCCCTTTGAGATTCAGGTAAAGCCCTTTTCTTCGACCTCGAGTGAGAGGAATGTTGTCATCACTTTCGATTGTCCTGCAAAAGAGATCAAGTTATGGTACAGGTGATGCCACAAGAAAGTGAATGATAAAATCGAAGAGAAAGGTCGACGTATAAACAGTACCTCAGAGTTGGAAGGAATAACCAATTTCTTTTTGGCTTTAGGCTTTTGAAGAGTTTTAGCCGTTGGGTTGTCACCTGGAGGAAACTTCCAACATGAGTAAAAGCCATAGTCAACAGACAACTTGAGATAAGTGGAAAGTGCCATACCTTTTTTGGAGTGTTGCCTGGAATGGGATTTGCTGCCACTTCCTTCGTAGCAGGGGGAGAAGATTTTGATGTGGTAGCTTTGCCCACCTTGACCTTCAACTTTGTTGCAGGCTTTTCTGAAAATGTTGAAAACATTGGTAAGCAATTGGAAATGAAGCCAAGTTATAAGTGGTTAAGACTTAAAAAGCTTTGAGTGTCGAAAAGTGTTTACCAGTGTTGTTCGAAGGGAAAGCTGCTACCAATTTCTTCACAATGTTGCCAGCAAAATTATCAATGGCTTCCCCAGCGGCTTTGGTGTAATAGCCGGTCCACCATTCATGAAATTTTTCAATACATGAAAACCTTGGATTGAATTTGAGAGGTTCGAAGTTCAAGGCTTTGTAGTGAAATCTCTTGAAGGCTTGTTTATAAGCCGCCTCTGATTCTGGACTCATAAAATCTCGCCTGTGAAAGCACACTGGTGCAGGGCGAATTTGACAAAGGCCAAACTGCCTAGCAAAATAACTTGGGAAATATCTAGTAACTCCCAAACTATTTTTTGTTTTGCCAGGGGTGAGCCTAGTGGAGAGGACAGAAGGAGAGAGGTAAGCTTGCCAAATTCGGTTACTTCCTCACGGGATCGACAGAGGAAGAAGGAAATGGTTGTTTAAACCATGCTGGGCCACAAGACCTTTGGAGAAAGGGAGCCATTGAATCTGTAAAGGTGGTACAGTTCAGGAAGATTTCGAAGTAGACCAAAAAGGATTCTTCGGCAGAAAGGGTTGCTTGTTTAGGCCTAAATCTGCGCCCAATCGAATCCTTCCGGTCTTGCTACTCTCCACGATTAGTCGAAAGCGGACTTGGGGATATACAAGTTTAGTCGAGACTCGAAAGTAGCCAATGTGACCACAATTGCAGTGACCATAGTGGGCGAGGCCAAAAATTTGGTGGCCGGTTCATTCTCTTTCAATTCTATAACCGCATTATCAAGTTCCTTGGTAGAGAGAGCCTAAAATCAACTTGGCAAGGTTGATGTCTTCTCGGTCATGGAGTTGACATGCCAAGGGACGTAAGTTTTGGAAACTTGGAGGGAGCGTGTGAGCGAAAATAGATAACCACAGAGTTAGAAAGGCTACATGTTCCATAATGAGACACTTCCTCGATTGTCAAGCCCGTGGTGCTCAGCAATGTAAGGAGCAAAGGTGGCATTGGTGAATTTGAAACCGTATGTATAGTCAGGATGTGTGGGATCGAAGGTCTCTGTTGCATTTGTGTAATAGTATGATTTTCCGCAATTAGAGTGCAAGTATACACATCGTACAAGTAATAAAGTGGATGAGAGTAAGAGATCGTTCCCACGAGGATTGATAACTTTTCAAAGTTCAAGTTTCAAAACACAAGAGAAGTAAGTAACAAATCGGCAATAAGAGTTGGTTTTTAAGCTAAAGATGTAAATAAAACAAGTAAACAAATGTTGGTTGTGAGTATGGATGAGAGGTGAGTTGAGTTGTTGTATGCAAAATAAATCCTTTCTAGTCAGACGTTACAACGTCTACACGTTATAACGTACAAATGCTATATTGTATAGACGTGGCCACGTTTGAGAATTTGTTGCAAAAAGAGTGTGCTTTTCAAAGACAAAACGCCGAGTTTCAAGTATAAGAGGTCCTATGTCTAGGTTCTAAATAGGCCCACTCCTCGTATTTTAAGCACCCACAAAGCAATGTTCTATGAACTATTTATCCGTTCTATGTCTAGACTTAGATAAAAATGCCTAAATGTCTTTAGTGCACCGTTCGTTCATATAAATCCTTGATTTCTTTTCATAGACCATGTCCTGTACCTATGAATCTACCTATTTTAAGAGGCCAACCTCAAAACAAGTTTGGAAATATTTTCACACAAAGATTTAAAACATGCACGCCAATACTTTATAACATTTAACTAGAAATTCATTATAAGCAAAACAACAACTCAACTACAAAGTGCTTAGCTCATGTTGAGCATCTTTACTGAGAATGAAGTGGATTTAGAATCCAAATACCATACATTACTGAAAAGAAACTAAGTGCACAAGATGCAACTAAGTAGCTCTTCAAAGATGTATTTGTATAGAGCGTTACAACGTCCGAGCTTTACAACAAAGCGAGAAAATAAAACTAAGTTCAGACTAGTAAAATACAGAAGTCTGTTTCCAGATCTTCTTTACAAAACTAATTCTGAGTTTAATGGGGGAATGGTGGGGAAATGAAGATGAAGTGTTTCGAAGATGTATGGAAGAGATGATGATCGTGATCGTGGTTGGTGATGCCTGAGAGAGAGAAGTGAGCCTTCATTAAATAGCCACCTTGCTCACGCGCGTCTTGATGTCACTTACTCACCTACCAAGCACCGCTTTACATTTGCAAGTGGCTTGGGTCTCAAGAGAGGGGGTGAATTGAGACTTTAAAAACTTTTCCCTTTTAATGACTTAGATTAATTTTCGCGCAGGTTTATGAAATGAGCAATTAGAAATATAAACAATAAAGAACACAAGAGATTTATATCTTGGTTCACCACCTCCTAGTGACCTACTCCAGTCCTCACAAACCCTTTGTGAGATTTTCACTATCAAAACAAAGCTTAAAACGGGTGCTTTCAAACCCTTACAAAACTCAGGCACTCTTCACACTTAGGATCCCCCACCTTTGTGCAAGAGCCCTCAAAACAATTACAATTGACAAACAAGAGATACCCCACCCTTGTTACAATCAAACACCCTAGAGAGATACCCCACTCTCTAGTACAACCAATTTACAAACAAGAGATACCCCACCCTTGTTGCAATCAAAACCCTAGAGAGATTCCCCACTCTCTAGAAAAACCAATTACAGTAAAATCAAATTACAAGAAAAATAACAATACCTCTAAGAAGGTGAATACAACAACTTGAAGATTCCCAACCTAACCCTTGAGAGAGATCAGCTCAAAAAGATGGAAAGTGAGATGTGCAGTGGTATGCGATGCTTTTTGAGAAATGTAGGTTGTTATAATCTGTGAAGCCCTAAATCCTATTTATAGAGTTTGTAGAAATATGACCGTTGAAGCAAATTGTAACTCTATTTTGATAAGTGAATAATCGATTGATTGCTTCTAAGGTAATAAGTTGGAAATCGATTTCTTGCTTAAAGAATAAGTGAGAAATCGATTTTGTACTTTAGTGAAGCAAGATGGTAATCGATTGATAGCTTCATAAAATTAAGTTCCTTAAGGCTAGGCAAGATGCAAATCGATTGTTAGCTTTAATAAGGCAAGCCACAAATCGATTTAGTGCTTTAAAAAAAGCTATGAATCGATTGCTTGCTTTAAGGTAAGAAGACATGAATCGATTGTTGTTTCAAAATAGGAAGCTAGTAATCGATTTTGTGCTTTAAGGAGGTAAGTGAACAATCGATTGTTTGCTTGTGGAAATAAGTGAACAATCGATTGCTTGCTTATGAAAACAAGTGAACAATCGATTTCTAGCTTTAAAATACCAAATCAAGAATGTTCTTTAGTTCAAAAACAATTTCTTGTAAGACATTAAGCCATTAATCTATTTCTTTTAAAAACAAGTGCCTAACCTATTTAACATGCTTTTATCAATTGAAAACAAATGTTAGGTTCATTGTGAGTGCTAGTGTGTGGTGTGATTTGAGCCGATCCTCAAAAGCGGTTTACATTCATTCCTAGGACACGACCGGAATTCCTAACGTCTACCCTTACCACAAACATTCTTCTTGAGTTGGTTGTGTCTTGGAGTTCCTTTTGTCACTTTATTTAGAATGCTTCATCATCAAAACTTAAACTGCAACACAAGATATCCACATTCTCCCCCTTTTTGATGATGACAAAATTTTGATTCATCTTAGGTGGGAGGTTAGTTCATCAAGCAAAACAATGCACTAATATTAATGATATATATCTAGACTCCCCCTTACTTGATGCTCCCCCTATCTAAATGCAAAGTGACAATCCTATATTTCTCCCCCTTTTTGTCATGATCAAAAGGGTTAAATGCGAAACTTAGTTGGTGAGTCGAAAACGCAGCTAATAGTAACAGTGAGTCCATTGCATTTTAAAAAAATAGGCATAAACCACAAAATGACATGAGAGTCGGGTTTCAACACAAGATAGCCAAACATAATTCAATCAACTGTTCATATTTCATTCAGCTACATGATAACTTAATGACTCCAAGTTTTCTTCGAATGAAAAATAAATTTTCTTTTTGCAATGGTTTTGTAAAAATATCAGCTAGCGGTTTTGAATGTTCAACTAAACAATCACATAATCACCTTTTTCAACATGATCTCTAAGAAAATGATGTCTAAGATCTATATGCTTTGTTCTAGAATGTTGAACGGGGTTCTTTGATAGATTAATGTGATTTATATCGACACCGTAGTTGAGATGTTGTTGTTTACTCTATTTACTATTATTATAACTTGCTTATTGATTAGTCCTCAATGGCGCATAAAACAAAATCAAACAGTGATAATCACATATATGTCTAATGCTCAGTAACTTATGCTTAATATATTCTACATAAAGCACAATGTCAATAGAGGTGGATAACTTTTACCAATCTTACCTTCACCAAGAATTCTTCCTCTTTTGTTGTTATCACAAGTCACATGACCGCTTTTCGGGGTGAGTATTAAGAGCTTTGTCATATCTTCAATCACGTGCTTTGAGCATTTGCTATCAAGGTATTGATTTTCCCCCATACCTTGAAGCATACCTGCAATAAGATCAAGTTGCAAATTTTGGTACCCAAATTTCTTTGGGTCCTTGTGGGTTAGTACTTGGTAGAGTCCCTTTGGGAACCCACACCTTTTCACAACTTGTCTTCTTCTAGCCATGCACACTGGATGCAGTATGTCCTAGTGCAGCACGATAATAACATCTAATATATGGACTAGTAATGAACTTAGGTCTATAATGCACATGTCTTTTCATGAAATTATTTATTGGAGACCTAGGATGCACATGTTGTGTGTTGGACATTTTTCCTATTGTCCATTCAAGCTCATGAATTTTATTTTCATATTCAGCACACTTATCACATACATAATTTTCTTTAAAGCAACTAAGACTATAATTTTCATTTCTAAGTTCTAATCTTTCCTTAGTTAAAGCAATAACCGTTTTGAAGATGAGCAACGATTTTCTTTGATTGGGTTAATGCTTTAGCTAATTTTAAAGAATCATTATGCAATTCAAGAAATGCTTCATGTAATTCATCATATGCATTTTGTGAAGTTTTGAGTTAGAATCTACCTCAGTTTCATTTTCACTGTCGTGGTCGGCCATGAGAGCAATTTGAGCTTCTTCACTTTCTGAATCATCTGATGAGTCCATGTCATTGTCTTCCCATGCTATGTAGGCTTTTCTACCCTTGTTTCCTTTGGATCCCTTTTTCTTAAACTTTGTGATTTTCTTTGTAAGTTCGGGCATTCCATCTTCATGTGTCCGGATTTGCCACATTCGTAGCAAGTTGGTGGACTTGAGAAGTTTTCCTTGCTTGAGACTCTTTTGGGTGAAGAATTCTTCTTGGGAAGCTTTTCCTTCTCATGAACTTTTGAATTTTCTAACCATTAGATCCATATACTCATCGTCTTTAATCATCTTCATTTTAGAATCATCACTATCATCGGTTGGATTTGAACTAAAAGCCTTGAGAGCTAAGCTTTTATTTTTCTTGTCTTTTTCTTCATGTTCATCTAGGCAGAGTGAGCTCCAACTCGTGTTCTTGTAGTTTCCCAAAAAGAGTGGTGAGTTTCATTGTAGCTAAATTCCTTGATTCATTATATAGCGATTACTTTTGGTTGCCATTCTCTGTTTAGACATCTCAGCACTTTGTTGATCAAGTCTTCGGCAGGAAATGATTTTCCTAAAGAACCCAATTGATTCACTATGTGAGTGAACCTCTTTTGCATTTCTTGTATGGTTTCTCCTGGATTCATTCTGAATAATTCATATTCTCGGATAAGAGTGTTTGTTCTTGCCCTTTTTACCTCACTAGTACCTTCATGAGTGACTTGAAGATTGTCCCACATTTCTTGAGCAGTTTTGCAGTTTGATACTCTGAAGAACTCATCGGGGCTGAGTGCGGAAGTGATGATGTTCTTGGCACGGAGATTATGTTGAACTCTTCTTTTATCATTATCCGTCCATTCATTTCTTTCTTTGACTATGAGTGCGCCATTAACCATGTGAGTGGGAACAAAAGGTCCATTTTCCACAGCATCCCATACATCTATATCTACCCCTTCTATGAATATTCTCATTCTTTCTTTCCAATATGCATAATCTTTCCCATTGAATCCCGGAGGACGGGTAAGAGATGCACCCTCTTGCGTAGACCAACCTGAAGCCATTTCTCTTGAAGCTGCTAGGCCCTTTAAACAAGAGTCTAGCTCTGATACCACTTGTTACCAAGTGGCTTCAGTCTCAAGAGGGGGGGTGAATTGAGACTTTAAAAACTTTTCCCCTTTTTAATGACTTAGATTAATTTTCGCGCAGGTTTATGAAATGAACGAATTAGAAATATAAACAGTAAAGAACACAAGAGATTTATCTTTGGTTGACCACCTCCTAGTGACCTACTCAGTCCTCACAAACCCTTTGTGAGATTTTCACTATCAAAACAAAGCTTAAAGCGGGTGCTTTCAAACCCTTACAAAAACTCGGCCACTCTTCACACTTAGGATCCCCACCTTTGTGCAAGAGCCCTCAAAACAATTACAATTGACAAACAAGAGATACCCCACCCTTGTTACAATCAAACACCCTAGAGAGATACCCCACTCTCTAGTACAACCAATTTACAAACAAGAGATACCCCACCCTTGTTGCAATCAAAACCCTAGAGAGATTCCCCACTCTCTAGAAAAACCAGTCTGATAAAATCAAATTACAAGAAAAATAACAATACCTCTAAGAAGGTGAATACAACAACTTGAAGATTCCCAACCTAACCCTTGAGAGAGATCAGCTCAAAAAGATGGAAAGTGAGATGTGCAGTGGTATGCGATGCTTTTTGAGAAATGTAGGTTGTTATAATCTGTGAAGCCCTAAATCCTATTTATAGAGTTTGTAGAAATATGACCGTTGAAGCAAATTGTAACTCTATTTTGATAAGTGAATAATCGATTGATTGCTTCTAAGGTAATAAGTTGGAAATCGATTTCTTGCTTAAAGAATAAGTGAGAAATCGATTTTGTACTTTAGTGAAGCAAGATGGTAATCGATTGATAGCTTCATAAAATTAAGTTCCTTAAGGCTAGGCAAGATGCAAATCGATTGTTAGCTTTAATAAGGCAAGCCACAAATCGATTTAGTGCTTTAAAAAAGCTATGAATCGATTGCTTGCTTTAAGGTAAGAAGACATGAATCGATTGTTGTTTCAAAATAGGAAGCTAGTAATCGATTTTGTGCTTTAAGGAGGTAAGTGAACAATCGATTGTTTGCTTGTGGAAATAAGTGAACAATCGATTGCTTGCTTATGAAAACAAGTGAACAATCGATTTCTAGCTTTAAAATACCAAATCAAGAATGTTCTTTAGTTCAAAAACAATTTCTTGTAAGACATTAAGCCATTAATCTATTTCTTTTAAAAAACAAGTGCCTAACCTATTTAACATGCTTTTATCAATTGAAAACAAATGTTAGGTTCATTGTGAGTGCTAGTGTGTGGTGTGATTTGAGCCGATCCTCAAAAGCGGTTTACATTCATTCCTAGGACACGACCGGAATTCCTAACGTCTACCCTTACCACAAACATTCTTCTTGAGTTGGTTGTGTCTTGGAGTTCCTTTTTGTCACTTTATTTAGGAATGCTTCATCATCAAAACTTAACCTGCAACACAAGATATCCACATTCTCCCCCTTTTTGATGATGACAAAATTTTGATTCATCTTAGGTGGGAGGTTAGTTCATCAAGCAAAACAATGCACTAATATTAATGATATATATCTAGACTCCCCCTTACTTGATGCTCCCCCTATCTAAATGCAAAGTGACAATCCTATATTTCTCCCCCTTTTTGTCATGATCAAAAGGGTTAATGCGAAACTTAGTTGGTGAGTCGAAAACGCACTAATAGTAACAAGTGAGTCCATTGCATTTTAAAAAAAATAGGCATAAACCACAAAATGACATGAGAGTCGGGTTTCAACACAAGATAGCCAAACATAATTCAATCAACTGTTCATATTTCATTCAGCTACATGATAACTTAATGACTCCAAGTTTTCTTCGAATGAAAAATAAATTTTCTTTTTGCAATGGTTTTGTAAAAATATCAGCTAGCGGTTTTGAATGTTCAACTAAACAATCACATAATCACCTTTTTCAACATGATCTCTAAGAAAATGATGTCTAAGATCTATATGCTTTGTTCTAGAATGTTGAACGGGGTTCTTTGATAGATTAATGTGATTTATATCGACACCGTAGTTGAGATGTTGTTGTTTACTCTATTTACTATTATTATAACTTGCTTATTGATTAGTCCTCAATGGCGCATAAAACAAAATCAAAGCAGTTGATAATCACATATATGTCTAATGCTCAGTAACTTATGCTTAATATATTCTACATAAAGCACAATGTCAATAGAGGTGGATAACTTTTTACCAATCTTACCTTCACCAAGAATTCTTCCTCTTTTGTTGTTATCACAAGTCACATGACCGCTTTTTCTGGGGGTGAGTATTAAGAGCTTTGTCATATCTTCAATCACGTGCTTTGAGCATTTGCTATCAAGGTATTGATTTTCCCCCATACCTTGAAGCATACCTGCAATAAGATCAAGTTGCAAATTTTGGTACCCAAATTTCTTTGGGTCCTTGTGGGTTAGTACTTGGTAGAGTCCCTTTGGGAACCCACACCTTTTCACAACTTGTCTTCTTCTAGCCATGCACACGGATGCGATATGTCCTAGTCCGCACTGATAATAACATCTAATATATGGACTAGTAATGAACTTAGGTCTATAATGCACATGTCTTTTCATGAAATTATTTATTGGAGACCTAGGATGCACATGTTGTGTGTTGGACATTTTTCCTATTGTCCATTCAAGCTCATGAATTTTATTTTCATATTCAGCACACTTATCACATACATAATTTTCTTTAAAGCAACTAAGACTATAATTTTCATTTCTAAGTTCTAATCTTTCCTTAGTTAAAGCAATAACTTCGTTTTGAAGATGAGCAATGATTTTCTTTGATTGGGTTAATGCTTTAGCTAATTTTAAAGAATCATTATGCAATTCAAGAAATGCTTCATGTAATTCATCATATGCATTTTGTGAAGTTTTGAGTTAGAATCTACCTCAGTTTCATTTTTCAGCATCGTGGTCGGCCATGAGAGCAATTTGAGCTTCTTCACTTTCTGAATCATCTGATGAGTCCATGTCATTGTCTTCCCATGCTATGTAGGCTTTTCTACCCTTGTTTCCTTTGGATCCCTTTTTCTTAAACTTTGACAGTTTTCTTTGTAAGTTCGGGCATTCCATCTTCATGTGTCCGGATTTGCCACATTCGTAGCAAGTTGGTGGACTTGAGAAGTTTTCCTTGCTTGAGACTCTTTTGGGTGAAGAATTCTTCTTGGGGAAGCTTTTCCTTCTCATGAACTTTTTGAATTTTCTAACCATTAGATCCATATACTCATCGTCTTCATCATCTTCATTTTCCGAATCATCACTATCATCAGTTGGATTTGAACTAAAAGCCTTGAGAGCTAAGCTTTTATTTTTCTTGTCTTTTTCTTCATGTTCATCTAGACGAGTGAGCTCCAACTCGTGTTCTTGTAGTTTCCCAAAAAGAGTGGTGAGTTTCATTGTAGCTAAATTCCTTGATTCAGCTATAGCAGTTACTTTTGGTTGCCATTCTCTGTTTAGACATCTCAGCACTTTGTTGATCAAGTCTTCGGCAGGAAATGATTTTCCTAAAGAACCCAATTGATTCACTATGTGAGTGAACCTCTTTTGCATTTCTTGTATGGTTTCTCCTGGATTCATTCTGAATAATTCATATTCTCGGATAAGAGTGTTTGTTCTTGCCCTTTTACCTCACTAGTACCTTCATGAGTGACTTGAAGATTGTCCCACATTTCTTGAGCCGTTTTTGCGGTTTGATACTCTGAAGAACTCATCGGGGCTGAGTGCGGAAGTGATGATGTTCTTGCACGGAGATTATGTTGAACTCTTCTTTTATCATTATCCGTCCATTCATTTCTTTCTTTGACTATGAGTGCGCCATTAACCATGTGAGTGGGAACAAAAGGTCCATTTTCCACAGCATCCCATACATCTATATCTACCCCTTCTATGAATATTCTCATTCTTTCTTTCCAATATGCATAATCTTTCCCATTGAATCCCGGAGGGCGGGTAAGAGATGCACCTCTTGCGTAGACCAACTGAAGCCATTTCTCTTGAAGCTGCTAGGCCCTTTAAACAAGAGTCTAGCTCACGATACCACTTGTTACCAAGTGGCTTGATCTCAAGAGGGGGTGAATTGAGACTTTAAAACTTTTCCCCTTTTAATGACTTAGATTAATTTTCGCGTGAGTTTATGAAATGAACGAATTAGAAATATAAACAATAAAGAACACAAGAGATTTATTTGGTTCAGCCACCTCCTAGTGACCTACTCGGTCCTCACAAACCCTTTGTGAGATTTTCACTATCAAAACAAAGCTTAAAACGGGTGCTTTCAAACCCTTACAAAACTCGAGCACTCTTCACACTTAGGATCCCCACCTTTGTGCAAGAGCCCTCAAAACAATTACAATTGACAAACAAGAGATACCCCACCCTTGTTACAATCAAACACCCTAGAGAGATACCCCACTCTCTAGTACAACCAATTTACAAACAAGAGATACCCCACCCTTGTTGCAATCAAAACCCTAGAGAGATTCCCACTCTCTAGAAAAACCAATCTGATAAAATCAAATTACAAGAAAAATAACAATACCTCTAAGAAGGTGAATACAACAACTTGAAGATTCCCAACCTAACCCCGAGAGAGATCGGCTCAAAAAGATGGAAAGTGAGATGTGCGTGGTATGCGATGCTTTTTGAGAAATGTAGGTTGTTATAATCTGTGAAGCCCTAAATCCTATTTATAGAGTTTGTAGAAATATGACCGTTGAAGCAAATTGTAACTCTATTTTGATAAGTGAATAATCGATTGATTGCTTCTAAGGTAATAAGTTGGAAATCGATTTCTTGCTTAAAGAATAAGTGAGAAATCGATTTTGTACTTTAGTGAAGCAAGATGGTAATCGATTGATAGCTTCATAAAATTAAGTTCCTTAAGGCTAGGCAAGATGCAAATCGATTGTTAGCTTTAATAAGGCAAGCCACAAATCGATTTAGTGCTTTAAAAAAGCTATGAATCGATTGCTTGCTTTAAGGTAAGAAGACATGAATCGATTGTTGTTTCAAAATAGGAAGCTAGTAATCGATTTTGTGCTTTAAGGAGGTAAGTGAACAATCGATTGTTTGCTTGTGGAAATAAGTGAACAATCGATTGCTTGCTTATGAAAACAAGTGAACAATCGATTTCTAGCTTTAAAATACCAAATCAAGAATGTTCTTTAGTTCAAAAACAATTTCTTGTAAGACATTAAGCCATTAATCTATTTCTTTTAAAAAACAAGTGCCTAACCTATTTAACATGCTTTTATCAATTGAAAACAAATGTTAGGTTCATTGTGAGTGCTAGTGTGTGGTGTGATTTGAGCCGATCCTCAAAAGCGGTTTACATTCATTCCTAGGACACGACCGGAATTCCTAACGTCTACCCTTACCACAAACATTCTTCTTGAGTTGGTTGTGTCTTGGAGTTCCCTTTTGTCACTTTATTTAGAATGCTTCATCATCAAAACTTAACCTGCAACACAAGATATCCACACTTTCCTATCTTCTCCCTGACACTGTTCAACGCTACAGTGTTTCTGCGTGTCAGCTCATGGGGAATAGAAGATCTTCTGACTTTTATATCTTTGACTATCATTGCTTAGCGCGCCAAAATTAAGATCTTTCACCCTTTCTCTGCTGCACTTTGGTAGACGTGGTAACGTTCAGCACTGAATTTCCTGCACAAGCACAAAAAGCATCAAAACGCTCTCAAGGGCACCACTTGGTGCCTAAATGCACAGATTTATCTATTTAAACTCTTATTCACTTAAAACTCAGAAATCATTATAAAACTAATTAATTAAACCTTGTATTGCTAGAGAACTTGCATGATTTATTCGTGAGTGAGTATAAATAACTCATATAAATATGAGTTATCAGTCTCTCCTAAGGGTTTCAGACCTGTAATGGCAGCCACATCTAGCAGAGTGGGAGATAACATGCCACATTTCAGGTGAAGGCTATGGGTGGTACAGTCCCAAAACTGCATAGCAGCCAAAAGTAGGGTGCTATCGTATTTGGGCCCATACCTAGACAGTTGGATGAGGTCGAAGATGCCCTGTTTTTTCCAGACTTTGGCTTTTTTAGCTTCTACTTTGTCAAGCCAGTTTATGTAGTTTTGTTGGTCGAGCCTAGGAGCAGACCTAAAGACCCTAGAAGGGTTAGTCAGAAACTCTAAGTGAAAAGGGGTTTCAGCAAAGATTCTAGGTTGAAGGCGAACATGGCTAGGGAAAATCTCAGAAACTTCAGTAGTTTCCAACAAGATGTCAGGAAGAGGACCCAAATAGGCATGAGTGTAAATCTCAGCAGAAGGGATTAATACCTGGGTTTGCCACTGGGTAGAGCGTTCGTCGTTGATATCAGGTTCATCAACAAAACCCTCGAGGGTTTGGGCGTTTCTGGGTTCGTCGTTCCTCTTTGAACTCCCAGGTTGCGTAACAGCAGCAGATGATGAAGCCATAAGTAAGGAAAAGTGAATACAAGGTGGAATCGGGTGTAGATTAAAGAAAAGACGAAAGTTTGAAACTTTAGTGATTTTGAATTTTTGCCAAACGCAGAGAATGGAAAGCGCAGAAGAACTTCACAAGGTTTCAAAGCGAGGAAAGAGGAATTCGAAGGGTTGTAGCCGCGTTTATATATGTTTGAAGTGAGCGATTATTGGCACGTTCGCCATAACTCGCACGTTCATGCGACGTTTGGGAGGCGTGATGGCCCACCAACTATGCGGCGTGTGCCAATAAAGCGGTTCGTTTTACCTGCACAAGTAATGATGACTGTCTTTTCGACCACTGTTGAAGTGCAAAAGGCGGTAAAAGTGACCATTGCACAGTATTCAAAAAATGCCTTTTCTTAACTCCTTTCCTTATTCCGTCGAAAAGCATTTTTTGGGGTCAATCTGTTACCTCAAAATTTCGACAGTACATTAAATGAAGTTTTAAATGGGGTTGACTTCACATTTAATATTGTTCTGTGGGCCATAGGTCAATATTCAGGTCAGTACACCATGATTTCGACATGAAAGGCAGACAATATGCAAGGAGTGCAAGTGAGCTTCGACAAGCTTAACTCTCAAAGCCATGAAGCAAGTAATACAAGAAGCCTTCGACAAGAGAAGACAAAACACTTCGGCAGTGGGCTCAACATTTCGTCAGCGGTTGACAACGGGTTAGTCGAAAGTGCAGAGAGCGACAAGTAGTGGCGATTTACTCTCCGTAGTTTTAGGAGGCGGTTCCTTTTCCCCACGATTGTTCCTAGGAGTATAAATACCCTTTGTAATAGGAAATCGGGGTCACCACATTCTACAAAAAACTCGGGAAACTCAACTTCCAAGTCAAAGCGAAACACGAGTGAAACAGATCCTTGTACGTGTTGGTGAACCATTTTTCTTTCTTCATTTAATGCAAAGTTTTTACTTTCCTTTTACGTTCGTTGCATTTATTGCTTTTACTTCGCTCTCAAGTTATTTTCTTTCTACCATTCTCTGTTCTTACGTACTTCAAAAAACACAAACTCAATGGCAATTGTCAAAGAGATTTTCTAGTTTGATCTCACAGTCTCGATATTGAAAACTAGTGATTGTTTGCTAAAAACACCAGCAAACACCAGGCTGTTCTCCAATTGCTTCAGAGTAAGAATCAACTCATCGCTGATCGTGACGAGCTGATATCCCGTTTTGAGAGAGGGTCAATCCCAGCCCGCCAGCAAGCAAACCGCGGAGAGCCCTCCGCCCAAGCTCGCCCTTCACGCAGAGCTAGAACGCCCCCTCGAAGGAACATTCGTCATCGGGGAAGTGTCATACCCCAATTTTGTCCGGCTTAGGTCAAAACCCTAATTTTCCACAAAAATAAATAAATAGAGGAGAAGAGAGCATCATGCATTGCATTTAGGTTTCTAAAAGTCATTTCAAAATTTCTAAAATCATTTTTGGAGTTGGAATACACTTTTTGGACAAGCTAGGGTTTTGCAGTGCAAAGGGTATTTTGGTCATTTTGCGAATAAGGGACAATTTCTCATGACAAGTCATTCAACATGCATTTTTGAAGTGAAAATGTGCTTCGGGCAAAGAACTAGGGTTTTTAGGGTGAAAGGGCATTTTGGTCATTTCACAATAAAAACAGTATTTCGTCCCAAATCACTGAACAATCATCCATGATTTTATTTGAGGAATATTTGTGCTTAATTGTGATTATTTTTGTGCATAAATATTAACCTTTTTGGCATAAAAATCAAGTCTTTGGATAGAAGGGTAAAATGGTCATTTCCTTTGAGGTGGGGTAAACAAATCAATTTTGGGATTGGTGAGATCATAAAATTCAGAGCCCAATCATTGAATCATGGGACATGGCCCAAAATGGCATGAATTGAGAAGAATTATCTAGAAAGGGATATTCCATTTCTTTTGAATTTTGAAAGGTCAAGTATAGTACAATAGTACAATTTGCAATTCCACTCACTCTCCCACTCCCTAGCTGCGCACACCAGCCCATAATCATGCAATTTTGATTTATTTTATTGGTTGCAAATTGTGTTTAAATCTTGGCCTTCCATTCAAGTTTTGTGTGCAATCCTCACCCTTCATTTGAATCAAAATGGCACTTGTGTAATAAGCTTCATGGAAAAATACAATTTTGTAAATAAACTTATCCTTCACCACCCTCATTAAGATGCGCATTCAGCCCCTCTCTCTCCTCATTTTGTGCTTTTTAATTACCCTCAATCCATGTGACATTGCATCTTGACCATTGATTCAAATTTTATCTCAAATCCTATTGGTTTGCAAGAATCACATTGTCATAAATACCCTTGAGTTTGCACCCCATATAAAAACCCAAAAGCAAGAGACCAAAGGGATAGACACTCTCATTTTTAACCTAGAACAAAAACCTCTCCTCCTCTCTCCCTCTCTAGGCCGAACCCTCCCTCTCCTTTCTCCTCCATTTTCTTTTCAAGTTTCATCCACCAAATCACCTCAAATCCACTCCATATTCATATATCTTCTTCCTTTCATCCTTGATTCCATTTTTACTCTACTAAGGAGCTTGTTTTCTTCAAGTTTGCGTGGCATTTGTTGGTGATTTGTTCTTGATCTTCATTTTTCTACTCTTGTGTAGCTTTGATCTTGAGGTAAACATCTTATCTCTTGCATTTTTAACTATTAGCTTGTGAATCTTCCTTCTACTCCTCTTCCTCTCTAAGAGGCTTAGAGGGCTCATTTCAAACACTATGTCAAGGACATTGGGAGACTTGGGTGTTTGAAGTAAGCCCTTGGTCTTGAAGAGGGTGTTCTTGTGTTTTAATCATATGTTTTGCATTTTCACACTCATTTTTTTCACTTCTTCATGAATAAAGAACTTCCATACATTATATGCATCTTCTTGTTCATATCATAACCTGTGAGTTGAGCTTTGGTTTGATTCATGAGTGTAGGGGTTCGGCTTTAGGCCTTAGAATTTAGGGTTTTTTTGTTGCTCCTTTTTCATTTTTTTGAGTTATGTAAATGAAATGCATGATGTACTTGATTTGCATGATTTGTTCTATGTGTGGATTATGAGTTTTAGCATGAAATAATGTATTGTCTTGTGCATATGTGATTTCGGCCTTAGAGGCCTTTTTAGGGTTCATTTTAGTGCTTAAAATGTGTGTTTGATCTTGTGTAGAGGTGTGTAATAGTGTTAATGTGTTTTTTTCACTTTTTAACCATCCATTCATGTTTTTACCTTACCACTCATTAACTTTTTACCAAAACTAAAAAAAGGCATTTTTACTTTTTACTTTACTATCCCATTAAATAATTACCATTCACTTCATGCATATTTACTTTTACCATTCATTAACTTTTTACTAAAAGTTTTACTACTTGTCTATTTGCAAAAATACCCAAAACATTTTTACACTTTGCATTTCATCATTTGTGCTTACATGTTCATGCATCTATATGCGCCTATGCCTCTTGCATTCTCATACCCTCTTACATGTTCATGCATCCATTAATGTCATGTCTTGCATTTATTATCACATGATCATACATTCATTAACACTATGACTTGCACTCTTTTTCATATGTTCATGCATTCAATAATGCTATGCCTTGCATTCCACAATTGTATACTCATGCATTCATATGTTTGCCTAATCATGCACTCAATAATGCTATGCCTTGCATCCCATGATTGTATACTCTTGCACCCACATGTTTGTTTAATCATGCATTCAATTGTTCATAGCAACTTGTGAATAGTCCTTATGATTGCTTTGTTTGTTCTCTAATTGTTGTCTCGGTTTTGTCTTGAAAAAGGATTTGAAATGTTCTATTTCTTTTCAAATTCAAAATTACATGCTTTTCTTGCAAATAAAAACCCTAAGGCATTTTCATAAACAAATCATTAGCCATCACTCGAAACCGTTGCTTGTTTGATCGCTAATGAGGAGTTATTAGTGATAGTCACTCGAAGCCTTTGCTTGTTTGACTATTATGAAAGCTCCCACACATTAATTAAACAACAAAAACTAATCCAAATTTCCAAAATAACACGAGTTATTAGTAGTAATTATCACTGATGCTCATCATTTTTTCAAAACAATTTTCAAAAAAAAAAAAGAATAATGCAACGTTGTCACTTGTAATCACTCGAAGTCATTGCTTGTTTGATTACCGGTTCCAACTCTATTTTCTTTCGAGTTAGTATTGAATGCCACTCGAAGCCTCTGCTTGTTTGGTGTTCGCGAACACTCGAGTCTTACTTCAAAAAATTCCAAAACTTAAACCCCTAAGCCGTTTTCAGACGCAAAACGAGAACTACGTAGCTTTGATCCCTCATTCCGTGAGGGTACGTAGAACCGGGTTCATGTCCCGTCAAGCACCCTTTTCAAAAAAAAATCTTTGTTTTGTTCCGCTTTACAAAGATACCAAAAACATTCCTTTTCCCCCGTTTTCAATAAAGCAATTTCTCAAAAAGAAAAGAAAAGAAGTAGAACGATGTATTTCAAATCAAACATTTCAAAACCACATCAAGTTAATGGTTCCCTTTCGGTAGAAAGGGCGCGTGGGGTGCTAATACCTTCCCCATGCGCAACCGACCCCCGAACCTACATCTCTGTGTTTTCAAAAGACCACCCGTTTTCCAAAAAGGTTTTTTCAATGTTTTCCTAAATAAATATTGGTGGCGGCTCTACTATTTTTCACGTTGTCAAACGAAAAGTCCAAACCGGATTTTTCAGTATGCAACGGTGGCGACTCTCTTTGGGACAATCGTTCTTTTTTTTAAAAAAAAAGAGATGAGGGTCAAGCCTAGTTAACCTGATTGTGTGTTCTATTTGTTTGATTTAAAAATTGGTTTCCCTTTCTTCCTTTCTTTTCTCTTCTCCTATATGTCTATGATTATGCTTATGCATGCATTCCTCAATTCCCATGATCCCTCTTCTCTGCTCCCTTTCTTAAGGTAAAAACATGCATTTCCCCATTCTATTATGTCCTCCTTCTTAGCTCCCTTTCTTGAGGTAAGCAATGCGTGTAATTGTTGTTGACTTCTTAGGATGGTTTGTATATTAAAATAATGTATGCGTGTTGAACCCTAGGGTAGACGACCTGTTGTCTGGACTGTTCTGGTTTTCCTTGCAGGTGGGGTTGGGTAGATTTTAGGAAGTATGTCCTCGATCACACACTTTCACACCTTATGATTTGTGTGCTATGAGTGGGCTCCTATACCCTGATCCAACAAACACTTAGGGAGTGGAGGCGATTAGTGGATTGTCATTCAAGAACTTTGTGCATGTCGATACTCATGAAAGTCTCAACCGGAGTACGCTTTCTCATGACGCCTCACACTTGGTAGCATTCTACATTTGTGGGTGTCGGCATGAGGATTCTACAGCTTCGGTAGCCATTGTGAGGGTGTGATTTAGAACTACATGGGAGGAACCTTTGAAGTTGCCCTAGAACTCAGGATTCCCACCTTTGTAGGACACGAGGGCATACGAATTGTGTGCTGCATGGTAGTTTAGGGCATGTCTTCCTCGAAAAGTTCCAAGTTTTTCCAAGAAAAATACAAAAATATTTTCCTTCTTTCAAATAAACCACTGCGTGAGGCGGCACGTAGTGTGTCTCCTAAACTTTTGAACTTCCGTCCATATGCATCGCTTTTATTTTCCCCACATGCATCATTCCCATCATAATCGCATCATGCCGCATTCATTAAAGCTAAATGTTGTAAATATTTGCATTCATACTGCATTTCATTTGCATTTGCTTGCCGGGAACCACTGAATAATGTACCGTCTTGTCATAGGTGCATCAGAATGGAATTGAATAGCAAGACTTCACTCACTTCTCGCTTCCCAGTTATGAAGAAGGTTGAGGTTGGTAGTCTGAGGCAGTGTGCAGCCCTTATGGGCCCGATTGAGAGGGATTCCTTTGATCAGGCATATGGGAATATTCGTAGGCTTTTGCAGTTGAGTGTTCAAGAGGATGCTCTTGTGGCTTTGAGCCAGTTCTACGACTCTGATGTGAGATGTTTCTTCTTCAAGAATTTTCAGCTATCACCTACATTAGAGGAATATGAACAACTTTGGGGTTCTCCAGATCTCACGCTAGGCCTTACCAATATCAGGGACAATACTACACTGATGAGAAGCTTGCAATGTCGCTTAGGATTGGTGTGGACGAATTGAGGTTGCAAAAGTTAAAAAGAAATGGTATAGTGGGGTATCCGCAAGAGTATTTTGAGAGCCTGATGCAATCCTATGCTTTGGCTAAAAAGTGGGGTCCATTCAAGTTAGTGCTTGCTCTCACCATATTTGGGGTTGTTCTCTTCCCTCAAATAGAAAAGTATGTTGATGAAGATGCGATCGGTGCATTCTTGGCCTTCAAGGGCACCAAGAACCCTATCAATCCTGTGCCTGCTGTTCTTGCTAACACATACCATGCTCTCACCCGCTACAGTCAGTTCCATAAAAAGAAGATGTGTCTTTCCACTCATGTTCTCTATGCCTGGCTCATTACCCATGTGATCCATGACCGAACTGATGTTAGGGAGCTAATTTCTTATGCTCTAGGCTGTGAGGTGAAGGTCAGAACTACACTGGAGTGGGTTGAGTTTCTGAAAAACCTCAATGATCTCCAAATCCGATGGTATACAGCTGCTTGTTGGGGTGACAGACCTGCGGTGGTATTCAGCTGTGGAAGCTTTCAAAACGTGCCTCTCATGGGGACTCAAGGGTGTATCAATTACAATCCTTCATTGACTCTAAGGCAACTCGGTTACCCGATGAGGAACTCACCCTCCGAAAGCATGTTGTCCCGTGTTTACCTCTATAAGGGGATGCCTAAATGCGGTGATTTGCTTCGAAGAGTTCAGCAATCATGGGAATCTGTAGTGTGAAAAGGAAATGAAGAGCTGTCAAAAAGAACCAGTGACACTACCTTCAATCAATGGCTCAAGGAGAGGCTTCAAGGTACAAAATCACTGAGTCAAAGGATATTTCCCCTTGAGGAGGAGATACAGAGCCTTATGTCCCTACCTATGAGGAGTCGAACAGAAGTCAAATCCGCTTTAGCAAAGGTAGAAGAGGAAAAGAAAGCATTGCGAGAGCTAAGTTAGAGGAGATAGCTTTAGAAGGAAAAGCTAGAGGAAGAAAACAATGTCAAAATGATCGTTGTGGAAGAAAGTGTTAAGCGATTCAAAAAAAGAAGAGCAAGGCAAGATAGAAGCCCAAAGATATCTCGAAGGGGGCCAGAGAGGAGCTCCAAAGGTATAAGCAGAAGACAAGGAAGGCACTTGAAGAAGCTCGGGAGTGGAAGACACGGCCATTGAATCTGGGCAAGAATCACATCACGGTGGCGAGTTGAGGGGTCAACCGAGAGACCTCGAGCAAGAGAGAGGTTCCATTGATGAAACTCTCAAGGAATACCAAAGCAAGCCTTGAGGTTTGAAAAGAAGTATTTGGTGAATTGAAGAGGACATTCATTTGTGCAGAAGATGCCTACAGCAGTCCGAGTGAGAGCCAATATTGGGAGAAGCGCTTCCTAGATTTGATTGGGAAGATTGAAGATCAAGAGATTATTAAGGAGCTTAGGGATGAGATCCGGTTGTGGAAGAGCAAGTTCTCGAAGCTTATCGAGTTGGTGATAAGGCTATATTGGGGTTCCCAAAAATCGGAGGATGGCCGAGGTGGGATGCATTTCTTCAATACCCCACCCGAGGTGTACCGGTTTGTGAAGTCATCGCAGAGCATTGATCACGAGTTCAGGGAGCGATCTCAAGGTGCAAGTGTCGGCAATAAAAGGAAGAGAGTTGGGAGCTTGAGGCTATTTGTATTTGATTTGTTTACTTGTACTTTTGAACTTAAGCGTTTATTTTGAGTTTTGTATTCAAGAATATTGTACTTTTCTTTTTATGAGCATTGTACTGTCTTTTCCCTTTAATGGAAATTGTGGATGCTTTGAAATCTTGATGAATGAAGTATGCTATTTCGATTCCTTGATTATTTCAATTCCTAAATAAAAAGTTTATGCGCTTATGACAAGATAGGGTATCCCGTGGTTCCGGCATCAAGCAAACATCGTGCATGCATTCATACATTCATTCATGAATTTATCTTGTTTCTCATGCAATAAATGTCTAAATAAGCGAGAAAAGGCACGCTGGTTCTCCGTCACCGATACTTCACCCGATTACAAGCCAAGCTGATGGCTAATCCGCCAGAGCATCCGGAGATTGAAACCGAAAGTAATCCAGAACAGGAAGATGTGGGCATGCAAATTCTGAACCCTGAGCAGCTAGCTCAGGAGAACCGGGCTTTGAAAGATAAGATGGGTGCTATGGAAGCCCAGGTGCATGAGATGATGGTCATGCTGCAAGGTTTAAAGAGTGGGACAACCGTTGAAGCTGTCGCCGTAGTGGGTCCGGATGGTGTCACTTCTTTCGTTCCTCCTCCAGCATCAGTGAATGCTATAGCCACAGTTCCTCCGGGATCCGGGGTCGTTCATCCCGTGTTTGCTCCAGAAATGAATGTGTCAAACCAATGCACTTCACAGAGATATCCTTGGGGTATGCCCGCCGGGTATATGCCGCAGTCTGTTAGACCTGCTCCTGTTGGTCTGGTTGCACCTAATCAAGTCACTGTCACCGTGCCTGGGGGAGCTGCCGGAGGACCACAAATTCAGACTCCTAGCCCTCATACTGTGCTCAGTCCCACTCCGGGGTTTGCAGCACACCCTCAAAATGTTCTTCAGCCAGGAGGAGGATATTATTACAATATGGGAGTCACCCCAAGGACACATGTTTGAGGATCTCGGCCAAATGATCCGATTCGCGCACTTGAAGAAAGAGTAAGGGCTATGGAGAGGTGCGGTGTTAGAGCCAAGGAAGCCCGTGGTGTGTTTAGTCCCGATTTGGTCTTACCACCAAAGTTCAAAGCTCCCGAGGTAGACAAGTCATGAGAGGATCGGCTGTCAGAGAGCCATGTTACAATGTTCGTCCAGAAAAATGGGTCCTTATGCCAATGATGACAAGTCATTGATTCATTGCTTCCAAAAAGCAGTTTGGCCGAGCTCCCTAGATTGGTATATGAAATTGCAATCTTACGAAATCCGTTGTTGGAAGGATTTGTCAGAAGCTTTCATGAGACAGTATAAGTACAACATGGACATGGTCCCGGATAGTCGCGATTCAAAGCACATGAGTAGAGGCGAAAAGGAGACTTTCAAGGAGTATGCTCGAAATGGCGAAGCACAGTGCTCGAGTTCAACCTCCTCGATCGAGAAGGAAATGGTGTACATGTTCACGGAAACCCGCGCAAAGAATCTACTATGCGGGCTGATTACGAGTGTTTCGACCCGGTTTCTCAGAGATATGATAGTCTTTGGGAAAGACTTGAACATGGCCTTGAAGTGGGAAGATCTCGAATCACCTCGATGTCACGCAGAAAGTGCAGCGGTTCAAACACTCGGAAGAAGTACCATCCCCATTTCCCTAAGAAGAAAGAAGGAGAAACTAATGTCATCTCGTGGGAAATTCATCTTTTGGTACACCTCCACCACTGGCTGTTCCATTCTCTCGCTCCGTTCCACCTCAAAGCAAGGCATTGATGAGTCCCAAGGCTCGAGGTTATCGGTTCAAGAAGCGGACGATTTTGACCCAATTCCGATGACATACACCGATTTGTTTAATCACTTGACCTCCAATAATCGATCAACACTCGACCAATGAAAGTCGTTCGACCACCATTTCCCGGAGGGTACAATGCTAATGCTACCTGCAGTTTCCATGAAAACGGGGTCGGTCATGTTGTGGAAGAATGTAAAGCCTTTAAACATGTGGTGCAAGACTTGATAGATGTTGGTTGGATCTCGTTTAAGCAGAACAGCCCGAATACAACAATTAATCCATTGCCAAAGTCATCAGGGCGGTACCGCCAACGCTATAGAAAGTTTCGTCGGGGAACTGGTAAGAAAGGTGCAGAAGATCAAAACTCCATTGAGTGTTATCTACGCTGAGTTATGCCGGGCTGAGGTTATTAAAGAGGGGTGTTGCCACGAAGAAGGGTGTGCTGACTCTTTATGCGTGGGAGATTGTGAAAACTTCAAGATGATCCTGCAGGACCTGTTGGACCGATATGTGGTCCAGGTAGAAACCCATGGTATGAAAGATGAAGTGTTGACTCTACATTCGGACAGTGGTAGGGAGACCAAAAAGCCAATTGAAATTCTGTGCAATCCTGATCCTATATTGGTTCAAGCCAGGGTTCGACCAATAGCCACTGAAGACCCAGTTCCCTTCCCATACAAGGAAGAAATCAATGAAGACGTAACAGTGGTGCCTACAAAAGAGGGATGTTGGGATACCCTAGGGGAGCCTAGTGGAAAGTTTGATTACTTGGTCAGATATGATGCTTCTGAAAGTGCTCGAATCCGAATGGAAGATATCCAGCCTACAGGATGGGGTGAAGAAGATGAGCAATACAACCAAGTGGCTGTCATCATGGATAGTTCTGAATCTGAAGAGGTGTGGACACTATGCCCTGACGGAGATAGAGGAATCAGAAAGCCCATTGAAATTCCTTACAATTTCAATCCCAGATTGGTGCGAGCAAATGCTCAGCCGATAGTGATTGAAGTGCCAGCTCCATTTCTCTATGAGTCAAATAAGGCAGTTCCATGGAAATACACAGCAGAATGCTCTCCAAACACTACCACTGTGACCAACATAGCAGGATCAAGTGGGATTACAAGAAGCGGAAGAGTGTATGCTCCAGAAACCCTCCGGGCGAAAACCTCTAGAGAGGCCGAGCGCAGAGAGTTTGTAAAGAAAAAGGAAAAGAGCAGAGGTTGCTCCAGAGAAAGTAATGGAAAAGGAAGCAAATGAATTCCTGAAGATCGTCCAAGCAAAGTGATTATCGAGTGGTTGATCAGTTGAAGCAGACACCATCCAAGATATCCATGCTATCATTGTTGCTTAGCTCGGAAGCGCATAGAGCGGCTTTGATGAAAGTGCTCAACGAGGCTCATGTTGCAGAGGATATCTCAGTAAATCAGTTTGATGGAATTGTGGGGAATGTAGTGGCTGCAAATCACCTAACATTTGCGATGATGAGTTGCCTTGAGCGGAAAAGAACACAATCGAGCTCTGCATATCTCGATAAAGTGTGGGGACTATGTCTTTGGCGAGTAGTGATTGATTGACAATGGGTCTTCACCGAATGTAATGCCGAGGTCAACCATGGACAAGTTAGATGTTGATTGCTCCTACATGAAACCAAGTTCGACATTTGGTGCGAGCATTTGATGGGTCCAAAAGGAAGTCTTTGGGAGAGATGGAATTTCCCATCCGATTGGTCCTAAAGTTTTTCGTATCAATTTCCAAATCATGGACATTACCTCTTCATATATAGTGTCACTTTGGGAAGACCACGGATCCATATGGTCAAGCAATCCCTTCTTCTCTACCAACGGGTCAAATTCATGGTTGATGACAAGGTGGTGGTAGTATTTGGTGAGGAAGAGACTCGTTAATAAGCCATCGAGTTCAAATATGTGGAAGCGGTGAAGAGTCTCTGAAATGACCTTTCAGATCCTTGGAGATCGCCAATACTGAGATTTGAAAGGACCAAGGAAGAGGAAATGATCGCTAAAATTATGTTGGCCCAAGGATACCGGGTTGGTTCTCGCTTGGGAAAGTGCAGTCGAGGAATTTTGGCTCCCATCCAGTGAAGGAAAAACAAGAAGGACCGTTGCGGGTTGGGATACACTCCAAGTGATGAGGAAAGAAGGATAATGGCGATTTGCAGCAAAAGCGCGGATGGTTAGCCAGTCCGAGGCGAAGACCCATGGCCCCGAGAGGATCCCAATTTGCGACATCGATCGAGTTTTGTGAGTCTTTGGTTTGTTGGATCCCAACCAAGTGGCCGCCATCATCCGGGATGGTCTTGAAGGTGAAGAGGTGGTGTTAGTCCCGATCCGCCATTGCCTTGCTGGAGAAGAGTTGAAGAATTGGGAAGCTGCTGCCTTTCCTGTGGCTTTTAATTCAAAGTAATTATTTGTAATGCAACCCTGTGGCTCTCGCCAAGGCCATAGGACAAGTTGTTAAAGGGCACACATGTTTTTACTTTCGAGAATCATCATCATCAATAAAAACGTTTGTTTTGAATTTCTCAATCAATAAAAATCATTTTCTCTTCATGGCGTGAGTCTTTTACTGCTTTATTATTTGTTTGTTTTCTTGTTTCGCCTTTCATTCTGCTTTTTCGCTTCGGCAAAATGCAGATCCACAGCAATAGTCTCTGAAAATGGCAGTGTCGACAGTCCACCTTTTGACTTTGATCACCCCATCAATCAGCCGAGGGGATGTTGAGGAAAGACCGGGAAGCTCCTCCGTAACTCATGAGGTTAATGAAACAAGAAGAAAGGGTAATTCAGCCACACGAGGAATCTACTGAAGTGATCAACTTGGGTACAATTGAGAATAAGAAAGAGGTCAAAGTGGGTACCACCATGAGTGAGGAAAATCGCATGAAGTTGGTTCAGCTATTGCACGATTATGTGGATGTGTTTGCATGGTCCTACCAAGATATGCCCGGGTTGGACACTGACATTGTGGTACGCAAGTTACCAGTCAAGCTCGAATGCCCACTGTCAAGCGAAGTTGAGAAGGATGAAGCCGAGAGATGTCCTCAAAATCGAGACGAAGTGAAGAAGCAATTTGATGCGGGGTTCTAGCGGTGGGCAAGTACCGCATGGTGGGTTGCAAATATTGTCCCAGTTCCCAAGAAGGATGGGAAGGTCAGAATGTGCGTCGACTACCGAGATCTGAATCGTGCTAGTCCTAAGGACGATTTTCCTTTGCCTCACATTGATCTCTTAGTGGATAGTACATTTCAACACTCGTTATTCTCCTTCATGGATTGATATTCGGGATATAATCGGATCAAGATGGACCACGAGGACATGGAAAAGACAACTTTCATAACACTTTGGGGAACATTCATTTATAAGGTCATGCCATTTGGGTTGAAAAATCTTTGGCGCAACCTACCAGAGGGTCATGGTTACCTTATTCCATGATATGATGCATAGAGAGATTGAGGTTTATGTTGATGACATGATCGCAAAATCCAAAACCGACGAGGAGCACATTGTCAATCTGGAAAAGCTCTTTGAACGGTTGAGAAATATAAACTCAAATTGAACCCACCAAGTGCACGTTTGGGGTGAAATCGGGAAAAGCTGTTAGGCTTCATTGTCGACCGAGAAAGGAATTGAGGTGGATCCGGACAAAGTAAAAGCTATCCTCAAAATGCCGTATCTAAAAAGCGGAGAAAGAAGTCTGTGGTTTCCTCGGAAGGTTGAATTACATCTCCCGATTCATTTTCCAGCTGATTGCTACTTGCGAGCCAATTTTCAAATTGCTATGCAAAAGTCAAGAGTCGAAGTGGAATGATCAGTGTCAAGCTGCCTTTGAGAAAATCAAGGTGTACTTGAAGAATCCACCAGTCTTAATGCCACTGTGTCAGGCAGCCTCTCATCTTATACCTTACAATGCTAGATAATTCAATGGGCTGTGTGTTGGGGCAGCACGATGAATCCGGGAAAAAGGAGCATGCAATATACTATCTAAGCAAAAAGTTCACCGACTGTGAGACAAGATATTCTATGCTGGAAAAGACTTGTTGTGCCCTAGTTTGGGCTGCTCATCGTTTAAGGCAGTACATGCTAAGTCACACAACTTGGTTGGTGTCAAAAATGGATCCAATCAAGTACATATTTGAGAAGCTGACTCTCACGGGGCCGAATTGCCCGTTGGCGGATGCAATTGTCGAATACGATATCCTCGTGACGCCACGCAAAAAGCGATTAAAGGTAGTGCACTTGCCGAGTATTTGGCATGTCAGCCGATTCCAGACTACCAACCAATGCGGCATGATTTTCCTGATGAAGATATCATGGCACTGTTCGACGAGGGGAAATCCCAAGGAAGTGAAAGATGGAGAATTATATTCGATGGTGCGTCAAATGTATGGGGGCATGGAGCAGGCGCTGTGTTTATATCTCCTGACAACCGCTTCATTCCTGTCACTGCAAGACTGAGCTTCTATGTCACAAATAACATAGCAGAATATGAAGCATGCATCCTAGGTATTCAAGCAGCCTTAGAGTGGAAAGTTAAAAGGCTAGATGTGTATGGGGACTCAGCCCTGGTTATTTATCAAGTAAGAGGTGATTGGGAGACCAGAAATCCTTATTGTGATTATATGCAAGAGTTGATGAAGTCTTTTGATGAGATCACCTTTAAGCATATCCCTCGAGGTGAAAACCAGTTGGCTGACGCATTGGCAACACTGTCTGTTATGTTCAATGTTAGCTGTGACAAGAGCCTGACTAATATCGAATTCAAAGACCGAGCTCGTCACTGCGCATCACTCTTGCATGCGACAAACAATAGATGAGGAACCTGACGAGAAGCCTTGGTATCATGACATTAAGCAATACATCACTAATCAGGAATACCCACCTAGGGCATCAGAGAATGACGAGAGAACTCTCAGAAGATTGTCAAGGAATTTCTTTTTGAGTGGTGAAGTTCTCTACAAAAGAAACTACGATATGGTTCTCCCGAGGTGTGTTGCCAAAGAAGAAGCTGAAAGAATCATGAGAGATGTGCACGAGGGCTCGTTCGGAACCCATTCCAGTGGACATACCATGGCTAGAAAGATCCTAAGGGGCGGGTTATTCTTGGTTGCGGATGGAATCGACTGTTATAGCTTTGTAAGAAAGTGCCACAAGTGCCAGATCTATACTGATCATATCCATGTACCGCCTGCCAAATTAAACGTTCTGACTGCGTCTTGGCCGTTCTCAATGTGGGGCATGGACGTCATAGGTCCAATTGAACCTAAAGCATCAAATGGGCATCGTTTCATCTTGGTCGCCATTGACTATTTCACAAAATGGGTTGAAGTTCGCTTCATACTCGGTATAACGATTCGGGATGGTTGCCAAATTTGTGAAGAAAGATCGATTTGCCGATATGGTCTTCCCTACAAGATCATCACGGATAACGGCAAAGAACTCGAAGCAAAGAAATGATGAAGGACCTATGCAAAGAATTCAAAATTCAGCATCATAATTCCTCTCCCTACCGCCCAAAGATGAATGGGGCAGTTGAAGCAGCCAACAAGAATATCAAGAAAATAGTGCAGAAAATGGTGGTAACCTACAAAGACTGGCATGAAATGCTCCCTTTCGCCTTGCATGGCTATCATACCTCGGTGCGCACTTCGACTGGGGCAACCCCCTTCTCTCTGGTATATGGGTCGAAGCAGTCCTCCTATCGAGGTTGAGATACCCTCACTGCGGGTCTTGATGGAAACCAAGTTGGAAGAAGCCGAGTGGGTACAGGCTCATCTGGATCAGCTAAATCTCATTGAGGAGAAAAGAATTGCAGCCTTGTGTCACGGGCAACTGTACCAACAGAGAATGAGAACGGCTTTCGACAAGAAAGTCCGACCTCGTGAATTCAAGCAAGGGGATCTGGTACTCAAGAAGATTCTCGCCCATTGAGTGATCCCCGAGGGAAGTGGACGCCCACTTATGACGGCCCGTATGTAGTCAAGAAAGCCTTTCTCGGGGAGCGCGATACTCACAAATATGGATGGCGAAGATCTCAAGAACCAGTCAATTCGGATAATCGTGAAGAAGTATTATGCCTGAAAGGAATAAGTGAAAAAAAGAGAAAGACGAGCCAAGTAAGAATTAGCTCGCTAGGTTGAAAACCGAAAAGGCGGCTAGGCAAGATCAGAGTGACCGGTGGATTGAAACCCGCAAAGGCGATCCAGCAAAAATTAGGTCGAGAAAACTTGAGCATGAAAAGTAAAGAAAGGCATACAACTCCCCTGAAGACTTGGATGAGGGAGTGATCAAGATTAAGGACGCAAATGTCGGCACTGCTCCACAGAGACGGACAGTCAGAAATTAGCTTCTCTTTTGTTTTTCGTGTCTTTTTGTAGTTTAAAACTGTCAAATGTACTGAACAGTCGTCGTAACATTCTGTACGATCGGCTTCCACATCAATAAAGCTCAATTTTCTCATGTCTTGTTTGTTGTTATTTCTGCTTTTTCTGCTCAAAATAAGCGTTTTATGATGATGGTGATCCTGAACTGTAAAACATGTGCATACATCATAGAGCATTACAAATCATGGCGAAATCTTTAAAAGTCATGGGAAATAAGCAACTTCCCAAAGAAAATTAATCTTACAAAGAAGGTTGCACTCACAAACCATTCCAGACGGCGAACCATAAAGCAAACTTGTGTTCGATTCATGAGCCCTGCAGTCTCTATCGGCTTCTCAGTCTCTTGCCAGGAGCATCGGAGTCGGTTGAACCAGTAAAAGAACAAGCCTTTGTCAAAAAAGCGAAAACAAATGATCAGAAAAGAGAAAGCTGATCGGAAAAAAAAACAGAAAAAATCAAACGACCAGAAAAAAGAAAGCTGGTCAGAAAAGAATTAAAAAAAAAGAAAACAGTCTACTACATGCATCATCACACCAAAATCATAACATTGCATGCACTCGCATAACATGCTCCTGCATAACATGCCCTTGCATAACATGCACCCATGCTTCATGCATCATCCCTTGCATCAACTGACATATGCAGGTACCTCAATTCAGTGCGCCAACAGTAGCTATCTCAATCAGTCAATCAACAGGATTTTCGAATCCCTTCAAGACTCGCGTGTCCCTTCAGGACCAATGCGTCCCTTCAAGATCCCGTCGTTATCGAGCATCGACGAATCATCAGACCCTGGGGTCCTTCAGTTTAGTTCAAATCAACAGTCCAAGCAGCGACTTTGAACTCGACCTTCATCTCGCCAAGTCATCACGGAGCATGACGGATCGGCCCTTCAGACCTCGTGTCCTTCATCTCGCCAAGTCATCACGGAGCATGACGGATCGGCGCTTCAGACCTCGTGTCCTTCATTTCGCCAAGTCATCACGGAGCATGACGGGTCGGCCCCCGAATTTCGCGGCCCTTCGGACTAGTTGTGTCGCGATAAAGCATAGCGTAAGTCCATCAAGGTAAAATGTATACATTCTCGGGTGTATCGCCAATTACAAGAAGCGCCAACAACAATTGGGCGTCGGCCCGACCCAAACGTAATCGGCCCAAACACGCCGCTTGGACCGCGCAATTCTCGCATAACCGGCGAAATCTTCGCTAACGGTCGGCACTCTACATATATATATGCCATACGCACATGGCATCGTGCACGTTCTCTTACCTTGTGTGCTATCGCGGCGAGCGACCACTCACTTGATCGTCGGAGTGTCATTGCAGTACCACCCGAGGTGTTGTGGCGTGAAGCCAGGACCGGTCCTTCCTCATATTCAACGACCGGCCCAGTCAGCAGGACAACAATAACTTCAACACTTCATTGGTCAAGGTACGATCAGTATCAGTCCTACAACTTGATATTGAACCTCAGGCCGCTCGAATAGGCCACCTCCAGAGCTCAAATGCTCCTTCAGAGCCGCAGGTGCTCCTTCAGAACCTAAGTGTTCTTTGAGCCACAAGCGCTCCTTCTTTATTGCGTTCTTTATCACTTTCTTGTTTTCTCGCGATGATCGGCCTCCCGCAGGTCGATACCTTCTTTACTGTTTTCTTTACTGCTTTATTTTTGGTTGCTTTTTGCCACCTGAGGGTTGGCACCAATTTATTTCTTGCCTTTGTTGGCTTACTGAGAGTCGACACTTCATTCATTACAGCCGTTTCTGGCTGGCATCCATTCACCCAAAAAGAAAAACTAGAAGATAAAAAGAAAAGGAAAATTCGAGTTTTTCCTAAGTAGACAAAATCGGTATAATTTCTGAATTCTTTATCTCTATTTTGCCTTGGAATATGTTTCGGCCAATTCATATTCCTTGTTAAAATCTAGATAAAGAGGGGCAGCTGTCATACCCCAATTTTGTCCGGCTTAGGTCAAAACCCTAATTTTCCACAAAAATAAATAAATAGAGGAGAAGAGAGCATCATGCATTGCATTTAGGTTTCTAAAAGTCATTTCAAAATTTCTAAAATCATTTTTGGAGTTGGAATACACTTTTTGGACAAGCTAGGGTTTTGTAGTGCAAAAGGGTATTTTGGTCATTTTGCGAATAAGGGACAATTTCTCAAGACAAGTCATTCAACATGCATTTTTGAGGTATTAGAGGTCACTCCTAGGGGAAAAAGTCATTTTTTGAAGTGAAAATGTGCTTCGGGCAAAGAACGAGGGTTTTTAGGGTGAAAGGGCATTTTGGTCATTTCACAATAAAAACAGTATTTCGTCCCAAATCACTGAACAATCATCAATGATTTTATTTGAGGAATATTTGTGCTTAATTGTGATTATTTTTGTGCATAAATATTAACCTTTTGGCATAAAAATCAAGTCTTTGGATAGAAAGGTAAAATGGTCATTTCCTTTGAGGTGGGGTAAACAAATCAATTTTGGGATTGGTGAGATCATAAAATTCAGAGCCCAATCATTGAATCATGGGACATGACCCAAAATGGCATGAATTTAGAAGAATTATCTAGAAAGGGATATTCCATTTCTTTTGAATTTTGAAAGGTCAAGTATAGTACAATAGTACAATTTGCAATTCCACTCACTCTCTCACTCCCTAGCTGCGCACACCAGCCCATAATCATGCAATTTTGATTTATTTTATTGGTTGCAAATTGTGTTTAAATCTTGGCCTTCCATTCAAGTTTTGTGTGCAATCCTCACCCTTCATTTGAATCAAAATGACACTTTTGTAATAAGCTTCATGGAAAAATACAATTTTGTAAATAAACTTATCCTTCACCACCCTCATTAAGCTGCGCATTCAGCCCCTCTCTCTCCTCATTTTGTGCTTTTAATTACCCTCAATCCATGTGACATTGCATCTTGACCATTGATTCAAATTT
Source organism: Oxytropis ochrocephala (assembly GCA_020916435.1). NCBI lineage: Eukaryota > Viridiplantae > Streptophyta > Magnoliopsida > Fabales > Fabaceae > Oxytropis > Oxytropis ochrocephala. Next base: position 69,341,163 of record CM037093.1, on the reverse strand, counting down.
TATCTCAAATCCTATTGGTTTGCAAGAATCACATTGTCATAAATACCCTTGAGTTTGCACCCCATATAAAAACCCAAAAGCAAGAGACCAAAGGGATAGACACTCTCATTTTTAACCTAGAACAAAAACCTCTCCTCCTCTCTCCCTCTCTAGGCCGAACCCTCCCTCTCCTTTCTCCTCCATTTTCTTTTCAAGTTTCATCCACCAAATCACCTCAAATCCACTCCATATTCATATATCTTCTTCCTTTCATCCTTGATTCCATTTTTACTCTACTAAGGAGCTTGTTTTCTTCAAGTTTGCGTGGCATTTGTTGGTGATTTGTTCTTGATCTTCATTTTTCTACTCTTGTGTAGCTTTGATCTTGAGGTAAACATCTTATCTCTTGCATTTTTAACTATTAGCATGTGAATCTTCCTTCTACTCCTCTTCCTCTCTAAGAGGCTTAGAGGCTCATTTCAAACACTATGTCAAGGACATTGGGAGCCTTGGGTGTTTGAAGTAAGCCATTGGTCTTGAAGAGGGTGTTCTTGTGTTTTAATCATATGTTTTGCATTTTCACACTCATTTTTTCACTTCTTCATGAATAAAGAACTTCCATACATTATATGCATCTTCTTGTTCATATCATAACTTGTGAGTTGAGCTTTGGTTTGATTCATGAGTGTAGGGGTTCAGATTTTAGGCCTTAGAATTTAGGTTTTTTTGTTGCTCCTTTTTCATTTTTTTGAGTTATGTAAATGAAATGCATGATGTACTTGATTTGCATGATTTGTTCTATGTGTGGATTATGAGTTTTAGCATGAAATAATGTATTGTCTTGTGCATATGTGATTTCGGCCTTAGAGGCCTTTTAGGGTTCATTTTAGTGCTTAAAATGTGTGTTTGATCTTGTGTAGAGGTGTGTAATAGTGTTAATGTTTTTTTCACTTTTTAACCATCCATTCATGTTTTTACCTTACCACTCATTAACTTTTACCAAAACTAAAAAAGGCATTTTTACTTTTACTTTACTATCCCATTAAATAATTACCATTCACTTCATGCATATTTACTTTTACCATTCATTAACTTTTTACTAAAAGTTTTACTACTTGTCTATTTGCAAAAATACCCAAAACATTTTACACTTTGCATTTCATCATTTGTGCTTACATGTTCATGCATCTATATGCGCCTATGCCTCTTGCATTCTCATACCCTCTTACATGTTCATGCATCCATTAATGTCATGTCTTGCATTTATTATCACATGATCATACATTCATTAACACTATGACTTGCACTCTTTTCATATGTTCATGCATTCAATAATGCTATGCCTTGCATTCCACAATTGTATACTCATGCATTCATATGTTTGCCTAATCATGCACTCGATCAATAATGCTATGCCTTGCATCCCATGATTGTATACTCTTGCACCCACATGTTTGTTTAATCATGCATTCAATTGTTCATAGCAACTTGTGAATACTCCTTATGATTGCTTTTTTGTTCTCTAATTGTTGTCTCGGTTTTGTCTTGAAAAAGGATTTGAAATGTTCTATTTCTTTTCAAATTCAAAATTACATGCTTTTCTTTCAAATAAAAACCCTAAGGCATTTTCATAAACAAATCATTAGCCATCACTCGGCCGTTGCTTGTTTGATCGCTAATGAGGAGTTATTAGTGATAGTCACTCAAGCCTTTGCTTGTTTGACTATTATGAAAGCTCCCACACATTAATTAAACAACAAAAACTAATCCAAATTTCCAAAATAACACGAGTTATTAGTAGTAATTATCATCGATGCTCATCATTTTTTCAAAACAATTTTCAAAAAAAAAAAAAAAGAATAATGCAACGTTGTCACTTGTAATCACTCAAGCCATTGCTTGTTTGATTACGGTTCCAACTCTCTTTTCTTTCGAGTTAGTATTGAATGCCACCGAAGCCTCTCGCTTGTTTGGTGTTCGCAAACACTCGAGTCTTACTTCAAAAAATTCCAAAACTTAAACCCCTAAGCCGTTTTCAGACGCAAAACGAGAACTACGTAGCTTGATCCCTCATTCCGTGAGGGTACGTAGGACCGGGTTCATGTCCCGTCAAGCACCCTTTTCAAAAAAAAATCTTTGTTTTGTTCCGCTTTACAAAGATACCAAAAACATTCCTTTTCCCCCGTTTTCAATAAAGCAATTTCTCAAAAAAAAAAAAAAAAGAAAAGAAAAGAAGTAGAACGATGTATTTCAAATCAAACAATTCAAAACCACATCAAGTTAATGGTTCCCTTTCGGTAGAAAGGGCGCGTGGGGTGCTAATACCTTCCCATGCGCAACCGAATTCTCAAGCTACATCTCTGTGTTTTCAAAAGACCACCCGTTTTCCAAAAAGGTTTTTTCAATGTTTTCCTAAATAAATATTGGTGGCGGCTCTACTATTTTTCACGTTGTCAAACGAAAAGTCCAAACCGGATTTTTCGGGGCGCAACAGGAAGCACTTCTCGCCATTCTCCAGCACGTAGGGTCCGGGCACGCAGATTGCCCACACGGAGGAACGCGTGCAGTCCCCGTTTGTAACACCCCAAAATAGTTCAATTAATTATTTAATTGAGTTATTTAAGGTTTACAACATTTTAGTTAAGTCAAGTATTAATTAGAAGTTTATTTCATTTAGGAGATGTTTAGGTGAATGAGGAAGGTGGGCGTAGAGGCCCATGAGCCATGAGAGGCCCACAAGCCATTAGAAGCCCAATTGTTGACTCATAAAGGAGTGTGTCGAAGGAGAGGGAGCATTCATTACCAAAATTATCAAGAAAAGTCAAAGAGAAAGTAAGAGAGAGAAGTTGGTAGGTGAGATCACTTTCTAGAGAGAAGGAAGAGCATTTGGCGTGGAAGAAGCTCAAGCTCAAGGGAGAAGAGTTGCTGCGAGTGTTAACTGGAGGGTTTCAGTGAAGAGAGGGTGTTCTACTCAACTTATCAAGGTTAGGGGGCTCTCTTCTCACGTATAATTTTGTAGTATGATGAGTTGTTATGTGTGAGTAGATTGTAGTTATGTTTTCTGAGCTGTTTTGCATGCTTGGTGTGTTTTGATGTTTTTTTTATGTTGTGTTTTGGCTCACTTCAGTGAAGTTGTATGGAGTGGATGGGCGAGTTGAATCATACGAGGGATCAAGGAGTGAAATGGGAGCTGAGGAAACTCTCAGTCCAGTGAGCTAGAGTGAGTGAGAGTGAGCAACATAATCTTGGAGAGGTTCTTAAAGAATAGGCTTAGGATAACAGAGGAGTAGTCGGTTTAGGATTGCCGAGGTGAAGTTACTTTCCATACGTAAGTTGGAACTTAAGTGAATGATCGTAAGTGTCAAGAACGTAAGTAACGATGTCATAGGGGCCGAGGTGAGTGATAGAGCACAAGTGATTAAGTGTATGAGTACCTGAGACTAGGTATAGGTATCGGTTTGTACTTGCGAGGTGTGTAGGGTAAGTAGGCCGAGATGCTTAGGCCGAGATAAAATACTTAGGTGTAGTTCTTTGAAGTCCGTTGATAACATTATGGCGTGTAGTGTAACCGAGGTGTTATGGTAGAGATGTAGAGTATATCATACCCAGGTGTACTTGCCGAGGTGAGATGTTGCGTTTAAGGCGCGGTGTGTCCAAGCGTAGAGTAACCAAGTGGTATTATAGAGGAAATTGAAGTACGTTTCGTGCGAAGTGAAGTGACTATGAGTGGAGTAGAGTGTAGGCGTGCCGAGGTGCCAAGTGTGCCGAGGTGCAAAACGCGCCGAGGTGCTTAGATTGCCGAGATGTACTGAGAGTGTGCCGAGGTTCCCGTTTAACGCTAGTATGGCACAGGGTATTGCTGGACGTAACTGTGAGCGTCGTTTTGAGTGCCAAGTACGTGAGTGGTTAAATGGTGTAGTCATTTTGGTCCCTAATTGACGTTTTAGTCCTAAGTGACATGGTAGTCCTCGTGGTGACTTTTGGTCCACTACTTGGTGCCGAGGTGTTTGGTGAGCTGAGGGCGACAGTTTTAGAGCTGTTGGCCGATGTAGAGACGTCGGCCTTAGCACAGAAAATGACGTATGTGCGTTGTTGGCCTTATGGCTACGAGTAGAGGAGTAATATATGATGAAGTCCTTGATGGACATTAAAATAAACAAAAAGGGGGAATGCAGAGGACTTCGGTCCTAGAGGTGAGCAGAGGACTTAGGTCCTATTCATGAACAGAAGGCTGCGGTCTAATTGGTTAGTTACTGAGATTGTGTTATGATTTAATTGAATGATGTATATGCTGTGTGTTATGCATTGTTCATGGTGTCGCATAAATCATAAGCATAATGGTGAAAGCAGAGGATTTCGCTCCTATGGTGAAAGCAGAGGACTTCGGTCCTAAAGTGATAGCAGAAGACTTCGGTCTTAATGGATCCATCATGCATATGCCCTTGGTGTTTTGGGTCTGCATCATGCATATAACTCATGCACTAAATATTTGTGTGTTTTGTGTGTTGTGCCGAGGTGTTTATATGTGTTTTGCTTAGCATAATGCTTGTCATAAACCTTATTATATGTGTTTAGAGACTCACCCTACTGCTTTTATGTTGCTTCTCATGTTGGCAACTTGCGGTATCCCCGAGTAGAGTGTGTCCTCACTCGGTGTCGTTTAGCGTCATTTTGCTCTGGTAGTGTAACACTGGGGGCCGAGTAGTGTAGTGGTCTGTTGTGTAGGTTTTTGAGTTGTAACCTATGTCTTTTTGGAAACATGTATTATTTTGACTGTGTTGTAACTAATAACCTGTTATTGTGAGCTCGGTTCCTTTCTGGCCGAGGTGCTGTATGTGCATCACACTACGACTGTTTTAGCTGCGCAATTGTTTTATTGTTTTGCTTGGTTAAATTCATGTAGAAAAATGTAGCACTCCTTGAGTGGTTTTTGAAAACTCTGATTTAATTTGCTAAGTAGTATTAAAAGTAAGGGGGTGTTACATTAGTGGTATCAGAGCAAAAGTCCGGTCTTGTCCGACCAAGTATTGAGTCTTGAGTTCCCAAAATTTCGAGTATTATGGCTCGTTCTAAGTAGATTTTGTTTATATGTTTAGTGTAATGGCTGGAAGAGCTGGGAGGAATGACGCTGCCATAGCTGCTGCATTGGAAGCGATGGCGACTGCTATGGGGAATCAGCCTCAGCAGGCAGCCGAGGATGCTGGAGCGAGGAGGTTGGCTACGTTTCAGAGGGAGAATCCTCCTACTTTCAAAGGGAGGTACGATCCTGATGGGGCATTGGCATGGTTAAAGGAAATAGAAAGGATCTTTCGAGTGATGGAGTGTTCGACTGCGCAAAAGGTGAGGTTTGGTACTCACATGCTAGCCGAGGAGGCAGATGACTGGTGGCTTGAAAATCTTCAAAGGTTGGAGACTGCTGAAGGAGAAATCACCTGGGATATTTTCAAGAGGGAGTTCCTGATGAAGTATTATCCTGAAGATGTTAAGGGAAAGAAAGAAATGGAATTCTTAGAGATGAAGCAGGGGAGTAAGTCAGTGGCCGAGTATGCGGCAAAGTTTACCGAGTTGGTGAAGTTCTACCCCCATTACACTGGAGCTACTGCCGAGGTGGAAGAATCTGTTCTGATGTCTGCCGAGCAGCTGCGCAAGGTAATGAAGGAAGGGGCCGCGTTGTTTGTGTTGAGTGTGACAATGTCTGCAGAGAGCCGAGCTAAAATTGATGAAGTACCGGTGGTGCGAGAGTTCCCAGAGGTATTTCCAGATGAAATTCCTGATGTGCCACCTGAGAGAGAAGTCGAGTTTACCATTGAGTTAGTACTGGTACTAGGCCGGTGTCTATGGCACCTTATAGGATGTCGGCATCTGAGTTAGCCGAGTTGAAGAAGCAGCTGGAAGAATTGCTAGAGAAGAAGTTTATTAGGCCGAGTGTGTCACCTTGGGGGGCTCCAGTGTTGCTAGTGAAAAAGAAGGATGGGAGTATGAGACTCTGCGTTGACTATCGTCAACTGAATAAAGTAACAATTAAGAATAAGTATCCACTTCCAAGAATAGACAATTTGATGGACCAATTGGTGGGAGCGCAAGTGTTTTCTAAGATCGACTTGAGGTCGGGTTACCATCAAATCAAAGTGAAGGATGAAGATGTTCCTAAGACAGCGTTTAGAACTCGGTATGGACACTACGAGTATTCAGTGATGCCATTTGGTGTTACTAATGCTCCTGGAGTATTCATGGAGTATATGAATCGTATCTTTCATGAATATTTGGATCGGTTTGTGGTAGTGTTCATTGACGACATTTTGATTTACTCTAAGTCCGAGGAGGAGCATTCCGAGCACTTGAGGCTAGTGCTGGAGGTCTTAAAGAATAGGAAGCTGTATGCGAAGCTATCAAAGTGTGAGTTTTGGTTGGGAGAAGTAAATTTCCTTGGTCATGTAATTACAGGTGGTGGTATTGCAAATAGATCCTTGAAGATTGAGGTCAGTATTGAAAGGAGACGCCAAGTCACCAACGAGATAAGAAGCTTTCTGGGTTTGGCCGGTTACTATAGGAGATTCATTGAAGGATTCTCCAAGTTGGCGCTACCGTTGACTCAGTTGACTTGCAAGGGTAAGGCTTTCGTGTGGGATGATAATTGTGAAGGAAGTTTCCAAGAGCTGAAGAAGAGATTGACGACGTCTCCAATCTTGACGTTGCCGAATCCAAATGAGTCTTTTGTAGTATATTGTGATGCGTCTAAGTTGGGTTTGGGCTGCGTACTGATGCAAGACGGTAAGGTAGTTGCTTACGCTTCAAGGCAATTGAGAATTCACGAGAAGAACTACCCTACGCATGATTTAGAGCTTGCTGCCGTGGTGTTTGCGTTGAAGATATGGAGGCATTATCTTTATGGTTCTCGGTTTGAAGTGTTCAGTGATCATAAGGGTCTACAGTATTTGTTTGACCAGAAGGAGTTGAACATGAGGCAGAGGAGGTGGTTGGAGCTGTTGAAGGACTATGACTTGATGCGAACTATCACCGGGGAAGGCTAATGTAGTAGCTGATGCATTGAGTAGGAAGTCCTTGCACGTGTCAGCCATGATGGTTAAGGAGTTGGAATTAATTGAGCAATTCAGAGATTTAAGCTTGGTCTGCGAAGTAACTTCTCAGAGTGTTAAGTTGGGGATGCTGAAGATCACTAATGAGTTCTTGATTAGCATTAAGGAGGCTCAGAAGCTGGATGTTAAGCTTGTTGACATAGCAGTGGGAATTGGCCGAGCTGAAAATAAAGATTTTGAGTTGGATACGCAGGGTTTGTTGAGGTACCGAGGTCGGATTTGTGTTCCTAATGAAGAGGAAATGAAGAGGGCAATCCTGGAAGAATGTCATAGGAGTAAATTGAGTATTCACCCAGGATCTACAAAGATGTACCAAGACTTGAAGAGGTTATTTTGGTGGCAAGGTATGAAAAGGGATGTAGCTCATTTCGTTTATGCTTGTCTGATTTGTCAGAAGTCCAAGGTAGAGCACCAGAAGCCGGCAAGGTTGATGCAACCATTACTGATTCCGAGTGGAAATGGGACGAGATTGCTATGGATTCCGTGAATCGTCCGCCGAGTCTTGCGTGAAGAGGTATGATGCTATTTGGGTAGTTGTTGATAGGCTAACTAAGTCGGCACACGCCGTTCCGATTAACATCACGTGATCCCGGTCTCGAGGTTAGCGAAATTTACATCAAAGAAATTGTGAAGCTTCATGGAGTCCCTTCAAGCATTGTTTTGAGATAGGGATCCTAGGTTTACATCGGCATTTTGGAAGAGTTTGCAAGAAGCATTGGGGTCCAAGCCGCGTTTGAGCTCTAAGATATCATCCCATGCATCGATGGTCATCCAGAGAGGACCATCCAGTCCTTAGAAGATTTGTTAAGGGCTTGTGTGCTCGAGCATGGTGGTGCGTGGGATTCGTATCTTCATTTAATCGAGTTCACTTACAATAATAGCTGTCATTCTAGCATTGGGATGGCACCCTTTGAGGCGTTGTATGGGCGGAGGTGTAGGACTCTGTTGTGCTGGTATGAGTCTGGTGAGAATGTGGTGCTCGGACCCGAGATCGTTCGAGAGACCACCGAGAAGGTGAAGCTAATTCAAGAGAAGATGAAAGCCTCACAGAGTAGGCAGAAGAGTTACCATGACAAGAGGAGGAAGGATTTGGAGTTTCAAGTCGGTGAGCATGTGTTTCTGAGAGTCAACCCGATGGATCGGAGTCGGTAGAGCATTGAAGTCTAAGATGTTGTCCCCTCATTTTATTGGTCCATACCAGATCCTAGAGAGAGTTGGGAAGGTGGCTTACCGAGTTGCTTTGCCACCTAACCTGTCAAATTTGCATAATGTGTTCCATGTGTCTCAGTTGAGGAAATATATTTTGGACTGGCCCCATGTAATTCGGGGGATGGACGACGTGCAAGTAAGTGGAGAACTTTGATGTGGAGATAGTGCCGATCAGGATTGAAGGCCGAGAAGTGAAGACTTTAAGAGGAAAGGAGATCAAGCTAGTGAAGGTGGTTTGGTTTGGAGTTGCTGGTGAGAATGCTACTTGGGAGCTGGAGAGCAAGATGCAGGAAGCCTATCCCGAGTTATTTGCTTCAGGTAAGATTTCGAGGATGAAATATTCTAAGTGGGGGAGAGTTGTAACACCCCAAAATAGTTCAATTAATTATTTAATTGAGTTATTTAAGGTTTACAACATTTTAGTTAAGTCAAGTATTAATTAGAAGTTTATTTCATTTAGGAGATGTTTAGGTGAATGAGGAAGGTGGGCGTAGAGGCCCATGAGCCATGAGAGGCCCACAAGCCATTAGAAGCCCAATTGTTGACTCATAAAGGAGTGTGTCGAAGGAGAGGGAGCATTCATTACCAAAATTATCAAGAAAAGTCAAAGAGAAAGTAAGAGAGAGAAGTTGGTAGGTGAGATCACTTTCTAGAGAGAAGGAAGAGCATTTGGCGTGGAAGAAGCTCAAGCTCAAGGGAGAAGAGTTGCTGTGAGTGTTAACTGGAGGGTTTCAGTGAAGAGAGGGTGTTCTACTCAACTGATCAAGGTTAGGGGGCTCTCTTCTCACGTATAATTTTGTAGTATGATGAGTCGTTATGTGTGAGTAGATTGTAGTTATGTGTTCTGAGCTGTTTTGCATGCTTGGTGTGTTTTGATGTTTTTTTTATGTTGTGTTTTGGCTCACTTCAGTGAAGTTGTATGGAGTGGATGGGAGAGTTGAATCATACGAGGGATCAAGGAGTGAAATGGGAGCTGAGGAAACTCTCAGTCCCAGTGAGCTAGAGTGAGTGAGAGTGAGCAACATAATCTTGGAGAGGTTCTTAAAGAATAGGCTTAGGATAACAGAGGAGTAGTCGGTTTAGGATTGCCGAGGTGAAGTTACTTTCCATACGTAAGCTGGAACTTAAGTGAATGATCGTAAGTGTCAAGAACGTAAGTAACGATGTCATAGGGGCCGAGGTGAGTGATAGAGCACAAGTGATTAAGTGTATGAGTACCTGAGACTAGGTATAGGTATCGGTTTGTACTTGCCGAGGTGTAGGGTAAGTAGGCCGAGATGCTTAGGCCGAGATAAAATACTTAGGTGTAGCTGCTGAAGTGCCGTTGATAACGTATAGCGTCTAGTAACCGAGGAGTTATGGCTGAGATGTAGAGTATATCATACCTAGGTGTACTTGCCGAGGTGAGATGTTGCGTTTAAGTGCGGTGTGTCCAAGCGTAGAGTAACCAAGTGGTATTATAGAGGAAATTGAAGTATGTTTCGTGCGAAGTGAAGTGACTATGAGTGGAGTAGAGTGTAGGCGTGCCGAGGTGCCAAGTGTGCCGAGGTGCAAACGCGCGCCGAGGTGCTTAGATTGCCGAGATGTATCGAGAGTGTGCCGAGGTTCCCGTTTAACGCTAGTATGGCATGTGGTATTCTTTGGACGAATCGTGAGCGCGTTTTGAGTGCCAAGCACGTGAGTGGTTAAATGGTGTAGTCATTTTGGTCCCTAATTGACGTTTTAGTCCTAAGTGACATGGTAGTCCTCGTGGTGACTTTTGGTCCACTACTTGGTGCCGAGGTGTTTGGTGGTGAGTGGCTTACAGTTTTAGAGTTTGTTGGCGATGTAGAGACGCGGCCTTAGCACGTAAAAATGACGTATGTGCGTTGTTGGCCTTATGGCTACGAGTAGAGGAGTAATATATGATGAAGTCCCTGATGGACATTAAAATAAACAAAAAGGGGGAATGCAGAGGACTTCGGTCCTAGAGGTGAGCAGATGACTTAGGTCCTATTCATGAACAGAAGGCTGCGGTCTAATTGGTGAGTTACTGAGATTGTGTTATGATTTAATTGAACGATGTATATGCTGTGTGTTATGCATTGTTCATGGTGTCGCATAAATCATAAGCATAATGGTGAAAGCAAAGGACTTCGGTCCTATGGTGAAAGCAGAGGACTTCGGTCCTAAGGTGATAGCAGAAGACTTCGGTCTTAATGGATCCATCATGCATATGCCCTTGGTGTTTTGGGTCTGCATCATGCATATAACTCATGCACTAAATATTTGTGTGTTTTGTGTGTTGTGCCGAGGTGTTTATATGTGTTTTGCTTAGCATAATGCTTGTCATAAACCTTATTATATGTGTTTAGAGACTCACCCTACTGCTTTTATGTTGCTTCTCATGTTGGCAACTTGCAGGTATCCCCGAGTAGAGGTGTCCTCACTCAGTGTCGTTTGGCGTCATTTTGCTCTGGTAGTGTAACACTGGGGGCCGAGTAGTGTAGTGGTCTGTTGTGTAGGTTTTTGAGTTGTAACCTATGTCTTTTTGGAAACATGTATTATTTTGACTGTGTTGTAACTAATAACCTGTTACTGTGAGCTCGGTTCCTTTCTGGCCGAGGTGATGTATGTGCATCACACTACGACTGTTTTAGCTGCGCAATTGTTTTATTGTTTTGCTTGGTTAAATTCATGTAGAAAAATGTAGCACTCCTTGAGTGGTTTTTTGAAAACTCTGATTTAATTTGCTAAGTAGTATTAAAAGTAAGGGGGTGTTACACCGTTCCCCCTCAGAAGCCGCTCCTGGCGAAATCAGAGATGTTTCCCGGCGACCAAGAAGGTATCACTCCGTCCGGAGCAGAGGGCGATTGCCCCAGATGCCTCTGATGTACGGTCATCCGGTCGGTGGTGGGTTCTACGAGATGCCGACCAGCGAGGCATACCTTACTATGCAGCCTTTTGGGCCAAGTGATATCCCGACCGGCCATGGCCCCTTCACGAGGAGATCCGCGCCATCGTATTCCAAGGGATCTAAGAAAGCCGCCCAACCTGAACAAATTCGACGGTCGTGGGATTCCTGACAAGCACATCAGGTACTTCAACAACTACTGCAGCTATAGGGAGCTGGGTTCTACATTGAAGTGTCGTTTATTTCCTCAGTCGCTCGATGGCCGGGCACTAGATTGGTGGGAGTCATTGCGACCGAACACCATCTCTTCCTGGGAAGGTCTGATCAGAGTCTTCCTAGCAAACTATACGGCCAACCGATGCCAGTACCGCTATGAGGAACACTTGGACACGGTCATCCAAGGCGACAACGAACCGTTAAGGCGTACATACATAGACCGCGCATTCGAGGCCGATACCATTCGCGACCTGACGGATAAAGACAAGCTGAAGTATCTCAAGCGGGGCATCAGGCCGGACCATAAGTTTGCTGAAGAGTTCACTTTGAACCACTACACTGATCTCAACACGTTCCTTCGCAGAGCTAACGACCACATGGCTTACGAAGAGACACTAGCTGCAAGGAAGGCCGCCCACGTGCGACCTAGAGAAAGACAACCTTCGTAACAACAAGCCGGAGTTCCGGCCTAAGAAGTACGAGCACCGGACGAGGCTCAACACACCTATCGCCCAGATATTTTCTGAATGTCAGAACAATGAGTTTGTTGGTGTGAAGCGGCCTGATCCGTTAGTGCTCAAGAAGGGTGCCCGGGCGACCAAGAAGTATTGCCGGTACCACAAAAGCAAGGGGCACGACACAAATGACTGCATGGCCCTAAAAGATGACATAGAAGATCTCATCCAAAAGGGCAAGTTAAGGCAGTACGTCAGAACTGAAGGTGCCGAGCGGCCTGAAGAAAGAGCCGGGGGACAGCCCTCTCAACCAAAAGGCAAGGCCGTGACCGCAGCAGCCATAGAAGCAACCTGGGACAAGGACACCTCCGAAGAGGACGTCCGACAATCTAAAGGCCGCATGGTGGCTATGGTCATCCATGGAGGGAACCCTTTGGATCGCAGGGAATCAAATAGGGCCATGAAGAGGAAGTGGAACGAGATTCTGATGGTTGGAACCACTTCAGCTGAGCGACTGGCCTCGAATAGGCCGCTCATTTCCTTTGGAGATGAAGATTTGCTAGACGGAAGAACCAATAGCTACGTTCCGTTGGTGGTCTCGGCGGTCATGGCCAACTGTAACGCCCCAAAATAATTTAATTATTTATTTAAATAAGTTATTTAAGGCTTGCAACATTTATTTAATTCAAATAATTAATTTAGAGTTTTATTTTATTTAGGAGGTGTTATAGTGATTAGTTATATTAAAAATAGAGTATTTAATATAACTAGGAGGTGTTGAGTAGTAAATAAGGGAGTGGGGAATTAATTAAAATAGGGAGTGGTTGAAGTAGCTAGGGGTGTAAATAATGGGCCCAAGCCCACTAATTAGGCCCGAATGCAAGGAATTAAACTTAGGGGTAGGTTTTCTCTTCTCATTTGCAACAAAGAGAAGAAAATGGAGAGAGGGACAGCCAAGAGAGAGAGAGGGAGGCGCTGCTGAAAGCTTGAGGGAGGGAGAGAAATTCATTGTTGTTGCTTTGGGTAAGTGATTTTGACACCAATCTTTCCCATTTTTCTTCCTCTACCATTTAGTGCAGGTTTCATACACTAATCTTGTCCCATTTTCCTTTTACCATGGATGGGGTCTTGGAGCTCAAAATATTGGGGAAGCTATTTTGGTGGTTTTTGTGTTGTTGAAGGAGAGAGTATTTGGGTTCTTCAATCTTGAGGTATGGGGGCTCTCTTTCATGGTTAATAATTTATAAACCTTGAAATCATAGAGGTTAGGTGTTAGGAGTATTTGTTTGATTGTTTGAGTTGTGTGTTAATTCTATGTTTATTATTGTATTGATATTTAATTTGGTGATACCATGATGCTTGGTGTTGGAAATAAATGTGTTATTAAATGTGCATGCCATGTGTTTGATAAAATGCTTCAATGTGATGAAATATGAGAATATGTTGATTTAATGATGTTGATTAAATGCCTAAGTGTTGTGGAAATTAAATTGATGCTCATGTATTGGTTGGATTAAATGGTGTTTAAGTGTTGTTGAATCTATTGGGGGTTGATGATGAGTCTTACTTGTTTATGGTTTTTGTGTGTTTTCTGGACACTGTTTCGGTTTTCTCAAACTTGTACTGTTTGGTTGATCCAAAAATTATGTGGCTAATTGTTTTTGAAAACAGACTTAAGGCCGGTCGTTTTGGCACTGGTTTCGTTAAATTCGGAGTTGTGTAGCTCCAGTTATGAGTCTCTAAAGTTAGGTCAAATTTCTGGAGTCAAACTGGGGGTAGGTTCAGTTTTTGCAGGTTTTGTGTGCTCAATTGAACTCCGTTTTGAGTGATTCTTATTTCATTGAAAAATAGACTTAATTCTCTACGAAATAGGCACTGATTTCACTGAATTTCATTAAGAAATGAGAAAGAAAATTTGGTTGCAAGTTGGGTAAAGCGTTCTGTCGGATTTTGGTACCTCAGTGTAGTGTTTTGAAAAACTGTACCAACTGGACACTTATTTTGAAAAACTAAAATCATAGGTAGAAACTACACTCAGAGGGCTTTCCGATGAGTGGTCTTTTGTAAATTTTCGATGCCGTTTGCTATTTTAAATAATTCGCCAAAGTAGGAGTACTGCTGTAGGAATCCAGCACTTCGTGCGGGTGTTGTCAATGTTACCCAAAGTATCAAAATAGTCCCTAGGTGTCAAAATAGTCCCTAAGTACTAAATTAATCTTTGGTGTGTCAAAATAGTCCTTAAGAGGTGATTCGGTCCTTAGGTGTGGGTTTAGTCCTTGGTGTGACATGTGGTCCAATATGAGGTGTGTTGTGTTGTGGTGATGATTAAGCGGTGTGTGGGCTTCGGCCATTGAGGTGTGTAGGCTTCGGCCAAAGCGGTGAGTAGGCCTCGGCCTAATATTGTGAATAGAGGTGAGGTGTGGAATGATAAAGTGGTGATGTAGGCTTCGGCCAAAGAGGTGAGTTAATGATTGTTGTGGTGAATTTATTGTGTTGTGATGCATTGTCATGGTGTCACATAAATCATATGCATATAAAAGAGGTGATGTGGCCCGGCCAAAAGAGGTGGTGGCCGGCCAAAAGAGGTGATGTGGCTTCGGCCAAAAGAGGTGAGTGTGCACGGGGTTATTGAGGTGATGATGGATCCACATGCATATTGCATCCCATGCATTACATGCATGCTCGTGATTGATTGGGTGTTCATGAATTAATGGTGTGTCGATGTAATCAGTATTTGGTGTGCTTGATATGTGACGAATCGTATAATTGACGAATCGTATATTGGCGAATCGTAATTGGTGTAAGCTGTGTTGTTGATGGTATCTTGAATTGATTTGTATATCCGTGTACCTAATCTATTGTGTTTCTTGTTTTATTTATTATTATCTATGTATTGAGACTCACCCTATCGTGGTCGTGTTGCCTCGTATGTCGGCAACCTGCAGGTGACGGTGACTAAAGGTGTTTAGAGATCTTTCCTCTAGTGTGGTCGAGTCGGCTCTGATACGTAGCACCGGGGGGAAATATTTAGTAGTTGTTATTTTATTACGTTTTGATCTATTATGTTAAGCTATTATCTTCCGCTGTTGTACTACTTTATTCTCAGACTTGTTGGTGCTATGTATCATATACTGGGGTTTTACTTTAACTAATATTTTGGAGTATTGTAAGGTGTTTTGAAGAAATGTAGCACTCTCTTTGTGGTGCGTGGAAAAATATTATGTTTTTGAAAACTCTGATTTTATAATCGACTAATTAATAATAAGAAGAAAGGGGGGGTGTTACACCAACACTGAAGACCGCAGAATTTTGGTCGACCAAGGAAGTTCGGCCGATATTATGTTTGAAGAGTTAATCGACAAGCTGAGCGTAGATCGGAGTGAGATCATCCCACAGGCCAATCCAACTCCACTGACATGTTTTAACGGGGCGATCACCTACCCCTTGGGGACGATTGAACTCTTGGTCACTTTTGGAGATGACACAGGAGAAAGCACCCTATATAGGACGGTCAGGACGACATTCCTGGTCCTCCCTATCAAGTCTTGCTACCAATGCATCATCGGTCAGCCGACACTGGGGAAGCTTGAGGCCGTGGCCTCCACAGTCCACCTAAAAATGAAGTTCTACAGCAAGGACGATCAAGTTGTGACCCTGATGGCCGACATGGAAGCGGCCAAACGAAGCCATTACGTGTACCAAGACATCTGCGACGAGCAAGATATGAGTTCCAACACGCAGAGTCTTGAAGAAAGGCACCAAGTTAACCTTGCCGACCTGGATGCCCGATATGATCCTGACAGCGACCTAGAGGATGGTGATGATGATTTAGCCCGTGAGCTAAAAAATAGATTGAAGAGGCCAGAGCTGCATGGAGAATTGATCGACGTCCAACTGGGGGACGACCCAACAAAAACGGTCAAGCTTGGAAGCGACCTACCTGAGCAGGTCGAGCAGGATCTTATAGACTGTCTTAGGGATTATGCATATTTGTTTGCGTGGCAGGCATCGGACATACCTGGGATTCCAATAGAAATCGCGTGTCACCAACTCTCAGTGGATGAGGCAGCTAGGTCGGTCGCCCAAAGAAGGGGAACTCAGAATTATGAGAAGGCTCAAGCAGCAGCACAGACCGTTGACGACCTGATCAAGGCCAACTTCGTTGAAGAAATCAAGTACACGACCTGGCTGTCTAACGTCGTGTTAGTGAAGAAGAAAAATGGTAAGTGTCGCATGTGCGTCGACTATACCGATCTGAATAAGGCATGCCCGAAGGATGCCTTCCCGGTGCCCAACATCGACAAGCTGGTCGATGGTGCAGCGGGCTACAAGTTGCTATCATTCCTGGACGCTTATTCTGGGTACAACCAGATCACAATGTATCCTCCAGACCGTCACAAAACTGCGTTCATGACCGATCGGGGGAACTTCCATTACAAGGTCATGCCCTTCGGCCTGAAGAACACAGGGGCGACCTACCAGCGAATGATGAACAAAATCTTCAAGAAACAGATCGGTCGGGTGGCTGAAGTATATCTAGATGATATGATTATAAGAGCAAGACCGACCAAGATCATGTGAACGACCTGAGAGAGGTCTTTGAGGAAGCAAGCAGGAATTCCTTAAGGCTGAACCCGGAGAAATGCACCTTTGGAGTAAGGGCAGGCAAATTTATGGGGTTCCATCTTACAGAAAGGGGGATAGAGGCTAACCCGGATAAGTGCAGGGCGGTCGCCGATATGAGGCCGCCCACCACAAAGACGGAGATCCAACGGTTGAACGGCATGGTCGCTGCCCTGTCAAGGTTCATACATAAGTTTGCATGTAAGTCGCTCCCCCTATTCAAGCTGTTGAAGAAGGATGTAGAATTTGAATGGACCGACCAGTGCCAGCGAGCATTGGAGGAGTTGAAGGAAGCTTTGACCAACCCGTCAATCATGACCAAGCCGCTGCCGGGGGAAACCCTATATCTTTACTGGCAATAACAGAAGAGGTCTTGAGCGCTGTCTTTGTCAGAGAGAACGACTTGAAGCCAAACCCGGTCTATTTCATCAGTAAGGTGGTGCAAGGGCCAGAGTTAAGGTATCAGAGGATCGAGAAATTAGCCCTTGCACTACTGGTGGCCGCCTGGAGATTGAGACCCTACTTTGTGGCTCACCAGGTCGTGGTAAGAACGGACCAACCAATAAGGCAAGTCCTTCATCGACCGGACCTGGCGGGACGTATGATCAAATGGGCAGTTGAACTCAGTGAGTTCGGCATCAAGTTCGAATCCAGGTCGGACGCTAAAGCCCAAGTGTTGCCCGATTTCATTGCTGAAATGACTCCAACTCAAGACGACCGACCAGAAACGATCTGGACATTGCATGTGGACGGCTCTTCCAATAGCAAAGGTAGTGGAGCGGGCCTAATCCTAGAAAATTCAGAAGGCCTTGCAGTAGAAGTGTCCTTGATGTTTGCTTTCCACACATCCAACAATCAAGCCGAGTACGAGGCATGCCTAGCCGGGCTGCAGCTCGCAAAAGAATTCAACGTCGATTGAGTCGAATTACATTCAGACTCCCTGCTGGTCGTGTCCCAGATTCAAGAATTGTATGACGCGAAGGATGAAGTGCTGAAGAACTACTTGGCCAAAGTGAGGGAACTACTCCGGCAATTCGACCGGGCAGAGGTCAAGCACGTGCCGAGGACTGAAAACGTCCGAGCTGACATCCTTTCGAAGTTGGCCAGCACAAAGACCCCCGACAATCACAGAAGCTTGATCCAAGAAACCCTGACTCGGCCGAGTGTCTCAACCAAGCCAAGTCAATCCTTGGCCGTTCTCACTATCGATGCGGAGGAAGAGTGGATCACTCCAATATTGCGCTATATTACGACGGGCGAAGAGCCGATCGACCCAAAGCAGGCCAAGACCCTGAGATTGCGGTCTACCAAATATTCTGTGATCGAAGGGAAGTTATACAGAAGAGGCTTTTCATCCCCGCTACTAAGATGTTTGTCGTCGGTCGAAGTCGACCATGTCTTAAGGGATATTCATGAGGGGCTGTGTGGCAGCCATCAGGGCGGTCGGTCCATAGGAAAGAAAGGGCTCAGAGCTGGCTACTATTGGCCGACCATGGGAAGATGCCAAGAAGCTGGTGCAGAAATGCAAAAAGTGCCAAGTACATGCAGACGTTCACGTCACACCATCATCGGAGCTGCAAAGCCTCACCTCACCTTGGCTGTTCGCTTGGTGGGGGATGGATTTGCTAGGTCCTTTTCCACCTGCTCCAGGCCAGTTCAAGTTCTTGATCGTGGCAGTTGATTATTTCACAAAGTGGATTGAGGCTGAGCCTCTGGCGACCATAACCTCAGCAAAGGTAAGTAAGTTCTTCGGCCGGAATGTCTTGGCCCGGTTCGGAATCCCTCAACGACTAATAACAGATAACGGTACCCAATTTGTGGACAAGAAGTTTAGGGAGATGTTGGCCGGCTTAGGAGTGAAATAGCGTTTTACTTCAGTCGAACACCCACAGACGAACGGCCAGGCTGAAGCGGCCAACTGGATGAAGCTAAGGAAATTGGGCCGAAGAACCGCAGTCCGTCCTTTGGGCGTATAGAACGACCCCCCATTCATCGACCGAGGAGTCGCCTTTCAAACTTGTCTACGGAACAAACGTTGTGATTCCCATAGAAATGAGCGAGCTGAACTGGAGGACCACCAATCCCCCAACAGCGGTCGACAACGACCGGGCGATACGAGAAGAGTTGGACCTGGTTGAGGAGCTGCGCACCCAAGCATCCCTTAGAGAAGCGTTGATAAAACAGAAGGTCGCTGCTAGGTACAACGCTCGTGTTCAGAAAAGAGATTTCTCCATCGGGCAACTGGTCCTTAGACGTGCAGATGTTGGCAACAAGAATGCTCGTCAAGGAAAGCTCGCCCCTAATTGGAAGGCCCGTACCGAGTCGTAAACAAGACCGGCATAGGGGCGTACGAACTGGAGACCATGGATGGGGCGACTGTAACACCCCCTTTTCTCAATAGTAATTTAGTTTAAAATCAGAGTTCGAAAATAGTTTTTCTTTTAAAAATACTTCCTCAAGGGAATGCTACGTTCAGACCAAACTTCACTTCAATTTAGTCAACAATACTTTTCATTACTAAATATAATTGCGTGATACATAGCACGACTTTAATGGGGCGAACCCTCAAAACACCGGTTCCTTTACAGTTCCACCACTTAAATTAAAACAACTAATAGACTACTCGATCCCCCCCCCCCTCAATGCTACGCATCAGAACAAGACGCCACAACCAGACCGAGGAAGGAAGAACCTTCACTCGGGATCACCTGCACGTTGTCGACATAAGAAGCAACATAGAAAGCAGAAGGGTGAGTCTCTAACACATATAATAAAATGTATGATAAACATTATCTTAGAGAAAGGCAACTAGAAACACCCCTACTCACTAGACAAACACACATCATCAAGTTATGACACATCAACTCATTATCATCAAGAACATCACCAATATGCATGAGTATATGCATGAATGCAACCCAACACCAAGGGTATAATGCATGGATACCATCACCGGCTTAATGGTACCGTCACCGCCGCTATTTTGCCATTCGGGCGTCTCTGTCGCTAATGATATGAACGCCGAAGCCAACAATATTGAGGCCGAAGCCTATATCCGTCGCTTTGATGCATATGAGGCATGAGACTCCATGAAAATTCATCAACCACAAACAATCACATCATATATGAATTAACACCGTGATATGCTGGCCGAAGCCCCCAATATCCGTCACTGGTGATATGCAAGCCGAAGCCCCCAATATCCGTCACTGGATTTACCTCCGTCATTTAATCCACCGGCATTACACCGTCATCACACCGTCGCTACACCATCGCTACACCGTCATTACAACGTCGTCTAATTCACCTAGACATCATCAATAGTTCTATGGCTAACATCAACACATCTGCCACTAGTTCTATGGCTAACATCAACACATCGACCACTAGCGCTATGGCTAACATCAAACACATCGGTCACTAGCTCTATGGCTAACATCAAACTCATCGATCACTAGCGCTATGGCTAACATCAAACACATCGGTCACTAGCTCTATGGCTTACGTCCAACTCATCGGACACATCGACACAAAAATCAATAGCTCTATGGCTAACGTCAAACCCATCGATCACTAGCTCTATGGATAACCTCAAACTTATCGGACACATCGACACCAAAAGTAGTGGACTATACTGTCACTACAAGGACCAAACGTCACCTAAGGACTAAACTGGCTCTACCATTCAGCCACTTAGACGTACTCGGCACCAAACAGCACCCAAATTTGCGCCTAGCAGCAACCTGCGCCACACTGGCCTCAAAACAGCACCTCGACACACTCACACTGCACTTCGGCACACCTACACTACCCTTCGTCTCACCACACTTCTTCCCATCCACACTTCGACACCTACACTTCGTCACCACTACAGCACTACACTTCGGTACTCTTACACCTTGACAACACTAGCTTCGACATATATACACCTCACTTCAGCAACTACACTTCAGTATACATACTCTACACTCCGGCAACTACACGTCGACTCCCATACACTTACACTTCCCGTCACGCCTCACACGGCGACACTTACACTCGATACATCTATACCTCAACACATACACCTCGACACATCTACACGTTGACTTCCATATACTTCAACCCACTACACATCGACACTTACACTTCGATACATCTACACCTCAACACATACACCTCGGTATATATACACTATACCTCGACAACTACACTTCAAAGATACATACACTACACTTCAATACATCTACGATTCGACAACACTAGATCTCGCTGGACCTACACTTCACTTCATTACATCCATACCTCGACAGTACTAGATTCGACATACCTACACTTCACTTCATTACATCCATACCTCGACAATACTAGATTCGACATACCTACACTTCACTTCATTACATCCATACCTTGACAATACTAGATTCGACATACCTACACTTCACTTCATTACATCCATACCTCGACAATACTAGATTCGACATACTTACACTTCATTTCATTACATTACATCCATACCTCGACAATACTAGATTCGACATACCTACACTTCACTTCATTACATCTACAGTTCGGCAACTACACTTCGGCTTATATACACTACACCTCGACCACTACACTTCGATTTAGATACACTACACCTCGACAGCTTCACTTCGACTTAGATACATTACACCTCGATTACACTACCTTGCCACGCTTCCTCACTTCACCATCACTCACCTCGGTTGCACTACCTCGGTTATACTCCTTCACTTCACCATCACTCACCTCGGTTACACTACCTCGGTTACACTTCCTCACTTAACCACTCACCTTGGTATTACAATTCGGCACATACATAATTTGACTCACTATCATTCGACGCACACACCTTCGACGCGCACACACCTTCGACGCACACATCCCACAACGCACCTACCCTTCTCGGCACACAGTAATACTTCACTTCGAATGGCGCTCTAGGCATCTAACCCTCATCTTCCCTCTTTTCTTTGATTCTCATACTATGATCAAACTTAAACCACAAATACTACAACACATATTCATTCAAATATTGTCCAACACACATCAAATTAACCACTAAGGTGACAACCCCAAAAATGGCGCCCTTGCGCTTAGGGTTCCTCAAACCCATTTTCTTTTTTAGGTCTTTCATATGACCAATCATCAACAACACATACACACATCACAATTTCACCAAATTGACTCAACCACAACATCAATCACACAACCAACAACACAAACAATACAACAATCATCCTAGAGTCTAACCCACAGATAACACTCATCATATACTCTATTATAGGTGAAAGAGAGCCCCCTTACCTCAATAGATTGAAGAATAAGTACTCTCTCCACCAAGACTTCAAGATCCACCAACAATCAACCTCCTTTTCCTTGAACCCTCCACGCCAACTCTTCTCTTCTTCTTCTTCCTAGAGCTGTCGCACCTCTCTCTCTCTCTCTACTCTTCTCACTTTACTCTTTGACTTTTCTTTGATTTTGGTTGAAATGAACTCTCTCACCATCGACACCTAACTTATATCATGGATATGGGCCTAACTATCATGGGCCTCTATTCACACCTCCTCCATTACTTGCACTACTCCCTCTTTTAATTAAATTATCACTCACTTTTTACTAACCACTACTCCTCATTTAAATCAAATACCCTATCA
Organism: Oxytropis ochrocephala; assembly: GCA_020916435.1. Classification (NCBI taxonomy): domain Eukaryota; kingdom Viridiplantae; phylum Streptophyta; class Magnoliopsida; order Fabales; family Fabaceae; genus Oxytropis; species Oxytropis ochrocephala. Next base: position 69,319,031 of record CM037093.1, on the reverse strand, counting down.
TTATTTTAATATAACCAACCAATATACCACTTAATTAAATAAATACTTGAATTATTTTTGGGGCGTTACAACGACCATCCCCAGAACATGGAATAGTGACAAACTCAGACAGTACTACGTTTAGTACGCCCAATTTGTGACCGATGAACAATTCAATGAATAAATGTTAAGCGGGCGCTCTTTTTTCCCACTGGGGTTTTTAACAGAGGTCTGTTCTCTAAAATTTCACTAGTAATTTAATTTCATGCAAGGTTGTATGACCGGTCGCTCACCATGCGCGTAGCAACGGAGCGACCGCAGAGCCACCGAGTTGGCCCAAAACGAGTGCCGTCGAACGGCCCAAAACGAGGCGCTCTCAAGACCGATCCTCATTCAACCACAACGACCGGACAACGGAGCAACGAACGACATCTACACTTAACCGATCAAGGTACGATCACCACATAACTTGAGTTTGTCATGCCACTGCCTCAATCCAAAACAAACAACAATTATAAATAAATATTTTCACATTGAATTGAAGAGAATCGATCTGATACGTAGTGATATTTACATCACTTTACTTCCAAAGAGCAAATATATATAGTAAAAGGGGAACTCCAAATTTGGCTAAAGATTTGCGTTCAAATTAAAAGTGGATGTGTAATTTTCATGAGACAACATTGCATTATAACCATTTGAGTGAGAATAAAAAAATGTTGGAGGGAAAGTGAACAACAATACATGCATGCTTTAGAGTAATGCATACCTTGAGACATGGTTGGATCACACATTCTTCAACAATTTCCATATACTATAATTGGAAGATGTAAAAACTGAAATTAATGCAACATTTCTTAGTACAAAAAAATACAAAAGCTCAAATTGGCATCAATGATAATGTTAGAAGCATATCATTTTCAACCAAATATATGACAACAATTTGGCAGCAATGATAATGTTAGCAGCATCGTTTCTCTCCTCAGTTTATATGCCTGTGGTCTGCTGTAAGGCCAACACTCCTTCAATGACATGCTAATTATGTTCATCTCCTAAAGTTGCACGGTAAGTTAGAAACAACATATCCAGCTTCCATTTAGTACAAAATTCAGTGTAAGATCTATGCATTATCATGATTCATTTCATAATTTTTCTTTTTTTTCCCTTTTGAATTAAAATCATTGTACCTTCTCATCATAAGCAGAGTCATCAGCACCAGCACCAGCAAAATGCCTTGCTGCAAAACCAAGGGTGAAGCCTCTCACGCTCAAAAATGTTATAGTATTTGCAGACAATAAAAATAATCAATACACAATTGTACCTTCAATATGTTGAAATTATTCTACCAGCCCTGATGCCACCAAACTTCTATTAAGGTAGATGACCAAATAATAAATTTCATGTTAACTTCTCAATGCATATTTCTAGCATCATTTGATGCTCATTTCGTACACACCAACTTTTTTTTTGAAGCACTGACAGAAAATGATGAAATGAATTACAAATCAAGCCAAATAAATAAACACATTAATCACCAAAAATGTATAAGAAGGTTTACTTGTATCATTGCTGGTAGATCAATAATCCAGGGTAGCCCCAAGCAACTAATAATCAAATCCAAAGAGATATGTGTAAATCAATTCAAAAAGAAAATTGTAATAGTAAATTAATATCAAGGGTAAAATCATTATTAAACATCAAGAGTGAACTAGGATTTGGGTACAACTAGAAAGCTATACAGGTTAGTCAAGTGAAATGCCCATACACATTCATTCACAACAATGGACTTGACAAAATAATTTCATTAAAATGATATCAAAAGCACACTAACGCTAACAGAGCAGTGACACTACAATACGCTCAAAACTTACACATGATCAATGTGATAGTATAAATATGGATCTAAGTTTCAAGTAGTTTTAAACCCAACCTCTCCCTATTTATCAACCCGCTTTTGAATCTATCCTACTTCCTAAATTCCATCACTTAGTTGCAATCTTTTACTGCATCAGTTTCTCCGTAGGATTTGAAACTTGTTTAATTAGAACAAAATGAAAGTGTCTCATTCATTTACCATATTGCTTGATAAAGATGACCAACTTCTTGTCAGCTATTTTTGCTGACCAATTGCTATTCCAAAAATAGTTCTATAATGGTCATAGTTGCTAGTTAAGAACTAGTCATCATTATCATCTTATCAATAGAAGTTCAGGTATATATAGATGAATTGGCCATAATGCAAATTCTATATCTTCAGGCAAGGCTACTACTTGAATGGAAACTTTAATAATTTTAATGATGTTGTTCAAAGGTATGTGATGAAGCAACAATCTCCACGAAATTGCAAGAATATGAATTTCAGTAAAAGATCACTGAAATTGTTTATTGCTGCTTCCAATGGCCAGCCAAAAGTTACTAGTAGGTATTATACATGGGGAATAAAACAAAACAAAACAAAATAACAAGTATATCCTTACGGAATCTTAATAATCAAGACCCTTATGCTTACGGAGTTTCTAGACAAGTGAATACCAATGAAGATATAAGTAGTATTTTTGCAAACTTAGATTTGGATAGTGGTTGTCCTGATGCTATTTCTGTGGTTATTTGACAGCTTTTGGCTATTTTATTTAGATAAATAGCATTACTCTTTGAAGGTCCTATGTAACCTTTTAGGAAGTGCTTATGATTTGTTAACTACTTTAAAGGTATAAAATGGTGTTTGGAATTATGAAATTATAGACGAATATATCTTTTTGTCATTATTCGAAGGACTATAATGAATAATGTCAATGACACAATGTCTAACATATCAGTATCAAGATGGATGAACGAGTGTGATTAAGGTTTTGCTAACATAGACACAACATTTTTTCTAACATACACCCCCAAATTAACTTTTTTGAAAAATATATTTTCGAATGACACTATATCTACAAATAAAATCTCAGACTGCAAAATAATACACCTCTAAAAATAAATTTCCAAATGGGAATATATGCTAACAAAAACGAGAAGTGTCTTTGTTTAAAAATGAAATTTCCTGAAACAACAAATAATAATGTTTGATTTACAGATAAGAAACACCCACATGCACTCACATTTCAAACATTCTTATAAAAATCTAAGTAAGAAGACGCATTGCATGCATTCTACATCTAATTGCTACAACAATGTGTAAACAATGTAAGAGCTACAATAGCACGTAGCTCCATCATATGAATGACTAAGGTCAGACTCCTTTTAAACAGTTTCATCAACAACAACAGCAGATGAGTTTCTAGAGACATAACCATTGTTAAAACGTATGGGCCGAATTTGAGAACCAAAAGATGGGGCCATTTAAGGTTTTATTACACCAACACTCATTTTCATTTCAGCAGAAACAGAACTAACATGTGGTGAGGGTTTATGCTCCACCTTCTCCTTTCTGACTTTTGACTTTTTGCTCGGTGCGTGACCTGGTGGGAGAAAACTTCCAGCCACAACCTGATACAGAAAACACAAAGACAAGTGCTACTAAGTGAAATATTCCTCTATATTAGAGTAGTTATGATGTACTTACTGTGTAACATCTTTGCTTTTTATTTAGTAAATTTGCTGACTCAGCAACTTAGTTTCTTGTATTAGATGTGTCTTCCTTCAAGTGTTCCTTTTTTATTTAACTTTTATATGCACCATAAGTTTTAAAAAAATTAAGAAACCCATTTAATAATGTGTTGCCACATCATTTGATGAGTATGACAGATTAGGTATTGTTAAACTCATTAAATAAGGTGGCAAAATATCATACTTCATTTCTTTTTGCTTCGGTAGTTGATAATATAGCATAATAATAGTGCATGCAATCTCTAAATAGGAAGCTATGATCTAGAATAAAAGAATAAGTGCTTTATGATGGGAGTAATTTGAAACCATCATTGGCAGGAACTTTATGTTATCATCCTCAAGATCAAAACAATACCTTCACGGGCCCTGCAGCTATCATCGAACCTGCCAATGCAACAAGACATTCAGCCCACTGCATCTTTTATTTGTCAATTCATTCTCCAATGGAATGAATGAACCATTCAAGGAAAGAATCTTAAATATTCATTGTAAAATCACAAAATAAGTGTCAAGAAGAAAATATGAAAAGAGCAATGCCAAAGACCTACAATTTGATACATTTTTAACTTCTATTTAACACTATTTTCAACATGTTAACCCCATTAAATAACTTGGGTCCATTCTCATTTAGTTTTCCTAGAAAGAGATTATATCCAAATCTACAATGTGTTGAAGAGAGTTTGTAAAAGAGTGTACCATTAGTAGTAGTTTTTCGTAAAAGAAAGATAGCAGTGGATCAACTTAGTGAGGTTTACAAAACAAGGTCATAAGTGGTTTCAAAACGGAACAATAGTAAGAGGTTGAAAACCATGGAAATTAACTTTGTTTAAAACTTAAAGGTATGAATCTCTATTACAAAAAAAAAAACACATTAAAGACCACTAAGCACATAAATAATGGCACATTTGAAACACAAATAGGATATTCCCCTTAAAGAAATTTATATAACATTTGATATCTAATACAAATGATATATAATACATGTGAAGGCTGAAATAGAAGGTTGAAAACAAACCATGAACATTAGTGTTAAATTTAGGCAACCAAGTGAAAGTTAATATTACAAATAAATAAGTGCACATCAATAAATATAGATAGTGAATATTGCACCAAATAAAGAAGGGAAATTTCTTAGTGTTAAATCATAAAAGTTTCAATGAGTAAACAAAATAATAATAGCCTTCAATTCTTTCTGAATATAGGCCTAAAAGAAAGCGAACATAATACCTCGCCTCGATCTACTGTTAGCTCGTGAGCTGGGAGCTTAGAATGACCTATAAAACACATATGTAGACAAGTTAATAAATAGACAAATGATTGAATAAGAGAATGTACGTTTGGAGATAAAGTTATTATCGAATTCACAAAAACGTTTGCAGCTTGGTTTGATAATGTAATTACAATCCAAGAAATAGATATAAGAACATAAGGTCGTAAATACTCAGAGTGCCACACAAGATAGCATATTAGCCTAATTCAAATATACCACGAGAATAAGATCATCATGCATCAAAAACCAAAAGCATAAAGAGTGAACTATAAGATGCATTAAACGAAAGTAGTGAAAACCTCTGGACGTAAAGTTTACATGGTCAGATTATACACTAACCACTTCAGGATGCATAAATGCATCAAACAAAGTGAAGACCACATAGCTCCTCTATGAACGTGGAAAGACTTCTTGACATTTCAAAGATCATATAAAATCAAAATTATCATTTTATGAAAAGCCTTAACATTCCACATGAGGAAAATTTATCTTAACATCTATCATAAAATTTTTCAAACAATTTTCCTATAACACTACCCAGTTTCAAATAAGAAAACTCAACAAACATCCTTGACCAAATGTTCATTTTGGGTCCTTCCTTTTGTCACATTCCAAAATCGATACTATTATCTCGCAAGAACATCCATGGTCAGAATATGTTATTTTCCTGCAGGGGGGGGAGGTTAAGATGTGGAGCAAGAACATCTTCAATTCCAAATTTGAAAGGGAATCTCACCCAAGTGTCCACTCATATCACCATAAATTAATCCCACTTTTAATTCATGAATCAAATCCAAAAAAACAAGACACAAACACAGAAAATCAAAATTGGTTCAACTACAACCCTAAAATAATAATAATAATAATAATAATAATAATAATTATTATATTTTACAAAGTAAATAATTGGCCTACCCCTCTTCCTCTTTCCCTTAAAATAATCATCGATGATGTTGTGAGCTCTTGTGGTGTGTGGGTGTCGGTGCAGTGACAAGTGTGGCGATCTTTGGTGTCGGGCCAGTGACTCCCATGGCCCCAAAGCTCGCTGGAGTTTTGAGCCACTTGGAAGCTTGTCGTCTCATCAGCCTTAACTGCATTGCTCAGAATCACAAGTTTCCCTTTGATCCATTTTTTGGAAATTAGTGAAAAACTAAGACACACAACACCTCAAAATGCGCTTGAACACTACCCACTAAAAATAGGAAAATGAAAATTTAAGAATTTTTGAGAAGAAAAATGTACTCGATGTTGAGCACACAATTTTTTTGAAAAGATTTAAAAAGATACAAAGAAAAAAAATTGTGGTTCAAGAATCCTATGCAGCCGCAGTGATTTATAAAAATTAGGGTTTTGCAAGAAAAGGTGAGTAAATATATAGAGTTGGAAAAATTGAAGGCATGGTGTCGATGTTTTCAATTGAAGAGAAAACCTAGAAATTCAAATAAAAATCAAGAAAAATATTAAAAAGAGTCAATCACTACTCCAAAAAATATAATCCATTAGTTTAAATTAAACTATAATGTTAAATATAAAAAGAAATATATACATCAATTTCATAATTATTACATATTTTAATGTATGATACTTTACCAATTAATCAAGGAAATCACAATTATTGAAGATTTATGTAGGAGACCACCGAATTGAACATAGACAGTTTCCTTTTGGTCAAGCTTGCAATGATAGGCGAAAAACCAGATATCATTGCCTCCCTCATGGCTCTGGTGAAGGAAAATAAAACACATGATTAAACAGGAGAAAAGAAATCGATAGAAAATAGATTATATATACACACATATTTATACATACAAATGAAAGAACGTGTTGAATCATCAGGGATTAGCTATATATAAAGTATTGATGCAAGTAGAATGAAGTCGTGCTTGATTTATGAAACCCTAACTTATCGTCATAAAAATAAAATTATAGAAGTATATGTGAAACATGTAACACCCCCTTCTACTACTTATTATTTATTTAATAAAAATCAGAGTTTTTCAAAATTTGTCCACGCACCTCAAAGAGGGTGGTGCATTTAACAAAACATCATTCAAAACATATTTAAAATTTCAAACGCATCAAGTGTACGAAGAACATCTCATAGTCACGTGGGTTAAGACCCTCAAATACCTGTTTTAATGTTTACAATAGTCCAGAAAATAGTTTGTAACGCAACGGAAATAAAACTGAGTTCAACATACTCAAGACATAATCCAAACAGTTTAGTACATAGCATAAAAATGAAGATAACTAGAGCCCCATCCCCGGTGTTACTATCAGAGCTGACTCAATAAACCCAAGAGGCATGGCACCTTCACTCGAGAATCACTGCTTGTCGCCACGAGAGCAGGCAACATAAAAATGCTAGGGTGAGTCTCTTTACATAAATAATAACAAGTAAGATAGGCATTATATTCGGAAAACATCTAGTAACAGCAAGTCATAGCAATTAAGCATTCACCATTCAATTAGAACATCAACAAGTCACAACAGAGGATTAATTAAGCATCAATGAGCATCCAAGGAATGCATGATGATATGCATGTGTGCAATATGCATGTGGATCCATCATCACCTCGAAAACCCCGTCGGGTACTCACCGCATGTGGCCGAAGCCTCCCACCACAAATTGGCCGAAGCCCTCGTCGCGTAATGCATATGATTTATGTGACACTATGACAAATGCATCACAACACAACAATCACATCACATCAATTTTCAATCACCACATCATTAATTATCAACCACCACGTTATCAATTATTGATCACCACCACATCATTTATTGACCACCACTTGATCAATGATTAACCACCTCTTGATCATTTATTAACCACCACATGATCAATTATTAATCACCACCACATCATTTATTAACCACCACTTATCAATTTTTAATTAAATCCCACCTAAGGACCAAACCACCCCATAGGGACCTTTTCTTCACTTAAGGACCATTTTGACGCACCAAAAATTAATTTAGGGACTTAGGAAATTATTTGACATATTGGGACTAATTAGACACTAAGGGATTATTTTGTCACGCCAAGGATTAATTTAATTCTTAGGGACTAATTTGTCACACCAAGGATTAAACTAATTCTTAGGGACTAAACCATCACTTAGACACATTTTGGGTACCTAGGCGCCAAGGGGCAGCCACTTTGGCGCCCCCACTTAGCGCAACACACACACACAGCAACACACACACCCACAGGCGCCAAGTTTCTAGGAAATCGCGCCTCCTCACCAACCACTCACCAAAGACACTGGCGCCCAAGCAGCGCTAAAACCCCAAAGACTCGCGCCTGTTCCGTGTCACGCTAAAACACACACACACGCATCTGTGCACAGGCGCCAAATTCCTCAAGAATTGGCGCCTCACTGAAACATGCCCGGACCGTGACACATTCCCCCCAAACCGTAACACTGGGCGCCAATTTGCCTAGCAAATGGCGCCCCTCCCTGCGCAGCCAAGACATCCAGCAACATCCAGTCACCCAGGCGCCATTTGCTTAGGCATTTGGCGCCCCAAAGCACTCCTATTCAAAACAATTCAAATCCAATTTTCTCTTCAACAATTTATTTTCTCACACAACCACACATATAAATACATTAAATCCATCTCATTAAATTATCATATACACACACCCCTCTTCATGGTCACATTTTCTCAAACATATAGCATGCATAAATCACAACTTACATTTTTCCATCAACAAGTAATGTGATACCAACAATGGCAATTAATTCACACATCAACCAACAAACAATCACATTAATTTCACACAACAATCATAGAATGAACACAAATCCACACAATCAATTCATGCTAGGCTATTTTCCTACATAACACATATTCTACAAGTTATTATGAACATATTGAGAATCCCCTAACCTTGGGTAAGTTAAAACCTCCAAGCAATCACCAAAAATCAACCAAACGAAGCACCCCCAACACTCCTTTCAGCTGAACCGAAATCCCTCCTCCCTTGGGTCAAAGTGAGCAAAACCCCATTAATGGCAAAATGCAAACAAGAAGAAATTAGGTGTTGAAATTTACATCAATAGCTAGAGGAGGAAAAATGGAGAAGATTGATACCAAAAAGTCCTCACCTTGAGCCAAGATGGAGAAGTTCTCTCCACTTCTTCTCCTCCTCCCTTCCTTCTTCCTCCCACGTTTTCCCTTCCTTTCCCCCTCACACTCCCTCGGTTCTCCACTGTTCTTCCACCCTCTCAATTCCATTCTTTTTACTTCTCATTTAACCTTAGGCCCAATCAATTTGGGCCCTATTACTTACACCCCCCCCCCTTTTTACTACCACTACTCCTAATACTTAAACACATCCTAACTAATATAAAACTCCAAATTAATGGAATTAAATCTTAACTTAATTATTCCACTTAATTAAATTAGACCCCTCATTTATTTACTACCCTCACTGTTTAAATAAATTGATTACCTTATTATTATTTAAATATGGCCAACTAACATATTACTTAATTAAATTAGTCATAATCACTTAATTAAGTAAATTAAATAATCACCTAAATAAATTAGCTAAATATTCACCTAATTAATTTTTGGGGTGTTACAACTCTCCCCACTTAGAATATTTTCGTCCTCTAAAATCACGCTAATCTCAACAACAAGATGAATCTAGTTCGCACTTAATCTCTTCGAAAACTTACACAATTTAAATCCTAGTGTTAACCCCGGTACATCCACCTACAACCCTTTCAAAGTTCTATTCTTTGGTCTTTGAAACACTAATGTATGCGTCTACTTCTCCTCATGGATCCCAACCTAATATATTGACTCCATCGCTTAGGTTACATAAGCTGTGTACTTTCATTCTAAGCATAAATCGCCACTACTGAGTTCAAGAATGACACACAATTCCCGCAGAGCGTCTCCCCACTTGGCTCTTTGCCCGAACTCTCCTCTCCTGTACTATCTTATATGAACGATTGCTATCCCCCTCGACATCTACGCTAAACTCATGAAATCAACATTCACTCTTCTTATCTCCGCTAGCTGTTATCATCCGAGTCCTATCGTACACGCAACAGATCACACACTCTTCCCTACACTCTTACTCCCCAATTAGGTATTCTAACCTGTAGGTTGTCAAAATCCTCCCCGACCACCCAACTCAAGAGACAACAACAATTATGGCCAGGGGCCCAACAACCCTAACCACCGTAATTAACACAACAATACCGATCCCAACAAGTTACCGTGATCTCTAACATCATTCACATCAACAATTAACACGATCATAATAACAAAATTCAAGTTCGCCCTATTCTACAATTGATCATTTCATTCCATGTTCTAATTATTCTTTTTAAACTCAGGTGCAGAAAATTTCCGCTACTATGTGTCCACTTTGGCGAATTAATTAAAATAGTAAACGACCTCGGATTTCGACAAATAAATACTTGTTGGAAAGCCACGGATGTGTAGTTTCTGAATATGTCATTAAAGTTTCAAAACAATGAGTCAATTGGTACAGTTTTTAGAAACAACCCGAACAGTCCCTAGACTCGACAGATTCTGTCCTCCCACTTCATTTCACGTTAAACTGACTTAAACTTGACATAAATGGGACAAAATTTTAGCCCGAATAAAAACACTTTGAGTGTAGTTTCTAATGGAAAAGAATCGTTTCAAAACGGAGTTCGTTTGGAGGCATAAAACTTGCAAGCACCGAACCTACCCACAGATTGACTCAAAAAATTGGCTCGACTTTGGAGACTCATAACTGGAGCTACACAACTCCGAATTTAATGAAACTAGTGCCAAAACGACCGGCTTTAAGTCTATTTTCGTAAACACTCAGCCACATAATTTTTGACTCAACCAAACAGTACCAGTTTTCAAAAGACTGAATAGTGTCCAGATTGTTTTCCGTAAGTTTAACCAACTTGTTCCACCTATAACTTGAGTTCTATAATTCCAAATTCAACCCAATCAGCGGAAAATTAACAAGCATTCAATCGAGTTTTGAAATGACAAACCACATAACTTTTCAATTGACCAAATAATACCAGTTTCTAAAAGTCTGAATAAAAGCATCTAGTAACGCACCGAAATCATACGCAAATAAACTCACCATTATAAATCACCAAAACCGATTATAGTTATCACACACTCATGCATTTCATTCAAACACCAAATAAGCATAACCAGATCATGCAAATAATTTAAACACACAATTTTGAAAAGATTAAACATTTAGGCTTCTTCTTTGGTTTTCTCTATGCCTAGGGATTGGCTAGCATGTAATTTTTACATCTTCCTAGAAAATATTATGGGTGCATAATTCCACCAAATTGAATTGACTTTATATCACAAATATTACAACCAACCTATGTTTCATAATACAATTGTTTTGGTTCAAGATTTGATATTAGCTTAAACAAATGAAGTTACATACTCGTCAATTCTTAGCAAGGAAAACTAATCAAATACTAGAAGTGCACAAAAGTCTCATTGCACGCTTTTTCATCGTTAGATTTATGAGCCACGTAAAACAATTTCAAGAAGTGACAAATCATAATAGTATTAGCAACAACAAAGACCACAAGTTAAACCATAACTCGAACAAAATTCTCACCATTGTAGTTCATGATTAGCGAGATACTCAAAATTGTATATATTTGTTTCTAAAACTTGACACTTGAAATTGGACTCACATTCTCATAACATAAGGACTTTAACTCACTTAATCATGCAATTAGTGTAATATCCCATAATCTCAAACAACACCTAACCACAACCTAATTGGTGCAAAAGTCGAAATCATGTCTCATTTTGAAATAAAATCTTAGAATAATTTGGAGACAAAATTTCAACACTAATTTGACATCCCCTTCATTTTCCAATATAAACTTTCCAAGTACCATTTTTCGAAAACCTTGGAACTCACATTTTGTTTCAAAAGGAAATTGTATGCAAAACCCAAATCTCACTATCACATGAACATGCACCCACATAGACAACTACTTATTAGTTCAAAATTTAATTTCCGACATAAACCCTAACGGTAAGGAAAATTAATCATTTAATTTTGACAAATCACATCATGCTCACGTCACACGTCAAATTGAAACACCGAAAGTGTCAAAACTTCAAGTTATGCAACTTTAATTGAATGAATGAAAATATATACTTACACCACATTTCATTTTAGCACACTAACTTCGAAACAATTAAGCACAAACCAATTTAGTTCATATGCGTCACAAAAACAATCAACTTATGTCAAGGACGTCAATCAAGTGCAATAATATTCAACAAGCAATCCTTCAAATATTGCCTAGTGTATAAGTTACCAAGATTAGGTCACATAAAAGTACTCTCTATATCCTAATAAGCTACTCGAGCAATCAATTAAGCTAAAATTAGTGCACGCATCCCAATTTAATAATAGCTCTGAGTTATTGTCGCCTCTCTCAGTGGTGATGAGTGATTGGGGTGATCAGTCCCTCCTACTCACACAACCAACTAATTAAGGTCACAAAACTACTTCCTTTTCAATTTATAACTACCACATTAAAAGACTTTAACGCAAATGCCCGAGTGCGAAGGCGTCGTCACGACTTTCACTCCTCTGACGTCGTTAGAACTCTTTTAATCACACATATCTTAATGATAAAACAACAGTCACGAACAGACAAAATCAATGCTACAACCATCAGTTACACAGTTCAGTCACATATACTCCACTAATACAATATAACTTTCAATCGTAACCTAACAAATAAGTCACAAGGCACGTCAATGAATTAACAAACCAACAAAGTTAACAGTAATAAGCAGCAATATAATTATGATTTTAGAACGAGTACCAAGACTCGAGGGTTGACAGACTCGACAACTTGGCCGGACGGACCGAACTGCTCTGATACCACTAATGTAACACCCCCTTCTACTACTTATTATTTATTTAATAAAAATCAGAGTTTTTCAAAATTTGTCCACGCACCTCAAAGAGGGTGGTGCATTTAACAAAACATCATTCAAAACATATTTAAAATTTCAAACGCATCAAGTGTACGAAGAACATCTCATAGTCACGTGGGTTAAGACCCTCAAATACCTGTTTTAATGTTTACAATAGTCCAGAAAATAGTTTGTAACGCAACGGAAATAAAACTGAGTTCAACATACTCAAGACATAATCCAAACAGTTTAGTACATAGCATAAAAATGAAGATAACTAGAGCCCCATCCGGTGTTACTATCGAGTGACTCAATAAACCCAAGAGGCATGGCACCTTCACTCAGAATCACCTGTTTGTCGCCACGAGAGCAGGCAACATAAAAATGCTAGGGTGAGTCTCTTTACATAAATAATAACAAGTAAGATAGGCATTATATTCGGAAAACATCTAGTAACGACAAGTCATAGCAATTAAGCATTCACCATTCAATTAGAACATCAACAAGTCACAACAGAGGATTAATTAAGCATCAATGAGCATCCAAGGAATGCATGATGATATGCATGTGTGCAATATGCATGTGGATCCATCATCACCTCAAAACCCCGTCGGGTACTCACGCATGTGGCGAAGCCTCCCACCACAAATTGGCGAAGCCCTCGTCGCGCGTAATGCATATGATTTATGTGACACTATGACAAATGCATCACAACACAACAATCACATCACATCAATTTTCAATCACCACATCATTAATTATCAACCACCACGTTATCAATTATTGATCATCACCACATCATTTATTGACCACCACTTGATCAATGATTAACCACCTCTTGATCATTTATTAACCACCACATGATCAATTATTAATCACCACCACATCATTTATTAACCACCACTTATCAATTTTTAATTAAATCCCACCTAAGGACCAAACCACCCCATAGGGACCTTTTCTTCACTTAAGGACCATTTTGACAACCCAAAAATTAATTTAGGGACTTAGGAAATTATTTGACATATTGGGACTAATTAGACACTAAGGGATTATTTTGTCACGCCAATGATTAATTTAATTCTTAGGGACTAATTTGTCACACCAAGGATTAAACTAATTCTTAGGGACTAAACCATCACTTAGACACATTTTGGGTACCTAGGCGCCAAGGGGCAGCCACTTTGGCGCCCCCACTTAGCGCAACACACACACACAGCAACACACACACCCACAGGCGCCAAGTTTCTAGGAAGCGCGCCTCCTCACCGAACCACTCACCAAGAAGACACGGCGCCCAGCGAGCGCTAAAACCCCAAAGACGCGCCTGTTCCGTGTCACGCTAAAACACACACACACGCATCTGTGCACAGGCGCCAAATTCCTCAAGAATTGGCGCCCCCTGCTGAAACATGCCCGGACCGTGACACATTCCCCCCAAACCGTAACACTGGGCGCCAATTTGCCTAGCAAATGGCCCCCTCCGCTGTGACCAAGACATCCAAAGAACATCCGGTCACCCAGCGCCATTTGCTTAGGCATTTGGCGCCCCAAAGCACTCCTATTCAAAACAATTCAAATCCAATTTTCTCTTCAACAATTTATTTTTCTCACACAACCACACATATAAATACATTAAATCCATCTCATTAAATTATCATATACACACACCCCTCTTCATGGTCACATTTTCTCAAACATATAGCATGCATAAATCACAACTTACATTTTTCCATCAACAAGTAATGTGATACCAACAATGGCAATTAATTCACACATCAACCAACAAACAATCACATTAATTTCACACAACAATCATAGAATGAACACAAATCCACACAATCAATTCATGCTAGGCTATTTTCCTACATAACACATATTCTACAAGTTATTATGAACATATTGAGAATCCCCTAACATTGGGTAAGTTAAAACCTCCAAGCAATCACCAAAAATCAACCAAACGAAGCACCCCCAACACTCCTTTCAATTTGAACCAAATCCTCCTCCTTGGGTCAAAGTGAGCAAAACCCCATTAATGGCAAAATGCAAACAAGAAGAAATTAGGTGTTGAAATTTACATCAATAGCTAGAGGAGGAAAAATGGAGAAGATTGATACCAAAAAGTCCTCACCTTGAGCCAAGATGGAGAAGTTCTCTCCACTTCTTCTCCTCCTCCCTTCCTTCTTCCTCCCACGTTTTCCCTTCCTTTCCCCCTCACACTCCCTCGGTTCTCCACTGTTCTTCCACCCCTCTCAATTCCATTCTTTTTACTTCTCATTTAACCTTAGGCCCAATCAATTTTGGCCCTATTACTTACACCCCCCCCTTTTTACTACCACTACTCCTAATACTTAAACACATCCTAACTAATATAAAACTCCAAATTAATGGAATTAAATCTTAACTTAATTATTCCACTTAATTAAATTAGACCCCTCATTTATTTACTACCCTCACTCTTTAAATAAATTGATTACCTTATTATTATTTAAATATGGCCAACTAACATATTACTTAATTAAATTAGTCATAATCACTTAATTAAGTAAATTAAATAATCACCTAAATAAATTAGCTAAATATTCACCTAATTAATTTTTGGGGTGTTACAAAACATATCTTACTTATGAATGAACGATAGATAGAGGGTAAATTCTTCTTGTAAACTATGCAAACGCAATATAATGAGGATAGAGAAAGGGAAAAATACTCTGAGTTTTTTGTGAACCGGCGCCGATTCTCGCTATTATTCTCAAAGTGATTAACACAACCTCATATTTATAGGGATTTCACGAGAGGAGCGACTACTTTTAGGTTAGGTTTTCAAGTTACCTCCCTTTATAATATTTAAATTAAAAAATAAAAACAACTTTCTAGAAACAAAGTAACATAATAAAATAAGTGTTCAATTCCTCTAAGTAACCTTCAATGTAATGAGCAAAAATAAAAGATTGAATTCATTTATAAAAAAGTAAGACATAAAAATTATGATCATAAAAATTTCTAAGTGTATCAAATTTAAAATATATATAGCCAAAAATATTTAAATTTTCATAATTAACGTCAACATTGAAAAAATGGTGTCCTCAGTCCTTCTAAGACGCCTAGTACAAAAAATGCACATCGAGTACTTCACCAAAACGAAACAAGATCTTAAGAATGTAATGAAAATGTTTGTACTTTTTTTACCAATTTCTTTGAATTAAATTAAAACTTCAAATTTTGGATATTTGAGAAAAAATAAAAATCAGAAAATTAATGGATAAAACTTAAATATTTTTTGTATCTAGGATAAAATATGTTTTTAATTCTTAAAATTATTGTGTTTTTTGTTTTTCATTCCTGAAATTTTTTTACTTTTTTTCATCCTTCTTGTTATATCCTAATTTTGTCTGACTAATTTGAAATAAAAGAGACCAATATCGAATTTTTGGTGTTCAATTGTTGGTTTTTTTCTTGATTATTTATTAAAAAGCCAAAAAATGCTTAACTTTGTTTCAAAGGATTACAAAATCAGAAAATAATCAAAATAAAAAAATAAAAACAGATAGAGAGGAAGCAAATAAATGAAAACAATTTCTTTTTGTTCTTTTGATCATTTTCCTTTTTACATAGAAAATAAATAAAAACAAATTTTTTAAAAATTCGAAAAGAGAAGCATGCGCAACACCTTTCCTCACTTTTTCCTCTTTTCCTCCAACCAGAAAACTTTTCAGGCACCACCTGCAAGCTCCAACTGCTGTTCTTATCTTGGCAACTTGATCCTCTGTTATACACCTCACCTACACCCCAGATAATTGGCCTAAACCGTAAATTTTTATAAACTATTGTTAAACCCATATGGCAGTACTTCTGATAAGTTGTACATAATTTTATGTATAGATAATGTTTTGAGTTGGTTTTTATTTCAATGGAAAGTAGACTTAATATTGGGCTTAACTAAATTTCATTAAGATATGAGGAAGAATATTGGGTTGCAAGTTGACCAAAAAGTTCTGTCCAATTTCGGTACCTTAGTGTAGTATTTCGAAAAACTGTATCAACTGGATGCTTATTTTGAAAAATGAAAATCCGATGTAGAAACTAGACTCAGAGGGTTTTCCAATGAGTGGTTGTTTGTTGAAATCTAATGTCATTTGCCATTTTAAATAATTCGCCAAATTAGTGCACTACTGTAGGAAACTCTGCACTCTTGTTGTGTGTTGAAATGTTTGTTTGTGTCATTGCAAATCTCGAAATGAATTACTTGATGTAATTACTTGTGATTGATGTGTTTGGACTGGAATTGGGTATTATATTTTCTATTTGTAGGTTGGAATTGGATTGGAACACGGTTTGGATACGAACGGAGAGCGAAACGAAACGAGTGAAATGTCACTCTGCAGATTCACCACAGGTCATGCGCACCCTAGCACGGGCCGTCCTTGCTTTGCTGTTTGTCTGTTTTAATCATTGTGAATTCTTAAGCAAAGTAGTGATTATTGTTGTAGCCTTGGAAATTTTATTAAACGGCACATTGGTAGGAAAAGCGCGGAATTCAAGGAATTCAAGGAAGCGTGCTAGCTGGTAGGAAGGACTGTACCTGCGAATGATTGCCTTAGCGGAATATTCCAAAAATGCCTCTTTATCCTACGCACATTGTACCTTTGGGCACATGTCATGCCAAAATGCGCCTCTCATTTAGGGTTTTCTAGGATCATGTGCCTGACACACTATTTAAAGGTTGCCCTTCTTCCTCATTTTGAGATACAGAGGTGAAAGGAGAAAGTCTAGACATAGCTTTCTCCATTTTTCTGCAAGTTTACCTTTAGTTACCAAATTGATATTAGTGCTGAAACTGTTCCGCAAGCTAACCTTTAGTTAAAATAAGGGCCTTAAAATGTGATCGTACCTTGACCAATGAAGTGTTGAAGTGTTGGTTGATTCGTCTAGGGGCCGGTCGTTTATTGGGTGAAAGGACCGGTCCTGGCTTTACGCGTTGAGCACCTCGGGTGGTACCTGCAAAGACACTCCGACGATCTAGTGAGAGGTCGCTCGGGCAGATAACACAAGGTTAGAGAACGTACCTGATGCCATATGCGAATGGCGTATATATACTGCGAGGTCCGACCGTTAGCGAGATTTTCGGCCGGCGAGAATTGCGCTCCAAGCAGCGTGTATGGGCCGATCGAGATGGGCTGGGCCGCAGGTCCAATTGCTGTTGGCAGTCCTCGTATTTGCTAATACACCCATTGGTGAGAAGACGAAGCGTTGTGACTCTTCGTATCCCGGTCCCCTTCGCGCCAGAGATCTGCGCTATAAATAGCCCTTCTGCTGAGTTCATTTCTTACACTTTCAAGATTTGCTCGCCAACGACCGACTAAATGCCGCCCGACTTACATTCAAGTCAATTTACGTCTATTTGCGACCGATCTTCAACACCCGCTTAAGGTATGAATCGACCGCTCCCTTCACTCTTTTAAACTTGAGTTTTTTCTTTAAAGTACTTCGCTTTTCCACGCCTCGTGATAGGGGGTGTCAGGTCGAGGGATGGCCAGCTCGCCCCCTCTCATGAGTGCTTTGCTCGATCGACCTGACTCGATCCCTTTATCACAGGTGTTTGTGTATGCCACGGACAAAGTTAACTGCCCGTATTCCCGGAAAACCGCCCGTCTTTCGCCACATACATGTCGAGGCCGGGCGAGCCCAAGTCGTCTTCGGGCGACAAAAGTTCTAGCTCTTCCAGCAGTTCCTCGAGCAGCACGGGCTCGAGTTCTCGTTCTTCCGGTCGAGGATCGGCCGGCTCTAAGAGTCTTTGGTTCGTGTCAAATCCATTCTTCCGAAGCGGCCAAGCAACTCTTCACCGCCCGAGGGCGTTGTATATCCGAGTGGAGGGAGAAGAAGAAGACGTCGACGTGATTATCATTGATGATGACGAGGCGCAGAGTGCCGTCCCAATCGTGGACGAGGAGATGGTGGAGGTCGAAGGCGGCCGTCCAGAAGAAGTCCAAGGAGAAGAGGTGATTCAGCCCGAGGTCAATATTTCTGGTCTGAATGCCAACGTTGGAGTGTCGAACGAAGGGTCGGCCGAAGTCCAAGCTGATGTAGCTCGAGATGTGTCTGACATGTCTTGGGTGTCGGAGACTCTTCGCTCCAACAGGAGTATTATCACGGTCGGCCACGATGCTCTACCCGATCTACGGAGCCTCCTTGAAGATTCACCGGGCTGGAGGATAAGAGGCATGAAGGAGGGCGAAGATATCGCGACTTATTCTTCCAACTTCAAGTTCACGATGTATCGGCTCGTGTTCGAGAAGATGAAGATTACCCCTCCTTTCACCGAATTCCAGCGCGACGTCTTGCGCCATATTGGGGTCGCCCCTTCACAGCTTCATCCAAACGCATGGGCGTTCTTAAAGACTTTTGAGGTGCTGCTGACCAATCTGGGTCGGCCGGTGTCGATGATGCTTTTCTTTGCTATCTTCGAGCTGAGCTGGCTCAGAGAGAAGGCCAACAAGGAGAAGAGGGAGCAAGTCTCCTTCAAGATGCAGAAGACTCACCACCGGTTTTTCAAAGCGTTCCAGGAGTCGTTGGGAGCGGCCTGGAAAAGTCAATATTTTTGGATCGTTCCCACCGAGGAGGCCGGGAAGACCGTTTGTGAGGTTCAACCGGACGGGATGCTAGGTCCCCCTTATTTCCCAATCATGTGGAACGAGGCTCATTTCTGCAGGCGGCCTGGGGATTACATCTACACAGTGAAAGACTTGGGTGAGGCCGACCTGGAGACTTTGGAGATGATAAAGTCGCTGGCGGGCATGATGCGTCCAGATCCTAAGGGCGACATACCTTGCCGACCCTTTGTCTTGTACGAAGGCCAAGAACTGGAGGCCGAGATTGGTTTGCCTTTAAACCCTGTCTTCATATTTTTGCTGTCAGTCTTGTCAATCTTTTATTCTAACTCACAGCTCGTTATTTCGCAGAAAGAATGGCCGCAAAAATCGGGACTCGCCGCTCGCCAGCCCCGAAGCTTTGAAGGAGAGGCTAAAAGAATTGGCGTTTTCGGTACGGGGATAACCCGAATCTTCCTCCAAAGTGCCCCGCACCCTAAGAGCCAAAGGAAGAAAGCGGTCGGCGGCCCCCGTCGCCTCCTCCCGATTCCGATCGCTCACCCAAGCGGGCCAAGCGTGATTGTCGGTGCTCGGCCCTACCTGCAACGGAGGAGATTCCCGTCATTCACTCAAAGCTTAGGTGCGGCCGATCCGAGCGATCATCAGAAGAAACCCATGGCGCTCTGCGCTTCTCTCTGTATGGGGTCGAAAGTCATGGCGGTGTGGTGGCCGAATCGATGGTAATTTTATTTTCTTAGTCTTGTACTCTTCATCTTACCTTTGATCGACCGACTAACAACCCCGGCTGAATTTTTGCGAGAAAAGGGCAAAGCTTTAAGCGAGGCGCAGCTAAAATATGACAAGCTCCTCCGGTCGAAGAAGGAGGCCCTTAAACGGGGGAGGAAGAAGGCGGCCAAAGCTTGCAAAGAGGAACAAGGAGCTTCTTTGCTCAAGTCGCTACTTTGAAGGCCGATCTTGATGCTACGGCCAAGAGGAGGTGCACAGGCGCCAATAAGGCGAGTTGGAGGAACGATCCGAAAGGTGGGCGGCCGGTCGGGAGGTGTAATTGAGCGTTTTACAACGCCTCGGGCGGTGCGGGTATTGAATACCGTCGCACATCAATTTTGATGACAAGATGATCAAGCCCACGCATTATATCGATAACAATAAGATCATGTTGCTCGCGAAGTCGACGAGCAAGGCAACGTCATTCGCCCGACCACCATTCTCTTTTAAAGCCCGCTGCGGCGGTGTAAATTTTGTAAATCGTTTAACTTGCCTTCGGGCACAACAATTTCTGCGCTTCGCGCTTTTTGATTTGTGGACGCTTCGGCATCGGCAAGGCGCCCTCGCTTTTGTAATGACAATTCTCGTTTGCCTTTAATTACGCGCGTTCACATTTATATTGCCATGCTGCGTACTTCTTGCATTTATTCGCCTTATTCATTTTGAACTTGTGGGCGCTCGGCCGCTTTCGTGCTACGCCGATGGCGCTCGTTTATGGTCGCTTTTCATGCGCGCCTTGTATGTTTATTTTTCTCAAAGTCTTGAGTTTTAAGACCGTTTCGTCGTCGTTCGCGTTATTTCGAAAGCATCCATTCTTTGATAAGTTTTAATATCCCAACGGGGCCTCGGATCGCTCGGCGACCTTCAATCAGGCCCCTTCGATGGCATTTGAGGTAGGTCGTTTCGACGGCTTACCGCGATGGGTTATCACTTAACCCTTGGGCCATTTTCGATGGCACTCGATGTAGATCGTTTCGACGACCTAAGCGTTGTTGGGCAATTTCGATGGCCGCCGGTTGGGACCATTTCGATGGTCGCCGATTTGGATCGTTCGACGATTCGAGGTTTTGGGTTATAACCCTTGGGCCATTTCGATGGCACTCGATTGGGACCATTTCGATGGTCGCTCGATTTAGATCGTTTCGACGACCTGTTTTGTTGGGTTATCACTTAACCCTTGGGCCATTTTCGATGGCGCTCGTTTGAGTCAACTCGGTGACCGTTGTTTGCGGGCTATCTAACCCTTGGGCCATTTCGATGGCACTCGATTGGGACCATTTCGATGGTCGCTCGGTTTAGATCGTTTCGACGATCCGTTTACGTTTGATCAAGTTGATAATCTTCGATCGCTCCTTTGCCACGGGCAATCTTGAGCGACCGGTCATACATTCTTGCGAGAAAGTAAAGAACACCATCTTTTTAAAGGTCAGGCCTCTGTAAAAAAACCAATGGGAAAAAGAGTGTCTGCCTGCTTTTCATTCATAGGTCGGTCGTTCATTACACCCAAATTGTTCATTACATTCAAACGTGGCACCGAGCATCCAGATCAGTGACATTGACTTGATGGCCTTCACGGTCGCCGAACATTTGGGCCAAGGTCTACCTCATCACAAATTTGTTGATACGGATCGTGGCACCGTCTTCTTGCCGCTCTCAGTCGGCCGCCGTGGTAACTACAGTGCGTCGCCCTTGGCTGTAGAATTTCATCTTCAGGTGTACTGTTGATGCCACAGCCTCTAGCTTGCCGAGGGTCGGCCTACCAATGATACACTGATAGCATGATTTGAGGGGGAGTACGAGGAACGTCGTGCGGGACCGTCTGCATAAGGTGCTATCTCGGTGTCGCCACCGAACGCGTGACCATGAGTTCGATCGTTCCCAATGGGTAGGTGACCGCTCCATTGAAGCGCGTCGAAGCGGCTGCGGCTTTGGGAATTATCTCGCTCCGATCAACCTTGATCTTGTCAATCAAGCCCTCAAACATGATGTCGGCCGAGCTACTACGGGTCGACCAGATTCTCGTGGACTTCCGTATTGGCCATGGCGCCACGATTACCAATGGAACATAATTGTTTGGGCCGCCATCGCGCAGTCGCTATCTCCAAACGAGATGGAAGTGCATTCGAGACCGGTGGGACTGTTGATGTTGAACCGACCATCAGGAGCTCGTCCCACTTCTTTTTGGTGGCTTTGTTTGATTCTCTACGGTCCAAAGGGTTGCCACCGTGGATGACCATAGCAACGTTGCGACCTCTGGATCGCGGGGCTTCTCGACCTTCAGACCGGTCTTTCTCTTGGACGCTTGGAACAACTAGAGCGCCCTTTCCTCTGTCAGGATCAGTTTCTTTCTGCTTCTCTTGAGGTCGGTCGTCTTCCTCCGGCCTCACATACTTTCCCAACTTTCCTTTCTGAACGAGCTCTTCAATGTCATCTTTGAGGGCCATACAGTCGTCAGTATTATGACCCTTGCTTTTGTGGTAACGGCAGTATCTTTTGGTCGGCCGTGCCCCCTTCTTGAGCACGAGTGGATCGGGCCGTTTAACTCCCACAAACTCGTTATTCTGACACTCGCTGTAGATCTGCGCAATAGAGGTGTTGAGTCGAGTGCGATGATCAAACTTTTTATCTCGAAAGTCAGGCCGATTGTCGCGGCGACCTTCATGCCCTTTGGCCGGCTTGCTATTTTCTTCTTTAGGTCGTGCGCGGACGGCCTTTCTAGCTGCCAAGGTTTCTTCATACGCCATGTGGACGTTAGCCCTCGTTAAGTAAATTTGAGATCTTGGTAATGGTTGAGAGTGAATTCTTCTACGAACCGGTGGTCCGGTCGAATACCACGCTTCAGATATTTCAACTTGTCCTTATCTGACAAGTCACGAACAGACTCGGCTTCAGTATTAAACCGGTCGATATACTGTCTCAACGTCTCATTCTCACCTTGAACGACAGAGTCCAAGTATTCCTCGTATCGGTATTGGCACCGGTTGGCAGTGTAGTGAGACAAGAAGATTCTCGATCGTCGTCCCGAGGAGGAGATGGAATTGGGTCGCAGAGACTCCCACCATTCCAATGCTCGGCCGCCCAGAGATCGGGAAAAAGCACGCATTTCATGGTCGGTCCCAATTCCCCTATAGCAAAGCGGTAATTATTGAAGTAACGGAGATGCTTGTCGAGGATCTCCTCGGCCGTCAAACTTGTTGAGATTGGGCGGCTTGCGGAGATCTCTCGGAATCTTATAACGCCGATCTCCCCGGAGAGCGGGCGTGTTCATTCGAATGCCGTTCGACCCAAAGGGTTGCATTGCGAGGCATGCCTCGCGTTGCCGGCATTCCATAGAATCCTCCGGATGGGCCGTTGGTGGAAGGCGAGGTGGCCTCTGGCCGCTTCGCTTTGCCTCTCTCCTAGCCGATGCGGCGCCCCTAATTCTCCCATTTCGTAATCTTCCGACTCTTCACGAGAATCCCAAGATCGCTTCTCGACCGAGCGTGACCGGACGACTCATTAGAGGAGTATCGGTGGGCGGCGGCGGCCGGTGTCGGGGCGGTAGCTAGAATCTTCATAGTCATCGGACATCGAGCGGCGTCTACGCGCGTTCACCTTTCGAGGCGACTGCGTGCCCGCTGCTTCTTGGCGCGGAGAATGATGAGTAGTGCTCTCTCGGCGCGAAATGCTCCTTCGAGGAGGAGGCGGTGTCTTCGCGCCGGTCGGCGGCGAGTGAAGGTTCTCCGTCTTCGCGACGCTGGCGGCCGAATCGAACCTCTTTCATGCCGAGAGATGAGTGCATCTCGATGCGATCACACGATTCTTGTTTTGCAAGATCTCGCAAAAGCGACTTGAGTAACATGGTCGGCAGAGGTTCACGAATGCCCGCTTCAACCGGCTCGGGCGGCAAATCTCGAGAGCGCCGGATGGATCTGGCTGGAGGACCGGTCCACGGCCGTTGTGCACGAAGGTTCTTGTCGTGGAAGTCCTTGAGATTCGTGGGATCGTGGCGGCCCACGCCCTCGAGTCTGCTGGCGATTTCTGCCGGAGGATTGAGTCGAGAGGTGGCGCGTGCGGGGCCGGCCGCGTGGAGCCATGAATGTGATAGGATAGCGCCGCGCCTCCCCAGCGTGGTCGCCAATTGATCGTACCTTGACCAATGAAGTGTTGAAGTGTTGGTTGATTCGCCTAGGGGCGGTCGTTTATTGGGTGAAAGGACCGGTCCCGGCTTTACGCGTTGAGCACCTCGGGTGGTACCGCAAAGACACTCCGACGATCTAGTGAGAGGTCGCTCGGGCGGATAACACAAGGTTAGAGAACGTGCACGATGCCATATGCGAATGGCGTATATATACGCGCGAGGTCCGACCAGTTAGCGAGATTTTTTCGGCGGCGAAGTGCGCCCAAGCGGCGTGTATGGGCCGTCGAGATGGGTGGGCCGCGAGTCCATTCTGCATTGGCGATCCTCGTATTTGCTAATACACCCGGGAACAAAATGAGAGGAAAAAACTCTTTTGTTTCAGCTAAGCCTTGCAAGTGATTAATGGACTGGATCTAGGATTACTTTGGGCTTGGTTTTGATTACTCGACTACTACTCACACCTATACCTTCAATACATTTATATGGGTTCTACTAATAATGCAATCAGAAACAATTGTGCAATTAAATCATTAATTAAACCCAAATAGAAATGAGACTAATAGGCAATTCTATCACAAAAAATGCTTAATTAAATTACCAAATCAATGAAAACATTTGAAATGTCTATAAAGAACTTTTAAGGAACACCAATATAGTTCCAAAAACTAATAATCAAATCAACCCAAACGCTAAAAATATGTAATTTCAAATAAAGTAGCTATACAGTAATACTCAAAGTAATTTGTTTTTTTTTACTTTGGGTGTTACATTCTCTCGAATTTGAAAATATTTTGTCCTCAAAATTTTGTTCAAGTTTTCGCCAGTTACTCTATCAAGAATAGATACATTTCAATAGATTTTCGAGCAACAAAAGAGTTTTTGTCTTGATTGTGGTTTCAACACGGTCTCATAACTCTCATCGAAAACTACTTGTCAAAAGGATTAAAACAACGACATTTCCATTCAAAAGGTGAAGTTTGAAGAGATAGGATAGACATTTCGAAAAATAATACACTTACAATGAATGAAAAGAATTTGCCATAACGGAATATTAATAAAATAGATAATTACAAACTCAGTCTTAGACATCAACAAGAATGTCCGAACATCGTTAAAGCAATTTGGCAAAAATCAATTCATACACAAACCATGAATCAGAGTCTCATTTTAAAAAAAAATTAAAAAGGCTTAAAAATGGCAGTCCCAATCTTATGATCCACATGATCCACTAATATTCAAAATCAGCAAACACAAAATATCACCGCACAAACCGAAAAACTAGATGAATCAAAGAGATTTCTAACAACAACACCAATCCACACAAGAAAAGCCAGCATCGAAAAATCAAACATGAAAAGAACCTTAGATCACTTAGAAATTGTTTTTCATTTTCTTCGAATATAAAATAAATTGAACATGTAAATAAACACAAAACATAAACGATTTCCAAATGAATAAAATTTATGACATCCTATCAAAGGAAGACCCAAAGAATATATCGACATTAGTGACATTGGTCAGTTGAACTCAAATCATTTGAGTTCCCGAAAATCACTGGTCCGTTGAATAAGTACTTTTCTCCACTAACACAATCCCCTTTTAACAACAGATAAATACAGATAATATCTTTACATCGACCGGGGAAACCCTAAACAATTAGAAGAGGGTATAACATGGTAGCAGACTCGAGTTCATAACTTCCATCCAGGGACGGATCCAGAAAACTAACCAACGGGGGGCAACATATTTTTTTAATAAATAAGTAAAATTAATTAAATGGCATTTATCTAAAAATATGTTGCATTTATATTTGTTTCACAGGTTGGACTTTTTACTTTAAACGTTAACAATATTAGACTTTTTTTGTCAAGTTAGTCCTTTAAATTTTAAAAAGTGACATCGACAATACATGAAAATGACCAAAAAAATAGTATTAATATTTTAATACTCAAAGGACTAAAGAGAAAAAGTATAAATGACTAATATCAAATTTTAAATTAAGCTAAAAGACCTTTATAATAATAATTTTGTCTATCAAGATATATATATATATATATATATATATATATATATATATATATATATATAGGCAAAAAAGCAGATCTTCAAGTCCTTTAACTTATTTTCCGTTTTTAGCTTAGGTCCCTTAACTTTAAAAAGCTAACGTTTAGGTCCCTTAACTTTTAAAAATGTGTCATCGTAGTCCCATTTAACGTTTTTAAACTAACAACATTTGGGACTTAAGCGTTAGCTTTTAATGTTATTGAGACTACGATGAAACATTTTTAAAAGTTAAGGGACTTAAGCGTTAGTTTTTAACGTTAAATGGGACTACGATGAAAGGTTTTTAAAAGTTAAGGGACTTAAGCGAAAATGGAAAATAAGTTAAGGGACCCCGGATGCTATTTTGCCTATATATATATATATATATATATATATATATATATATATATATATATATATATATATATATATATATATATATATATATATATTATATAGTTTAGTATATACATAATATAACATAACATATGCAATAAAATAAAGCATATATATAAAATAACAATTGAGGAGGAGGGGCACTAACCCTTGCTTGCCACCATCTCCCTCCGTCCCTGCTTTCCCCTCTCTACTTACGCTAACCAACCTTAATCAATTTAATAGTGTTATATATATATATATATATATATATATATATATATATATATATATATATATATATATATATATATATATATATATATATATATATATATATATATATATATATATATTTGCTCATATGTTCCGTAAGGATCCGATGACCAATCATTTGTTTCATCATCACAATCTAAATCATGAAAGCATAATCTTAAGGTAGCATATCAACAACAAGCATAGCTTTATAATCTTAATTAGCTAATATAAAATCTTAATTAGCTAATTAGTTGCAGATGGCACCACAAATTTACAATATGAAATCTTAAAGATATATAGTTTGTAGTCACACACACACACACACACACACACACACATATATATATATATATATATATATATATATATATATATATATATATATATATATATAATAATGTACCATATACTACTTCAATCTATAAAAATCAGAAAGTTAAAAAACAACTCCCTGTGCAGAACAGAATTTGTTTTTCAGTTTTTTCATGATTCTTTCCTTTTCCTTTTGGCCTCTAAATTTCATCCAACACCACAATCAACTCAACAAACATGTTATACTCATACATTCAGCAACAATTACATCAATAAATCAAGGTCTTATATCCGATTAAGCTTGTTTACCAAATCATCAATCATCTTTTTGAAAACCAACATTATTCACATGTTTGCTTGCATACATGAAATGAACATAAAAGCTGGATGATTTCAGGAATAAACACAACAAAAGAGCTCTAAGTACCAATGTAGTCAAACCCTAGAATCAAGTAGAAGGGGGAAATAAAACTCACAAGTTAAATTGGAAACCAAGATGCAAGCTAGATGGTGAGCTCTCTCAATTCTATGTAATCCCTTAGAATTCTGTTCGGTCGTGGAATTAGAGAAGTTACCTTATCCGAAGAGCTTGGAAGGTTTCACTTCTCGAGACTTGAAAGTTGCAGTCGGCATTGGTAGATCGTTCTCGAGAGTTCCGAGTTGAAATCCTTCCTACGTCGGGTGAGGGTACCTGTAGACACTCTGATTCCTAAGTCAGTTGAGGGATATGCGGAACGTGCAAGAATGAGAGAGCGTACCTGGATTTGGAGGCCGGGACCTCTATTTATAGACGAAGTTCCCCGCTTCTGTCCGTTGGATCTGACCGGTCGATCTTAGCCGTCGGTCTTTGATGTCCAAGAGAGGTGCATAGTACCTTGCTCCGAAGCGTTCTTTTGGGTCGTGCTCTTTGACAGTCATTGGGCCAGGCCCAATGTTCGATGGGGCTTTTTCGCCCAGGTCGGAACAGTGGCCCCCCAAGCCGAAGTCCGAAGATGTGAGTGAGCTTGGCTTTAGAGAGCATTTATCGTCATTGCTACTCGGGGGAAACTTATTCGAGTCTGCGAGAGTGTCGTCCACCTGAAAAAGCTTGACAGAGCATTTAAGCTCGAAATCAAGTAAATCTTGACTGAGCATCGAAGCTCAGAGTCAATTGTCCCTTGATAGAGCATTTAAGCTCGGAATCAAGGTCTCGACAGAGCATTTAAGCTCGGAATCGAAAGGGGCGAAGCCGCTAAGAGCTTCTTCCTTCGATCGCGTAATCAGACGTTGAGTCCTCGATGACGTGAGAAGGCCGTTTGTCTTTGGTGAAAGCTGCGGTCGAAGTCGCCTTGGACTTCTTTCCACGACCTCTGGCGTGCATGAAGGCAAACCAAAGGGGAGGCTTTACCTGCTTCGCCTCATTCCGTCATCTGCTGAGTGGCCAGCTCGGTGTCAGAGTCAGGGGAGAGGGGCATAGTTTTATCCTGAAAATAAGGGAACAGGCAATTTCTCAATCGAGAAGTTTATTCATTGATTGATTGAGGACTATTTGTCCAGTACAATTGTTCTTTTACACGACTAACTGTAATAAATTCTAAGTTTGGTCGTGTTCAAGGTCCTCGGGATCGGCTCCTTGAAGAGCGTCTCGAGCTGATAAGCACCTTTACCGGTTTTTGAGATGATTCTGTATGGGCCTTCCTAGTTTGGTGCCAACCTCCCATCCCGTGCATTTTTGTTGACTACGTCGGCACGTCTAAGTACCAGATCACTGACGTCGAATTCTCGCGGGATGACTCGCTGATTATAGCGGCGCACAATCTGATTATAGCGGCGCACAATCCAACTCTTCTCTGATAGCTTTGTTGTTTTCTTCTTCGGTGAGAGGATAGAGGGTCCTCCAAGTTGATTCCCCGACTTCCACCGAGATAACGGCCTCCGCCCCGTAGGTGAGTCGAAAAGGGGTCTCGCCAGTCGTTGAGTGCGGGGTGGTTCGATATTCCCAAAGGACGTAAGGAAGCTTTTCGGGCCACGCGCCCTCCACGCCCTTCAGCCTCTTCTTGAGTCCCTTCAGCATTAACCGGTTTGCCGCCTTAGCTTGGCCGTTGGTTTGAGGGTGCTCAACTGAGGTGAAATGTTGCTTGATATTTAGCTCGGCTAAACAACGCCGAAATCCTTTGTCGGAAAACTGGGTTCTGTTGTCCGTTATGATGACGGAGGGAATGTCGAATCTCGCCAATATGTTCTTCTTGACAATCTTGATGCAGTTTTGAGCCGTTATTTGGGTCAGCGGCTCGGCTTCGATCCACTTGGTGAAATAATCTACCGTGAGAATGAGAAATTTTACCACGCCTCTTCCTATTGGGAAGGGTTCGAGTAAATCTATTCCCCATTGGGAAAGGGCCATGGTGAATACAGGGAAGTTAGCTCGGCTGGGGGAGCGTTATGCACATCGACATATCTCTGACAATTGTCGCACCTTCGGACCAGGTCTGTCGAGTCCTGAACCATAGTTGGCCAGAAATAACCGGCGCGGAGGGCCTTCTTTGACAGAGCTCGGGCTCCGAGATGTTGTCCACAGATTCCTTCATGTATCTCTTTGAGTACGTACTCAACCTCTTCGCCTTCCACGCATTTCAGTAGTGGCAAAGAGAAGTGTAACACCCCCTTCTATTTACTACTATTTAGTCAATTTTAAAATCAGAGTTTTCAAAAAATATTTCACGCACCTCAAAGAGAGTGCTACATTTCTTCAAAAACATAAAACGACGAATTAAATTTTCATAAAACAACTTGTGCGTGATACATAGCACGTCAAAATGGGGCGAACCCTCAAAAACACTTATTTAGTTATTTACAACATCCTGATTATAAATCACCAGCACAGCAGAACATCGACCAGTCTCAAAGTATTTAATACAACATCCTATATCAGACTGAATACATCAAAATAAATTACTAAATATCTAAGACTTTCCGCCCCCGGTGCTACATATCAGAGCATGCCCATCACTAGACTACTTCATTTGCTATCACCTGCAGGTTTCCGACATACGAAGCAACACGACGCAGTAGGGTGAGTCTCTTTACATAAATAATAGCAAATAGGATAAGCATTATATTAGGGAAGGCAACTAACATAAATCACATTTAGCATCTAGCATTAAGTATAACACATCAACTCACAATCATCATCAAGGCAACACCAAACATATGAATGTATGCATGAGTGCAAGTATGCATGTGGATCCATCATCATCACAATAAGCCTTGAGGGCACACATCGCTTTGGCCGAAGCCCACACATCGCTTTGGCCGAAGCCCACACATCGCTTTGGCCGAAGCCCACACATCGCTTTGGCCGAAGCCTACACACCGCAATGGCCGAAGCTTACATCTCCGCTGAATGTGCATGATTTATGTGACACCATGACAATGCACCACAACACAATACATCTACCACAACAATCATTAACTCATCACTTTTCACTTCGCAACTCAACTTCAATCACAATATAAGCCTTGAGGGCACACACCGCTTTGGCCGAAGCCTACACACCGCTTACTCATCACCGCAATACAACACACCTCATCATTGGACTAAATGTCCCACCAAGGACCAACACAACACACAAGGACTAAACCAACACCCCAAGGACTAAACGGTCACCTAAAGGACTAAACAGTCACATAGGGACCGAAACAACATCTTAGAAGGACTAAGGGTGC
This sequence comes from Oxytropis ochrocephala, assembly GCA_020916435.1. Classification (NCBI taxonomy): domain Eukaryota; kingdom Viridiplantae; phylum Streptophyta; class Magnoliopsida; order Fabales; family Fabaceae; genus Oxytropis; species Oxytropis ochrocephala. The sequence goes on along the minus strand of CM037093.1, from coordinate 69,288,034 downwards.
ATAGGGACCAAGTTAGCATTTTTGACACTTTGGGCAACATTGGCAACACCCGCACAACATGCTGGATTCCAACAGCAGTACACCTACTTCGGCGGATTATTTAAAATAGCAAACGACATCGAAAAATTACAAAAGACCACTCGTCGGAAAGCCACGGATGTGTAGTTTCTGGATATATCTTTAAAGTTTCAAAACAATGAGCCAATTAGTACAGTTTTTATAAACAACCCGAACAGCTCCCAGACTGGACAGATTCTGTCCTCCCACTTCATTTTACTCTAAAATGACTTAAACTTGACCAAATGGAACAAAACCTTAGCCTGAACAAAAGCAATTTGAGTATAGTTTCTAATAGAAAAAGAATCGTTCAAAACGGAGTTCATTTGGAGACCTAAAACTTGCAAAAACCGAACATACCCACAGTTTGACTCTAGAAATTTGACCCGACTTTGGAGACTCATAACTGGAGCTACACAATTCTGAATTTAACGAAACCAGTGCCAAAACGACCGGCTTTAAGTCTATTTTCGAAAACACTCAGCCACATAATTTTTGAATCGACCAAACAGTACCAGTTTTAAAAAGACCGAAACAGTGTCCAGAAAACGCACAAACCCATAAGCAAGTAAAACTCATCATGATCAATCACCCAAACGAACTATACAGCATCATAAGCAAGTAAAACCAATTCATTTAGGCAAGATATCAAACACTTTACAATCATCATATTTTCATACTCAATTTCATTGAGGCAATACGTCAAACACCTTGCATGCATAGTTCATATCATGTTCATCTTAACAACAATTAGCATGGGTTCATCAATTTCTAATTCAAGCATAACACCAATTAATTCAAACAACACATAAACAATCAATTAATTCAAACAACACACAAACAACAATTAATTACCCTAAACACCTAACCCACACATAATTACTCATCTTACAAACTATTATGTATGAAAGAGAGCCCCCTTACCTCAAAATTGAAGAACCCAAGTAGCCTCTCCTTCAACAACCCAAGAATCCCCAAAAATAGCTTCTCCAATACTTTGAGCTTCAAACCCCATTCATGGTAAAGTGGAAATGAGAAGGAATTAGTGTAGGAAACTTACACTAAAAGGTAGAGCATGAAAAATGAGGAAGATTGGTACCAAATACTACTTACCCCAAGCAAGAATGAAATTTTCCTCTCCCTCCCTCCTATGTTCAGCTGCGCACCTCCTTCCTCCTCTCTCCCTCTCCATTTCTTTCTTTTTTTCCTTCAAATGGGAAGGAAACCCTACACCCCTAAGGTTATTTCCTTTAATTTGGGCCTATTAGTGGGCCTTGGGCCCTTTATTTGCACCCCCTAGCTACTTCAACCACTCCTTATTTTAATTAAATCACCACTCCCTTATTTACTACCCAACACCTCTTAGTTATATTAAATACTCTTTTAATTCTTTTAATATAACTAATCACTATAATACCTCCTAAATAAAATAAAACTCCAAATTAATTAATCGACTTAATAAAATGTTGTACTTCTCAACTAACTTAATTAAGTACATAATTAAATTATTTTGGGGCGTTACAAGAAGCCCTGACAAAAGAGTACGCCGTCGATTATTGTAAATGTGGTGGCTCTCTTTCGAATTGCCGTTGCCTTTTTGGGGTCGGACGGTTCGGCCCCGGATTCTATGTAATTCTTTATTGGCAGTATTCAGCTGTCCCGCTCGGTGATGATGTTGACGTCGGTCATGGAGAGGGGGGAAAGATCCACGCTGGGTTTTGTTAAGCTTTTCTGGATAATACTTCGGAGACCGCCTGAGGGCTTAGTACTTGCCAACTTGGCTTGGACATCCGCTCGCGCATTTTCCAACTGCGGGACATGCTTCAATTCCACCTTCTCAAATTGTAAGAGCAATTCTCGGACTCTGCCTAGATAGCGTTGTAGCGCTGTATCTTTTGTGGTGAATTCCTCTTTCACCGAGTGGTGTTTATCTCAATGATTTTAGCGCCGAAGTCCGAGGCCAATTTAGGCCAGCGATGCAAGCCTCATACTCGGCTTGATTATTTGAAGTAGTGAACGCGAAACTCAGAGAGACATATCTATCATAAAGTCTTCTGAGTTTTCTTAGATTAAGCCGTCTCCACTCCCCTTTGAATTCGAAGACCCGTCGACATGAAGAGTCCAGAGTAGTGTGTCCGAACTAAGAGGAGCGGGTGTCATTTTGGCTACAAAATCGGCCAGGTATTTAGCATAAGGGTTTACAACCAAGTGATGACATGCAACTTCAAGAGGAATGTCGGGCATTTCCGAGGCCGACCAAGTGAAAAGGTCGGCATTGCGCTGTTTGTAGTAAGCGATCAAGCCTCCTCACCTCACACTACAAGAAATTCACGTATCTGGCAGATTTTTCCGACGGATTTTTCCTTGATAAATTTTAGTGATTTGGTGCGATCGGCGGATTTTTTCCGCCGGTAAATTTTCGGCGAAAAAAGTAGTGTTTCCGGCGGATTTTGAAAAAAATAAAATAAAAATTCAAAATCTGCCATTAATGTTCAAAAATCCGCCGGAAATTTACCGGCGGATTTTTGAACATTACCTGCGGTTTTTTGAACATTACCGACGGATTTTTTTTAAAAAAAAAAATAATTTTTCTTTTTGGAAAATTCGCCGGTAATGTTTAAAAATCCGCTGAAACTGTTCAAAAATGTTTATTAATAAAAGTTTCTCCTACACTCTTCTCATTCTCTCATTTCTTTCCTTCTCATTCTCATCTACATTTCCTCTTTCTTCTTCCTTCTCATTCATTCATATTTCTTCTACACTTCTTAATCTTTATTCTCATTCTCTCCTATATTCTTACTTCTCACACTCTTCTTCTTTCTCATACTCTTCAATCTCCATAAATTTTCCTAAATATCTCTCTTCTACATTTTTCGTTTTCTTCTCATTCATTCATATTTCTTCTACAGTTTTTCATCTTCATTCTCATTCTCTCCTATATTCTTACTTCTCATACTCTTCTTCTTTCTCATACTCTTCAATCTCCATAAATTTCCCTAAATATCTCTCTTCTACATTTCCTCTTTCTTCTTCCTTCTCATTCATTCATATTTCTTCTACACTTCTTCATTTTCATTCTCATTCTCTCCTATATTCTTACTTCTCATACTCTCCTTCATTCTTATTCATTCATATTCTTCTACTACATTTTTTTTACATACTTCTTAATAAATACATAATTCGAATAATTTAAAAAAAATTAAAAAACTAATTCGAAAATAGTTTTTTGTTGAAATAAAAAAATTAATAAAATAATTTAAAACGATTTTTCAATTATAAAAATATTTAAAAAAAAATAAAAATTCTAAAACGATTTTTTTAAATAAATAAAATAAATTACCGGCGGAAATGTTTTTATTAGCGGCGAATTTTTATTAAAAAAAATTAAAATTTTAAAAAAAATTAAAAAAATAAAACAAATTACCGGCGGAAAATTTGTTATTACCGGCGGATTTTTATTTTTTTATTTTATATTTTTTAAAAAAATTAATTACCGGCGGAAATTAAGTGTTTACAGGCAGATTTTTTAAAATTACCGGCGGATTTTACATTATTGGCGGATTTTTTTAAATTACCGGCGGATTTTTTACATTACCGGCGGTTTTTTTAAAAAAATTTCTGCTGAAATTTTGTGTCTTTCTGGCGCTTTTCCGCCCGATAATTACCGCGGATGTTTTCACGGAAAATCACCGAAATTACCGTGGAAAAAGCGCCGATAAACATTACATACGACGTTTTTCGGCGGAAAAATCCCCAGTAATGACATTTTTCCTGCGGCTTTTTGTTATTACCGGCGGATTCCGGCCCTAGGAAATCGCATATTTCTTGTAGGGTCAGAGCTAAGATCGGCTCCTATCTTGACGGTCTTCCTAGGGTCGCTACCCAAAGGAACCTCGAGGAATTCCCCCTGGGGCTCATGGCGTTTGTTTTTCTTCTTGAGTTCTTTGGCTAACTCGTCGTTGGACTCTTCTTCCTGGTTGTCCCGATCGTAACGGGCATCTACCTCGGTGAGATTCACCTCGAGGGCCGTTTGCGGGGGATCCGAAATTCCTTGCGGCTGGGATCGGGTCCCAAGGAAAGTGAGCAAATGGCATTGTTTCGCAGCTTTGAGGTCGGCCGGGATGGTCACCACATCACCGTCAAGGGAATGAAATTTTAACTTGGGATGAACGGCGGAGGCCACGACCCCGAGTTTCACCAACGTCGATCTTTCGATGAGGCAACGATAAGGGGAAACCATGGGTACTACCACGAATGTGGTCTTGATCGCCCGTGCGAGTCTCTTTTCCCCGTAGGTGACGAAAGTTTTGAAGTAGCCTAAGGGTCTGGCAATCTTCTCTCCCAGAAAAGTGAGGCTGGGGCCCAAATAGGGAATCAGTCCCTCGGGCGATAAGCCGAAAGCAGGGAGGAGATCTTGAAACATCATGTCGGCCGTGCTCCCTTGGCCGACGATAACCCGTTCTATTTCCACCCCGGAAATAGTGGCCGAGATGATCAGTGGGATGTACTCATTGAGTTCGCCAAGGAGATAATCTTCATCAGAAAAAGAGAGTGGCCTCTTTCGTGGGAATGCTCCGCGGGGAGGGGCGACGGCTACATGCGCAATCTTACGCCACTTGCGCTTCACGACGCACCTAGACATGCCAGATGGGATGGAAAATTCGGCCAGCTGCATAGTAATGCTCGTAGAAGCGGTCCTAGTGAGAAACTAGTGAAGTCCTCCCACTGTGGTCGCCAATGTTCGGTCCTGGAATTACAGAAGTTACCTTATCCGAGGAGCTTGGAAGGTTCCGCTTCTCGAGACTTGAAAGTTGCAGTCGGCGTTGGTAGATCCGCTCCTACGTATCTCCAGGTGCGATGGAGAATTCAAAGCTACGTAGTTCTAGGTTTTTGGTTTTATTTTGTTTAATTGTGAAATTGAGCTTTCGTGATGATCAATTGAGCTTTCGTGATGATCAATTGAGCGAAGGCTCCAAGTGACCACCATTAGTACTCCATTGTTAATGATCATGCAAGCAAAGGCTTCGCAAGACCACTAACAAAGTTTTTCGATTTATGTAAAGTCTTTAGAAAAATTAGGCGTTCATGATGATCAATTGAGCAAAGGCTCCAAGTGATCACCACTAGTTCCTCATTGTTAATGATTATGCAAGCAGAGGCTTCGCAAAACCATTAACAAAGTTTTTTTGATTTATTGAAAGTTTTTAGAAAAATTAGGCATTCATGATGATCAATTGAGCAAAGGCTCCAAGTGATCACCACTAATTCCTCATTGTTAATGATTATGCAAGCAGAGGCTTCGCAAAACCGTTAACAAAGTTTTTTTGATTCCTTGAAAGTATTTAGAAAAATTAGGCATTCATGATGATCAATTGAGCAAAGGCTCCAAGTGATCACCACTAGTTCCTCATTGTTAATGATTATGCAAGCAGAGGCTTCGCGAAACCATTAACAAAGTTTTATGATTTATTGAGAGTCTTTCGTAAAAATTAGGCATTCATGATGATCAATTGAGCAAAGGCTCCAAGTGATGATCACTAGGTCCTCATTGTTAATGATCATGTAAGCAGAGGCTTCACATGACCATTAACAAAGTTTTTTATTTAATGAAAAATGTTTGAGTTTAGAAAGAATTAAAAAACGAGAAAAAGGTGAAAATTGCACAAATGGGGGTGTTATTAGTTACGAGGGGTTGTATAGCAGAGCAGGAGGTGTAAAAAGTAAAGGCCCAATTTCGTTTTTGGTATCAGGGGGCGCTACAACAAAAAAAGAATGGGCTCTTGAGGGGAGGGGGCATGCAGAAATTGTGGAGGTGCTAATAGCAATCTGAATACTAAATAAATTAAAATAAAAATAAACACTATATAAGCTTAAAACGCCAGAACCCTAAAACGAACCCCTTCTTTCCCTGGCTGCTGCGGCGCCGTGACCTAGATGGAGTTATTTCCGGCGGAAATCGCGCGTCTTCTCTGGCGAGAGAGAAGGAGAGAGCTACGGGTTCTGGTGGTGGTGACGGCCGGGGGGTTTTAGCGGCGGTGGTGGGTTCGGTTTTGGGGAAGCTTACGCGTGGTCTCGGTGGGAGAAAGAGAGATCGGATCCGAGAGAGAAAAGCGAAATGAGGAGAGAGAGGGCGGTGGTGCGAAGGGAGGAAGATGACCGGCGAAGGTGATGGCGTTTCGCCAGAAGCTTCACACGAAGCGCGGAGGGTGTCTCGCGATAGCGTAGCCACAGTGGAAGCGGTTTCGTGGATGGAAAAGAGGCGGGGTTCCGCGACGGTTCAAGATCAGCGGCCACCGTGAGGCGGTGGCGGAACTACAAGGTGAGTTTTTGACTTCTTTGGTTACGGATATCTCTGTTCCTCTTTCATTTTAAATTCTTTTGTTCTCAGTTGTTGTTTTAACGTGTTTCTCATGTTCTTCTTCACTTCTTCTATTGTTTACGGCGTGATAATGCTTTCTCTGTTACTCTTATTTTGATTCTTTATTTATTAAGACATACTCATAGATATTAAAATTGCAAACAAAGTGGTAAGGTTGCAAATAAAACGATTTTATGATAACTTAGTAACCAACGACCTCCACGAAAACTACGGATCTGTTGTTGTGAACCGCTTTCGTGGTCCAATGTTTTTCTTTGTTGTTTGGTATTTGTTCTGGCTCTCTTTGATATTTCTTCCCTGATCTCGAGAAAGTTGTTTTTAGGTGATTAGGGTTTTAGTGTTAAACCCTAATCTTCTTTTTGGTAATTTTGAGGTTTCTTTGTTTCCTCCTCTCGATTCTCCCCCCTTTGATTGTGTGTGTTATTTCGCTCTTTTATACTAAAATTCTAGGTTTTTGCATTAATTGCTCTTTGGTGGGCCTTGAATCATTTCGAGTTTTGGAGGCGGCTCAACCCAGCCCAGCGACTTGAGAAGCATTGTTAGAACCCTAGATTTATTATTGTTGCCTTTTATTATTTTTTTTGTATTTTCGGATTTATTTATTTTTGTAGATTTTGTGTTATTATTTTTTTGTATTTTTTGGACATTTGGACACCTGAACACTTCTAATTTGTTATAAAAATTAAATAGTATTTTTTTTTTTTACATTTTTGGACTATTAAACATTTTTAAATGGTAAATAAAACTAAATAGAATTTCTTGACATTTTGCACTATATATATACATGCTCAAAATAAATTAACCTGCACAAAAAAGAATAATAATAATAAAAAGAGTCTGGCCAAACACAAAAAGGCGAGCGGGCGGACTAGGCGAATACGCTAAAAGCGAGACTCAAATAGAAGAAATGAGCTCATTAACTAAAAACACTACTTATACACGACTAAACCCAAATCACGAAGATTAAATTGAAGAACGCACGAAAAGATCGATCTTTCGCGTGCCTGCTTAATTTAAACAACGGTATTTCGATTTAGTTGAGTTCGATGATTGAAATTGGCTTAAGTTAAGGGACGGACAAAATTAGGGTATTACAGCTGCCCCTCTTTATTTCACATTTCGCCAAAAAATATGAATTGGCCTTTTCATATTTGTTGGTGAAATGGAAATAAAGATATAGAAATAATACTAATTTTGTCCGTTTCAGAAAAACTCAAATCTTTTTGTTATTTTCCTTTTGAGGGTTAACACATTCGCATTACAACGAGAAAGCAATAAATTGGAAAAAACAGTAAATTGGGAGAAGCGGTAAATTCGGAAAAGCGGTAAATTGGGAATTCGGAGTTTGCCTAAAACCTTTTAACGGACTCTTGTCGAGTCCGAGCTCTGGGGTGGCCTTTTCGAGCGGCCGATCAATATCAAGTCCGGAACTGATTTGATCAATGGATTTCTGTTGTGCCTTAGGTCGACACAACTAATCCAGAAGGACTTAACGGTCGATGGATCCATCGGCGTGCTCGTGCGATGTTGTGATGCGTGGAAGGAGTTCACTAACTCGAAGGAGTTCACTAACTCGGGTTGATGGAGTTTACGAACTCGGATTGATGGAGTTTACGAACTGCGGGGTGGCCTTTTCGAGCGGCCGATCAATATCGGTCGAATCGATTTGATCAATGGATTTACGTTGTGCCTTAGGTTGACACAACTAATCCAGAAGGACTTAACGAAGTTCGATGGATCCATCGCGTGCTTTCGTGCGATGTTGTGATCTGTGGAAGGAGTTCACTAACTCTGTGGGAGTTCACTAACTCTGGGTTGATGGAGTTTACGAACTCTGGATTGATGGAGTTTACGAACTCTGGGTTGATGGAGTTTACGAACTCTGGGTTGATGGAGTTTACGAACTCCGGGTTGATGGAGTTTACGAACTCCGTGTTGATGGAGTTTACGAACTCCGTGTTGATGGTGATTTTCTAAAAAGGAGATTTCTGGGACTCTCTGGCCCGAAGTAACTTTTCTCTTGGATGGTGCATGAAATGCATGCACTTGGGTATATGAATGCAATGATTGATTTTGGTGGGATGCTTCTTCTGTTTGATTTTTCATTCTCTTCTTTTTTGTTATTCTTTCGCTCTTCTGAGATGCGAACTTGAAAGCGTAATGTACTGTTTGATGCCATGGGGTGATGAATGGTATGGATGATATGAGAACGATGAATGATATGAAGATGTTGTGTTCTTTTGTGTTTGCTTCTTCTTTGTAGTTTATGAGATGCAAATATCAACATAATGCTTTGATGTTTGAATGCAAGTGTATGCGGTGATTGATGCTTTGATGAATGGAATGCTCCTATTCTAACTCGCTTTTGTTTCTTTTTGCTTCTTCTATGAAATGCAGACCTTAATATGATGCAATGCTCTGATGTTTGATGCAATGATTTTTTCTTTTTCTTTTATGGAAATGCTAGCATTAATGTGATGCCAATGCAATGAAAAGATTTCTGCTTTTTCTTCTTTACTATTTTTTTCTATGACATGAAAGTATTAGTATGATGCAACCGAGCGTGGACCTTTTTTTTTTGCTTTTTGCTATGTGATGAATGCACAAAATGTGAAGATGCAAATGTAATGCTTTGATGCATATGCCATAATGAATAGATTGAAATGCCTAGATGCATGAGGTGTACATTTTTGTGATGATGAGATGTGAGACTTTGGATGCAAGGAATTGAGATGATTATTGACCATTACGTTGAAAAATTGCATTTGATTCAAACTCGGTGTTCTCAAGGTTTTTATTTACAAACAATCTCACTTGTTTTCTCTTTCTTTCCATGATGTGAATTTTAGATATCACGTAAACAACTTATGTTCTCTCTTCTTGAAGCATCGTCTAGTAAGCATGCATAGGAGTGCAAGTGTGAATGAATGAGTCGGCTAGCTTGGCATTGGTTTAGGGCATGGACATTTATGGCAAGTGAAGGAATGACAGGACATGGTTATTAGAAGCTCATGAGGATCAAGAAATACAATATTGCCCCAATTCATGTCTTTGATGAGTGAATAGCTTGCCCCTGTCTAGTGGTGACAACAATTAGGGGTGTAGAAGATGATGAATTGGGAATGCTTCGGCTTTTGAAATGAAGGGTGGAGCAGAAGAGATTTTGTCTCAACCCATAAAGTTTGATGTTGCCCCAGTCATAACAAGGACAAAGCTGCCCCAATTAGAATGACAATGCCTCGTTTAGGATAGTGAGTTGAGAAATTGCCCCGGTGAGGTTTTATAGGAATGAATGAGGTGAAGGAATGGGAACGCACTTGCCCCACTCTCGAATGACATTTCAAACGGTTTCTTTGAGTGAGGTTGTGAAAGGCGACAAAGTTATGGTGATGGTTATGAACTGAGGGTGATATATGAATGGGGTGAGCAATGAACAAACCTCCCCAAAGTTGAGCGGAGTGAGAGGTGAAGGGAATGCCCCCTAGTACACACTTTTGGTTCTCTTTAAAGGCAAACCAAATGCAAGGAAAGTTTTGACTTCCTGGTATGAGGAGAGGCTCCACTTGATGACCACTAGACCTTGTTTTAATGAATGCATATTGGAGTGCAAGTCCTTCTCCTTTTTTGCCAACTTTCTTTTTTTGATTGTTTGTTTTTTTCTTTTTGAGCAGCTTTCTTTTTTCTGCTTGTTTGTTTTTTCTTTTTTTCCTGAGCAAACATGTCGTAAATGGATAAACTTATTTGTCCTAAGATTAAAACTTGAGAAAACGAAAGCAATTAGTCATTGATCGGAATGGACTTTTTAGGGTTGTGATGTGGAGAAGGGGATGGTTGAGCTTAATGAAGTGTTTGGGGTTGATGGGGAGGATGGGTCCTGTTCGGTGTTGGCCGATCGTCAATGGTTTATGAAGGAAATGGTTATTAGCTTTGATGCGGTGCAGGAAATGGTTATTAGGTTTGATGAGGTGCTTGAAGGTTTTATGAAAGAAAAGGTGGTTAAACCCAAGGAATCGAGGGCTTTTTTTTTTTTTTTTTGAAAGGGGAAATGATTTAACCTATTGAATTTGAGGGCCTCGGAAGGGGAGCTCTTATGCTTCATGGCAAAATGTATTGACTCTTAATTTATACTCCCTTTGTCTTCCTTTCTTTGTTTTGGGATTCTCCTTTTTGAAACTTTGCTATCCCCCTCCTTTTGTGAATTTCCTTTCCTTTTGACTTGGGTGAAAATGATATATCATCTTTGATGTGGAATTAACCCTCGTCTAGGGTGATGGGGATATCTTGGGCTTTTCTCGGCTTAAGATGGGTAACAAAGGGTATTCTTGTGATTTTGATTCTTTAGCTTAAGAGGGGTAGGAAATGGACTTTTTTGGGATTTTAGGTTTTTGAGGGTATGGAGAGATGACCAAACTTCATTTCAAATCCCGATTGCTTATTTCTGTAAGACTTAACTTTAGGACAATAATTTATCTACCTTCATTAGTTTGCTCTTTTTTCCTTTTTTTTTGTGTGTGCCCTAATTTTTGCTTGGACCGCTCTTTGCGAGTTTTCAATCAACCGGGCGCTTTTTTGCCTAGGCTGCCCTTTGCGGGTTTTCAACCTAGCGAGCTTATTTTATCTTTTTTATTTGTTATATACCTTTTTTAGAAAGACTTGCACTAATGGAATATGATACTGACAAGGAAAATTAGTGACCACAAAATTGCCCCAGCATGGAGGATTTAAAGTATTAACGAGAATGAACCAAAAAGTCAAGTATGCACTGATGGGAGAGAATATGCGCTTTATGGGTGGACGGGGCGGGACTAGACTTGGATGGGGAATGATGATAAATTAGGGAAATTGACTGACTCAAACAAGGGAAACTACACGTGACATGCATACTTACTAGAAGAACGCTTCACAGAGAGTTAACATTGGTTAAAACATGATATAAAAACTTTTTGATAAACTGTTTCAGTCTTTTATCATGGAATGGATGAGATACAATGCTTTTTTGAAGGAAATACAGATGAGTTATTGATGTGAAAAACTGAGGGCCTTGAAACACCTTGAGTTTGCAAATAAGTGAGGGTAACCTTTTCCAAAAAGAAAGATTACTTTGCAAGAACATCTCGTCTCTCATCACAACGTTTTTGTTGTATGCGATGCATGGATGAAAACATTATGATGCATACATGATGAAAATGAAATGCGTGAAAGCATGTTCACTTGAAAAATGTGATTATTCTAAAAGTTGTTTTTTTTTTATGCAAGACGAAATATGGAATGCCAATGCATTTTTGGATGATGAATGATGCAAGAATGATTTTTATAGGGGCAAGACAAGATATGAAATGCCGATGCCCCATTTTCTTTTGAATTATGCAGGAATGATGCTTTTTCCTAAATGAAAGAAAAGAGGCAAGACAAAGTATGAAATGCCAATGCCTCTTCCCTTTTCTTTTGAATGATGAAAGATGCAAGAATGGTGATATGAGGCAACTGATTGTCGTTACCCTGAGTAACCTGCATGAAACATTGAGTGGATCCTGACTCAATACTTCACACAATATACTGAAACGTTTCGACAATTAGTTGACTCAACTTAACTTCTTACTTGAAAATAAAACACGTGTGACTGGGTCAAAGTGCCCTGATATCGTAGAGTAACATCTCAAATTTGTAGTCGACAAACAAATTTGAGATATTACCCTTCGTCGTTCAAAGGTGCACTTCTACCCATTAAGCCATCACATGAGAAAAACTTTCTTTGTTTCGAAAGGATGCATGCAGGGAGAAATGATGTATTCGAACAAAGTGATGAGGATAATGAAATGATGCATGAATGCTATATTTTGAATGAATTTGATGATGATTTTTGTTCATGATTATGAATGAGATGCTTATGCAATGCGGATGATGATTGCTTATGGTTTTCATTTTTCTTATGTAATGAAAATGAAATGTGTGATGTTTACAATTACTTTCCTAATGTATGAGAGATATTGAATGGAGATGCATATGAAATGAGGCGTTAATGTTTATTTTTTCATGATGCGTGAAAAATGAAAACAATAATGCATGAGACGCGCCCCTAATAAGACACAAACCTTAATGATATAGAGAAAAATGCATGTATGAATTTTATCGAGTTTTTGTTTTATGCAATGCAAATGATGATGTATGCATGATGATGATGCTCTATGCAAGATAAATGAAAGAGGTTTTATTGGCAATGATTCAAGTTTTTTTGGAAGATGCAGGTCGTATGTGGCTTCATATGGACCTAGTAAGGGAAAGGCTACAACGGCAGCTCTTTCTCTCTTTTTTTGAAAAGGGTGAACCACATGTTGCCCCGTACGGACCGGCAAAAGAAAGGCTACAATGGCAGCTCTTTCTCTATTTTCTCTTCTTTTTTGAAAAATCTCCTTCTCCCTTTTTTGAAAACATGTCTAGATTACAATGCAACACACAATTTGGTATGCCCCTTGTGTCCTACGAAGGGTGGGAATCCTAGGGTCTAAATTCGACGAGAATGGTAATCCTCCCATGTAGGTTCTAATCACTTCCTCACAATGGCAACCAAGAGCTGAAGTCTTTCTCATGATGACACCCACAATCGTAGAAAGCTACCGAGTGTGAGGCATCATGACAAAGTGCACTCTTGGGTGGAACTTTCATGAGAGCCATACAGACAAAGGTCTACGAATGGCAGTCACTAATCGTTCCCACTCTCCTAGGTTTTCGTTCAGACCTTGGATTTTAGGCCCCACTCAACGCTCACAAGTATAGGGTGTGAAGTGTGTGTTGAGGGCACGACACCTAGGAATAACTACCCTTCCCCACCTGCAAATGAAAACCCAGAACAGTCCAGACAGAAGCGAACAACAACATGTCGTCTACCCTAGGGTTTAATATCAAATAAGTCAGCCTAGGGTTTTTAACAACAACCAAGTGCATTGCTTACCTCAAGAAAGGGAGCCGAGAAGAAGGGGATCATGATTGGGATTGGGGAAATGCATGAGGGTACTAAGCAAATAAGAAAAAAAAGGAGGAAGGAAAAACAAACCTGGAAGAAGAGAAAATAAATGCACCTGCATACAACATGATAAGAAAGAAAAGGAAACCGAAAAGGGATAGAAGCAAACAAAGTATTCAAATCAAATTAAATAGCACATTAAACCACACATTTAATTAGTTAGGCTCGACCCACTTAAAAAAGAAAAGTCCCCAGTGGAGTCGCCAGCTGTTGCGCCCGAAAAAGTCCCCGAGGAGTTTTTCTTCGTTTACAACTTTTTAAAACAATGAAGTCGCCACCAATATTTTTTTATAAGGAAAATATTGAAGAAAAACCTTTTTTGAAAGGCGGATGACCTTTTGGAAAACCGGAAGATTTGGGTTCGGGGGTCGGTTAGACATGGGGAAGGTATTAGCACCCCACATCTCCTTTCTACTGAAAGGGAACCTTTAATTAAACGCGTGATTTTAAGTGTTGATTTGAAAAATACTTAAGTTTGCCTCTTGATTTAATGAAAGTTTTATTTGCGGCGCTCGGCGAGTTAGCCGCTTTGGTTTTTTGAAGGAAAAGTGTTTTTGGTTTGTTGTGCTTGACGGAGGATCCGCTCCCACGTATCTCCAGTGCGATGGAGAATTCAAAGCTACGTAGTTCTAGGTTTTTGGTTTTATTTTGTTTAATTGTGAAATTGAGCTTTCGTGATGATCAATTGGCGAAGGCTCCAAGTGACCACCATTAGTACTCCATTGTTAATGATCATGCAAGCAAAGGCTTCGCAAGACCACTAACAAAGTTTTTCGATTTATGTAAAGTCTTTAGAAAAATTAGGCGTTCATGATGATCAATTGAGCAAAGGCTCAAGTGATCACCACTAGTTCCTCATTGTTAATGATTATGCAAGCGGAGGCTTCGCAAAACCATTAACAAAGTTTTTTGATTTATTGAAAGTTTTTAGAAAAATTAGGCATTCATGACGATCAATTGAGCAAAGGCTCCAAGTGATCACCACTAATTCCTCATTGTTAATGATTATGCAAGCAGAGGCTTCGCAAAACCGTTAACAAAGTTTTTTTGATTCCTTGAAAGTATTTAGAAAAATTAGGCATTCATGATGATCAATTGAGCAAAGGCTCCAAGTGATCACCACTAGTTCCTCATTGTTAATGATTATGCAAGCAAGAGAGGCTTGCGAAACCATTAACAAAGTTTTATGATTTATTGAGAGTCTTTCGTAAAAATTAGGCATTCATGATGATCAATTGAGCAAAGGCTCCAAGTGATGATCACTAGGTCCTCATTGTTAATGATCATGTAGCAGAGGCTTCACATGACCATTAACAAAGTTTTTATTTAATGAAAAATGTTTGAGTTTAGAAAGAATTAAAAAACGAGAAAAAGGTGAAAATTGCACAAATGGGGGTGTTATTAGTTACGAGGGGTTGTATAGCAGAGCAGGAGGTGTAAAAAGTAAAGGCCCAATTTCGTTTTTGGTATCAGGGGGCGCTACAACAAAAAAAGAATGGGCTCTTGAGGGGAGGGGGCATGCAGAAATTGTGGAGGTGCTAATAGCAATCTGAATACTAAATAAATTAAAATAAAAATAAACACTATATAAGCTTAAAACGCCAGAACCCTAAAACGAACCCCTTCCCTTCCCTGGCTGCTGCGGCGCCGTGACCTAGATGGAGTTATTTCCGGCGGAAATCGCGCCGTCTTCTACGGCGAGAGAGAAGGAGAGAGCTACGGGTTCCTGGTGGTGGTGACGGCCAGGGGGTTTTAACGGCGGTGGTGGGTTCGGTTTTGGGGGAAGCTTACGCGTGGTCTCGGTGGGAGAAAGAGAGAGATCGGATCCGAGAGAGAAAGCGAAATGAGGAGAGAGGGGCGGTGGTGTGCGGAGGAGGAAGATGACCGGCGAAGGTGACTGGCGTTTCGCCGAAGCTTCACGAACGCGGAGGGGGTGTCTCGCGATAGCGTAGCTTCTGGTGGAGGCAGTTTCGTGGATGGAAAGAGGGCGGGGTTCCGCGACGGTTCAAGATCAACGGCCACCGTAGACGGTGGCCGGAACTACAAGGTGAGTTTTTTTGACTTCTTTGGTTACGGATATCTCTGTTCCTCTTTCATTTTAAATTCTTTTTGTTCTCAGATTGTTGTTTTAACGTGTTTCTCATGTTCTTCTTCACTTCTTCTATTGTTTCTGGCGTGATAATGCTTTCTCTGTTACTCTTATTTTGATTCTTTATTTATTAAGACATACTCATAGATATTAAAATTGCAAACAGTGGTAAGGTTGCAAATAAAACGATTTAACAGTAACTTAGTAACCAACCTGACCTCCTGAAAACTACGGATCTGTTGTTGTGAACTGCTCGTGGTCCAATGTTTTTGCTGTTGTTTGACTGTTGCCTGCGGCTCTCTTTGATATTTCTTCCCCTGATCTCAGAAAGTTGTTTTTTAGGTGATTAGGGTTTTAGTGTTAAACCCTAATCTTCTTTTTGGTAATTTTGAGGTTTCTTTGTTTCCTCCTCCGATTCTCCCCCCTTTGTGTGTGTGTTGATTGCTCTTTTATACTAAAATTCTAGGTTTTTTGCATTAATTGCACATTGACTGGGCCTTGAATCATTTTCAGGTTTTGGAGCGGCTCAACCCAGGCCCAGCAGCTTGGAGAGCAGCTGTTAGAACCCTAGATTCGCTGTTGCTGCCTTTTATTATTTTTTTTGTATTTTCGGATTTATTTATTTTTGTAGATTTTGTGTTATTATTTTTTTGTATTTTTTGGACATTTGGACACCTGAACACTTCTAATTTGTTATAAAAATTAAATAGTATTTTTTTTTTTTACATTTTTGGACTATTAAACATTTTTAAATGGTAAATAAAACTAAATAGAATTTCTTGACATTTTGCACTATATATATACATGCTCAAAATAAATTAACTGCACAAAAAAAGAATAATAATAATAAAAGAGTGCGCCAAACACAAAGACGAGCGGGCGGACTAGACGAATACGCTAAAACGAGACTCAAATAGAAGAAATGAGCTCATTAACTAAAAACACTACTTATACACGACTAAACCCAAATACGAAGATTAAATTGAAGAACGCACGAAAAGATCGATCTTTCGCGTGCCTGCTTAATTTAAACAACGGTATTTCGATTTAGTTGAGTTCGATGATTGAAATTGGCTTAAGTTAAGGGACGGAAAAAATTAGGGTATTACAAGCACTCCAAATGCTTGGAAGATGCATCCTTGGGAGCACGGTAGAACTTTTATCCACTCAACTCATTCTTTCAAGCTTCAACATTATCCAAAACATCAATTTGCACCTGAAAATCATGATTATGACAAATATGGCAATTTATGGTCCTAAACCAATGAAATTTCCTAAATTCAATATAAAAACACTTCGTTTTGTACCATGAAAACTAAATGCAAAGCAGACTTATCAATAGCAATCAGTCTCATTTTCAAGATATCATAGACATGAATCAACTCATTATTTGATTATGAAAGTTCAACTTTTTAGAAAAATTTCTTTTCACAATACATTCATAAGTTTGGTATATCATTCACTTATAAACAATCTTCATTTTGTATAACTTACACACAGAATGTGTAAAGACATAATGAGTCAACACATACTCCCATTTGGTGCTCACAACATCATCATAACATGTACAAACATCAATTTCAAGAGTATCTGTAATTATTCCCTATAATCACAACATAATAAACCTAAAGGCTAAAATGAAGTTTCCTTTAACAACAAATAGTAATGTTGGGTTACATTTAAGAAACACCCACATGCACTCACATTTCAAACATTCTTGTAAATCTAAGTAAGAAGAGGTATAACATGTATTCTACATCTAATTGTTACAACAATGAGTAACTGGTGTAAGAGCTACATTAGGATGCATCTCCAGCATCTGAAGGACTAAGGTCAGACTCATTTTCAAGAGTTTCATCTGCAACAGCAAACGAGTTCCTAGAGCCATGACCATTGGTAAAACTTGTGTTGAATTTCAAGTGTTTCAGACTTTTGGCTCCAGTGCGTGACTTGGTGGGAGAAAACTTCCTACCACAAACTGATGCAAAATACAAAAATACAAGTGCTACTAAGAAAAAATGTTCCTCAAATGTAATTTAGTTTTTTCTATTACATGTGTTCTTCCTTCACGTGTTTCTTTATTTAATTTATATACACTCTCGGTCTAAAAAAATTAAGAAACACATTTAATAATTTGTTGCGGTTGCCACATCATTTATTGAGTATCAAAGGTGAGGTATTTTTAAACTCATTAAATAAGGTCCTAACATATTATGTGTAATTTGTTATTCCTTCCGGTGTTTTTCCTTTGGTAGTTAGTAATATTGCATAGTAATAGTGCATGCAAATTCTAAGATATGATCTAGAATAACTAAATAAGTTCTTTAAGAGGGGATTAATTTGAAATCATCATTGGCCCGAATCTTATGTTATTTCTCAATATGAGTTTTCTCAACACTCTATCAAATATCCTCTTCTAGAACAAAAGAAGGTTTTAAGGACCAGAATAGCTATATCATGAGTTTTCTCAATATTCTATCAAATATCCTCTTCTAAAACAAAAGTTATCTTCATAGGCCATGCAGCTATCATCGAACCTGCCAGTTCACCCCCTCTCTAGCATCATCATTTAGAAGTTCAAGTTGTTCGGTCCTGAACTCAGAGGTTACCTCGTCCGAGGAGCTAGCTGGGTTCCGCTTCTCGGGACTCATCGGCTGGCTTCAGAATTAGAGAAGTCTCTTCGGATGTCTGAGTAGCAATCCGTCCCACATCGGGTGGGGTGTACCTGCAGACACTCTGATGCCTAAGTCAGTGAGGGAACAAGCGGAATGTGCAAGAACGTACCTCAAATTGGAGACCAGGTGCTCTATTTATAGACGAGGGCGCTGGCTCTAGCTGTAGGATCTTTATAGTAAATCTGGGACGTCGGCTCTTGGTCAGGCGTGACTGCGTACCTTGTAGTTGGACCGGCTTGCTGGGCCGATTTTCCTGAAGGATAATTGGGCCAGGCCCAAGCGTTCGATGGGGTTTGCAACCCAGGTCGGAATAGTGGCCCCCTAAGTCGGGGACGAGCGAGTGATGAGATCGGCCTCGGCTTATCGGTCAGTAGTTCAGAAAGCGCAAGTTCTTAATTCTGTTGGTTGCATTTGTTCTTTGCTGGTATCCGAAGTGGACTTCGGGGAAGTCGCACGGGCGCGTACCTGAAAAAGCTTGACAGAGCATTTAAGCTCGGAATCAAGTAAATCTTGACTGAGCATTGAAGCTCAGACCCAATTGTCCCTCGAAAGAGCATTTAAGCTCAGAATCGAGGTCTCGACAGAGCATTCAAGCTCGAAATCGAGAGGGGCGAAGCCGCTGAGAGCTTCTTCCTTCGATCGCGTATTCGGACACGGAGTCCTCAGTACGTGAGAAGGCTGTGCCAATTAGAGCACGGATCGAAGTCGCCGTTGGTTTACCCTCTGGCGTGCCGACGAGGGTAAACCAATGGGGGGCTGGTTCGTGCCACCAGTCACCCGTCTCAGAGATTTTCGACGAGTCAAGAGTGGCCGACGACGCGAAGCGTTTTTGGGGCCGTTGAAGACCTGAGCCGCTGCGGGCCTCGCCTGCAACCCGCAATGGGATGTAAGAAATCGGGACCACGGAGGGCATCTTGTGCCGGCCTCGCCTCATCCCATCATCTGTCGAGTGGCCAGCTCGGTGTCAGAATCAGGGGAGAGGGGCGTAATTAGTCCTGAAAAGCAGACAAAAAAGACGTATTCCATTTATTTAAGAAACTGGTTTATTGAATCAGTAAATTTGTTTTGTACAATCATTGCTTTCTACAACTAGCTATAGTAGATTCTGAGCTTGGCGGCATTCCAGGTCCTTTGGAGAGCGTTTCGAGTTGGTAGGCGCCCTTGCCGGTCTTTGATACGATTCAGTATGGACCTTCCCAATTCGGTGCCAGCTTCCCATCCCGGGCATTCTTGTTTCCGACGTCGGCTCTTCCGAGTACCAGGTCGCCGATATCAAATTCCCTTGGGATGACGTGTTGATTGTACCACCGTGCTACCCGGGCTTTGACGATAGCTTCGGCCAGTCGCGCCCGATCTCTGGTTTCCTGGACAGTGTCTAATTATTCTATGATTGCTTTGTGGTTTTCCTCCTCTGTGAGGGGATAGAGAGTTCTCCAGGTTGACTCCCCGAGTTCTACTAGGATGACAGCCTTGGTACCGTAAGTGAGTCTGAATGGGGTTTCGCCCGTGGTTGAGTGTGGAATGGTACGATAAGCCCACAGGACATAAGAGAGTTCGTCGGGAAATGCGCCTTTGGCGCCCTTTAGTCTCTTCTTGAGTCCCTTCAGCATCACTTGGTTGGCGGCCTCGGCCTGCCCGTTAGTCTGGGGGTACTCGACCAAGGTGAAGTGTTTCTTGATATTTAAGTCGGCTAGGCATTGTTGGAATCCCCTATCTGCGAACTGGGTCCCATTATCCGTGATAATGGTGGCAGGGACATCGAATCTCGCCAGGATATTCTTTTTGACGAACTTAATGCAGTTTTTAGCGGTTATCTAGGCTAGAGGCTCGGCTTCAACGATGAGGAACTTTACTCCCCCTTGGCTACGGGGAATGGGCCGAGCAGGTCGATCCCCCACTGGGAGAATGGCCACGGGGTCGACAGGGACGTCAAGTCTGCTGGGGGAGCGTTATGAACATCGGCGTACCTCTGGCAAGTGTCGCATCTTTTGACCAAGTCGACAGAATCTTTGACCATGGTGGGCCAGAAGTATCCGGCGTGGAGGGCCTTTTTGGATAGCGCTCGGGTCCCCAGATGCTATCCACAGATTCCCTCTTGTATTTCCTTTGAGTACGTATTCGGCTTCCTCTCCTTCTACACATCTCAACAGTGGGGAGGAGAAACCTCGTCGAAAAAGTTTGCCGTCTATTACTGTGAAAGAGGCGGCCCTCTTGCGGATTGCTGCCGCCACTCTAGGGACGGAAGGCTCAGTTCTGGATTCGATGTAGCGTTTTATCGGATGGATCCAGCTTTCTCGCTCGGCAATGAGATTCACGTCGGGGAGCGAAATAGGGGAGAGATCAACTCTGGGCTTTGTCAAGGTTTTCTGGATGATGCTTCGGAGGTTGCCCGAAGGTTTGGTGCTTGCCAACTTGGCTAGAACGTCCTCCCGAGCATTCTTGGACCTCAGAACGTGTTTCAACTCTACCCTCTCGAAGTGTTGGAGAAACTCCCGGACCCGACTCAAATAATGCTGCAAGACCGTATCTTTCACGATGAATTCTTCCTTTACCTGAGAGACAACTAGTAGAGAGTCAGTGTTTAATTCAATGGTCTTAGCGCCGAAATCAGCAGCTAACTTTAACCCTGCGGTGCAGGCTTCGTACTTGTTGGACGTGGTGAAAGCGAAACTCAGGGAAACTTCGATCATTAATCCTTCTGAGTTTTCCAGAATCAAGCCAGCTCCACTCCCCTTCGAATTGGAGGAACCGTCGACGTGGAGAGTCCAATGCAAATCTGAGTGTTGAGGAGTGGGTGTCATCTCTGCTATGAAGTCAGCAAGAACCTGGGCCTTGAGTGAAGTCCGAGCTTCGTACTTTATGCCGAATTCGGACAGTTTGACTGCCCACTTAATTATCCTGCAAGCCAAGTCGGGGCGATGCAGCAGCTAGCGAATGGGTTGGTCGGTTCGCACCATGATCTGGTGCGCGACGAAGTAGGGCCTCAATCTTCTGGCGGCGATTACCAATGCGAGGGCGGCCTTTTCTATCCTTTGGTACCGAGACTTGGCCCCCTGTAAGACCTTACTCACGAAGTACACGGGCCTCTGTCTGTCTTTGGTTTCTCTGATTAAGACTGCACTGACCGTTTCCTCGGCCACCGCGAGGTAGTGGTAGAGTATTTCCCCTTCTGCGGGTTTCAAGAGTATCGGGGGCTCGGAAAGGATCCTTTTGATATCGGCAAGAGCGTTTTCGCAGTCCGGGGTCCACTGGAACTCCACTTCCTTTTTAAGAATTTTGAAAAATGGAAGGGACCTGTTTGCGGCCTTCGAGACGAACCTGGATAGAGCAGCAATCATTCCTGTCAGTTTCTGCACCTCCTTCTTGGTCGTTGGCGGGCGCATACCAGTCACCGCCCGACACTTGTTCGGATTGTCCTCGATTCCCCTTTCAGTCAGGCAGAATCCGAGGAACTTCCCGGACCTGACCCCGAAGGTGCACTTCTCGGAATTAAAACGGAGGTTGTTCTTTCTGGCCTCAACGAAGATTTCCTCAAGGTCGACGATATGAGCGTCGTCGACTCTGCTTTTGACAATCATGTCGTCCAGGTAGACCTCTACAACACGTCTGATCTATTTTTGGAATACCTTACTCATCATGCGTTGATAGGTGGCGCCAACATTTTTGAGGCCGAAAGGCATTACCCTGTAGCAGTAGTTCCCTTGGTTGGTCATGAAGGCCATATTTTCCTGATCGGCCAGATTCATCGCTACCTGATTGTAGCCAGAGTATGCATCAAGGAAGGAAAGCAGTCGGAAACCTGAAGCATTGTCCACCAATTTGTCGATACTCGGCACTGGAAAGGCGTCTTTTGGACAGGCTCTGTTAAGATCGGTATAGTCGACGCACATCCTCCATTTTCCATTGGCCTTTTTTACCAGGACGACGTTTGATAGCCAGGTTGTAACACCCCCTTCTATTTAATACTAATTCAATTAATAAAATCAGAGTTTTTCAAAAACTTTTCCACGCACCTCAAAGAGAGTGCTACATTTAATAAAAACATTATCAAAACATATTTAAAATTCAAACGCATCTAGTGTGCGAAATACATATCATAGTCACGTGGGTTAAAACCCTCAAAACCTGTTTAGAGTTTACAATAATCCAGAAATGGTTTTCTCAGCACAGCGGAAATAAAACAAATTCAAACATAAACAGCACAGCGGAATGAAACTTAGTTTACATATTCAGTACATAATCTGATCGTACCTTGACCAATGAAGTGTTGAAGTAGTTGTAGCTCCGTTGAATGGGCCGGTCGTTGAATGAGTGAAAGGACCGGTCCTGGCTTCACGCGTAGAGCACCTTGGGTGGTACCTGCAAAGACACTCCGACGATCTAGTGAGAGGTCGCTCGGGCGGATAGCACAAGGTTAGAGAACGTGCACGATGCCATATGCGAATGGCGATATATATCTGCGAGGTCCGACCGTTTTTGCGAAGATTTCGGCGGCGAAGTGCGCTCAAGCGGCGTGTTGGGCCGATCGAGATGGGGTGGGCGCGAGTCAATTGCTGTTGGCGATCCTCGTATTTGCTAATACACCCGAGAACAGTTGCCCCCAAGCCTAGGTCGCTTAAGAGCGGGCTGAGGCTTGAATCGATGCCCCCAGGAGTGAAGTTATCTTGACGAAACGGACGCGGCCGTTCGCTTTCTCCGTAGGGCGGTGTCGACCGCTAGTCAACCGTCGGTCGTGCTGTCGTGACGGTTGGTCTTTACTGACATTTAAGACGTGACGTTTGGTGTTTCCGAGGCTGTCTGGAGACAACCATTGGTGAGAAGACGAAGCGTTGTGGACGCCGCCTCCTGGCCCCTCTTCGCGCCATGAGTCTGCACTATAAATAGTCCTCCTGCTGAGTTCATTTCTCACACTTCCAAGAATTGCTCTGCCAGCGACCGACTCGTCTGCCGCCGACTTGCATTCATAGCTGTTTCTGTCTACTTGCGACCGATCTTCAACATGTGTTTAAGGTATGGACCGATCTTTCCCTTTACCTTTTAAGCTTGAGTTTTTATTTGAAAGTACTATGTGCTTTTTCACGCCTCGTGATAGGGGGTGTCAGGTCGAGGGATGGCCAAATCGCCCCCTCTCATGAGTGTTCTACTCGACCGACCTGACTCGTTCCCCTTTATCACAGGTGTTTTTGCATGCCACAGACGAAACTGACCGCCCGTATTCCCGGAAAACCACCGCAATCTTTCGCTACATACATGACGAGGCCGTGCGAGCCCAATTCCCAGGCGGGGCCTAAGTAAATCTTCGGGCGACAAAGGTTCTTGCTCTTCGAGTAGTTCCTCGGCGACGAGCTCGACTTCCCATTCTTCCGGCCGAGGGTCGGCCGGTTCAAAGAGCTCGGTCAAGGTCCGTTCATTCGAAGAAACGGCCCGTGTAACACTCCACCGGGAGAGAGGAAGACGTTGAGGTGGTGATCATTGATGATGAAGAGCCTAGCGCGTCCCTGGCGCGCGACGAAGAGATGGTAGAGGCGGCGTCGAGATGAAGCGGCCCACCACGAGGAGGAAGTGACTCACCCGCGATCGGTAGCGCTCGGTCCAGAAGTAAACATTGGAGGGTCGAATGAAGGGTCGGCCGAAGTTCAAGCGGATGTAGCTCGAGATGTATCTGACATGTCTTGGGTATCGGAGACTCTTCGCTCTAATAGAGCATCATCACCGTCGGCCACGATGCCTTAACCGTCTGCGGAGCCTCCTTGATGACTCACCGAAATTTGGAGGTGAGAGGCATGAAGGGCGGTGAAGATATTGCAACTTATTCTCCCAACTTCAAATTCACGATGTATCGGCTCGTGTTTGAGAGGATGAAGATTACCCTCCTTTACTCGAATTTCAACGTGGCGTCTGCGTCACATAGGGGTCGCCCCTTCACAACTCCACCCTAACGCATGGGCGTTTCTGAAGACCTTTGAAGTTCTTTTAACCAAGCTGGGTCGGCCGGTGTCGATCATGCTGTTTTTTACCCTCTTCGAGCTGAGCTGGCTCAGGGAGAAGGCCAACAAGGAGAAGAGGGAGCAGGTCTCCTTCAAGATCTGTAAGACTCATCACCGGTTCTTCAAGGCATACCAAGAATCCTTGGGAGCGGCCTGGAGGAGCCAGTACTTTTGGATCGTTCCAACTGAAGAGGCCGGTAAGGCCGTATCGGAGGTTCAACCGGACGGCATGCTCGGTCCCCCTTATTTCCCCATTATGTGGAACGAGGCTCATTTCTCGCAGCGGCACCGGGATTACATTTACACCATCCAAAGACTTGGGGAGGCCGACTGCGATCTCTTGATATGATCAAAGCGCTGGCGGGCATGATGCGTCCAGATCCTAAGGGCGACATACCGTGCCGACCCTTTGTCTTGCTCGAGGGCGAGGATCTGGAGGCCGAGATCGGTTTGCTTTTGAACTTTGCCTTTACGTTTTAACTGTCAATCTTGTCAATTTTTTATTCTAACTCATAGCTCGTTATTTCGCAAGAAAAATGGCCGGCAAAAACTGGGCGGTGCTCGAGTCGGTTCTGAAGCCTGATTCTATCCCAGGGGCCAAAAGGTGGGAAGGCCCTCGGCCTGGAGATCTCCCTGAATCGTCCTCCAAGGTGCCCCCCACTCCCAAGGGCCAAAAGAAGAAGCCGGCGCAGACCGGTCAAGCTGTTCGGTCGCCTGCTCGTAATGACGATCGCTCCGCCAAGCGGATAAGGCTCGACGACCGGAACATGGATTCCGCCAAGGCTGACCTTCCCATTCTCTCGCTCGAGGGTTTAGGACAGGTCGAGCTCGATTGGTTTAGGAAGAGGCCGATGGAGGTCTGCGCTTCTCTTTGCTTGGGGATAGACAAAATCATGGCCGAGGTCGGGGCCGAAGCTGAAGGTACTTGTTTTTCCAATCCGTTATTTCTTTCGTCTTAGATCGACCGACTAATAGCAGGACGATCTCTATTTGCAGGGGCTCGAGCTGCTAAGGAGGCTTTGTGAGCTGCGGTGAAATCACGACAAGCTCGCCAAGGCCAAGAAAGAAGCTCTCAATGAGGCGACGAAGACAAGGCCAAACTCGCCAAGAGGAATAAGGAGCTTGCCGGCCGGTGTGAGCGGCCCAAAGTCGACCTAGAATCTGCAGAGAGAAGGATAAGCCAGCCGAGGCCGAGAATGCTTTGGCTGCAGCGAAGATCCGAGATGGTGGCCCGGGCGGTCGGAGGCGGCAATTGAGCAATTTTATAACGCCTTGCTCAGCGCGGGCCACGAATGCGACTTGAAGATTAACCGATGAGAATATGATTAAGCCCGCCCATTACGTGGCGGAGAACAAGATCATGCTGCCTGAGCAAAGAGATGAACATGGAAATGTCGTTCGACCGGCCACCGTCCTTTTCTGAAGCCTCGGAAGCCCGCCTCCGAGCGGTGTAATTCTTGTAACAGTTTAACTTGCCTTCGGGCACAACAATTTCTCTGCCTTCGTGCAGTTTTTTAATTCGTGGGCGCTCGGCTTCGACCGGGCGTCCCGTGCCTGTAATGACAATTTTTACCTCTGTTTAATTCGTTTGTTTGATTGAATCTGATTGTTTCACATTTATTTTTCTAAGTTTACGAACTTTCGATTTAGGTCGCTCGGCATTTTTTATCCGATAAACGGTGCCCACTCGGTGACCCTTGCTTGGGCCGTCTTGATGGCACTCGTTGGGGTCACTTCGATGACCTTTCGAGGTAGGTCGCGTCGACGGCCTATTGCGATGGGTTATAACTTAACCCTTGGGCCATTTTCGATGGCACTCGTTGGAGTCAGCTCGGTGACCGTTGCTTGTGCCGTCTCGGCGGCACATGCTGCGGATCGTTTCGACGACCCGAGGTTCGAGGGTTATCTAACCCTTGGGCCATTTCGATGGCGCTCGATATAGATCGTTTCGACGACCTAACGTTGTGGGTTGTTACTTAACCCTTGGGCCATTTCGATGGCTCTCGAGGTAGATCGTTTCGACGATCTACTAAATCTTCGATCGCTCCTTTGCCATGGGCAATCTTGAGCGACCGGTCATACATTCTTGCGAGAAAGTAAAGAACACATCATATTTGCAAAGGTCAGGCCTCTGTAAAAAACGCAGTGGGATAGGTCGGTCATTAATTACATTCAAGTCGTTCGTTACATTCAAACGTAATATCTTCTAAGTTTCTCTGCATTCCATGTTCGGGGATAGTCGCCCATCCATGGTTTCCGGCTCGTAAGCCCCTTTTCCGATCTTGTTGATGACCTGTATGGACCTTCCCAATTCGGTGCGAGCTTCCTCTTGGCGTGCATTCTTGTTTCCTACGCCGCCCCAGATTAGAACGTGACCGACCGTGAAGTCTCTCTTTTGCACGCGAGTGTTGTACTGGTCGCGACCTTCGCTTGATCAATTGCTCTCTTAGTGACGCAGGTGCGCAGCTTCTTCAATTAGGTCCAATTCTTCTCTCGAATAGCTCGGCCGTTATCGACCACTCGTAGGGATTCAAGTTCTCCAATTCAGCTCGCCCATCTCTATGGGTATCACAGCATCAGTCCCATATACCAGTCTGAATGGGGACTCCCCGGTCGTTGAGTGAGGGGTCGTCCTGTAAGCCCATAGAACGGACTGCAGCTCTTCGACCCAGTTCCCTTTCGCTTCATCGAGTCTTCGCTTCAACCCACGCAAAATTACCCTGTTGGCCGCTTCAGCTTGGCCGTTTGTCTGAGGGTGCTCGACCGAGGTGAAACGCTGTTTTACCCCTAAGTCGGCCAACATTTCTCTGAATCTCTTGTCTGTGAACTGGGTGCCGTTGTCTGTTATTAGTTGCTGAGGGATCCCAAAACGGGCCAAAACACACCGGCCAAAGAACTTGCTTACTTTCGCCGAGGTGATGGTTGCAAGAGGCTCGGCCTCGACCCATTTTGTGAAATAATCTACCGCCACGATCGAAATTTGAACGGCGGAGGGAGCAGTGGGAGCAGGCCTAGCAAATCCATGCCCCACCAAGCAAACGGCCAAGGTGAGACAAGACTTTGCAACTCTGTGGAAGGTGCAATGTGGACATCAGCATGTATTTGGCATTTCTTGCACTTCTGAACGAGCTTCTTGGCATCTTCGTCCATGGTCGGCCAATAATAGCCGGCCCTGAGAGCCTTCTTAGCTATGGAACGAGCGCCCTGGTGACTCCCACAAATACCTTCATGAATGTCCCTTAGCAACGGAGAGGAGAACCTCTTCTGCACAACTTTCCTCTATAATCGAGTACTTGGTCGCTCGAGCGACCAACTTAGCTTGCCGGATCGCTTCGGTTCTCCCCCTTCAACAATGTATCTCGGGATGTGGGCGATCAATCAAATCCGTCGCGACACACGTAACGGCCAACGATCGACTTGGCTTGGTTGAAACGCTTTCGGCCCGATTGAGAGTTTCTGAATCAAACTTCGTGATTCCGGGGTCTTGGTACTTTGCCGGCTTTGATAGTATATTCGCTTTCGAACATTTTCGGTCCGAGGCACATGAGTCACTTCAGCCCGGTCGAATCGCGAGAAGCCTCCTTACTCGCTAGGTAATTCTTCAAAGACGTCGTCCTTCGCATCATATAGCTCTTTGATCTGCGAGGCGACAAGCAAGGAGTCGATCAGTTCAACTCTGGCCGACATTGAAGTCCTGGCGAGCTGCAGAGCCGGCTATGCACGCCTCATATTCGGCCCGATTGTTCGATGTATGGAAAGCGAAAGTTAGAGACACCTCCATGCCGGGCCCTCGTAATTTTCTAGTATTAGGCCGGCTCCACTCCCTTTACTATTAGGCGACCCATCTACGTGCAAGATCCGTGTCGTTCGGCTTTGATCTTACGGGTAGGAGTCATTTTCGCTATAAAGTCGGCCAACACTGCGCTTTTTGCGGCCGACACGGATTCAAATTTAATGCCAAATTCACTAAGCTCCACCGCCCACTTTATCATTCGTCCGCTTGGTCGGCCGATGAAGGACACCGCCGATCGGTGATCGGTCCTTACCACGACACGGTGGGCTACAAAGTAGGGTCTCAACCTTCGAGCAAAGAATCGAGTGCAAGAGCAAACTTCTCTATCTTTTGGTACCTCATTTCAGGCCGCAAAGACTTTACTTATGAAGTAGACCGGATTCGCTTTAGATCGTTTCTCGACTAGCATCTGCGCTCGTAACTTCTTCGTTATAGCCAAGCACTGATATCTCGGCCTCCGCGACAACGGCTTGGTCATGATGGGCGGGCTAACCAAAGCTTACTTCAATTCGTGGCCCAATGCGCGGCATTGGTCGGTCCATTCAAAGTCTACATCTTTCTTGAGGAGTTTAAAGCGATGGCGCGACTTGCGAGGCCGCTTTGGGTATGAACCTGGACAGAGCGGCCACCATGCCATTCAGCTGTTGTATCTCTTTTTTAGTCGCGGGCGGCCTCATATCGGCGACCGCCCTGCACTTCTCAGGGTTTGCTTCTATCCCTCTTTCAGTCAGGTGGAAGCCCAAAATGCCGGCTCTCACCCCAAAGGTACACTTCTCGAGATTGATGCCCGAGCGAGTTCTTCCTAGCTTCTTCAAATATTTCCCTGAGGTCGTTCACATGATCTGGGTCGGTCACGCTTTTGATGATCATGTCATCCAAATACACCTCTGAGATTCGACCGATCTGCCTTTTGAAAATTTTGTTCATCATTCGCTGGTAGGTCGCTCCAGGGTTCTTGAGGCCGAAAGGCATCACCTTGTACTGAAAATTTCCGATCCGTCATGAAGAAGTTTGTCTTGTGTCGATCGGGGATACATCGTGATCCGATTGTATCTCGAGTAAGCGTCCAAAAGGACGAGAGTTTGTAGCCCAAGCCCCATCGACCGACTTGTCAATGTTAGGCGCGGGAAGGCATCCCGGGCATGCCTTGTTCGGTCGGTGTAGTCTACACACATCCTCCACTTTCCATTCTTCTTTTTGACCAACACGACGTTGGATAGCGGTCGTGTATTTGATCTCTTCTATAAAATTGGCCTTTATGAGGTCCTCAACGGCCTTGCGGCGAGAGATTTTCCTCGTTCGAGTGCGTCTTCTTTGAGCGACCGGCGGCCCCTTCATCGATTGAAAGTTGATGGCGAGCTACCGATAGGGATGCCGGGCATGTCGGATGCACGCCATGCGAGCAGTCGGCATAGTCTCTCAAGCACCGCACAAGATCTTGCTTCACTCGCTCACGGTAGGTCGCTACCGAGCTTTACCGATTTTGGATGGGTCGTCACCCAATTGAACATCTACCAACTCTCCATGAGGCTCGGGTCTTTTCACTGTTTTTGACTCTCGAGACAAATCATCATCATTGTCCTCTGGGTCATTTATGCGGATCATACCGAGCGTCCAAATCAGCGACATTGACTTGATGGCCTTCACTAGTGCTCGAGCGTTCGGGCCACGATCTACCTCGTCACATATTTCTTGGTATAGGCGTGGCTTCTTCTTCTGCGATTCAAGGTCGCCGCCGGGGTAACCACCGGTCGTCTTTCTTTGAGAATTTCATTTTCGGATGCTGCCGTCGATGTAACGACCTCTAGCTTACCCAAAGTCGGCCTACCAATAATACATTGATAGCGTGGATTTGAGGGGAGTCACGAGAACGCCGTCCCGACCTGGCCCGTCTGCAGTACTATCTCCAGTGTCGTCACCAAACGTGACTAGCAGATCGATCGTTCCCAACGGGTAGGTGGTCGCCCCATTGAAAACTGTTAGAGGTGGTAGGCTCGCACTGGTGAATTATCTCGCTCCGATCAACCTTTATTTTGTCGATCAAGTCTTCAAACATGATATCGGCCGAGCTACCTTGATCAACCGGGAGATTCTCGCACCTCTGTGTTTGCCATGACGGCTCACGATTACCAATGGA
Source organism: Oxytropis ochrocephala (assembly GCA_020916435.1). Classification (NCBI taxonomy): domain Eukaryota; kingdom Viridiplantae; phylum Streptophyta; class Magnoliopsida; order Fabales; family Fabaceae; genus Oxytropis; species Oxytropis ochrocephala. The sequence continues at coordinate 69,257,896 of CM037093.1, read as the reverse complement.
ACATAACTATTAGGCTGCCGCGTCAGATAAGTCGTCATCACCGAACGAGATGGAAGTGCCGCTCGAGACGGTGGTGGTCTTTGAAGTGGATGCGACCATTAACAACTCGTCCCACTTTCTCTTGGTGGCTTTGTTAGATTCCCTGCGATCCAGGGGGTTTCCACCATGAATAACCATCGCCACATTGCGGCCTTTGGACTGCCGAGTGTCACGATCTTCAGATTGATCCTTGTTTTGGGTGCTCTCTATGGCCAGAGGCCCCTTTCCTCTGTCTGGATCAGCTTCTTTCTGCTTCTCTTGAGGTCGGTCGCCTTCCTCTGACCTCACATACTTCCCCAACTTGCCTTTCTGAATAAGCTCTTCAATATCATCTTTGAGGGCCATACAGTCGTTAGTATCATGGCCCTTGCTCTTGTGGTAACGGCAGTATCTTTTAGTCGGTCGTGCCCCCTTCTTGAGCACGAGTGGATCGGGCCGCTTTACTCCCACAAATTCATTATTTTGGCACTCGCTATAGATCTGTGCAATAGAGGTGTTTAGCCGAGTGCGATGATCGAACTTCTTATCTCGAAAGTCAGACCGATTGTCGCGGCGACCTTCATGCCCTTTGGCCGGCTTACTGCTTTCTTCTTTAGGTCATGCACGGACGGCCTTTTTTGCTGCCAAAGTTTCTTCGTATGCCATATGGACGTTCGCCACGGCTAGGAAGTAGCCGAGATCTTGGTAATGGTTAAGAGTGAATTCTTCACGAACCGGTGGTCGGTCGAATACCACGCCTCGGATATTTTAGCTTTTCCTTGTCGACAAGTCATGAACGGACTCGGCCTCAGTGTTAAACCGGTCGACATACTGTCTCAGCGTCTCATTATCTCCTTGAACAACAGAGTCCAAGTATTCTTCATACCGGTATTGGCAGCGGTTTGCGGTGTAGTGAGACAAGAATATTACGATCAGTCGTCCCATGAGGAGATGGAATTGGGTCGCGAGACTCCCACCATTCCAATGCTCGGCCGTCCAATGATCGGGAAAAAGCACGCATTTCATGGTCGGTCCCAATTCCACTGAATAATGCCAGTGATTATTGAAGAAATGCGGAGATGTTTGTGCGGATCCCCTCGCCGTCAAACTTGTTGAGATTGGGCGGCTTGCGGAGATCTCTTGGGATTTTGTAACGCTGATCTCCACGGAGAACGAGCGTGCTCGTTCGAATGCCGTTCGACCCAAAGGGTTGCATTGCGAGGCATGCCTCGCGTTGCCGGCATTCCATAAAATCCTCCGGACGGGCGGTTGGTGGAAGTGGTGGAGGCCTTACGGGTCGCTTCGCTTTGGCCTCTCCTTGGCGATGCGAAACGTCCCTAATTCTTCCATCTCTGTAATCTTCCGGCTCTTCTCGGGAATCCCAAGATCGCTTCGACCGACGCGTGACCCGGACGACTCATTGGAGGAGTACACGGTGGGTGGAGCGGCCGGTGTCGGGGCGGTAACTAGAATCTTCATAATCATAAGACATTGAGCGGCGTCACGCCGTTCACGCCGGGAAGCGTCTGCGTGCCGGCTTCTTCCGGCCGGAGAGCGATGAGTAGTGCTCTCTCGAGAAATGCTCCCGCCGAGGAGGGAGCGGTGTCTTCGCGCCGGTCGGCGCGAGCGAGAGGTTCTCCGTCTTCGACGCGAGCGGCCCGGAGCCCGACCCTCTTTCATGCGCGAGATGAGCGCGTCTCGGTCTGCGATCACACGGTTTTTGTTACGCAAGATCGCAAAAGCGGCTTGAGTGACATGGTCGGGTAGAGGTTCTGAATGCCCGCTTCAACCGGCTCGGGCGGCAAGTCTCGGGAGCGGGCGGTGAACTGTTGGAGGATAGGTCGCGCCGTTGTGCATGAAGGCTCTTGTCGCGGAAGTCCTTGAGACTGCGGATGTATGCGCCACGCCCTCGAAGTCTGCTGGCTGGTCTGCCGGAGGGTTGAGTCGAGAGGTGGCCCGCGTGCAGGGCGGTCGCGTGGAGCCATGAATGAGGTAGGATAGCGCACGGGCCTCCCACGTGGTCGCCAATTGATCGTACCTTGACCAATGAAGTGTTGAAGTAGTTGTAGCTCCGTTGAATGGGCGATCGTTGAATGAGTGAAAGGACCAGGCCACGGCTCACGCAGCGTAGAGCACCTCGGGTGGTACCGCAAAGACACTCCGACGATCTAGTGAGAGGTCGCTCGGGCGAGATAGCACAAGGTTAGAGAACGTGCACGATGCCATATGCGAATGGCGTATATATATCGCGAGGTCCGACCGTTTTGCAAAGATTTCGCCGGCGAGAAGTGCGCTCAAGCGGCGTGTTGGGCCGATCGAGATGGCCGGGCGCGCAGTCCAATTCTTCATTGGCGATCCTCGTATTTGCTAATACACCCAGGAACATAATCCAAATCGGTCTAATACATAAAATAAGATGGCAATACTACAATCCCCGTCCCTGGTGTTACTAATCAGAGCTGACACAGACGACCCAAAAGGCTTGAACACCTTCACTCAGTATCACCTGGCGTTGCCACGAGAGCAGGCAACATAAAAATTGCTAGGGTGAGTCTCTTTACATAAATAATAACAAGTAAGATAAGCATTATATTCGGAAAACATCTAGTAACAACAATCCATAGCAATTAAGCATTCACCATTCAATTAAAACACCAACAAGTCACAACAAAAGAATTAATTAAGCATCAATGAGAATTCAAAGAATGCATGAATGTATGCATGTGTGCAATATGCATGTGGATCCATAACTACCTCAAAACCCCGTCGGGTAACCACCACATGTTGGCCGAAGCCACCCACCACAATTTGGCCGAAGCCACCCACCGCGTAATGCATATGATTTATGTGACACTATGACAATGCATCACCACACAATAAATTCACATCAATTATCAACTCACCTCTTTGGCGAAGCCCCACCGCTTTTGGCCGAAGCCCCACCGCTTTTTGGCGAAGCCCACATCATTCATAAATTCATCACATCAAGTATTGACCCACCGCTTTGGCCGAAGCCCACCTCACCTCTTGATACCACCTCACCACCACGACTTATTTATTAAAATTAAATCCTACCTAAGGACCAAAACACTCCATAAGGACCTTTTCCACCTCTAGGGGCCATTTTGACACACCAAGGACTAATCTAGCATCTAAGGACTATGTTGACACGTTATGGTTAATTTTGGCACTTAGGAATTATTTTGACTCATTAGGCTTAATTGGATACTAAGGGACTATTTTATCACGCCAAGGATTAATTTAATTCTTAGGGACTATTTTGTCACACAAAGGATTAAATTAATTCTTAGGGACTAAATATGTCACTTAGGTCCCATTTAAGCACCCTAGGCGCCAAGGGGCAGCCACTTTGGCGCCCCACTTAGCGCAACACACACACACAGCACAACACACACCCACAGGCGCCAAGTTCCTAGGAAACTGGCGCCCCCTTACCGTGCCACTCACTCTTGCAGCACACACTAACACTAAGTCACGCACGCAGGCGCCATTTCTCTAGGGAATTGGCGCCCCTCCCCTCACGCCCACACACCAACAACTGCACAGCCATCTATACCCTTCCTAGGCGCCATTTTCTTGGCTATTTGGCGCCCTCTCCTTCCACTCACCTAAACCAAACAACTCATCCACATTTTAATCCAACAATCAATTCTCCATTTACTAACACTCATCTAAACAATTTAACCAACATCTTTTAATTCACATATCCTCATCAATCATCACATTGAACATTTAAACAAACACCTAGCATGCATATTTAACTACCCCTATCTTTCCAACAACAAGCAACATGATATCACCAAATCAAGTATCAAATACAACAACCAACATATAATTAGCACAAAATGCACACAATCAATCTACCTGATGCTATTCCACACACAATACATATCATACTAATTATTATAGACATAAATGAGAATCCCCTAACCTTACGAGATACCGAGACGTTCCGAAACTCACGACCCGAACTTCACGAACTCGCTCCTAACTCGTCCAACCGCTTCAAACGAAAACCCAGCTACTCAAATACTCCAACACGAACAATTATGCAAGAATAGCCACAGCGACAGTCCAAAGTCATACACTAAATATATCAAATATAATTAATCGCTCGTTTAATTAATCAATTGTGTTTTGAAAAGGAGTACCTATCGAAAAGTACCCAACCGAGACGATGGTTCGAAGTACACGAACGTGGAACACGACCTTGGATGAACAAGAGGGTGGCGTGAGATTGATAGAATTAAACGAATGGTGGGTCGATTCTGGTGAGAAGGACTCGAGTTTATGCTTGATTCACGCAAGGAACACTTAAGATGGTCGGAATCGCGACTTGAAGGTGGCTGGCGTTACTGCAGCTGACAGAACGAAGCACCAAACGATGGAACTGAGGCCAGAAACGGAATCAGAGGCAAAATCCGAGTGGGAAGGTGAAGTTTGGGGTTCAACCGTGGAGAGGGGGGTGAGAACGCAAGGGAGGATGAAAATGGCGTGAGGGTTTTCTTTGGCTGCCGTTTCATGCAGCTGACCTCGCGAGGAAGAAGAAGAAGCCGCGTCGGGTCATTCGTGTGGGCTTCGCATGGACTAGGCTGCGCGTCAGTTTGTGTTTAGTGGCTGGGGTGCGCTTAACACGCAAATGGGGGTGTATGCGAGTAATGAGTGCAATTCCACCTCCAAGTCATTTTAAAAAAAAACCCCAGTTTCACTACAACTCTTATTTTAATATCTCAATAGCTTAAAAATAATTTCTATAAAGAAATGATATCTCAAACACTAGTATTTTATTAAAAACAATATAAATAAGTATCAATATGAATAACAATCATATATCACAAATAGCTTATAAAAATACATTTAAATATAAAAATATATTTATTCACTAATTTAATGGCTCAAACACACAATAAATCAAAATAATGTAATCTTATCAAATCAACTCCAAATAATTTCTAATAAAATTTGGGGCGTTACACAGGTACTGTATTTTGTAACACCCCCCTTCTACATAAGCTACTATTTAATTAATTGAAAATCAGAGTCTACGAAAAATTTTAGTGCGAACACTCGAGGGTGCCACATTTAAACAACCACATTTAAAAACTCCAAATTAATTAATAAAATAAACTCCAGTATGAGATACATAGCACCAAATAAATCCGAGGATAAACACCATTGCAACGGAATATAACGGAACTCTAAAATATAGAAATACAGAATCCAAATGAAGATCAAGACATAAGATAAAACGACAAATACTAAATGTCCCCCTGGTGCTACGTATCAGAGCTGACTCAACCAAAATGGAAGAAGGTAGCGAAACACCTTCAGTCGCTGTAACCTGCAGTTGCCGACATAAGAAGCAACATAAAGCAGTAGGGTGAGTCTTGTAACACCCAAAATAATTTAATTAATTATTTAATTGAATTATTTAAGTGTTGCATTAATATTGTATATTTAAATATTAATATATGGTTGTATTTTTAAAATGAAGGAGGTGGTGTCGGTAATTCCGGGGTGGTATGGTTGGCCCAAGAAGCCCAAGCCCGAGACTTAGGCTCCTAAGGTGTTGGGGTTGGAGACTTGCGCCTGATTCTTGCAAAAAGAAGAAAGAAAGAAAACGAAAAAAAATAGAAACGTAAGAAGAGAAGAGAGAGAAGAGAGCGCACAAGAGAGAAGGAATTCGGCGCACCAAGGGAGAAAAGAGAAAGAAGGAGATCGCACCAAGGAAAGGAGGAGAAGAGCTTCACTGTTGCTGTGGTTTTGTGGGTGACTCAGTAGAAAGGACTTCTCATCGGTTTATTCAAGGTAAGGGTTGGTCTTGCTCTATAATAAGGGGTATAATGGGTTGTAGGTTAGAAATAGAATGTCAATTGTATTGTTTTGATGTGTTCTTGATGTTAGAATGTGTTTTTGGAGTTGTTTTGAATGATTGAAGGATTGAATGAATTGTGAAATTTGCATAGGAATCGATTTGTATGTGGTTGATTTAATTGTCTGTGAATGATCCTGAAACTGTGATGTATGTAATTGAAATAGGCCAAGAATCGATTGTTTGACTCTAAAATGAAGCTTGAAATCGATTCTGAACTCTACACCAGGAGCTAGGAATCGATTTCCCTCTTCAAAATAGAAGCAAGGAATCGATTCCTCTCTTTAGAAATGAAGCCTTGAATCGATTTCCCTCTTCAAAATAGAAGCAAGGAATCGATTCCTCTCTTTAGAAATGAAGCATTGAATCGATTTTCCTCCTTTAGAACTGAAGCATTGAATCGATTTCCCTCATTGGAAATGAAAGCTCTGAATCGATTCCTCTTTTGAAAGCCTTAGGTGCTGTTGTAGTCCTGATGGAGTTGTTTTAGTCCTTAGGTGCTGTTGTAGTCCTGATGGAGTTGTTTTAGTCCTTAGGTGCTGTTGTAGTCCTGATGGAGTTGTTTTAGTCCTTAGGTGCTGTTGTAGTCCTGATGGAGCTGGTTTAGTCCTTTAAGTGCTGTTGTGGACCTTGAGTGCTGGTTTGGTCCTTTAAGTGCTGTTGTGGTCCTTGATGTGCTGTTTTGGTCCCTAGGTGATGTTTTGGTCCTTGATGTGCTGTTTTGGTCCCTAGGTGATGTTTTGGTCCTAGGTGTGCTGTTTTGGTCCCTAGGTGATGTTTTGGTCCTATGTGTGCTGTTTTAGTCCCTAGGTGATGTTTTGGTCCTAAGTGTGCTGTTTTGGTCCCTAAGGGATGTTTAGGTCCTTGAGTGAGGTTTTGGTCCTTTAGTGAAAGGTTGGTCCTTGTGACATAATTATTAATGACTAAGTGGATGATGTGTGAATTGATGATGATGTCATGGGGGCTAAAACTAAAAATGATGTTGATTTTATTGATGATAATGCCATGGGGGCTAGGGCCATGGGGGCTAAAATTAAAATTGAAGATGAGGTGAGAAATGATGTTAATGATGTATAATTGTGCTTGTGGTATGTTCATGGAGTCTCATGCATACATCATTACATACTGATCGCGACGTATATTTATTGCTGATGATGCCATGGGGCATGAGCCATGGGGGCTAAACTATTGAAGATGAGCCATGGGGGCTAATGGTACCACATGCATGACTGCATTGCATTGCATTCATTATCATAAAGGATATTTGAAGTGAATGTGACTGTTGTGAAATAACTTGTGATTGTTGTGATTGATTAACTCCTATGAACTGATTTATGGCTTATTATCACCTTTATTATATAGTTTGAGACTCACCCCTTTATGTTGTTGTTAACCACAGGTAACCATGAGTGAAGGCTTATCTCCTTCACTTTCCCCTAGTCGGTCTGCTCTGATACGTAGCACCTAGGGGATGGGATTTAGGCTTTAGTTGTTTTGTTGTTCACTGTTGAATAGTTACTTTGAGACTTATTATGATTTTGCTGATGCTGTAGTTTGTCTCTGAGATTGTATTTTATTTCCACTGCGTGGTGTTAAATTTCCAGTCTATGGATTGAGTTAGCTTATCTTGAGGATTCCATTCCACATGTTTCTGGTGTTACGTATTATCATGTTAATATGAGTTGAATTGTCTTATTGTTGTTGTTTGATGAAGTAAGTGTAGCATCCCGTTTGGATGAAATTAAAGAAATAAATTTTTATAACTCTGATTTTTATTATAAATTGCCGGGTAGAAATGGGGTGTTACAAGTCTCTTTACATAGGTAATAACAAATAGAACAAGTACGCAATAGAGCAGGCAACTAGCACACCAAAATACAGTCATATTCATTTCACCATTAATTTATGAACACCCAAGCAATCACCAGGAAATGTATGCAAGCGTATGATATGCAGCCCAAAACTCCACGGGCACATGCATGTGGATCCATCACCAAAATAGCCTTGAGGGCATTCATCAAAATATTTTATGAGGGCGAGGCCTATTCACCAAAAATGCATATGATTATGCGACACCATGACTATGCACCATAACAACAAAAACACCAAATTATGCATTAGAATGCTCACCATTAGTTTATTTACTCACCAATCACCAAATTTTATTCACCATTAGTATGCATCACCATAAAGTACAGCCCTACAAGGACTATAACAACACCCCAAAGGACTAAAAGAACACTACGGACTAATTTCACACCAAAGGACTAGACCCACACCAGGGATTGAAGTCACTCCAAGGACCAAACCAACTCCAGGGACCAAATCAACACCTAGGGACTAAAACACCACCTAGGGACTAATTCAACACCTAGGGACTGACTCGACACCCCAAGGACTAAAAACACACCAGGGACTGAACCCACACCTAGACACAGGCGCATGGGGTTGCGCCTTGGACTGCCCAAGTGGCGCCCACCACCTAGACACATGCGCCAAAGTTGCGCCTTGGGCTGCCAAACATGGCGCCCATCACCTAGACACATGCGCCAAAGTTGCGCCTTGGGCTGCCAAACATGGCGCCCATCACCTAGACCAGCGACAAGACAAGAACACGAGGTGGCAGCCAAATTGGCGCCTGTCATGAGACATCAAAGACCTGACTTCGGTGCATTTTGGGCAGCCAAATGGCGCCCTGCACTAGAACAACACCCACAGTGCATTTGGGCAGCCAATTAGAGCCCTGCACTAGCACAACAGCGCACACAGGCGCATTTGGGCAGCCAAATGGCGCCCTGCACCCAACGCCTGCAACACAGGCGCACTTGGGCAGCCAAAATGGCGCCCTTGTGCGCAACACAACACACACACACGCAGCACAGGCGCATGGGGCTGCCACACTTGGCGCCCTGCCTGTAGCACAACTCAACAACAAAGACGCACACCAGCGCATGACTGGCACGCCAATTTGGCGCCCCCTGTTCATACACAACCCGATGGCAGCAACATATATAATCCCATCAAAACACTTTAATTCAAGCAATCTAACAAATACCTAACAAACACCATAATTTCTCCTATTTAATTATATTGAATTAACACCTAAAACCCCTTAACACCAATTGATATTCCACCAATACATTCAAATTCAACAAAACCAATATTTTCATTTAACAACACACCACATAATCATGATAATCAACCCAATCAATCAAATACTCCATGAATCAATTTAGACAATTTCTCCTAACACCTAACATCCTATGGTTACTAGTTCTATGAGTTATTAACCATGAAAGAGAGCCCCCTTACCTTTGATAATTTAAGAAGATGACAATACTCTAAGTAAATTCTCCCAATCACCAACAATCCAAGCTTCTTCTTCTCCAAGCTTCCCACGCTCCTTCTCCTCTTTTCCTTTCCCTTGTCGTTCGCGATCTCTCTCCCACTCTTCTCACTTTTCTAATTTTTTTGATTTCTCTCCAATAAGGGTTTCTCCTAAGACCTAAGGGTTTTACTAATTGGGTTTGGGCCACTTAATACTAATGGGCCCTAATTGCACACCCCTAATTGCATTTAGATACCCCCTGAAACAAAATAGACTTCTAATTAATTAATTTATTTAGATAAATATTGTAAGCCTCTAATAACTTAACTAAATAATTAATTAAATTATTTCGGGGCGTTACAATTCTCCCCCACTTAGAATATTTCGTCCTCGAAATTACCTGAGTCAAATAACTCCGGATATGCCTCCTTCATTTTGCTCTCCAACTCCCAAGTCATACTTTCACCAACGGCTCCAAACCAAACCACTTTCACTAAGTTGATCTCTTTACCCCTTAAAACCTTCACCTCGCGGCCTTCAATTCTAACCGGCATTGTCTCCACAGTGAGGTTCTCCCTCACCTCCACATCATCCATCTGAACCACATGGGATGGGTCAGGAACATACTTCCGCAACTGTGACACATGAAATACATCATGTAGGTTTGAAAGATTAGGTGGCAGGGCCACCCTATAAGCAACCTTCCCAACTTTCTCCAAAATTTGATATGGACCGATGAAGCGAGGAGTCAACTTCCTAGACTTCAGGGCACGGCCAACCCCAGTCACCGGAGTGACTCTCAAGAACACATGATCTCCAACTTGAAACTCCAAATCCTTCCTCCTCTTATCGTGATAACTCTTCTGTCTACTCTGCGAAGCTTTCATCTTTTCTCGGATCATTTTCACTTTCTCTGTAGTCTCACGAACGATTTCAGGACCAAGTACCACACTCTCCCCCGATTCATACCAACACAGAGGAGTCCTACACCTCCTACCATACAGTGCCTCAAACGGTGCCATCCCAATACTCGAATGATAACTATTATTGTAAGTAAACTCAATCAATGGTAGATGAGAATCCCACGAACCTCCTTGCTCAAGAACACAAGCCCTCAACAAGTCTTCTAACGACTGAATAGTCCTCTCCGTCTGTCCATCTGTCTGCGGGTGGTACGCTGAACTCAATCTCAATTTAGAACCCAAAGCCTCTTGCAAAATCCTCCAAAATTCAGAAGTGAATCTAGGATCTCTATCAGACACAATACTCAAAGGAACAATGTGCAACTTCACAATCGTCTACACATAAATATTTGCCAACTTCGGAACCGGATAAGTAATATTAATTGGCAAGAAGTGAGCAGACTTCGTCAATCTATCTACAATTACCCAAATAGCGTCAAATCCTTTCACGGTATTAGGCAAACCAGTCACAAAATCCATGGAAATGTTATCCCACTTCCATTCAGGAATCTCCAACGGTTGCATCAACCCTGCAGGCTTCTGATGCTCCACCTTTGACTTCTGACAAATCAAACAAGCATACACAAACTGAGCCACATCACGTTTCATACCAGGCCACCAAAATAGCTTCTTTAAGTCTTGATACATCTTTGTAGCTCCAGGGTGAATACTCAACTTACTCCTATGACCTTCTTTAAGAATTGCCTTCTTAATCTCTTCATCACTAGGAATACAAATCCTCCCACGGTACTTCAACACACCTTGCGCATCTAACTCATAGTCTTTATCATCGGGATTATCAATCCCTACAGCCATTTCAACCAGCTTAATATCCTACTTCTGAGCTTCTCTAATGACATCCAAGAATTCATTATGGATCTTCAAAATACCCAGTCTGACGCTGTGAGGTGTCACTTCACAGACCAAACTTGTAACACCCCAAAATAGTTCAATTAATTATTTAATTGAGTTATTTAAGGTTTACAACATTTTAGTTAAGTCAAGTATTAATTAGAAGTTTATTTCATTTAGGAGATGTTTAGGTGAATGAGGAAGGTGGGCGTAGAGGCCCATGAGCCATGAGAGGCCCGCAAGCCATTAGAAGCCCAATTGTTGACTCATAAAGGAGTGTGTCGAAGGAGAGGGAGCATTCATTACCAAAATTATCAAGAAAAGTCAAAGAGAAAGTAAGAGAGAGAAGTTGGTAGGTGAGATCACTTTCTAGAGAGAAGGAAGAGCATTTGGCGTGGAAGAAGCTCAAGCTCAAGGGAGAAGAGTTCTTTGCGAGTGTTAGCTGGAGGGTTTCAGTGAAGAGAGGGTGTTCTACTCAACCGATCAAGGTTAGGGGCTCTCTTCTCACGTATAATTTTGTAGTATGATGAGTTGTTTTGTGTGAGTAGATTGTAGTTATGTTTTTTGGAAATTTATTTTGCATGCTTGGTGTGTTTTGATGTTTTTTTTATGTTGTGTTTTGGCTCACTTCAGTGAAGTTGTATGGAGTGGATGGGAGAGTTGAATCATACGAGGGATCAAGGAGTGAAATGGGAGCTGAGGAAACTCTCAGTCCCAGTGAGCTAGAGTGAGTGAGAGTGAGCAACATAATCTTGGAGAGGTTCTTAAAGAATAGGCTTAGGATAACAGAGGAGTAGTCGGTTTAGGATTGCCGAGGTGAAGTTACTTTCCATACGTAACATGGAACTTAAGTGAATGATCGTAAGTGTCAAGAACGTAAGTAACGATGTCATAGGGGCCGAGGTGAGTGATAGAGCACAAGTGATTAAGTGTATGAGTACCTGAGACTAGGTATAGGTATCGGTTTGTACTTGCCGAGGTGTAGGGTAAGTAGGCCGAGATGCTTAGGCCGAGATAAAATACTTAGGTGTAGTTGTTGAAGTGTCGTTGATAACGTATAGCGTGTAGTAACCGAGGTGTTATGGCCGAGATGTAGAGTATATCATACCTAGGTGTACTTGCCGAGGTGAGATGTTGCGTTTAAGTGCGGTGTGTCCAAGCGTAGAGTAACCAAGTGGTATTATAGAGGAAATTGAAGTACGTTTCGTGCGAAGTGAAGTGACTATGAGTGGAGTAGAGTGTAGGCGTGCCGAGGTGCCAAGTGTGCCGAGGTGCAAAACGCGCCGAGGTGCTTAGATTGCCGAGATGTACTGAGAGTGTGCCGAGGTTCCCGTTTAACGCTAGTATGGCACAGGGTATTGCTGGACGTAACTGTGAGCGTCGTTTTGAGTGCCAAGTACGTGAGTGGTTAAATGGTGTAGTCATTTTGGTCCCTAATTGACGTTTTAGTCCTAAGTGACATGGTAGTCCTCGTGGTGACTTTTGGTCCACTACTTGGTGCCGAGGTGTTTGGTGAGCTGAGGGCGACAGTTTTAGAGTTGTTGGCCGATGTAGAGACGTCGGCCTTAGCACAGAAAATGACGTATGTGCGTTGTTGGCCTTATGGCTACGAGTAGAGGAGTAATATATGATGAAGTCCCTGATGGACATTAAAATAAACAAAAAGGGGGAATGCAGAGGACTTCGGTCCTAGAGGTGAGCAGAGGACTTAGGTCCTATTCATGAGCGTAAGGTGCGGTCTAATTGGTGAGTTACTGAGATTGTGTTATGATTTAATTGAATGATGTATATGCTGTGTGTTATGCATTGTTCATGGTGTCGCATAAATCATAAGCATAATGGTGAAAGCAGAGGACTTCGGTCCTATGGTGAAAGCAGAGGACTTCGGTCCTAAGGTGATAGCAGAAGACTTCGGTCTTAATGGATCCATCATGCATATGCCCTTGGTGTTTTGGGTCTGCATCATGCATATAACTCATGCACTAAATATTTGTGTGTTTTGTGTGTTGTGCCGAGGTGTTTATATGTGTTTTGCTTAGCATAATGCTTGTCATAAACCTTATTATATGTGTTTAGAGACTCACCCTCTGCTTTTATGTTGCTTCTCATGTTGGCAACTTGGTATCCCCGAGTAGAAGGTGTCCTCACTCAGTGTCGTTTGGCGTCATTTTGCTCTGGTAGTGTAACACTGGGGGCCGAGTAGTGTAGTGGTCTGTTGTGTAGGTTTTTGAGTTGTAACCTATGTCTTTTTGGAAACATGTATTATTTTGACTGTGTTGTAACTAATAACCTGTTACTGTGAGCTCGGTTCCTTTCTGGCCGAGGTGCTGTATGTGCATCGCACTACGACTGTTTTAGCTGCGCAATTGTTTTATTGTTTTGCTTGGTTAAATTCATGTAGAAAAATGTAGCACTCCTTGAGTGGTTTTTTGAAAACTCTGATTTAATTTGCTAAGTAGTATTAAAAGTAAGGGGGTGTTACATTAGTGGTATCAGAGCAAAAGTCCGGTCTTGTCCGACCAAGTATTGAGTCTTGAGTTCCCAAAATTTCGAGTATTATGGCTCGTTCTAAGTAGATTTTGTTTATATGTTTAGTGTAATGGGTGGAAGAAAGTGGGAGGAATGACGACGCCATAGCTGCTTTGCATTAGAAGCGATGGCGGTGCTATGGGGAATCGACCTCGTGAGCGTGAGGAGGATTTGGAGCGAGGAGGTTGGCTACGTTTAAGAGGGAGAATCCTCCTACTTTCAAAGGGAGGTACGATCCTGATGGGGCATTGGCATGGTTAAAGGAAATAGAAAGGATCTTTCGAGTGATGGAGTGTTCGACTGCGCAAAAGGTGAGGTTTGGTACTCACATGCTTGCCGAGGAGGCAGATGACTGGTGGCTTGAAAATCTTCAAAGGTTGGAGACTGCTGAAGGAGAAATCACCTGGGATATTTTCAAGAGGGAGTTCCTGATGAAGTATTATCCTGAAGATGTTAAGGGAAAGAAAGAAATGGAATTCTTAGAGCTGAAGCAGGGGAGTAAGTCAGTGGCCGAGTATGCGGCAAAGTTTACCGAGTTGGTGAAGTTCTACCCCCATTACACTGGAGCTACTGCTGAGTTCTCCAAGTGTATTAAGTTTGAGAATGGTTTAAGGCCTGACATCAAGCAGGCGATTGGGTATCAACAGATAAGGGTGTTTGCTCAGCTGGTGAATAGCTGCAGAATCTTCGAGGAAGACAAGGTGGCCGCGACTACCACCTATAAAGCTGGAAGGGAGAAGCAGAATTCTCAATATCGTGCTAAGCCTTACGAGGGTTCTGGTGGAAAGGGTAAGGGAAAATGGAAAGCTGGTTGGGCCAAGGCACCGAGTGGGGGAGACGCTCCTCCGAGTATAGTGTGTTTCAAATGTGGAAAACCTGGTCACAAAAGTTTTGAGTGCTCAGTCGTTAAGTGTTTTAAGTGTGGCAAGGAAGGCCACAAGGCTCCAGACTGTGAGAAGAAGGACATAGTTTGCTACAACTGTGGGGAGGCAGGGCATATTAGTTCGAGGTGTTCCAAGCCGAAGAAGGAAAAGAATGTTGGAAAGGTATTCGCTCTTGCTGGTCCGAGGTGGTGAATGAGATAAAAGGTACGTGTTTTATAAATGGCATTCCTTTGATTGCAATAGTGGATACTGGTGCCACGCATTCTTTCATTTCGGCTTTGTGTGTTAAGAAATTGGATTTAATCTTGTCTTCTATGATGAGGGAGATGGTTATCGATACTCCAGCCAAGGGTTCGGTGACTACCTCTCTAGTGTGTGCGAAGTGCGTCTGCATCGAGTCTTTGGTGAGAGACTTCCTTGTTAATTTGATTTGCCTACCATTGGAGGGGATGGATGTCATCCTCGGTATGGATTGGTTAGTGGATAACCATGTCCATATCAATTTCTTCGAAAGGACTGTGAGTTTCCCTTCTTCCGAGGTGGAAGAATCTGTTCTGATGTCTGCCGAGCAGCTGCGCAAGGTAATGAAGGAAGGGGCCGCGTTGTTTGCGTTGAGTGTGACAATGTCTGCAGAGAGCCGAGCTAAAATTGATGAAGTACCGGTGGTGCGAGAGTTCCCTGCAGGTATTTCGGATGAAATTCTTGATGTGCCACCTGAGAGAGAAGTCGAGTTTACCATTGAGTTAGTACCTGGTACTAGGCCGGTGTCTATGGCACCTTATAGGATGTCGGCATCTGAGTTAGCCGAGTTGAAGAAGCAGCTGGAAGAATTGCTAGAGAAGAAGTTTATTAGGCCGAGTGTGTCACCTTGGGGGGCTCCAGTGTTGCTAGTGAAAAAGAAGGATGGGAGTATGAGACTCTGCGTTGACTATCGTCAACTGAATAAAGTAACAATTAAGAATAAGTATCCACTTCCAAGAATAGACGATTTGATGGACCAATTGGTGGGAGCGCAAGTGTTTTCTAAGATCGACTTGGTCGGGTTACCATCAAATCAAAGTGAAGGATGAAGATGTTCCTAAGGCAGGCGTTTAGAACTCGGTATGGACACTACGAGTATTCAGTGATGCCATTTGGTGTTACTAATGCTCCTGGAGTATTCATGGAGTATATGAATCGTATCTTTCATGAATATTTGGATCGGTTTGTGGTAGTGTTCATTGACGACATTTTGATTTACTCTAAGTCCAGGAGGAGCATTAGAGCACTTGAGGCTAGTGGCCGAGGTCTTAAAGAATAGGAAAAGTATGCGAAGCTATCAAAGTGTGAGTTTTGGTTGGGAGAAGTAAATTTCCTTGGTCATGTAATTACCGGTGGTGGTATTGCAGTAGATCCTTCGAAGATTGAGGCTGTATTGAAATGGGAGACGCCAAGTCGATCCATCGAGATAAGAAGCTTTCAGGTTTGGCGGTTACTCTGGGGAGATTCATTGAAGGCTTCTCCAAGTTGGCGCTACCGTTGACTCAGTTGACTTGCAAGGGTAAGGCTTTCGTGTGGGATGATAATTGTGAAGGAAGTTTCCAAGAGCTGAAGAAGAGATTGACGACGTCTCCAATCTTGACGTTGCCGAATCCAAATGAGTCTTTTGTAGTATATTGTGATGCGTCTAAGTTGGGTTTGGGCTGCGTACTGTGTAACACCCCTCCTATCTCTATTAATTAACTAATTGAAAATCAGAGTTTAATAAAATTCTCATGGGAAAGATGCTACATTATCACTCAAACACCTTAGCATATATCTATGAATTTAAAACAACATCATACATGCATACATAGGCAACTCGGCCAAAGGGACTACGCCCATCAAAACATGGTTACAATTGTTTACATCACAGCGGACACTCTTATATATTAGTTGAACATATACATTACAATTGAATAGTCCCAAAACAATTACTACTCTACCTACTCGAC
This sequence comes from Oxytropis ochrocephala, assembly GCA_020916435.1. Taxonomy (NCBI): domain Eukaryota; kingdom Viridiplantae; phylum Streptophyta; class Magnoliopsida; order Fabales; family Fabaceae; genus Oxytropis; species Oxytropis ochrocephala. Next base: position 69,241,457 of record CM037093.1, on the reverse strand, counting down.
TACTTCAGGTGTTACAACTACCGGAGCGGACCGACTCCAACAACCAAAAGCAAAGCTGACCTCTACTCAGGGGTACCTGCAAGTTGCCACGAAGAGCAACATAGAAAGCAGTAGGGTGAGTCTCTAAACATTTGTAATAAAGGTTCATGACTAATGTAAATACATAGAATGTATTAAGCACCTCAGTTCACATATCAGACAGCACACAAGTATAAACCAGCACATATAGCTAACTCGGCTGATAAACAGCATTTCAACATAATTCACATGAGTTATGCATGCAATGCAATGCAACCCAAACTCCAGGGTATAATGCATGAGGATCCATCTCTTTTAAGCCACTCAGGCATATCCGTCGCTAGTGATACTTAGACCGAAGTCTTTCGTATCGAGACCGAAGTCTATAACCGTCGCTGATGCATATGAATTCATGAGACTCAATGAACAAATGCATTCACTCAGAAATTACAACTCTTGTGTGCAAACCGCACAGTCGCCTTACGTTGCCTAGTCCTCTTAGACAACCACCATAGCACAAAGCGATTCTTCCACTCACAGGCATCTCAGCTCCTCAAGCAGTGAGCCACTCCATCACTACGAAGGCCTCACAACGCCTAGGACTGAACCATCACATAGGGACTAAACTGGACTATGCCAATTTGTCCCCTTAAACGACTCTTGACGTTAAACGTCACTCACGGTGGCGCCTAGCAGCTCTACGCTTAGTCACCTCGGCACCTTCACTCTTCTCGGTATGCTCGCTCGTCACCTCGGCACACCTACTCATCTCGGCACGCTAAGCTGATGTAGTATCGCTACCCATTACGTCACCAATACTCAACTCGGTGGCACCTCACTTGGCATTCCACTCGTAAAGTCCTCCACCTCGTCCATGGAACCTCACGCCACCCTATCTCCCATCACACCTATACTTCCACACATACACTTCACCTTGATTACTACACTTAGGCACAATACACCTAAGCACTCACCTCACTTCATCATCTACACTTAGTCATTTCACACCTAACCACACAACTTCACCTTGATTTCTACACTTAGGCACAATACACCTAAGTACTCACCTCACCTCGGCTTAAACTACACAACATCTCGGTGCACTACAACTCGACTCCTCACCTCGGCTATCATACACAGACTTGCCTACGCACTACGTCTCGACCCAAACACCTCGGCATAACCATGTTATACCTCGGCAACTACTTGACGACACTCGCACTGGGTTCTAATTACACCTACACACCTTCGTCCATCAAGTACAGGTCAACTCATCCTCGTCAAGTCTAGGAACTACACTTTAACACTTACGTCGTGCGTTAACCTTCATGCACTTCGGTTTTCTCTACGATCACGTGCGCCTAACTTCTCCTTCCTCTCTTTAGGTGCTCCTGACTAGGATTAAGCTCAAGAACACACTCTTAAACTCTCACGCTCATTGAGACTGAGAGTTCTCAGCTCTCATTTCCTCTCCATGGTCACTTACGTGACCAGCTCAGAAATCAACCATTACAATCTTCACCAAAGTGAAGTAACACAACCAGAATACTTAAAGAACACATAAGCACACATTCAGAACTCAATCCGAAATCATTCATGCAAAACATTCAACATAAACACTAAATTACGCATGGAAGAGAGCCCCCTTACCTTGATCGGTTGAGTAGAACACACTCTCTTCACTGAAATCTTCCCGTTAACACTCGCAGCAACTCTTCTCCCTTGAGCTTGAGCTTCTTCCTCGCCAAATGCTCTGCCTTCTCTCTAAAGAATACTATTCCACCTAACAGCTCTCTCTCTCTCTTACTTCTCTCTAAGACTTTTCTTCATTTTGATGGAATGAGTTGATCCTACGGCTATTTCCTCTTATGGAAAGGAACTTGGGCTTCTAATGGGACTTGGGCCTTCCATCACTCATGGACTTCTATTCAATACCTCTTCCCATTACTCAAACCTCTCCTAACACATAAACACTACATGTTAGCCTTAAGCTTAATTTAATTAAAAATGTTGAAAAACCCTAAATAACTCAATTTAATAATTAATTGAACTATTTTGGGGTGTTACAACTCTCCCCCACTTAGAACATTTCGTCCTCGAAATCTTACCTGAAACAAATAACTCTGGGTAAGCATCTCGCATCTTACTTTCCAACTCCCAAGTTGCATTCTCACCAGCTGCTCCTACCCAAATCACTTTCACCAATCTGATCTCCTTTCCCCTTAGAGTCTTCACCTCTCTGTCATCAATTCGAATTGGCCTTGTTTCCACAGTGAGGTTGTCTCTCACTTGCACATCATCTACTTGAATTACGTGAGACGGGTCTGGCACATACTTCCTCAGCTGAGATACGTGGAACACGTCGTGCAAATTAGACAAATTGGGTGGCAAAGCAACTCGGTAAGCCACCCTCCCAACTCTCTCCAAAATTTGATATGGTCCAATGAAACGAGAAGACAACTTCTTCGACTTCAATGCTCGCCCAACACCGGTTACTGGATTGACCCTTAGAAACACATGATCCCGACCTGAAATTCTAAGTCCTTCCTTCTCTTGTCATGGTAGCTCTTCTGCCTACTCTGCGAAGCCTTCATTTTCTCTTGAATTTGCTTTACCTTCTCGGTGGTCTCTCGCACGACCTCCGGTCCGAGTACCACACCTTCTCTCTCCCGACTCACTCCAACACAATGGAGTCCCGCACCTCCTCCCATACAATGCCTCGAAAGGTGCCATCCCTATGCTAGAATGAAAAGCGTTGTTGCACGTGAACTCAATCGTGGTAAATACGAATCCCACGCTCCTCCTTGCTCAAGAACACACGCTCAAAGCCAAGTCCTCCAACGACCGGATGGTCCTCTCGGGACCGACCATCGGTTTGTGGGTGATATGCCGAGTTCAGCGCAATTTCGTAACCAACGCGTCTTGCAAACTTTCCCGAGCACTCGAGGTAAACCTTGGGTCTCATGCGAAATAATACTTGAGGAACCCCTGTAGCTTTACGATCACTTGGATGTATATCTCGCCAACCTTGACATCGGATAGGTGAGGTTGATGGGGATGAAATGAGCAGACCGTCAATCTATCCACCACTACCCAAATGGTATCAAACCTCCCATCTGTACTCGGTGAACCCGGTTACAAAATCCATCGCAATATTGTCCCACTTCCACTGGAATCTTCAATGGTTGCAACAACCCCGCTGGCTTCGATGTTCTACCTTGGACTTTCGACAAAACGGACAAGCGTACCTACAAACGGGCTACATCACTCTTCATACCTTGCCACCAAAACAACCCCTTCAAGTCTTGATACATCTTGGTCGCGCCTGGGTGAATACTCAGCTTACTCTTATGACACTCTTCCAAGATTTCTCTCTTGATCTTCTCGTCATCAGGAACACAAATCCGAGTTCTATACCTTAGCAATCCTTGCGCATCCAACTCAAAATCTTCGTTCTCAGCTCGGCCAATACCTGATGCCACGTCTACAAGCTTGACGTCCAGCTTCTTTGCCTCTTTGATGTCACTCAGAAATTCATTTGTGATTTTCAGCATTCCCAACTTAATGCTTTGAGGAGTTAGCTCACACACTAAACTTAGGTCTCTGAATTGCTCAATTAGCTCTAGCTCTTTTACCATCATTGCTGATGCATTCAACGATTTCCTACTTAGCGCATCAGCTACCATATTTGCCTTCCCGGGGTGATAGTTCAACCCAAAATCATAGTCCTTCAGTAGCTCCAACCATCTCCTCTCGCCTCATGTTCGGCTCCTTACGATCAAACAGACATCGCAAACTCTTATGGTCACTAAACACTTGAACCTTGAGCCATATAGATAATGCCTCCATATCTTCAATGCAAACACCACGGCAAAGAAGCTCCAAATCGTGCGTAGGGTAGTTCTTCTCATGAATTTTCAATTGCCTTGAAGCGTAAGCAACTACCTTACCTTCTTGCATCGATGCGCAGCCCAAACCCAACTTAGACGCATCACAAGACACCACTAAAGGCTCATTTGGATTAGCAGCAACGTCAGGAGGAGACGCGTTGTCAATCTCTTCTTCAATTCTTGAAACTTTCTTCACACTGTATGCGCCCCACACAAATGCCTTCCCCTTACAGGTCAATTGAGTTAGTGGCAACGCCAACTTGAAAAACCCTCAATGAACCTTCGTAATACCCACCAAACCCGTAAAACTTCTCACCTCGGTGGTCGACTTAGGTGCTTCCCATTGCAACACGGCCCGACTTTGGAAGGATCAATCGCTATACCTTCATTTGGAGATCACATGACCTAGGAAATTACCTTCCTCAAACGGAAGTCACACTTGGACAACTTGGCGTACATCTTCTTATCCTCAATACCTCTAACACCAATCTCGGATGCTTGGCGTGCTCCTCCTCCGACTTGGAGTAGACTAAAATGTCATCAATAAATACAACAACAAAACGGTCTAGGTACTCATGAAATATACGGTTCATATACTCCATGAACACTCCGGGAGCATTCGTCACACCAAATGGCATTACGTAATACTCATAGTGCCCATACCGGAGTTCTAAATCTTTGTCTTAGGAATGTCCTCGTCCTTCACCTTGATCCGATGGTACCACGACCTCGTGTCAATCTTGAAAAATACTTGCGCACTCCATCAATTGGTCCATCAAATCATCAATTCTTGGGAGTGGGTACTTGTTCTTAATTGTTACCTTGTTCAACTATCGTAATCCACGATAATGTCATACCTCCATCCTTCTTTTTCACCAATAACACAGGTGCGCCCCAAGGCGACACGCTTGGCCTTATGAACCTCTTCTCCAGCAACTCTTCCAACTGCTTCTTCAACTCGGCTAGCTCAGCTGCAGACATCCTATAAGGTGCCATAGACACCGGCCTAGTTCCAGTACTAACTCAATCGCCGAACTCGACCTCTCTTCTTGGTGGAACCGCAGGAATCTCGTCTGGGAACACTTCTGCGAACTCTCGCACCACTCGCACTTCACCAATCCTGGCTTGACTCTCCACTGACAGCGACGCCCACAACGCGAACATAGTAGCCCCCTCCTTCCGACTCCTTGCGAATCGCGCCAAAGAGCATCATAACCGATTCTTCCACCTCGGAAGTAAGGAAACTTAACGACCTACTAGCGCAATTGATATGAACTCGGTTAGCCACTAACGATCCATACCAGGATAGCGTCCATCCCTTCCAAAGGCGGACAAATCAAATTAACTACGAAGTCTCTGCCAAAGGCTAACAGAGGACACTTCGAACAAACGAGAGAGGTAGTCACTGACCCCTTTGCTGGAGTGTCAATAACCATCTCCCTCACCATAGTAGACAAAACTAAATCCAATCTTTTAGCACACAATGCAGAAATGAAAGAGTGCGTGGCACCAGTATCCACGATTGCAATCAAAGGAATTCCATTAATGAAGCACGTACCTTTTATCTCGTTCACCACTTCGGACCAGCTAAGCGCGAACACCTTCCCACCTGTCTCTCCTTCTTGGGCTTGGGACACTTAGGGTGATGTGCCCCATTTCTCCACAATTAAAGCAGACGACATCCTTTCGCCTACAATCAGCGTGACTCGGTGGCCTCTTCGCCACATTGATAGCACCTCTTATCTCCACTCTTGCACTCGTTCTTCTTATGTCCGGGCTTCCCACACTGAAACACACCACATTTGCAGGGCGTCTCCCCACTTGGCCTCTTGCCATACCCAGTGTTCCACTTGCTTTCTTGCGGAAACCTCATAGGCTTTCCCTAAACCGAGAGTTCTTCTTCTCTTTACCAACCATGTACCTTGCAGCAGTTGTCTTCCTCATATATCCTGCAACTATCCACCAAGTCAAGCCAAATACCCCGATCTTTCGATACCCAATTGCTCGCTTAACCTCGGGCCTCAAACCGTTCTCGAATTTCACGCACTTGGAGAACTCGGATGTAGCTCCTCATAGTAGGGTAGAATTTCACCAAACTCTTCAAACTTTGCAAAGATACTCGCCACATCGACTTACTCCTTGCTTCCGATTCTAGGAACTCCATCTCCTTCTTTCCTCTCACATCTTGAAGTATTTCCTCGAAATTCCCTCTTGAATACCTCCCACGTAATCACCTCTCCAAAGAAGACTTCTAACCTTGGCATGACTCGACCACCAATCATCCGCCTCCTCGCCAAAGCATATGTGTTCCATATCTTACTTTACGAGCCATTATGCAGTCCATCACCCTAAAAATCCTCTCTATGTCCTTCAACCACGCCAACGCCCCATCCGGATTGTACTTCCCTTGAACGTTGAGGTTTTCCCTCCGAAATGTAGCTAGGCTACGAGCTCCGGCGTCTCGGCAACTTGATGAGGTGATTCCCATAGCAAAGCGACCATCGCTTCGGCAAAGCGGCCTATCGCAGGCGTCGTTTCTTCCAAAGACGTCCGACCATTTTTACTTACTCTCTGAGACAAGACAATTAAAACGAGCATTAATACTCGGGGACTGGGAACTCAAGACTCAATACTTGGTCGGACAGACCGAACTTTTGCTCTGATACCACTTAATGTAACACCCCTCCTATCTCTATTAATTAACTAATTGAAAATCAGAGTTTAATAAAATTCTCATGGGAAAGATGCTACATTATCACTCAAACACCTTAGCATATATCTATGAATTTAAAACAACATCATACATGCATACATAGGCAACTCGGCCAAAGGGACTACGCCCATCAAAACATGGTTACAATTGTTTACATCACAGCGGACACTCTTATATATTAGTTGAACATATACATTACAACTGAATAGTCCCAAAACAATTACTACTCTACCCTACTCGACTCGCCCCAGTGTTACAACTACCAGAGCAGACCGACTCCAACAACCAAAAGCAAAGCTGACCTCTACTCAGGGGTACCTGCAAGTTGCCACGAAGAGAACATACATAAGCGATAGGGTGAGTCTCTAAACATTTGTAATAAAGGTTCATGACTAATGTAAATACATAGAATGTATTAAGCACCTCAGTTCACATATCAGACAGCACACAAGTATAAACCAGCACATATAGCTAACTCGGCTGATAAACAGCATTTCAACATAATTCACATGAGTTATGCATGCAATGCAATGCAACCCAAACTCCAGGGTATAATGCATGAGGATCCATCTCTTTTAAGCCACCTCGGCATATCCGTCGCTAGTGATACTTAGGCCGAAGTCTTTCGTATCGAGACCGAAGTCTATAACCGTCGCTGATGCATATGAATTCAAGAGACTCAATGAACAAATGCATTCACTCAGAAATTACAACTCTTTTGTGCAAACCGCACCGTCACCTTACGTTGCCTAGTCCTCTTAGACAACCACCATAGCACAAAGCGATTCGTCCACTCACAGGCATCTCAGCTCCTCAGGCAGTGAGCCACTCCATCACTACGAAGGCCTCACAACGCCTAGGACTGAACCATCACATAGGGACTAAACTGGACTATGCCAATTTGTCCCCTTAAACGACTCTTGACGTTAAACGTCACTCACGGTGGCGCCTAGCAGCTCTACGCTGTTATGCGTCAAAAATAGGTCACCTCGGCACTCTTAGTCACCTCGACACCTTCACTCTTCTCGGTATGCTCGCTCGTCACCTCGGCACACCTACTCATCTCGGAACGCTAAGCTGATGTAGTATCGCTACCCATTACGTCACCAATACTCAACTCGGTGGCACCTCACTTGGCATTCCACTCGTAAAGTCCTCCACCTCGTCCATGGAACCTCACGCCACCCTATCTCCCATCACACCTATACTTCCACACATACACTTCACCTTGATTACTACACTTAGGCACAATACACCTAAGCACTCACCTCACTTCATCATCTACACTTAGTCATTTCACACCTAACCACACAACTTCACCTTGATTTCTACACTTAGGCACAATACACCTAAGTACTCACCTCACCTCGGCTTAAATTACACAACATCTCGGTGCACTACAACTCGACTCCTCACCTCGGCTATCATACGCAGACTTGCCTACGCACTACGTCTCGACCCAAACACCTCGGCATAACCATGTTATACCTCGGCAACTACTTGACGACACTCGCACTAGGTTCTAATTACACCTACGCACCTTCGTCCATCAAGTACAGCTCAACTCATCCTCGTCAAGTCTAGGAACTACGCTTTAACACTTACGTCCTGCGTTAACCTTCATGCACTTCGGTTTTCTCTACGATCACGTGCGCCTAACTTCTCCTTCCTCTCTTTAGGTGCTCCTGACTAGGATTAAGCTCAAGAACACACTCTTAAACTCTCACGCTCACTGAGACTGAGAGTTCTCAGCTCTCATTTCCTCTCCATGGTCACTTACGTGACCAGCTCAGAAATCAACCATTACAATCTTCACCAAAGTGAAGTAACACAACCAGAATACTTAAAGAACACATAAGCACACATTTAGAACTCAATCCGAAATCATTCATGCAAAACATTCAACATAAACACTAAATTACGCATGGAAGAGAGCCCCCTTACCTTGATTGGTTGAGTAGAACACACTCTCTTCACTGAAATCTTCTCGTTAACACTCGCAGCAGCTCTTCTCCCTTGAGCTTGAGCTTCTTCCTCGCCAAATGCTCTGCCTTCTCTCTAAAGAATACTATTCCACCTAACAGCTCTCTCTCTCTTACTTCTCTCTAAGACTTTTCTTCACTTTGATGGAATGAGTTGATCCTACGGCTATTTCCTCTTATGGAAAGGAACTTGGGCTTCTAATGGGACTTGGGCCATCCATCACTCATGGACTTCTATTCAATACCTCTTCCCATTACTCAAACCTCTCCTAACACATAAACACTACACGTTAGCCTTAAGCTTAATTTAATTAAAAATGTTGAAAAACCCTAAATAACTCAATTTAATAATTAATTGAACTATTTTGGGGTGTTACATACTGATGCAAGACGGTAAGGTAGTTGCTTACGCTTCAAGGCAATTGAGAATTCACGAGAAGAACTACCCTACGCATGATTTAGAGCTTGCTGTCGTGGTGTTTGCGTTGAAGATATGGAGGCATTATCTTTATGGTTCTCGGTTTGAAGTGTTCAGTGATCATAAGGGTCTACAGTATTTGTTTGACCAGAAGGAGTTGAACATGAGGCAGAGGAGGTGGTTGGAGTTGTTGAAGGACTATGACTTCGGTCTGAACTATCACCCAGGGAAGGCTAATGTAGTAGTTGATGCATTGAGTAGAAAGTCCTTGCACGTGTCAGCATGATGGTTAAGGAGTTGGAATTAATTGAGCAATTCAGAGATTTAAGCTTGGTCTGCGAAGTAACTTCTCAGAGTGTTAAGTTGGGGATGCTGAAGATCACTAATGAGTTCTTGATTAGCATTAAGGAGGCTCAGAAGCTGGATGTCAAGCTTGTTGACATAGCAGTGGGAATTGGCCGAGCTGAAAATAAAGATTTTGAGTTGGATACGCAGGGTTTGTTGAGGTACCGAGGTCGGATTTGTGTTCCTAATGAAGAGGAAATGAAGAGGGCAATCCTGGAAGAATGTCATAGGAGTAAATTGAGTATTCACCCAGGAGCTACAAAGATGTACCAAGACTTGAAGAGGTTATTTTGGTGGCAAGGTATGAAAAGGGATGTAGCTCATTTCGTTTATGCTTATGCGATTTGTCGAAGTCAAGGTAGAGCACCGGAAGCGGGCAGGTTGATGCAACCATTACGATTCCGGAGTGGAAATGGGACAATATTGCTATGGATTTCGTAACTGGTCTGCCGAGTACTGTGAAGAGGTATGATGCTATTTGGGTAGTTGTTGATAGGCTAACTAAGTCGGCACACTTCGTTCCTATTAACATCACGTATCCGGTGCCGAGGTTAGCAGAAATTTACATCAAAGAAATTGTGAAGCTTCATGGAGTCCCTTCAAGCATTGTTTCAGATAGGGATCCTAGGTTTACATCAGCATTTTGGAAGAGTTTGCAAGAAGCATTGGGGTCCAAGCTGCGTTTGAGCTCTAAGATATCATCCACAGACTGATGGTCAGTCCGAGAGGACCATCCAGTCCTTAGAAGATTTGTTAAGGGCTTGTGTGCTCGAGCATGGTGGTGCGTGGGATTCGTATCTTCATTTAATCGAGTTCACTTACAATAATAGCTGTCATTCTAGCATTGGGATGGCACCCTTTGAGGCGTTGTATGGGCGGAGGTGTAGGACTCCGTTGTGCTGGTATGAGTCTGGTGAGAATGTGGTGCTCGGACCCGAGATCGTTCGAGAGACCACCGAGAAGGTGAAGCTAATTCAAGAGAAGATGAAAGCCTCACAGAGTAGGCAGAAGAGTTACCATGACAATAGGAGGAAGGATTTGGAGTTTCAAGTCGGTGAGCATGTGTTTCTGAGAGTCAACCCAGTGACTGGAGTCGGTAGAGCATTGAAGTCTAAGATGTTGTCCCCTCGTTTTATTGGTCCATACCAGATCCTAGAGAGAGTTGGGAAGGTGGCTTACCGAGTTGCTTTGCCACCTAACTTGTCAAATTTGCATAATGTGTTCAATGTGTCTCAGTTGAGGAAATATATTTCAGACCCGTCCCATGTAATTCAGATGGACGACGTGCAAGTAAGGGAGAACTTGACTGTGGAGACAGTGCCGATCAGGATTGAAGGCCGAGAAGTGAAGACTTTAAGAGGAAAGGAGATCAAGCTAGTGAAGGTGGTTTGGTTTGGAGCTGCTGGTGAGAATGCTACTTGGGAGCTGGAGAGCAAGATGCAGGAAGCCTATCCCGAGTTATTTGCTTCAGGTAAGATTTCGAGGACGAAATATTCTAAGTGGGGGAGAGTTGTAACACCCCAAAATAGTTCAATTAATTATTTAATTGAGTTATTTAAGGTTTACAACATTTTAGTTAAGTCAAGTATTAATTAGAAGTTTATTTCATTTAGGAGATGTTTAGGTGAATGAGGAAGGTGGGCGTAGAGGTCCATGAGCCATGAGAGGCCCACAAGCCATTAGAAGCCCAATTGTTGACTCATAAAGGAGTGTGTCGAAGGAGAGGGAGCATTCATTACCAAAATTATCAAGAAAAGTCAAAGAGAAAGTAAGAGAGAGAAGTTGGTAGGTGAGATCACTTTCTAGAGAGAAGGAAGAGCATTTGGCGTGGAAGAAGCTCAAGCTCAAGGGAGAAGAGTTGCTGCGAGTGTTAACTGGAGGGTTTCAGTGAAGAGAGGGTGATGAATCCCCATCACATGATGGTTTTTAGTATGAAAAAGAGGATTTTATGTGAAGATTTTAATGAATGTAGGGAAAATGGCAACACGAAAAAGAGTAAATTGTGCTAGTTGAAATTGATTTGCTTTGCAGTGTTTACGCTTGGTTTTTGTGGTGTTTTTGTGCCCCAGGACTAGGTGAAAGGAAGAACGAAGAAATGCAAGCAAATGGACGAAAAAGTGCCAAGGAATGAGCTTGCGCTGAAGTGGCGCATGAGGCGCAGGTGAGGCGCCAAAGGAGTGCAGGAAATAACAAGTCCCTGCCCATTCGCGCTCCACTCTCGCATGAGGCGCAAGCGGCGCGAAAGCTTATGTAGCGTCCTCCTTATTTGCGCTTAAGTGGCGCTGAGGCGCGCCCGAGGCGCGAGTTGCGTAGCGTCCTCCAATTAGTTGCGCTTAAGTGTCATTTGGAGGCGCCGAGGCGCAAGGCGCAAGTCATTGGAAAACACGATAAAACACGCAAAAGCTGCGTTTTTGAGGGAGCTTCTCACTTTTGGACGAATTGGAACCCTAGCACACGAGAGAGAGTTGGTTGCATTCACGACCATCGAAGAATCAAGCCTTGGGAACAAGAATTGAGACTTGAATGTCATCATCATCATCGTTATTATCTTGTAATTCCTCTTCCCTTATCTTTGATCATGTGTAACTAAACCCCAATGTTAGGGATGGATAAATTTTGATGTAGTGTTATTGTTCTTTGATTTAAGTTGATGTTATTCATGTTCTTTCCTCATTTGTGAATTGATTTTACGGGCTTAAACATTTCTATGGTTGGAAAATTGTAGAATTCATCTTTATTCAATGATCAAATGGGAATTTTATCGTTTGAATGTTTGAATGTCAATTCCTTCAATTTGTAGCTTAGGAATAATCTATGAATTGATGTATGTTGCGAATCCTTGTGGTTATTGCTTGTTGTTAGTAGACGTGCTTAAGGAATTAGGGCTTTTATTAATGAACAAAGGATTATTCACCTAAGGGATTAGGGCTTGGTTAGGATTGTGGATTCAATAGCAAATGAGAGAGAGATTATCTTTTGGAAATAAATCGGTGACAATAGCATGAAATTGAAAGGCATTCATCCCTAGCATCTTCTCATTATATTCTTCTCAAGCGTGTTTAGTTCTCGTAATAGTTAATTGTCTTACCTTCGAGCTTCATAGCTCAACCATATCTATCAAACTCTATTTAAATTTGGTTCACATTAGTCGTTGTTAGCGTAATTAGTAATTGAATTCGATCCCTGAGGACGATATCCGGTTTTTACCGATTTTATTACTTGAACGATTTGGTACACTTGCCAATATCTTAACAAGTTTTTGGCGCCGTTGCCGGGGATCGAAATTGATTTACTAATTATTTCGAAGGCAACTGCTAATTCGAACCCGTATATACAACAATTTATTTCAGTTGTAGTTTTTCTTTATTTTTGTTTATTATACTCGTTGCTTTGACACTTGTCTTAGTTCTTGTTGTTTTCGGTGCATGCGTGGAACAAGAGATCCTAAAGATTTACTCTACAATCAGGAGATCGAGAAAGCGCAAAAGCGAATCGAAAAGAAGCAAGGTTAAGAAAGCAAAGAGAGCAACAAGTAACAATAGGAGAAACTCTGTGCAACCAAGCTGTAACTCAAGTCATGGGAGAAAATCGTCTTTCGTACTCGCGACTTTGGTAGAAGAAATCAAGGCGCCCAAGCATATACCTTCCAACTCGTGGGAGCTGTGGCATTTGAGATCAAGTCTTCAATCCTCAATGCCTTGAAATCGGAGAACAATTCTCTGGTTCGATCTTTGAAGACCGAATCAAGACTTGTTCCAATTCTATGAAATTTGTGGGTCCACAAATCCTCTTTGGAGTGTCGACGACCGAGAAAAAATTACGTCTCTTTCCGTATACTTTGTAGCGGGGCTAAAGACTGGATCAACACTATCCCAAAGCAGGAACTATCAACAATTGGGGTGATCTAGAGAGCAAATTTCTCGAAAGGTTTTTCCCAATTTCTAAGTTCATCAAGAAACGGGCCGAGATATCAAATTTTTGAGCAAGGGATTTGAGTCTTTGTATGACGCGTGGGAAAGGTTCAAACTCCTATTAAAAGATGTCCTTCGCATGGAATTGATGAGTTTGTTCAATTGCAAACCTTCACGTCATGGGTTGCGGCCACAAACTAGAATGATGCTAGATGCCTCATTTGGAGGATCTTTAGGTACCAAAGCTTTGAAGAAGCCAAACAATTGGTAGAGCATATGGCTTCTAATGAGTACCGCATTTGCAAAATGATAGAGGGCAACAAAGAAACCGGAATGTTAGAGTTGGACGCCAATAGTGCTTTGTGTTAGCTCAACAAAAGGTAATGTCACTACAAATTGAAGCTCTTACTAAGCAACTAGTCGGCCGCTTTACTGTGGGGATCTCAACCCTCGCGATCGACTATTCAAGCGGTAAACCGGGGTGCATGTAACTATTGTGGTAGAGAAGCTCATGAAGGTGATTGTGCTACTCATGGAGATTCCAATGAACAAGTCAATTTCATGGGAAACTATCGAAAGCAGGGAGGAATCCATATTCTAACACCTATAACCCTGGGTGGAAGAATCATCCCAATTTCTCATGGAAAAATAATGATACAGCTGGGTCAAATCAACAACAGCAATCTCAGCCATCATCTCAACAACAAAGACAATCTTCTCCATTGGAGAATGCTCTAACTCAGTTCATGCAGATGACGAAAACCACGTTTCAATCACAAGAGCAAGTCATGAAGAGTATGGAAAAGAATCACGAAGCTTCCATAAAGAATCTAGAAACTCAGATTGGCCAGTTATCAAAACAGCTTGCTGAATCATCCAACTGTGGTTTCTCAGCTAATACGGTTGACAACCCCAGAAATGAAACTGCTAAAGCTATCTCTCTAAGAAGTGGTCGTGAGTTACCGACTCCTGTGGTAAATTGTGGAAGAAAAAGTCGAGTTGAAAATAACAGTGAAGAGTTGAGTGAAAAAATTGAAAATAACAAAAGTGGAGAAGTTGAAAATGAGTTGAGTAAGGGAAGTGAAGAAGGTGTGAAGTCTAACACTAATGAAAACAATTTGTTCTTTGATGTGTGCAGTACAAGAGAAACTCAAGACACCTCCTCCGCAAGTAAAGTTACCGTATCCTCAAGCTAGAAGAAAAATCAAAAGGATGAGCGGTTTTCTAAGTTCATGGAGGTTTTCAAGCGGCTACAAATCAATATACCTTCGCAGAAGCTCTAGAACAGATGCCCATATATGCTAAATTCATGAAGGAGCTTTTGACTAAGAAGAGGAAATTTAAAGAGGATTTAAAGCGTGGCTTTGATCAAGAGTGCGAAGGTTATAATTCAGAGGAAGCTCCTCGAGGAAAATGAAAGATCCGGAAATTTCACCATTCCATGTGCAATTGGCGACATAGCCGTTGGCAAGCCCCTTTGTGATCTGGGGCTAGTATTAACCTAATGCCATTATCTATGCTAAAGAGATTGGGTGGTGGAGAGGTAAAACCCACTAGGATGTCGCGACACTTTGGCGATCGTTCAATAAAATATCCTTATGGAGTGTTGGAAGATGTTCTAGTCGAGTTGATAAATTTATGTTCCGGTAGACTTTGTGATCCTTGACATGGAAGAGGATGCGGAGAGGTACCGCTCATCTGGGCAGGCCGTTCTTAGCCACAGGAGAGCTTTGATTGATGTGCAACAAGTGGAACCGATCACGAGATTCCGGGATGAGAAAATCACTTTTAGTGTTTTTGAAGCCATGCGTCATCCGGATGACAAAGGGCAAGTGCTTTAGGGTAGATGTGATTGATAATTCTGTAAAAGAGACCTTTAGACAGGATGTGCCATCTCCTCCATTGGAGAATGTAATTGTAAATTCTATTGAAGAAGCAGACGAGCATCTGGGTAGTGAAATAGAAGAATGTATCCGGCAATTTGAAGCTTCTCAAGTAGAAAATGTCTCAAAGAAAAGGGAAGAGATAGATAGGGGGGAGAGCCCCGAGAAAAAGATCCCTGAATTGAAACAACTCCCCTCTCATCTCAAGTATGTATTTCTTGAAGATAATGATCTTCATCCAGCTATCATTAGCAGCTCTTTGACCAAATTGGAAGAGGAGAAGTTGATGAGGGTACTAAGAAGCAACAAAAACGCATTGGGTTGGACTATCTCTGATCTTCAAGGGATAAGCCCAGCTTTTTGCATGCATAAGATCAAGTTGGAAGAGGAATTCAAACCTGTAATCCAACCTCAGCGGAGATTAAATCCTACTATGAAAGAGGTTGTGCGCAAGGAAGTCTTAAAGCTTTTAGAGGCCGGCATGATTTATCCTATCTCAGATAGCTCATGGGTAAGTCCAGTTCATGTGGTTCCTAAGAAGGGTGGTATGACGGTAGTGAAAAATGATAAGAACGAGCTGATTCCGACTCGGACTGTTACGGGTTGGAGGATGTGCATTGATTACCGAAGGTTGAATCAAGCCACTAGAAAAGACCACTTCCCATTGCCGTTCATGGATCAGATGCTGGAGAGGCTAGCTGGACAAGCTTTCTATTGCTTTCTGGATGGATACTCTGGGTATAACCAGATAGCAGTAGACCCAGAAGATCAAGAGAAGACAGCTTTCACGTGTCCCTTCGGTGTGTTCGCATATCGGAGGATGCCCTTCGGGTTGTGCAATGCTCCAGCAACTTTTCAAAGGTGCATGCTTTCTATATTCTCTGATATGATAGAAAGTTCAATTGAGGTATTTATGGACGATTTTTCCGTTTTTGGTCATACTTATGATTCTTGTTTGGCCAACCTTGATGCGGTTTTAAAACGATGCGCTGAAACCAATTTAGTTTTAAATTGGGAGAAGTGCCACTTTATGGTCAAGGAAGGTATTGTGCTTGGCCATAAAATTTCTGAAAAAGGCATCGAGGTTGACCAAGCAAAAATCGAAGTCATAGAAAGGCTACCTCCCCCTCTAAATGTAAAAGGAGTGAGAAGTTTTTTAGGACATGCCGGTTTTTATCGACGTTTCATAAAAGACTTCTCCAAGATTGCAAAACCTTTATGCAATCTACTTGTTAAGGAGGCTGAATTTGTTTTTGATGATGAATGTCTGTGTGCATTTAATATTTTAAAGGAAAAACTAGTCTCTGCTCCAGTCATAGTAGCCCCAAATTGGGAGGCTCCGTTTGAGCTCATGTGCGATGCTAGTGATTACGCAGTGGGTGCTGTATTGGGGCAGAGATCAGAGAAATTCTTTCATGCTATATACTACGCTAGCAAGGTTTTGAATGAAAATCAAGTGAATTATGCAACTACTGAAAAAGAATTGCTAGCCATAGTATTTGCATTGGAAAAATTTCGTTCCTACTTAGTTGGATCAAAAGTAGTTGTTTTTACTGACCATGCAGCAATTAAGTATCTGCTAACCAAGGGCGAGTCTAAGCCTCGACTCCTTAGATGGATTTTGCTTTTGCAGGAGTTTGATTTGGAAATTAAGGACAAGAAAGGGAGCGAGAATGTGGTGGCAGATCATTTGTCAAGGTTAGAAAACAAAGAAGTGACTGATCTGGCAAAAGAGATTCTGGAAGAGTTTCCGGATGAAAAAATACTTGCCATTGTAGAAATACCTTGGTTTGCCGACATTGCAAATTATAAGGCAGCGTAGGAAAGATCCTGAAGATTTCACATGGCAAAGAAAAGAAAAAGTTCTTTCATGATGCCAACTATTACCCGTGGGATGATCCTTATCTCTACAAGGTGGGGTGATGGACTTTTGAGAAGATGTGTGTCTGGTGCTGAAAGTAAAAGCATTCTCTGGCATTGTCATGACTCTCCTTGTGGAGGGCACTATAATGGGGAACGCACAGCTGCTAAGGTTCTCCAATCTGTTTTTCTTCGCCATCCTCTTCAAGGATGCATATGAATACGTGAGAAGTTGTGACAAATGCCGGAGGATCGCAATATTTCACGTAAGGGGAGATGCCACCTGAACCCCATCCTTGAAGTAGAAGTTTTTGATTGTTGGGGCATAGACTTTATGGGACCATTCCCACCCTCTTACAACTGTGAGTACATATTAGTGGCAGTTGACTATGTTTCCAAGTGGGTTGAAGCCACTGCTACCGCCAAGAGTGATTCCCAAAGCGTGGTTAAATTTGTGAAAAGAACGTCTTCTCTAGATTTGGTGTGCCAAGAGTCCCGATTAGTGATGGGGTAGCCACTTTTGCAACGCCTATCTCAACAATGTGCTTTCCAAGTATGGTGTTACGCATAAAGTGACAACTCCTTATCATCCTCAAAGCAATGGTCAAGCGAAGTCTCAAACAGAAATCAAGAGGATCTTGGAAAAGACAAAGTGGGAAACTCAAGAAAGGATTGGTCATTGAAGGTAGATGATGCGCTTTGGGCATACAGAACAGCCTATAAGACACCTTTAGGCATGTCTCCATACCAATTGGTTTATGGTAAAGCTTGCCATTTGCCGGTTGAACTTGAGCACAAAGCGTATTGGGCATTAAAGTTTTTGAATTTTACCACTTCAGCCTGTGGGGACAAAAGAATCTTACAACTGCATGGATTGGATGAGTTGCGTCTGCGCAGCATATGAGAACAATAAAATTTACAAGCGAGAGAATGAAGGCCTACCATGACAAAAGCATCTCAAGGAAAGAGTTTCATCCTGGTCAGCAAGTGCTATTATTTAATTCGAGACTCAAGCTTTTTCCAGGAAAACTGAAATCCAAGTGGTCAGGGCCTTTTGTTGTAAAAGAAGTGACTCCTTATGGAGCAATTGAAGTAGAGGAACCTGATTCAAAAAGATCGTTCAAAGTCAATGGGCAAAGGTTGAAGCCGTACTTAGGAGAGGTGGTGGACAGAGAAAAGCTGGCAGTGGTTTTAAGAGACCCTTAAAACCGGAGGTAACGTCAAGCTAGTGACGTTAAAGAAGCGCTTATTGGGAGGCAACCCAACATTTCTTATCATTAAATTTTTAATTTTTGCATTATTTTCATAGATTAGGTACTTTAGGATGCATTTTTAGTCACAATCATTTGGGTTTGAAAGTTAAAAATGGAGTAGTCATAATCTTTGTATGTTCTTTGCTAAGTCGCGCCTAAGTGGCGCCTCATTCGCGCATCACGCGCTGCTGGATGATGGAAAATGAGCAGGTTTCTGCCCTTTCGCGCCTCATTCGCGCTTAAGTGGCGCCTCGAGCGCGACTGGAGTATAATAGTTCGCGCTGCACTCTCGCCTCACACACGCAGTTCACGCCTCGTTCACGTTTCACTCACGCCGCACACACGCAGCCAGCAGCACCCGTCGCGTTTTTCGTTCTCTCCCTCTCTAGTCACTTGATTTCTCTTCTCAAAGAGCCCCAAGGTGGGAATTTGGTTGTGGGTTTTCTAGAGTGCATCAATCTTCTTCCTATAACATCACTAACCAAGTAAGTTTTTCTCAATTTCAAATCAATTTTTCTAGAGATTAGTTTTATAAAACCTAATTTGATGAGTTCAAATTTGATGATTAGATGAAGGTAGAAACTGATGTGGCTGTATTATCGTTAATTTGGGGGTTTGATTTTGAAAGAAAACAAATTTGGGGAATGTGGAGGTTCTTGGGTGTTGTTGTTCATATGTGAAGTAGTTATGCATGCTATATGTTTGTAAAAATACCTCAATCAAAGCTTTTTGTGAACAACAACTTGTATGCTTGGGCAATGCATAGGTGAACTCATTGTCTCCGTCAAGGAAGCAATGTGGTGATGATCTTGAGCAACGCCAATACTTGTTTTATGGGTACTAACATCCACCCGCTTGTACAACTTTGGCTTTTGATGTATGCAGGAAATGGCTTATAGGGCACGAAAGAAGCAGGCAATTCGCAAGGGTTAAGCCTCCCAACCACCACAACCATCCTTCAACTCCTACATGTTTCGGTCATTGGGGTGTGCGAAATTCTTTGAGGAAATTACGGCAAGTCCCAAGTTTGTGAAGGAAAGAGCAATCATTCTCTCCCCCGGTGAATTCGAGGATTTGCGACAAAACATTAGCAACCGGGGGTGGGATAATCTGGTGACCTATCCGAGAAAGGCAAGCAAGGCCTTAGTTTATGAATTCTTCTCAAATATCTTCCCCAAGCAAGCAGTGGATGGGCAATTGTCGTTCCCCAAAAACACAAGTTACGTGTGGGGCCATGAGATTCCGTATGACTCTGTTACCATCAATGAGCTGTTTAAGATTAGACCAGTGAAAACCTCGGGCACCCAGTTCAGAACCAAAGCCGGTAAGGAGAGGATAAAATACGAACTCGAGCGAAAGCGGATGAGATCTCTACTAAGACTATGCAAACCAGGAACGGGCTGGGTAAGGAATAAGAGGGGGGAACCCCAGAGAATTATGGTAACTTCTCTTACCCCAGTTGCTAGGGCATGGGCAGCTTTTGTCCTCACCACTATATGCCCTAGCTCTAACAACTCAGAGCTGAGCTTTGATAGGGCATGCCTCACTGCGTGCATTATGTGAGGAGAGCCCGTCAATATAGGGGATGAGCTTGAAGAGGAAATTAACAGCTTTGCTAATTTTAAGGATGGGAGCCAACCTAGCTATTGGAGGCATGCCAGCCTCGTTGCCCTGCTATGTGAGAGAGGCGGGAGTTATTCTTCGAGCAGATGAAGAACCTATAGAACCATCTGTTGCAATCTCCGGGGCTTGGATTAGGACCATAACAGGGGGTGGAGATGTTGAGCAGCCAGTGCACAGAGAAGACCCCCCACAAGAGCAACACCAAGAGGCTGAACCAACCTTCTCTATGAATGAACCTTGGGCTGATCCATATGGTGCAAACTTTCAATATCTGCAGGGAAGAATAGATGTACTAACAAAGAAACCAGAGCAAATGGGCTGCGAGGAGAAAGCAGATGGCGCAGAGTACTGATTTGGTATGAGATCACTATACTGAGCTATGTGCACGATCCGCAGGGGAGGCAATTGGACCGGATGCGAGACGTCTTTCGGGCACCCTCCGGACTACGGGACGCGGTTGAGTAGTCGCTCACCGCCAAAGTTATTTTTATCTTTCCCTTCTCTTTTGTTTTTATTGATTGTGTACTTTGTGCTCCTTCAATAGTTGTAGTTCAGAGGTTATTTTTAATTTCATTTTGTTTTAGTCTCGATGCTGTGTAAATAGGTTTCCGAATTTAATCGGTGAGGACACCGCAAGTTTTTAAGTGGGGAGGACCTATT
Source organism: Oxytropis ochrocephala (assembly GCA_020916435.1). Taxonomy (NCBI): domain Eukaryota; kingdom Viridiplantae; phylum Streptophyta; class Magnoliopsida; order Fabales; family Fabaceae; genus Oxytropis; species Oxytropis ochrocephala. The sequence goes on along the minus strand of CM037093.1, from coordinate 69,220,901 downwards.
GTGAGGTCGGTTGTGTCAATGTCATAGATATGGACAATCATCTAGCAAATTTTCAAAAAAAAAAAAAAAAAAAAAAAAAGAGACAGTTGAGCAATTTTGCTTCCACACTTAAAACACTAACCAGTAAAACTTAGTGATCCTAGAGATGTGGGCAGCTAAGCTAGTGTGGTGGACCATGGGAGTCGTCAAATTTTTACTAAAAATTTAGGGTAGTTGTAGAAACTAAGTTTGGGGTGCATCAGTTGTACTAAGGCTGGGCATGAGGATTGTAGGATGATCAGTGCATCGTGTGTGTTAATGTGTGTGTGCAGCACTGTAACGTCTACCCGTAACGTTATAGTGTATGCCGTGTGCGTTAAGGTGTGTGTGCAGCACTGCGGCGTCTACCCGTAACACCGTAGTGTATGCCGTGTGTGTCGAAGTGCGTGTGTGCAACACTGTAGCGTCTACCCATAACGCTAAAGTGTATGCCGTGTTGTGTTTTTATTAAAAATAAAAATAAAAAAATTGCTGCAATGTCCCAAAGCAAATGTTGATCAAACCCAAACAATAATGTAATGAAAGGGGTTGCAGCCCAAAAACAAGTTGCGTAGTTGTGTTGCGTGTGTTCATAGTCCGAATTGTGTGTGATAATAGTTCGGTAATCGTGCAATCTGAAATGCCTATTTAAGACCCTTTGTTGTGCTTCATGCCCTTGATCCTTATGTGGAAACGTTAATCTACCCTATGTTTTGAACCATCTTTGACATTCTCGGAAGAAAGCCTCTAGTTCTAGTTGATCGCATTTTGAAACTAGCTTTGTTCCGACCGAGTTAAGTGTCACACACACACTCTCGAGCAAGATTGTATTAGTGAAAATACCACATGGGGTTTGGAATTGAGTGGCTTGATCGAAAGTTGATGCTCAACCTGTTTCTTTTATGTTTATGTTATGTAATGTATGCCTATTTTGATTGTCGGTTATCTATGTCTAAATTTGTCTGGTTTGTCTTGTCTGTCCTTGCTTGAGGACAAGCAAATGTTTAAGTTTGGGGTTGTGATGAATCCCATCACATGATGGTTTTTAGTATGAAAAAGAGGATTTTATGTGAAGATTTTAATGAATGTAGGGAAAATGGCAACACGAAAAGAGTAAATTGTGCTAGTTGAAATTGATTTGCTTTGCAGTGTTTATGCTTGGTTTTGTGGTGTTTTTGTGCCCGGGGCTAGGTGAAAGGAAGAACGAAGAAATGCAAGCAAGCGGACGAAAAAGTGCCAAGGAATGAGCTTTACTGTTGAAGTGGCGGCGATGAAGCGCAGTGAGGCGCCAAAGGAGTGCGAGGAAATAACAAGTCCTCGCCCATTCGCGCTCCACTGCACGAGGCGCAAGCGAGGCGCGCGAGCATCTTGTAGCGTCCTCCTTGTTGCGCTTAAGTGGCGCTGGAGGCGCCAGCGAGGCGCGAGTTACTGTAGCGTCCTCCAATTAGTTGCGCTTAAGTGTCGCTGGAGGCGCCAGCGAGGCGCAAGTCGCTGGAAAACACGATAAAACACGCAAAAGCTGCGTTTTTGAGGGAGCTTCTCACTTTTGGACGAATTGGAACCCTAGCACACCAGAGAGAGTTGGTTGCAGCTGCTGACCATCGAAGAATCAAGCCTTGGGAACAAGAATTGAGACTTCGAATGTCATCATCATCATCGTTATTATCTTGTAATTCCCTCTTTCCCTTATCTTTGATCATGTGTAACTAAACCCCAATGTTAGGGATGGATAAATTTTGATGTAGTGTTATTGTTGCTGATTTAAGTTGATGTTATTCATGTTCTTTCCTCATTTGTGAATTGATTTTCTGGGCTTAAACATTTCTATGGTTGGAAAATTGTAGAATTCATCTTTATTCAATGATCAAATGGGAATTTTATCGTTTGAATGTTTGAATGTCAATTCCTTCAATTTGTAGTTTAGGAATAATCTATGAATTGATGTATGTTGCGAATCCTTGTGGTTATTGCTTGTTGTTAGTAGACGTGCTTAAGGAATTAGGGCTTTTATTAATGAACAAAGGATTATTCACCTAAGGGATTAGGGCTTGGTTAGGATTGTGGATTCAATAGCAAATGAGAGAGAGATTATCTTTTGGAAATAAATCGGTGACAATAGCATGAAATTGAAAGGCATTCATCCCTAGCATCTTCTCATTATATTCTTCTCAAGCGTGTTTAGTTCTCGTAATAGTTAATTGTCTTACCTTCGAGCTTCATAGCTCAACCATATCTATCAAACTCTATTTAAATTTGGTTCACATTAGTCGTTGTTAGCGTAATTAGTAATTGAATTCGATCCCTGAGGACGATATCCAGTTTTTACCGATTTTATTACTTGAACGATTTGGTACACTTGCCAATATCTTAACAAGTTTTTGGCGCCGTTGTCGGGGATCGAAATTGATTTACTAATTATTTCGAAGGCAACTGCTAATTCGAACCCGTATATACAACAATTTATTTCAGTTGTAGTTTTTCTTAGTTTTTCTTTATTCTTGTTGTTCTCACGTATAATTTTGTAGTATGATGAGTTGTTATGTGTGAGTAGATTGTAGTTATGTTTTCTGAGCTGTTTTGCATGCTTGGTGTGTTTTGATGTTTTTTTTATGTTGTGTTTTGGCTCACTTCAGTGAAGTTGTATGGAGTGGATGGGAGAGTTGAATCATACGAGGGATCAAGGAGTGAAATGGGAGCTGAGGAAACTCTCAGTCCCAGTGAGCTAGAGTGAGTGAGAGTGAGCAACATAATCTTGGAGAGGTTCTTAAAGAATAGGCTTAGGATAACAGAGGAGTAGTCGGTTTAGGATTGCCGAGGTGAAGTTACTTTCCATACGTAAGTTGGAACTTAAGTGAATGATCGTAAGTGTCAAACGTAAGTAACGATGTCATAGGGGCCGAGGTGAGTGATAGAGCACAAGTGATTAAGTGTATGAGTACCTGAGACTAGGTATAGGTATCGGTTTGTACTTGCCGAGGTGTAGGGTAAGTAGGCCGAGATGCTTAGGCCGAGATAAAATACTTAGGTGTAGGCTTCTTTGAAGTCATAGTTGATAGCATTATGGCGTGTAGTAACCGAGGTGTTATGGCCGAGATGTAGAGTATATCATACTTAGGTGTACTTGCCGAGGTGAGATGTTGCGTTTAAGTGCGGTGTGTCCAAGCGTAGAGTAACCAAGTGGTATTATAGAGGAAATTGAAGTACGTTTCGTGCGAAGTGAAGTGACTATGAGTGGAGTAGAGTGTAGGCGTGCCGAGGAGCCAAGTGTGCCGAGGTGCTTAGATTGCCGAGATGTACTGAGAGTGTGCCGAGGTTCCCGTTTAACGCTAGTATGGCACAGGTATTCTTTGGACGAATCGCGTGAGCGTCGTTTTGAGTGCCAAGTACGTGAGTGGTTAAATGGTGTAGTCATTTTGGTCCCTAATTGACGTTTTAGTCCTAAGTGACATGGTAGTCCTCGTGGTGACTTTTGGTCCACTACTTGGTGCCGAGGTGTTTGGTGAGCTGAGGGCGACAGTTTTAGAGCTGTTGGCCGATGTAGAGACGTCGGCCTTAGCACAGAAAATGACGTATGTGCGTTGTTGGCCTTATGGCTACGAGTAGAGGAGTAATATATGATGAAGTCCCTGATGGACATTAAAATAAACAAAAAGGGGGAATGCAGAGGACTTCGGTCCTAGAGGTGAGCAGAGGACTTAGGTCCTATTCATGAACAGAAGGCTGCGGTCTAATTGGTGAGTTACTGAGATTGTGTTATGATTTAATTGAATGATGTATATGCTGTGTGTTATGCATTGTTCATGGTGTCGCATAAATCATAAGCATAATGGTGAAAGCAGAGGACTTCGGTCCTATGGTGAAAGCAGAGGACTTCGGTCCTAAGGTGATAGCAGAAGACTTCGGTCTTAATGGATCCATCATGCATATGCCCTTGGTGTTTTGGGTCTGCATCATGCATATAACTCATGCACTAAATATTTGTGTGTTTTGTGTGTTGTGCCGAGGTGTTTATATGTGTTTTGCTTAGCATAATGCTTGTCATAAACCTTATTATATGTGTTTAGAGACTCACCCTCATCGCTTTTATGTTGCTTCTCATGTTGGCAACTTTGCGGTATCCCCGAGTAGAGGTGTCCTCACTCAGTGTCGTTTGGCGTCATTTTGCTCTAGTAGTGTAACACTGGGGGCCGAGTAGTGTAGTGGTCTGTTGTGTAGGTTTTTGAGTTGTAACCTATGTCTTTTTGGAAACATGTATTATTTTGACTCGTGTTGTAACTAATAACTCATTCTTGTGAGCTCGGTTCCTTTCTGGCCGAGGTGCTGTATGTGCATCACACTACGATTGTTTTAGCTGCGCAATTGTTTTATTGTTTTGCTTGGTTAAATTCATGTAGAAAAATGTAGCACTCCTTGAGTGGTTTTTTGAAAACTCTGATTTAATTTGCTAAGTAGTATTAAAAGTAAGGGGGTGTTACAAAACTCATATCTCTAAACTGCTCCACCAATTCCAGCTCCTTAACCATCATTGCTGATACATGCAAAGACTTCCGACTCAAAGCATCGGCTACCACATTAGCCTTACCCGGATGATAATTCAAACTGAAATCGTAATCTTTCAACAAATCTAACCATCTCCTTTGCCTCATATTCAACTCTTTCTGATCAAATAAATACTGCAACCCCTTATGATCACTGAACACTTCAAACTTAGAGTGATACAAGTAATGTCTCCAAATCTTCAGTGCAAACACAACTGCCGCCAGCTCCAAATCATGAGTAGGGTAGTTCTTCTCATTGATCCTCAATTGTCTAGACGCATAAGCTACTACCTTACCATTTTGCATAAGAACACCTCCTAATCCCATCTTCGAAGCATCACAATACACTACGAAAGGCTCTCCTGGTTTAGGTAACGTCAAAATAGGGGAAGTCGTTAACCTTTTCCTCAACTCATTGAAACTTTCTTCACAGCGAGAATCCCAAACAAATGCCTTCCCTTTACAAGTCAACTGAGTTAGCGGAAGTGCTAACTTAGAAAATCCTTCGATGAATCTCCTATAGTAACCGGCTAGCCCCAGAAAACTTCTGATCTCCGTAACTGACTTAGGGCTTCCCACTGCAACACATCATCAACTTTGGATGGATCTACCGCAATACCATCACCAGAAATGATGTGACCAAGAAAACTCACTTCCTTCAACCAGAAATCACACTTAGATAGCTTGGCATACAACTTCCTATCCCTCAAGATCTCCAATACCGACTTCAAAGGCTCAACATGCTCTTCCTCGGACTTGGAATAAATCAGAATATCGTCAATGAAGACCACTACGAAACGATCTAGATACTCATGAAAGATACGATTCATGTACTCCATGAATACCCCCGGAGCATTCGTAACGCCAAATGGCATCACCGAATACTCATAGTGTCCATACCGAGTCCTAAACGCTGTCTTAGGAATATCTTCATCCTTAACTTTTATTTGGTGATACCCCGACCTCAAATCAATCTTACTAAATACACGAGCACCCACCAACTGATCCATCAAGTCATCGATCCTTGGGAGTGGATACTTATTCTTGATAGTCACCTTGTTCAACTGCCGATAGTCCATAGCCTCATACTACCGTCCTTATTCTTCACCAACAACACCAGAGCTCCCCACGGCGACACACTTGGCCTTTATGAACTTCTTCTCTAGCAAGTCCTCAAGCTACTTCTTCAACTCAGACAACTCAGTTGCAGACATTCTATACGGTGCCATAGACACGGGTCTAGTACCAGGCACTAGATCAATACCAAATTCCACTTCTCTCTCAGGTGGCACATCAGGAATTTCATCGGGAAACACTTCAGGAAAATCACGTACTACCGGCAAGTCATCAATCTTAGCTTGACTCTCAATAGACAGTGACGCCATCAAAGCAAACAACTTAACTTCATCTCTCATTACCTTATGCAACTGGCCAGCAGGTAACAAAACAGAGTCCTCTTCGACCGGAGGATAGAAATCCACAGATTTATTAAAACAGTTGATGTGAACATGGTTGTTCACTAACCAGTCCATACTCAATATGACATCTAACCCATCTAATGGCAAGCAAATTAAATCCACAAGAAACTCTCTATCGAAAACCGATAGGGGACACTTAACACACACTAGAGAAGTAGTCACCGAACCCTTAGCTGGAGTGTCGATAACCATCTCCCTCTTCATAACAGACAAAACTAGGTTCAGCTTATCAGCACACACAACAGCAATAAATGAATGTGTAGCACCAGCATCAACTATAGCAAGCAATGTAGTACCCTTAATTAAACACGTACCTCTGATCTCATTAGCTGTCTCAGACCCCGCGAGAGCAAACACCTTCCCACTCGCTTTCTCCTTCTTTGGCTTGGAGCACTTGGTACTAATATGCCCCATTTCCCCACAGTTGTAGCAAACCACGTCCTTCTTATCACACTTAGCAGCAATATGCCCTTCCTTGCCACACTTGAAGCACTTGTTAACCATGCAATCAGGACTCTTATGCCCTGGCTTACCACACTTGTGGCACACAACACTCGCAGGAGCATCTCCCCCACTTGGCTTCTTGCCCACACCCTCTTTCCACTCGCTCTTACCACCAGTAACCTCATAGGGCTTCCCACGAAACTGAGAACCTCTCTTCTCTTTCACTATCTTATATGAAGTATTGCTGTCTTCCTCGAAAATCCTACAGCTGTCAACCAGGTCAGCAAACACCCGTATCTCCTGGTAGCCAATCGCCTTCTTGATGTCATGTCTCAGCCCATTCTCAAACTTGATACACTTCGAAAATTCAGAGTTAGCATCATTAGTATAATGAGGGTAATTAAAACTTAGCCAATTGCGCAAACTTTGCCGCATACTCGGCCACAGACTTGTTCCCCTGTTTCCTCTCACATCCTCTGGGTAGTATTTTCATGAACTCCCTCTTAAAAACATCCCAAGAGATCTCTTCACCAGCAGCTTCAAAGAAGGCTTCCTCTCACTTCGTCACTTTGTTTGTTTGATGGATAAATGTTTGATTTGATTTTTTGTGTAAAAAGAAGGGTTAAATATATGTTACCCCCTACAAATATACCAATTATCTATTTACCCCCTGTAAAAATAAAACTCTTAAAAAGACCTTGCAAATATAAATTATTTCTAGTTACCCCCCTACTGTTAGATTTTGATAATAGCGTTAAGTAAATGTTGAAACACTTATTATTTGCAGGGGGTAAATGGATAATGAGCGTATTTGCAGGGGGTAAATGGATAATGAGGATATTTGTAGGGGGGTAACATATATTTAGGCAGGGGGTAAATGGATATTGAACATATTTGCAGGGGGGTAACATATATTTACACTTAACGCCGTTAACAAAATCTAACAGCAGGGGGGTAACTAGAAATAATTTATATTTTCAAGGTTTTTTTTAAGAGTTTTATTTTTATAGGGGGGTAAATGGATAATTGGTATATTTGTAGGGGGTAACATATATTTAAGCCTAAAAAGAACGATGAATGTTTGATTTTGTCTTGTTTATGGGTTCTGCACTTTTCACTTTGTTTGTTTGATAGATGAATGTTTTTTTTATCAGTTGATATGAATGTTTGATTCTTTTTTTATCAAAGATGAATGTTTGATTTTGTTCTGCATCTTTCTCACCATCGCGCAAATCACGCCTTTTGTAATTTTTAATTTAAAGTTATTTTATTTTAAGAAATTGGTATAAATATATAATTAATATAAATAAATTTATAAAAGAGACCAATATCGAATTTTTGGTGTTCAACTGTTGGTTTTTTTCTTGATTATTTATTAAAAAGCCAAAAAAACTTAACTTTGTTTCAAAAGATTTAAAAAACCAGAAAATACAAATAAAGGATAAAAAATTATTTAATGTATTAGTAATGTCTAAAATCTATTACAAAACAAAACTATTAAAATAATGAATCAAACAATGGTGCAAACAGAATCACAAAATAATCAAAATAAAAACAGATAGAGAGGAAGCAAATAAATGAAAACAATTTCTTTTTGTTCTTTTGATCATTTTCCTTTTTACATAGAAAATAAATAAAAACAAATTTTTTAAAAATTCGAAAAGAGAAGCATGCGCAACACCTTTCCTCACTTTTTCCTCTTTTCCTCCAACTGTTGTTCTTATCTTGGCAACTTGATCCTCTGTTATACACCTCACCTACACCCAAGATATTGGCCTAAACCGTAAATTTTTATAAACTATTGTTAAACCCGTATGGCAGTAGTTTTGATAAGTTGTACATAATTTTCTGTATAGATAATGTTTTGAGTTGGTTTTTATTTCATTGGAAGTAGACTTAATTTCCTACGAAATAGGCACTAGTTTAACTAAATTTCATTAAGGAATGAGGAAGAATATTGGGTTGCAAGTTGACCAAAAAGATCTGTCTAATTTCGGTACCTTAATGTAGTATTTCGAAAAACTGTATCAACTGGATGCTTATTTTGATAAATGAAAATCCGATGTAGAAACTAGACTCAGAGGGTTTTCCAATGAGTGGTTGTTTGTTGAAATCCGATGTCATTTTCTATTTTAAATAATTCGCCAAATTAGTGCACTACTGTAGGAAACTCTGCACTCATGTTGTGTGTTGAAATGTTTGTTTGTGTCATTGCAAATCTCAAAACGAATTACTTGATGTAATTACTTGTGATTGATGTGTTTGGACTGGAATTGGGTATTATATTTTTTGTTTGTAGGTTGGAATTGGATTGAAACACGATTTGGATACGAACGGAGAGCGAAACAAAACAAAAACGAGCGAAATGTCACTCTGCAGATTCAGCACGGGTCATGCGCACCCTAGCACAGGCCGTGCTTGCATTGCTGTTTGTCCATTTTAAAAACTGGCAGCAAGCACGGGTCGTGCGCCCCTGTGCACGGATCGTGCACCCCTGTTTGTTCCCGGGTCCCGATTCTTGGTTTAAACGCTCCTTTCGACTCCAAATTTCTTCTAATCCTCTTCCCAACCAATTGTGATGATTTTGGATTGATATTGTCATTGTTTTGATGCATGTTCAAAGTTGTTTTGAATTAAACGGTTGAGGTTATAAATCTTTTGAAAAACCGTAATTTAGAACACATGAGAGAACAAATTTTTTATGTGGATTATGCTTCATTGGCTGATTATATATAGGTTTATGATTTTGTCAAAATAAATAAATATAGGTTTATGATTATGGTAATATGATATAATAACATGTCATAAATTGATTTATGTTCAAGGTATCTAAAATATATCGAGTATGGGTGACAACCCAAAGAGGTAATTAGCATACTAGGCGGGGAAGTCATGAGCCCCTAAACCTAGGCCCTATAAATTTTACCATTAGAGAAAGTACTAATGGGAAGGGGGTTCACCGGGAGTATAGTCGTTTGGCAGTCGGTAAGTATTTATGGTTGCACTGTTTATCGGGATTAGCCATTTGTTTAGGCAGTCAATATTGTGTTAAAAGTAATGCACGTGGTTTATAAATTAAATCACGAACTTAATAAGATTTCATAATTGGACCGAGTGATAGGTAAGGGGTCGCGGTAAGACTCACTGAGATGTGTATCTCACTCTTTATTTGTTGTTGTTTTATAGAGAAGCAGGAAAAGAAGAAGGCTAAACGAAACGAGTTGGTGGCGTGCCTATGGAGTTGATGAAGACGTTATGCCTTTGTCTATATTTTGTTTTTCCCTATAGTTTCTTTAGTTGGATTATGTATCATGCAAAAATGCTAAGTTGTATAAACCGTTTCTGCTTTTGCCTTGGTTTGGATATTGAACTTTGGGCTATATAATGTTTATGACTCTTTGATTAGTAATTGGGAGCTTTTTGTCGGTTCAATATCTAAAACAGGAATTTGTATACTCCGATGTAAGCTAATATGTATACCTTAGTATTTCAATTGTTTGGAGATACTATGGTGTTACAACTTGATAAGATTATATTTGTTATTTTGTTGTAGGTTACGAAAACGGTGAGGAACTGAGACTCACCCTAATTAATTGCTATTAAGTTGTCAAATTGTGTGTTGTTGATAGAAAAGGGTGAGGTGCTGTCCCTAACCTCCATATTTTGCTCAAAATCATCTATATTCAGATGATTGCGAGACCATATTAATAATGATAGGGTTGAGAATTTGAAACAATTTCACTCATTACTTGGATGGAAAAGGGTTTTGTGCTTTCCTTGACCCCATATTTGGCTCGAAATCATCTCCATTGAGTTCGTATCGATGTCACTAACTTGATAGTTTATTGAGAATATTATGGGAATTTAGAAACACTTCTAAAGAATAAGAGCTTATGACGGGAGTTATTTGAAACCAACATTGGCATCAATTTTGTGTCATTTCCTATTTTTTCAGAGGTTTAAAAGACCTCTATAAGCTATTGTGCAAGTTTTCGAGATATTCTATCAAGTATCTTGGTCTAGAATAAAATGTACCCTCACATGCCATACAGTTGTCATCGAACCGGCCATTGCATCCCATCTAGCTTCGCCATTACGATGTTCAAACTACACACTTAGCTCACCAGATCCGTTCTTTGCTAATCCATTCTCCATTGGACTTAATGAACCAGTCAAGGAAAGAATCTCAAAGAATCTCTGTAAAAGCACAAAATATGTGTCAGTATATATATTGATCTAATGTATTCATTTAGTGCCATAACGAAAAAAATCATAACAGAGCAATGCCAACGACCTACTACTTGACACTTTTTTAACTATTATTGACACTCTTTTCAACATTCTTATAATGCATAAAATAAATCTCATGTTGGTCTTATTAAATAACTTGGGTCAATTTCCATTTAGTTTGGCAACCTAGAGTGTGTATATAGTGTTAGTATATTTCTTAAAAGGAAGATATCAATGAATCAACTCAGTGACGTTTGAGAGAATCATTTCATAAAATAACTGATTTTAAAAAAAGACAAAGCAAGTTTTATGTTGAGAAAGAAGTGTCCCATGAATAAACAACCACAAAGCAAGGTCATGAGCGATTTCTACAAAAGAAAATCATAAAGAGGCTAAACACTAGGGAAACTCAATATATTTAAAACTAATAGGTATGGTACTCTGTTACAACAAAGCTTTAAAGACCATTGAGAACATATATGATAGTACATTGAGCACATATATAATAGTACATTGGCTGAATAGAAAGATGTATACAAACCACATGCACTACTGTTAAATATTAGACAACCAAGTGATTGTTAATATTACATATAAATCAGCTGGAAGAGATATATCAGACTAAACTTTTTTCTCCAAGTGTTAATGAAATAGGACTAACTAAACACAAATGTGGAAGTTTCTCCAAGAGTGCCTCACCACGAATTGTAACCTTCACTACTGCAAAAAGTAAGTTATAATTTTAAAGTGGGGTGTGAGCTCAACTTCAATTAGAGCGACTTGGTATGCATGGATTTAAAGTCGAGTGGAAGTCTGACTTTAGTTACCTTCTTTTTTCTGATTCAGTAACTTTTAAAGTTACTTCAAAAGTGTTTTAAAGTCGGATTTTATGGCCACCCTACTTAAAAAATCTTTATTTATTTTTTTTTATTTTTGTTACTTTCCTCTTACATATACAAAACTATGGTCTTCATGTCAGATCTTTGAAGATCACCACCATGCATTTTAGCCGACCTTTCATGACACAAAGCAGGGGATACTAAAGATTCACATGTATTGTTGAAAATTCTTTCACAAGTTCATCAATACCAGTAATGCACAAATTTAAGTTAGTCTGTCCCTCGGCCTAAAGAATAGTTAGTTTAGGAGGTAATAAATGTACAAATCTCCATGAGATAACATGTGGAAAATTGACATCATTTCAAACACCATACTCATGGGAGTGGATGCAGCAGAAAGGAAACCTCAGACTGATTTTGTGTACCACACTTTCTTTGACTGTGTTCTGGAGACCATTGTCCTCTCTCTCACCACTGCACTTGACCACCGTTGCACCACTGTGGTCCACCCCACTACTCGCCATCATCTTCTCTCACCCTTAAAGGTTAGTTGTGTTTGGTATTTAGGTTTTTTTTTTCTTCCATTTTTGTGGTTTAAGGTGATAAAAGGAAACTGTTAGTGATAGGTTTCGTGTTGAAATATGTTAGAGATAGGTTTAATGTTGAAATTGATATATGTTAGAAATAGTTTGTGTTGAAATATGTTAGAGATGCTTGAAATATATTAGTGATAGATTTAGTTTTAAAATATGATAGAGATAGATTTTGTGTACCACACTCTTTATTATTTTTTGACTGTGTTCGATCTGGAGACGTATAAAACTCAATGACAGAATCAAGTCTAAGCTCACAATACAGCCAGCGTGTATCCATTTGTGTCGGGTCACTGAAACATGTCTGACAAGGGATATTAATACATATTTTCATCACTTTTGGTTTGCTTGTTTAACTCATCCAATATCCCATCTTCTTGCTCAAATGTCTTTGTTGCAGCATCCTTATCCGCCATATTCTCTTTTGCATGAGTCAATGTGTTGTGCTCGCTCCCACAGATGAAATCAAATGATTCAACATCTGAAATCTCAAAATATATAGATATTACAAATGGCAATATTGTATTATCAAACACATGTAAGAAAATCAAGTAAAAAAACCATTGTTGAACACAAAATTTATACTCAATTATCATAATGAAAATGTATTTCTCCAAAAAGACAACTAACATGGGAAAGTCTATATGGTTCCTATCCAACCTAAAGAAATTTTTGGATCTTTAGAATTTCCTCATTTTAAATGTGATGGCCCAACAAAAACAAGATTTAATGGGAATTAGTGCACATCAGTAGAATAAAAAAAAACTTACTCAAGGGGAAAACATGAAACTTAAGTGTTTCAATTGACATAGAAAATGGATCAAACGGAGAAAGATAAGACAAGAAAAACATTGCTACCTCATCCAACGACACCACAAGATGTATCCGTTATAGAACTAGTAATTAGAAATAATCAACACAACAATGAAGGCGTAGAAAAACACAACAATGGCGTCTTCCTTTTGATCAAGCTTCCAATGGTATTCAAAAAACCAAGTATTATTGCCTCCCTCATGGATCTAGTGGAGACACAACAACATATGAGTTGAAGGTGATGAAAAATAGATATTATATATATATATATATATATATATATATATATATATATATATATATATATATATATATATATAGAACATGATGAATCACCTGTGATTTGAGTTATGTAAAGAATTGATTTGAGAAGAATTAAATTGATGTTGATGAAGCAAACCCTAACATATAATCATAGAAAATTAAATCATACAAGTCCATGTGAGAGCATATCATACATGTGAATGAGAGATAGATAGATAGATAGATAGATAGATAATACTTACGTACAAACTTTGTGATCAATGCAATAAACCAAAGATAAAGAAAGGGAAAGAAACTCTTTCAGCTTAATTTGTGGAAGCGGCAATGACTCTTTCTTGTCGTCTCAAAGTGATGAGTGCAACCGTAATTTATAAGGGGGCACATGGGAGGACGGGAATGGTGTTAGGTTAAGATTTTAGGTTTTCTCAATTTATAATATTTTAGATTAAAAAATGAATATAATTTTTAGAAACAAAATCACATAAAAAGAATATTTATTCAATGCCTTTAAAGTAAGCTAAAATCTAAAAAGATAAATAAAAAATAAAATTCATTTATAAAAAATAAATATTGAAATTCAAAAGTTCGGATTTTTATTGCTTGCGTGTTTTTTGTTTCCTTAATGTCATTTTGTTATTTGCTTGGGTGTTTTTTTTATTTGGTAGGGTTTTGCCTGGTTTTTTCATGTCAGTTTTGAAATTCAAGAATGATTTTCACTTTTGCTTATGGTAGGTGAAATTCATGTGATGTATTGATAAATTAACTGTTGTTTAAGTTCAAATTGCACGTCTTTTGTGTATGATAGATGTGTATGTTTATCTTCGAATAGATATTAACGGGTAAGATATACATAACCAAACGTGGGTATTTTAATTGATGTGGCGTCTACATGGCATGCTAACTCACATTTTTTATTAATTATATTATCTCAATTTTAAATAAAATAATGTTAAATTAGAATTTACAAAAAATAAATTAGACAGGTGATATTCCAGTCTACTAGTATAAATTGTTAAAGGGTTTTGATCTTGGTACCCCCCTCCTTAAACCCTATACCCCCCTTTTGTACAAAACTTCCAAAATTACCCCTAACTAAAAAACAAAAATCAGAAAATCATCTCATAATTCATAATTCCGTAGTTGAAGAGTAAGATTCTCTCCTAAATTTTACGGAAACATCACCCAAAGGATAAATCCGTAGTTGAATTCCTACGGAAACATCATACGTAGATGAATCCGTAGTTGCTGCTGATGCAACTTAGAAGGATTTCTGGGAAAATTTACGGAATCATCTTCTTACGATGAATCCGTAGTTGATGCTTTTACGTATTTCTGGAAATTTTTACGGATTCATCATGCGTTGATGTTTTAGTAGTATAAATTTTGACTACGGAATGATCGTTGATGGATGTATCCGTAGTCAGTCTTCACTTTCTCTGTTCCAGAGACTACGGATTTATCCTAGGGAGATAAATCCGTAGTCAAAATTTTTATGTTGCTGATTTTTGTTTATTTTTTGCAGTGCCGCACAGCCGTTTAGGTGGGAAGATTCCTCCATGGTCCAGTGGTTTGATGCGTCGAGGGGAGGTACATTGGGACAGTAGAGAGAGTGCGAGTGATGAAGGTCCGCCGAGCCACCGAGTGAGCGGACACAAAGCAGGATAGCCGGACACGCACGAGCAGCAGAGACGTGTTCGTGGACGTCTTCCAGCTCCTCCAGTGGCGATGACCGGGGAGTGCCCGACATGCATCATACCAGGTTATGTTAGAGATGTTTATGAGCCTCCTCCTCCTGCTTTTGATAGAGGTTATCATAGAGATGTTTACGACCATGCGCTGCTAGAGGTGATTATGGAGATTACTATGAGGTGGGCGGGTGGGGAATGATGATATTCCCGAGGATGATCCCCATGTAGAGGCCGATGATAGTATGGAGGCGGAGTTTGAGTTAGGTGAGGCTAGTTCGAGAGGTAGATTTAGATCAGCAGGTTGAGTCTGATTATGACCTTGATGATGATGAGGATGAGGACCCTGTTCAGCCTCAGCAGGCAGAGTTTGTGGAGCTAGACTTGGGTCCGAGGGATGGCTCTCTACTGCGTAAGAGTCATGAGCACGTGACATCTAAGCTGCGTATTGGAGTGGTAACGTAATAGCTTATTTAATATGTCTTAAATGTTGTTATCTTTTATATGCATTTTTGTTAATATGTATTTATACATATATACTGAGGATCGCGGGGAAGTTGAAGATTCTCGCGAATGGGGCCAAGTTACGAAGCTTGTCACCCGAGGTGCTTCATCCGGATGTTGCACGTTGGGTTGAGAAGGTGGTCTTACGGACCTTGATTCACCCCCATGAAGATAGTCAACCATGAGTTGCTATCTCGCATTTGTGGAGAGATGGCATCAGGAGACATCTTCGTTTCACCTACCATTTGGTGAAATGACTATTACTTTAGATGATGTGTCCAACCTTCTTCACTTGCCTGTCTATGGGTCATTTTTCTTGCGTGTAATAAATTTATTAGTTTTTAAATTTGTTAAAAGTTGTTTAAAATTAGGGAAAAAAACCACTTTGTAGACCAAAAAAGAAATTATTTACGAGAGACTATAAAGTAATTACGGTAATTACGGAAAAAATTAAGATATTAAAAAGTAGAAATGAGAATTTCATATTGGATAAGAACAGAAAAACATAATACAACCTAGTTGTTCAAAGAACTACTACCTACAATAGAAGGATATGAACCTAGTTGTTACGAAACATAATATTGGATATGAAAAACACAAATTGCAAAAATAAAACGAAAACGACAGAAAACATAATACAACCTAGTTGTTCAAAGAACTACTACCTCTAATACTACGGATCTTCTTGCTTCGACGAACAATTCGAGATAAGGTTCAATGACACCTTGGAATTCTTCATGTTTCTCAAACATTTGACTTAACGCCTTCGCGTCATTCTTGATAGGCTTAAGGCACTTCTGAATACGATTACGTGGGTTCCAGCTGCTGATGTAGGGGGATTCACATTCGATTTTTTTAATTTCTTGCTGAACACCATCTAGTTTCACATTTTGGTTTAGTTTTTCTTTCAATTCTGCGAAGGTGATGTTGTTCTTAAGCCTGAAACATTTTGTTTTACTACCACGGCTAGTAATTGGTAAAAGACAATGGTCGCTCCAAATTCAGTAGCGTGTAAGTCATCTGATACTCAACTTTACAGGGGTGCGTAAGTATCGGTTGTTGTGGTGCGGGTGGTGGTGGTTGAAGAAGATGCATGATCTCTTCTGGAGTTCGTCTTGTGTTCACATACAGCTCTAAGATTTGTCGCCCCATTGGAACGTTAGCTAGATGTTCCATCATTGCGCGGACGTCCTCGTCGCTTCGGATCTCCATGACTGAATACTGGACAGTCCCATCATCTCTACAATTGAACTTTCGAAGCGTGAGGCGATCGACGTCTTTACGCCACGCTCCCTCTGGGCGAATCTTCCTCTCAGCCTTCTCCTTGAGTTGGGCCAATGTGATGTCCTTATTCATCCTGCATAACACATGGTTAGGACAACGAAACACAGCGCCATGTTCGCGTCGGTGGTAGTGGTTCCATTGTGATAAAGGGCGGTTAGGAATTTGTCGTTTAGTCTTTGGGTTTGCACTGTTGCCATTCCATTGTAGCGGGTGGGGCGATGGTTTTGGGGAAGAAGTAGAGACGAGAAGATGAGTCGGAAGGCAAGGGTAGGTTGAGGGTAAACCGGGTGGTGTTATGTTAGTGTAATTTGAGAATGTATTTATAATAGGCGTGATCGTGTGTGGCCGTTGATTTAGGGTGATCATAAGATTGATTGTAGGGTTTAGTGTCGGCAAAAATCTAGGCCGTTAAATTGTGTCGGCAAAATCTTGGCCGTTCAATAAAAAAATACCCACACACACTCTGTTCACACTCTGCACAATGCAGCATGCACACTCTGCACAATGCAGCATGCACACTCTGCACAATGCATCACTCTACACAATGCAGCATGCACACTCTGCACAATGCATCACTCTGCACAATGCAGCATGCACACTCTGCACAATGCATCACTGCACAATGCAAAGATGCACACTGCTACGCACAATGCATCACTCAACTTAATTAAATGTGACTTAATTAAATGCGACTCAACTTAATTAAATGTGACTCAACTTAATTAAATGTGACTTAATTAAATGCGACTCAACTTAATTAAATGTGACTCAACTTAATTAAATGTGACTTAATTAAATGCGACTCAACTTAATTAAATGTGACTTAACTTAATGGTTTTTTTTGCCTAAATTTTGTATATGATGTTATTATTATTATTATTATTATTATTATTATATAAAGCTGATTATTTTATTTCTCTCAGGTCGATTTACGATTGATGATGCTATTGAGGCGGGGGTTCGGTTGTTGGGGATACCGCATGGACCTTGTGTTACTGAGTGTCAGAGAAACAGAGGAGGGTATCTTAGATTCAGTTTCTTGGAGGATGTATACAGGAGACACTTGGATGCAGGAAAATTTAAATTTGCTTCACGTGCTTATCTTTTGCTTATGGTAGGGTATACCATATTTTCCGACAAGAGTGCGACAGCCATACCCGTGAAGTGGGTGAAGCTTTTTGAGAAGTATAAAGAGTGTGGTCAGTGGGCCTGGGCACCAGCTGCATTGGCGTATTTGTACCAGCAGCTCCATGTTGGATCTCATCATAAGGGTAGCGACTTGGAGGCTATGCGACTTTGTTACGGTGTAAAATCTTTGATTAACACATTATTTGAACACATGATTTTGTCATTAACACATTGTTTTAACACATGATTTTGTCATTAACACATTATTTTAACACATTATTTTGTCATTAACACATTTTTTAAAACATTATTGCAGAGTTGGATCTATGAGTACTTTCCCACCTTTGTTCCTCGAAAGGACTTAGGTGCATCACATGGCCCACGTTCTGGGAGGTGGATGAATAAAAAAGATGACACATTGAAGTTAGCAGTTTTTAGGAGGAAGTTGGATACCCTTACGCGTGAGGATGTTAACTTCAGACCTTGGGACGACCACAGGCAGTTCAGAGCGTTCGAGAAGATTACGTTGTTTAGAGGATGTTTTCCTTGGGACGAGATTCGGGTTCGGTACATGCCTGACCGGTGTTTATGGCAATTTGGTTATATTCAGGACATACCGCTTTATCCAATTTCCCCTATGGGGAGTGTTAGGGACATGCTTGGGAAGTGGATGTATGGGCCCAATCAGGCTGATGCAGTCATCAGGGCGGCTACTCCGGCGACGTTCCCTGGTGAGACTTCTCAGAGATATCTGCCCTGGTTTTTACAGGTGTCGATTCCTCGGATCACCATTCCTTTGGGTGATGTGGATCATTTTGTTGCAGCTCATGAGGATGCGAGAGGAGGCGGCGAGGTCCACTCACATCCGATGAGATATTGGCATTGGTTGATGCACGATTCACGAGAGCACATTGCACACCATGGGGCGCGACACTCCTGCATATAGGTCTCTTATGAACATTTTGAGGTTGGTGGAGAGACGTGGCCGTTGATATATATTATGTACGCTTTTATTTTATCGTTTGGATATTGTATGTAATGGATATTGTGTATTTTGCATATTGTGCGCTTTGGATATTGTGTATTTTGGATGGATGTTGATGGAGACACGTGGCCTTTGCTTATGGTTTATTTTATCGCTTTAGTATCTGTAGTCGTATTCGTTTTTAATGAAATTTAATTTGGATACGTATGTGCCAAAATATTAAAAATGTACATCAACCTAATGAAATACATTCAATCGGGCCCATGTATGGAATAGGGTTTGGAACTAAAGCATTCCACGATTGGATACGACCAACATATGGACCTTGCCATGACCTAGAATCTTCATCTGCGCACTGTTCCCAAGATACATGAGCGGGAGGTATTGGGCTTCCATTCTTCAACTTAACTTTGAAATTGAAAGATGTTATTTTTACTCCACATTAAGTACCATAAACACAATACATTATATATGGAATAATGAAATTACGGACCCAATGAACATTGTTGGCGAATACAATAGTTGCCAATTTGGACTTCCTAGTTCGCGAGAGCCTCTCGATGGTAAAAACGTCCATGAACCTTGATCATCAATGAGAATGAAACTACGATTATTGAATACTTGGTTGCAATAATATGTCCCATATCGAGCATAACCATCCACTTGTCCTCGGTTGGTGCCCCCAATCTTTAACAATCAATGAATCTCTCGAGAGTGTTAAGGTTATCACCAAACAATCGATCATATAGACCCCAATGTTCATCAATTTCTGAAGCGGATCTTGCCTAACTAGGGGCCAACTATCAACACCAAGACCAAGTGGCGGCGATACATCGATACCCACAGTTCCCATCTCCTTCTACATTAATAATGTCATCAATGTAGTCGTGCATATGAGGAGGAATCCACCCAATGAAATGCATGTCATGTTGTGCTCGCTCCTTTCTTTGATCGTTGTGAGGGTAGCGGGAAGGTTGTTTTGATGATCTTTGGGAGGAACATTTGATGACCCGTGGGAAGATTTTCTCGATTGAACTCGTGTGGCATTCTTTCTGCCTCGTCCACATGCTCAAAGAAGGAAGGATCTCGTTTCACATCATACGTTTCCGCTTCTTTGGTGCACCTTTAGTCTTCACTTTCGAAGGAGGAGGAACCATAGATGTTGTGCTAGGAAAACCAAAGCGGCATAAGACCTTTCTTCAACGCAAATTTCTCACTAAGATCCATATCCTTAAAACGCCTCCATATTGCCTCCATGATGAAACTAATGTCACAATCAAGCAGATACTTGCTTCTTGCGTTCCTCATCAATACCCTCCAAAGTAAGTTTCATCCAATGCTCATCAACAACCTCCAATGGGATAGGTTTTGCATGAAGGTGCATATAACCAAGTTCACAAGCACACTGCGGCAATCCATGAGTAACTCTAATCGTGCAACCACATCGACCTTTATCGTCCCCACGTAACCCAAAGTTTTATCAAACTCGGTAGAAATATGGTTAAGTGCGTTGGACCGATACAAAACCCCGTGAGATTCTTTGTAGAATGGAGTGTTGTGCTTGACATCCACACGATCAATACTCTTTGTGAATGATTCAACTATCTTATCGATCTGTGCATTTAACATACCATGCATTGACTCCCAACATCCGCACAAGTCCCTCCACTAAAACCCAAAGCCCTCTTCAATGCCCAATGTGCACTTTCAACCCTAATATTAAACCAAAGCAAAAATAAACACAACATTTCTAAAAAAAATACTCAAAAAAAATATAGTGAACAACATTACGTACCTATTTGTTGTGGTATTCCCAAAGTGTCTCCTCTTATTAATCCACGCCAACACAAATCTGTCCTTGTGAGGAACCAACCATGTGTTGTTCACGTACTGAACAAACTGTGGTAGATCAACACATGATTGCTCGAACTCAAGTAGCCGCTGATAAAACTCTTCCTCATCTGTTGAGTCATTATACGCACCTGCAGATCCATTACCATCTCTTGCCTATCCTTCTTCACCATCAATTTACACTTAGCACTCACATTCTTGCTTATGTGATACCGACAAAGCAAATTGTAACTTTCTGGGAACACCATCTCTATGGCACTCATCTGTCCAAGATCTCTATCAGTGATAAATGATTCGGGAAGAGCAATATCTACCACCATCATGTCTCTCGATTATGCGCAATACCCATCCGAAATTGTCATACCGTTCATTTGACAAATAAGCAAAGCAAACCGAGAATGTCAACTCTGTTGAAGTCACTCCAACAATCTCCAAGAGAGCGGTTTATACTTGTTGGTTTTGTAGGTCTTTGTCCATAATCAATATCCTAGGGAATATCCTCAATAGGTTGATAGACTCGAGGATGTGCCCACATGATGTCACCAATAACATCGAGTTCTCAATTCTTCTAGTCCAACACACATAGTGTTCGAGAATCTATCAACCTCATAAGCTCCTCGGATCTCGGTTCTAGAACCTCTACAACTCGTCCTAAACATCGTATTTGCTTATACAAGCTGCGTGATAGTACTCAAGTTCCCCACAAATCTCTTCTTCAATGCACTTAGACTCTTCTCTGCTTTGACATTTAACAATGTATGCTCATCCAACATACTCTTCTCTTCCTTTGAGAATCGCCCAAATATTGGAAGTCCGATACATGATGGAGATGGCTTATGATTGTGTACACCACACCTAACCTCTACCTTCCAATCCTCATTTGGAGGATTCGGAGGTTTAGCTTTTAGCTTGAATGGACAATCACACTTCTTTGAAGATATCCTTCTACCTTTAGAGCAATCCACGTCTACTCCAAGTGTGTTTCCCATGTTTCGCACAACCAAAAACAATCACATTTTTCTCCCACTTTTGCCAATTGCTTTATCGGATCTGCGGATGATAACAACTATTCCGTTGGCTTTCCCGTCTCTCTAGCCCAACGTATGAGATCATCACGGGTATGAAAAATCTACAAATAATTTACAATTATCGGATTAGACTAAATTCTAAGTACTATTTAAAATAATTAATGATAAATGCCCACCTCATTTGTTGTAAATGCATCCGATAGATCAATGCAATTGGGAAGCGCCCCATCCGACATAGCCATATACGTATAATATTAACCATTGAAAACTTAATTAATTAACTAATTAAATAAAATTAAAAAAATAAAAAACACTACGGATTTATCTATCCTAGATAAATCCGTGCATATAAAAAACTTAACTCGGATTTATGTTAACCACATAAATCCGTAGAGTGTAAATTAACACTCGGATTTATGTAGTTAACATAAATCCGGAAACAATTACAAAAATTTCCTACAGATTCATCTACATTTGATCAATCCGGGAAAAATTAAAAAAATACACTACGGATTTACCTTTTAGTGATGAATCAGGAAAAATGGCGTGAATTTTTAGACTAGATCTGATTTTTGTCAAAATAAGAGGGTATTTTGGTATAAAAAGTGTATTATGGGGGTATGGAAGCCAATGAGGGGGGTATGAAAATTAAAAGCCATTGTTAAAGATAGGGAATATGTTACATCTAAAGTGTTTAGTCATTACTGGACATGTCTGTGTGTTTGATTTAGGACCAACATGCCAAAAATCAACGTCATTAAGCATATGAGTTTTGGACATGACCTTCACTTTAGGTGGTCTATAGACAACTTGTTCATGCTCTTTTTCAGAAGAAATTTTTAAATAGGCCTTCAGTGTAACACCCCAAAATAATTCAATTAATTAACTTAGTTGAGTTATTAAGGGTTTGCAACGTTTTACTCTTAAGTCAAGTAATTCATTAAGTAAAAGCTAAGCATGTGTTACTATTTTAGGGAAATGTCAAAGTAGGTAAAAGGGGGTGGGTAGTAGCAAGCCCACGGCCTAAATAAGGCCAAGGCCCATTTAAGTCCATTGGGACATATTAAATGGTACCTTCGAAGGAGACATCCCATTCGGTTCAAAAATATAGTTAAGTTTCTAAATTGAGGAAGTAGAGAGAGAAGTGAGAGCAGAAGAGAGAAGGAAGAGAACTTGGCGTGGAGAGTTCAAGCTAGGAGAGGAGAGGAGAGCTTGTTCTTTGTGGTTTGTTGGAGAGTGAAGGTTTCTCATCTCTTCTCGAATCATTAAGGTTAGGGGTCTTTTAATCCTTGTAATATTTTGTGTTTGATAGTGTTTTGGTGTGAGTGGTTTTGATCACCTTGCATGTGTGTTTTTGTGTTGTTCATGATGTATCTTTGTTGTGTTTTGCTCCTTCTTTGAGATTTGTGGTGAGATCGACGGTGATCGGTTGGGAAAGAGAGAGGAGTGTAACTCTCTGCATTGCGTGTGGTCTGAAGTGAGCTTTGCATGGTGAGGCATCAAAGTGTAAATCGGTGTAGTGTGAAGAAATGAGCTTGCATGTAGAGTTAAGGAGAGGATCGGAGCAAATGGAGTGAGTATCCAGAGTGAGCATGCGTGAAGTGAGTGGAAATGAGCTTGCATGTTGAGTTTAAGTGAAGAAAGCAGAGTAAAAGAAGTAAAAGGGAGTTAAGCGCCTTATTACGCGTGTAAAACCGAAATACCTTAAGCCTAGAGTGAGAGAAAGCGAGCTTGAGGAAGTCAGCGCTTAGAGTGTCTTAGTGTTGAAGTGCGTTGGTGAGTTTGAGGGAGAGTATGTGTCTAAACACCATTAACGAGGGTAGGGACGCATAAACCGAAGTGTAGGTGTCTCGCCTTAGGTTACTGAGGGTGTAGAGGTCCTCGGCCGAGGTAGCGTCATCGAGGACGCATGAGTGCCTAAGAGTAGGTGAACCGAACCATGGGATACCGAGGAGTGAATTTCCCATGACTTAGATGATTTTGGTGTAAGGAGTGCGAAGCGTGTGAGCAGATTCAGAGGTGAGGTTTAGGTGTGGTTAGCCGAGGTGCACACATAGTGTCTTAGGGTGATGTTGCGTGGTTAGTCGAGGTACACATATAGTGTGCCGAGGTGAGGTTAAGCGCCAATGTTATCTAACACATTGTGGGATGCTCTTGGGAGTGCTACTTTAGCACCAATGTGCATAAGTAAGGGAGCGATTAAGTCCATTTTGGTCCTTAGGTGACATTTTGGTCCTTAAGTGTCGTTGTGGTCCTCGGTGTGACAAGTAGTCCACCATGGATTGCCGAGGTGACCGAGAAGTCGGTTGTAGGTCCTAAGGTGATTCTCTGCAGGTGTTGTAGGGTCGACCTTTGCTTTGTGATGATGTCAGGTGGTGTGAGCGTCGGTGTGAGCGACGAATGCGGCGGAGTAGAGCGGCGAATGCTGACGGTGAGCAGCGGTGTAAACATTCACATACGTTATGATTGATTTGTGTGTGATTGTATTTGTCATGAAGTCACATGTTCATGTGCATATTACGACGGAGGAGGTCTCGGCCTCGAGATATGGTAGGACTTCGGTCTCCATATCAAATAACGCACGGAGTTAACAGCGGAGATGCCAACGGGCTAAATAACGGCGGTGGAGGTACCTCGTTGCATAATGCCACTGTGGATGGGTTGCATACATGCATACATTACATGAATTGTTGTGTTTTGAATTTGGTTGATAATTGTTGTGTTTATGTGGACTATCGGTGAGTATTTGTAATTCTTTGAGCAGAGGTGTTTTTAGTGCTATCTCTATCCTTAAGCTTTCTTCACATTATATTACTTGTGTTAAGAGACTCACCCTAGGCGCTTATTGTTGCTGCTCTCGTGGCAACTTGCAGTACTCATGAGTGATAGGCGTGCCTAGTTGATGTTGGTTGAGTGCGCTGCAGTCGTGTAACTGCTTTGGGTTGGGGCCGAGTAGATTATTTTGTACTCTTTATCTTGATCTTGTGTATAATTTGCTAGATAGTCTTTTGGAACTAAAACTATCATATTTGTGTAACTATTACTATGTAATATGACTTGTTGTATTCTTGGCCGAGAGTGCCTTATATGATGGTGAGACCCACTGCTTTAGTGGTGATGCGCATATTTGCATGCTTGTATAATCTTTGTGAGATTGTTTTGAACTTAATTGATTTTCTGTTTTCCTTTTAATCACCAAATGTAGCACTCCTTTGAGTGAAATTTTGAAACTCGATTTTAATTTAGTAGGCCGAATTCATTAAGATAAGGGGTGTTACATTGTTGGTATCGAGCATAAGTTCGGTCTTGTCAGACCACGTAGTTAGTCTAAGTGTCTTAAGCCTCGAGTCTTAGGCTCGTTCTAAACCGATTCTTGATTGTGTGACGATGAAGTAGAAATGGTGGAAGAAAAGTGGAAGAAATGATCTTTGCTATAGGCTAACTGCGTTGGAAGCGATGGCAAGCACATATTCTTGGGAAGCGAATTCGACTTAAGCCCGATCATCGCCGTTCAATCTTCTATCTTCTATGACGATCCGAACCAAACCAATAATGTTGATCGGAATCTGTGGCATGCATCGAATAACGCATCTATCGATTTTTATAGAATAACCTTTATTAATACGTTTCGTAAGTGTTAATGCGAAACCCGGAAATATTAACTGTATCAGTTTGAAATGCCCATATGCCTTGACCTCAGTGGCCTTTGATTTGTAAAGGCCTTCCAGCGGATGAAGATCATCCATGTCGGTTATGGTTTGTAAGGTTTTGCTAACATCATTTTCATTGACACATAAAAGAAAGTGGAAATCCAATATTTATAGAGAAGTTTTTTGGAACCGATGGCATTTTTGTAAAAGCGAGAGTGTTCCCCGATTGAGCTCTCTCCAAAACTCTCCATCAATGAGGGAAAAGGGAACAATTTATACTAGTGACTCCAATCTTAGAAATTTCTTGAACTTTCTGCGTGGCGGCCATCCAAATAATATTCTAGGATGGCAACCAGCTTTTTGAAGTTTGATCGGACGGATGGGATTGAACTTGTGCCGAATTGTCGTTATGATCAGGGAGAGAAAATGAATAGTAGGTCGCGCGTATAGTTGGAACGGATGTGGCGCTACGATAACTTGTCTCAACTTTAATTTGAATTAAAATAATAAAGAATTCATGATGTGACATGTGTAATCATTTACCAAAAAAAGAGGATTCTGATTGGTCGTATTACTATTTATGGTAATGATTACGAAAATTGAAATCCGACATGTGAGGCCCACAAGTATTAAAATATATAGATTATTTGATCTAAGTGTTTAACTATAAATGGGCCTGTGGTAGTGTCGTCATGGGCCGTGAATAATTAGTAGACAACTCATACCAAACCATCAGGCCCAGTATGCCTTTTTATGGTCAAGGATCACGAAACTATCCATCAAGGCGTACAAATGATTGGCGTGGGAATTATGGCAAATACAAATTTGGCTACCTTCAGAATCCGGTGGTCTTCTTGTTTATCATTATTCATTCAATATTGAGACAGATGGTTGTCTTTCTTGATCTATTTAGGCCATTTGACTGAAGATGGTCTTGTTCACAAAGAGAAGCTTTTGATTCTTCTTCAAAGCCATATAGATAATGCTCTTCTTAGCTAAATATCTTCTTGAGATGAGTTTCAACGTTCCCTGTTCTTATGATCACTTCAAGAAGAATGGTTAGATTCAACAGTTTTATCCTCGAATAGATATTGACGGGTAAGATATACACAATCAAATACGTAGGATCCAATGAACATAGTATTTTGAGATTATTTATGAGAACTTAAGTATTTTGAGATTTTTCATAAATGTATTTTTCTAAATGGTCATAATTTTTATTTAGCTTCTTAAATTGAAGTTTGCTTTAAAGGATTTTATATATATATATATATATATATATATATATATATGCTTTTGTGATTTCTTTCTAAAGTTATATTTATTTTTTAATTTAAAATATTATAATTTGGGTAACCTAAAACATTTACCTAACGTAACCCTAGTTCCTCCTGTAGTAAAAACCCTATAAATATGTGGTTAGGTTCATCAGTTTGAGATCACTGGCAAAACGCGCAGCGGCGCCTCTTCCAAACTAAAAGATCTTTTTCCCTATCTCTATCGTTGTTATACTGTGATTTGAGTTTGCAAGGAGTATTCTACCATCTATCTATATCGCAACTTCATTCTACTCAAATCATCATTTTATATACAAGTAACTCAGGTGATTCATAATATTCTTTCATTTATGCAATACATCTTTTTATCGTCTCTTTCCTAACGTTTAGTCATTTGTTGTTTTTTCTCCAATAGGGATTGGGAACCGTCAATGTTGTCTTGTATATCTACGGCTTCTCTACAGTGCTTCGCTCTACTTTCATATTGATAGTATCCAACGTAAATCAACAACGATTGTGATTCCCTTGATTAGATATGGGTAAGATAATACACATAATTGAATGTAAGAAATACGAAATTTGATGCATATATTCCCCTTTTATATTTCCATTATAATTGATTTTAAATTAATTGATTTTATTTTTTAGGAAGTATAGCGGAATAGTGAGAGGGATAAGAGCTTTCACTAATATAGTGCAACAAATGAATTATGAAAAAAGCAATGAAGGAACAAAACATGCACCTTGCTAATGTTTATGGTGGAATTCCTATTAATCCTTCAATGCAGGTGCAACCTCAAGTTGTTTATTATGCTTCTGATATGCTTGTTCCTCAACAAGTTTTAGTTCCACAATGGAATGAAGAAAATTCAAATAAACACAACACTGAATAAAATTCAAATAAACACAACACAATGGATTTAAGAGTGAAGACATTTGTTCTTATTCTTTTTTTTTTTACTCACATTAGTTCTTATTCTATTGATCTAAGAGTTGATAGTGTATTTTTTAAATAAAAAAACTTGTAGAAGTAGTGAAGGCAAAGCTAACAACAAGTCTTTTTGCCTGCAGAAATTCAATAAACACTGTGAATCTCTTTGAATTTACAGCAGAGAAAGTGATCCTTCCAAAAGCTCTGCTTCCAGAAACACTACTTCTTTCCAAGTTTCTTCATTCTAACTTGGCTGCTAATATACTCTCAGTTGCGATATCGAAAAAGAAAAGATCAGTCTTTGGTAGTCTTCTTTGTCAGAGCGAATAGATATGCTTCTAGAATACAGTGACCCTTGACTTTAATAAAATATATACTTGTTATTAATTAAATGTATGCTTGTCAAAAAAAATCTATTAAGTGTATCAAATTATATATATATATATATATATATATATATATATATATATATATATATATATATACTATGAGGTGGCCTCAAAGGATAAGGTGTGTGAGATGGTATAGAGTAGATTTTTCTATGTATTTCGGGCTTCTCACACATGTGATGGTGTTGCATTGTATTTTATAGGTGTTTAGGATTTAAGTGACTATTTAGCTGTTTAGAAGATAGCTCAACTTTGTCTTGATGTGTGATTGTAGAATTATTTCTACACTAGAGTGAACGAGGGTTTTCTTTAAGCACAGGTTGTTAGTTAAAGAAAAGTATGAAGAAAGAAGTAAAGAACACATGAGAGGTATAGTGGTTCATCCAAATTGTCAAGGGCTACTCCACTCCTCACAGGCAGTGAGATTTTCCACTATTTTCCAAATAGTTTACAATCAATCACAAGCTACAAAACTAATAGTTTTCTTCCACAGCTCTGTCAACGGTCACACTAGTTCATCTAAAGTTCTAGCAACTTAAACCTCTAAGAAAACTTCTTATCCCTTTTCCTAACTATACAACAACCAATGCTTATTTTTAAAAGGTATCTAACCCTAAGGCGTCTTTGGTTATCGTGATTTTTAGTAAACAACCGCTGGTCTAAAATTAATTTGAGAGATCAACCAGTGTTCATACATTGCTTCTGTTACTCTGTTTCTCTGTAACTTGGAAGTTAGAGCGTGAGAATTTAGTATGTTGTGTCTGTGACCTCTTTTTCTTCTAAGAAAAAGCTATATATACTAAGAAAATGGAGAAAACTTCCTACAGCGGTTAACATATTTAAAATTTAAACTAATAACCGCTAAGCCTTCAATGACTTAGTAACCAAGGTCTTCGATAGCATTGTATTTGCTTTCTTGACATCATCTTCTTAGCTTAAATCTGCTACCATCTTACGCTTTCATACTCTTGTCGAAATGCACCTTACAAGTCTTGAACCTATGAAGTTCCTTGGTGATGAAAACCACTTTTGACACACTCTCTTAGTGTCGAAGACTCACATTGTTTCCTTTAGAGCAAAGGTCAACCCTTGTTATTTGCATTTATTTAGCCTATTGAAAATCTGAGGCTAACAAATTGCCCCAAAAAATGTCATTTATTTATTTATGTACATATTTATTTATCATTTATTTATAATATAATCTATTTATTTATTTATTTATTTATTTGTTTATTGTTTATGTATATATCTATTCATATTTATTTATGTATATAGTATTTATTTATTTTTAGCCTAGTCTTTATTTATTTATGTTGTTTTGTTTAATTTGTATCTTATCACATTTTTGCTTTCAATTACAAATTGGTTATGCAATAGCCACTCTGAGTTTAACTTTCGTTTTAACGTTGTGAATTCTTTTGATGTACAAACAAGTCATTAGTAGCGACTACTCACGAATTTATTCGTTTGGTCATTTCTAATGCTCTCCAATTATTCAAAAATCATTCAAGTAATTAAAAACACCAACACACAAATATTTTCTACCCAAGAACTACGTAACCTTTGATTCTCTACCAGAGATACATAGAAGCGGATGGGGGCCCACATCATCAAGTGCAATAATAAAAACTTTTTTTAGTCTTTTCTAAAATGTTCCTTTGAGAACATAAAAATAAGTAATTTTAAGTCTTTTCTATTCATTCCATTATATGAGGAAAAAATATTTTTGAAGTTAATATAGCATGCGACTAATCATAGGTAACCTTTTTTGAAAGGATGCTGTGGGGTGCTAATACATTCCCCACGCATAATTGACTCCCGAATTCAAAATCTGGTTTTCAAGACCGTTTTCTTTTTAAAGGGATTTTTCAATGTTTTCCCTTATAATTAAATATTGGTGGCGACTTCATTAAATTGCCACGAGAGATCCTCTCGGATTTTTCGAGTGCAACAGCTGGCGACTCTACTGGGGACATTTCAGAGAGTCAAGCCTAACATCTTTGGTTGTGCTAAACTTTAACTTTGTCATATTTATTTCCCTCTCATTTTTTATAGTTATTTATTCTCTTTATTGTAAATATTGTTGTTATGCTTAAACCTTAGGGTAGACGACTTTATTTAATTTACGTATTTTTGTCTCTTTTTGGCTTGGATAGTTTAGTTATTTTGCCCTTATCACACATATAAACACACAATTGCACACACTTACGAGTGGGGCCCTATGCAGTCTGCTTGAAACTTAGGGCGAGTGGAGCAATTAGTGTGATCATTCTGGATTTATCTGTATGACTCTCATGAAAGTCTCGGCCAGTGCGCCTTTTATGATATCCCACACCTAGTTGTCATCTATCGTTGTGGACAATATTGTAAAGGGACTTTAGCTCTGGATACCTTTGTGAGGAAGTGATTAGAGCCACCGGAAGAACATGCACAAAGTAGACCTTAGACCACTAGGGTATATAATTTTTGTTCTAGGTGTGACCAATTTAGGATACAAGGGGCATTTTACTTTATTATACTCATTGTATGAACATAGTTAGTCTTTTAACTAGGAAGCTATTCCTTTCATTATCACACTGTCATGCATCTCATCATTTAGAAAATAATAGAGTTATCATATTTCTTTTTGTTTAAATTGCATCATCTCTCATACTCATATATCAAAAAATATATTACCTTGATATAATAGTAAAAATTATATCCATTTTTTTAATTATTTAAATGCATCATCTTCATGCATCATAAAAAACAGAAATAAAAGTTTTCTTCCTCTTATATGCATCTCATATTCCTACATAGTCTCCCATATGCATCAAAACAAAATTAAAATTGATTCCTTCGTCATCCATTAATTTTTCCTCAGCGTCATGTCAATGTATCATTCTATCACATTCAAGCAATCATTATACATTTCATTCATCCGCATTTCTAGCAACATGCATACGCTCGTGCATTATGTAACACCCCGATTTTCGTGTGTCAGTTCTTTTAATATGTATTTGTTTTATGAACTATTTTATATTGATAAGATTAAACTATTTTAAGTTATAGTGGTTTGAGTTTGAAATTTAGTTGAAATCACGTTAAATTATATCTTAATACGCTATTGGTAATATATGATTATTATCATTATATATATATATATATATTTATTTATTTTATTTTTATAAAATATTAGTGTTTGAGATATTATTTCTTTAGAAAATTATTTTGGTCTATTGAGGTGGTGTTAAAATAATAGTTATAGTGAGATTGAGCTTTAAAAGTATTTAAAATGGATTTTTAAATTTGTTTTACTCGCATACACCCCCACATTTGCTGCTTGGCGCTTTTACTTTTGCAAATCACTTAAGCCCACACTTGCGCGACCATGAACCGCGCGCGACCCGGGCAGGCCAGCGCGAGCTTCTTCTCCCTCGGCGTGGCCATTTGCGTGAAAGCGGCGACAACCTCGCGCCGTTCCTTCTCTCTCTCGATCCACGATCTCCACCTTCAAGCCGCGGTTGAACCGAAACTACACCCTTCCACTCGAAATCTCCTCGAACTCGATTTTAGCATCATTTCCATCGATTCTGACCTTCATCTATAAGCTAATCCCTCCCTCAATTCGCGTTTCACCCGACAAACCACCACGGCCTCACCACCATGGTCGACCCTTTCACCCAAGATCGCGGCCTTCCTTGCTTGGGTTTTGTCGACCATCATCATCTTGAGCTAGTCATGGGTCAAATCAAAAATCCACCATGGATTCAACTCCAAACACATCACATATTCACGTTTTGAGTGCTGTAAGGACTTTTGAGCCGTGATTACGGTATCCTCACCATCCTCGGTGAATTCCAGCCCCTGCGTATGGCGTTCAAATCCATACCTTCAAGCTGTTGTCATTGTGTTGTCCTTAGGGTACTTTAGATAGGTACTCCTTTTTCCAAACATTAGTTAATAATTTGTAAGCGAGCGATTTCGTATTTCCAATAAAGCGTGATTGGGTAATAAATTGATTGTTCTTGTGTTTAATTGTATGTGCGCGAGTCAAGCGTTCTGCCGTTGAAATTAGATCCCGCTCGAGAGTTCGTGACTCGTCCTTGCACCTTTGTGTCGAAAAGGAAGAAAGAAGGAAGGGAGGAGCTCGATTCTTTGTAGTTCTCTTTGGTGACTCCGTAGAGAAGCTCTGTTTCGGTTTATTCGAGGTATGGGGGCTCTTTCTATACATATAATACTCTTTAGGATTTGTGTTGTATGTAGGCTAGGTATTGTGGGTGTTGAGCGATTGATTATAATTGTGAAACCTATACGTGTTGTCATGTCGATGCGATTTAAATGCTATGTGTTCTTTGATGGTTGGAAGTGATATGTGATTGAATTGTGTATGTGAATTGATTGTGAGAACTCCCCGATAGAGTGAAGTGTGTGAACATGTTAGTTGTAGAATAATCATAGAGAGGTTTGATGAATTGTTGGTAGTATGGGTGAATTAAGTATGAAGAATTGTGAGTAATTGGTGTTGTGAAGTGTTAGAGGAATTATGCAAGAGAGGGGGTTTCCTACGGCCTGGCGCCAATTGCCTATGTCTGGCGCCCGTGTGAGTGTGTGTGTGTGTGTTTCGGTTTAGTGTCTTTGGGGAGGGAGGCGCGAAGTCTTTGGGAAGGTTGGCGCGCTGATGCATTCTTTATTCTTTGATGCATTCTTTATTCTTTGCGTGGAGTGTGTGCGAGGAAGGTGGGCGCCAACTTGCGAGGGGCAATTGGCGCCGAGTTCTTTGGAGTGCGACTTCTTTGTGTGTGTTGTGCGAGCCACGAGGCGCCAAATGGCAGCCACAGTGCGCTGTGTCCCGATTCTGTGCGTGTGTGTATGCAGCGGGCGCCAAAAATGTAGCTGCCCTGCGTGTGCTGTGTGCGCCCGGTTGTGCAATGCGTGTACGTAATGCGCCCGATTGTGCAATGCGTGTGTGTGTGCGTGTGTCTTGGGTGCATGCACCAAATGTGGCGACCTAGTGCGCCGGTTGGTAGTTGTGCGTGGGTGTGTGAGTGTGTTACGGTGGGCGCCAAAGTGGCTGCCAGTGGCGCCCAGTGGCGCTAGTGTGATCCCTAGGTGTATTGTGGTCCACTAGGGTGTTAGTTAGTCCAACTCTCGTGTGGTGGAGTGATTGTGAGCTAAAATATTAGCGTGAGAGTATAAATTAAATTGTAATTAAGCGGAGTGTGAAAGCGGTGTGGGACTTCGGTCCAAAAAGCGATGAGGCGCCCTCGAGGCTAATTTGTTGGTGAGATGGAGATGAGTTAATAAGCGAAAAATGGTGAGCCTAATAAGTTGTGGCAATATGTGTGTTGTGGTGCATTGACATAGAGCCCATGATGCATATGCATAAAGCGATGTGTGTGAAGCTTGGCCGAAAGCGGCGTGGGACTCGGTCCCAAGCGATGAGTGCCTCAAGGCAAATAGTGGTGATGAAGGATCCTCATGCATGTTGCATACATGCATAAAAATCATACCATGTTAATGAATTTATTGATGATGTGTTGAGAATGCGGTGAATTAGTAATGTTTGTTGCCTTGCCAATATGTAATGCCTATCCTATCTATTATTATTTGTATAAAAGACTCACCTCTTTGCGTCGTGTTGCCTCGTATGTCGTGCAACTGCAGTACCATGAGTGAGTGCATTCTTATGCGGTCTTCTAGTAGTCATGTCTCATTTACGATATGTAGCACGGGGAGGCGTAGTCGTCTTTTATTTATCATCGATGCTTTAGATTTTTATCAATGATGTACTAAGCATAATATTAAACTTAGTGATTCTTCCATTTGTGTTGGAGATGTTATTTATATTTTGGTCTTTGTAAACTAAAGCAGGTGTTGTGGGCTATCCCCGAACTAATGTCTTTGCGTATCATATTAATGTTTTATTGTCTTTCGTGTTATGTGACTATAAGTTGGAAATTTTCGTAGCGTCGGAATGTGACATTTCCCTTGATGAATTTATTTTTGAAAACTACGATAAAATAAATATAAATAATAGTTGTTTAGAAAGGGGTGTTACATTAGTGGTATCGGAGAGTGAAGTTTGAGTGCAATCAGGCCAAGTTGTCTGTGTTGAGTCTAGTTACCTCTCGAGTCTTGGTACTCGTTCTAACTATGATTTTGTGTTTGTTGACTCTCAAATTCCAAAAATGTTATGTGTTTAAAGGATGCTTGGTTGCTTGATGTGTTTTCTCTAGGGTGATAGTTGATCTAGACCCCATTTTTGTCTAAATTTTGGTTTTAGGTATATTTGGCTATGAAACTTTGTGTGCTCCATGGCGTTGAATTTGGCTACTGAAATTATGTATGCCCTATGTATTATTTGATTTATGTGTAATATCACATTGTTGTAATTTATCTAATTGAGTGTATTGTATTGAATTGATTAGATGTATTTTAATTGATTGCTATATTGTATTTAAGATTTATGATTTATGATACCTTGAGATGGAAAAATAATGTGGAATAGAGGTTTAGGTTCAAATATAATAAGTAGATAGTCTATAATTATAGTTGTCTCATTTTGTGTAGAACTTAGTATTATAAAGGTGATAGGTATAAAGTTGTCGTATAGGGAATATTAATACTTGTAAATTGAATTCGAGATTTGTTAGAGAGACTTCATGGAACTTAATCACTAGTAATTTAGAAAGACTTTGTAGAGTTTGAATTGTGTGTTTAGATGATAAACAAAATTGGGAATAAATTGAGAGGATGCTATGTGAGGTGGCTTAAATTGTCTTCTTTGTTTTATGAAAAAAGAAGCATGATTTTTATGTTGTAAGCGTGTTGTTTTTTCACTGCTGTAGTTGCGCACTAAAAAGAAGTGTTATTTTCACTCTGTGTCTTCTTTGTTGTTTTGATGATGTTTTGCGCTAAAGGGCTGTTGTTTTTCACTTTGTCTTGATCTTTAGTTTGAATGAAATTTTCTGTTGTTTTATAAATAAAAGGGTATGGTTTCTTTGTTGTGTCATAAGTAAGAAGATTTGGTTGCCCTTTGTTCTTGCAACTCAGATATCTTTGTATACTCGATTTTAAGCACCACGGCTTATCCAAAATTTTATGAGGATGTTTACAAAAAAAAAAAAAAAAAAAAAAAAAATATTTAAGTGTTGGTTATATGTTGCTTGAGTCGCTATTGTTGTGCAATTGCGTAAATAGATGAATTGTAAAAATCATTACCTTCACTAATTGGTTACGTGAGTGGGAGGGGTGATCACCCCAAGTACTCACCAGATGAAGAAAGAAGCGGCGAGAACTAATGGTTTTGTTTTGAGTACTATTTGATTTGGATGTGTTAAGGGGCATCTTCACCCTATGTTGTTTCATTTATTTCACTTGTCCAAAATTTTCTCTATATATATACGATGTGGTGAGCGTGTTTATTTGTGAAGATGCATATGTTTTCTAAACAAGTAATATGATTGAAAGTTATTTTATCTATGTGTCTTGAATTGTGCTAAGTGTGTGCTAACTTGAGGTTTAAGATAATTGTCTAATGTGGTAAGTTTTCTAAATGAGTTTACTGAACTTAAGAATTGAATCTATAAGTACATATGTGAATTGTGCTTGTATCTTCCATGAGTCTAGAACTCTTATAGGGGCTTACTAGAAATAAACTTGATATATAGAATTTGAAGTAAGCTTACTTGTGTCTTGATTTTACAACTACGATTGTCGATAACTTGTCTGGTAGGGGTATATGTTTCATTTAACTTAGTGAAGAATAGTCAAACCACATGCTAACTCTGCCTTACGATAAATAGATTAAAGCGATGCGAGCATTTAATTAATTTTTTTATTATGTGATTATTGTTTTGAGGTTTCATTGTTTAATATGATTAGATCATTGGGTTTGAGGACTATGTGTTTGTTTAGCGGATACCACTAATTTAATTATGATATGTTAAAAAGATTGTTCTCTTGAATTGCGATGATCACGAGAGTTGATTAGCAAATTCTAAATCTTTGGTGTGTGTTGCAAATGCGTATGTGTTATTCTATGTGTAGTCCTAGAGGATAGGAATTCATCTCATACCTTATTTTAGTTGGTGTGTCGTTCTTGAACTTTGTGGTGGCGATTTACGCTTAGAATGAAGATGCAGTTATGTGACCTAAGAGGTGGAGTCAATATATTAGGTTGAGACCCATGATGAGAAGTAGGCGCATCGTTAGTGTTTCCACAGACCAAAGAATAGGGCGTTGAAAGGATTGCGGGTGGGTGTGCAGAGGTTAACATTAGGATTTAAATCGTGCAAATTTTGAAGAGGTTAAGTGCGAACTAGATTCATCTCGTTGTTGGGATTAGCGTGATTTTCGAGGGCGAAAATATTCTAAGTGGGGAGAGTTGTAACACCCGATTTTAGTCATGTGTCAGTTCTTTTAATATGTATTTGTTTTATGAACTATTTTATATTGATAAGATTAAACTATTTTAAGTTATAGTGGTTTGAGTTTGAAATTTAGTTGAAATCACGTTAAATTATATCTTAATACGCTATTGGTAATATATGATTATTATCATTATATATATATTTATTTATTTTATTTTTATAAAATATTAGCGTTTGAGATATTATTTCTTTAGAAAATTATTTTGGTCTATTGAGGTGGTGTTAAAATAATAGTTATAGTGAGATTGAGCTTTAAAAGTATTTAAAATGGATTTTTAAATTTGTTTTACTCGCATACACCCCCATTTGCTGCTGGGCGCACCCCCACTGCAAATCACTTAAGCCCACACTTGCGCGGCCCATGAACCTGCGACCCGGGCAGACCGCGCGAGCTTCTTCTCCCTCGCGTGGCATTTGCGTGAAAGCAGCGGCAACCTCGCGCCGTTCGCTTCTCTACCGATCCACGATCTCACCTTCAAGCCGCGGTTGACCGAAACTACACCTTTCCACTCGAAATCTCCTACGAACTCGATTTTAGCATCATTTCCATCGATTCTGACCTTCATCTACATAAGCTAATCCCTCCTCAATTCGCGTTTCACCAACAAACCACCACGGCCTCACCACCATGGTGCGACCCTTTCACCCCAGATCGCGGCCTTCCTTGCTTGGGTTTTGTCGACCATCATCATCTTGAGCTAGTCATGGGTCAAATCGAAAATCCACCATGGATTCAACTCCAAACACATCACATATTCACGTTTTGATCTTTGTAAGGACTTTTGAGCAAGTGATTACGGTATCCTCACCATCCTCGATGAATTCCAGCCCCTACGTATGGCGTTCAAATCCATACCTTCAAGCTGTTATCCATTTTGTGTTGTCCTTAGGGTACTTTCAGATGGGTACTCCTTTTCCAAACATTAGTTAATAATTTGTAAGCGAGCGATTTCGTATTTCCAATAAAGCGTGATTGGGTAATAAATTGATTGTTCTTGTGTTTAATTGTATGCGCGAGTCAAGCGTTACGCCGTTGAAATTAGATCCGCTCGAGAGTTCGTGACTCGTCCTTGCTTTGTGTCAAAAGGAAGAAAGAAGGAAGGGGAGGAGCTCGATTCTTTGTGGTTACTCTTTGGTGACTCAGTAGAGAGCTCTGTTTTTGGTTTATTCGAGGTATGGGGGCTCTTTATACATATAATACTCTTTAGGATTTGTGTTGTATGTAGGCTAGGTATTGTGGGTGTTGAGCGATTGATTATAATTGTGAAACCTATACGTGTTGTCATGTCGATGCACGATTTAAATGCTATGTGTTCTTTGATGGTTGGAAGTGATATGTGATTGAATTGTGTATGTGAATTGATTGTGAGAACTCCCGATAGAGTGAAGTGTGTGAACATGTTAGTTGTAGAATAATCATAGAGAGGTTTGATGAATTGTTGGTAGTATGGGTGAATTAAGTATGAAGAATTGTGAGTAATTGGTGTTGTGAAGTGTTAGAGGAATTATGCAAGAGGAGGGGTTTCCTACGGCCTGGCGCCCAATTGCCCTGCTGTCTGGCGCCCGTGGTGATGTGTGTGTGTGTGTTTCGGTTTAGTGTCTTTGGGAAGGGAGGCGCGAAGTCTTTGGGAAGGTTGGCGCTGAGTGCATTCTTTATTCTTTGATGCATTCTTTGTTCTTTGCGTGGAGTGTGTGTGCGGGGAAGGTGGGCGCCGACTTGCGGGGCAATTGGCGCCCGAGTTCTTTGGAGTGCGACTTCTTTGTGTGTGTTGTGCGAGCCACGCGGGCGCCAAATAGGCGACCACCCCAGTGCGCTGTGTGTCGATTTGTGCGTGTGTGTATGCGGCGGGCGCCAAAATGTGGGCGCCTGCGCGTGTTCGCGTGTGCGCCCGGTTGTGCAATGCGTGTACGTATGCGCCCGGTTGTGCATGCGTGTGTGTGTGCGTGTGTCTTGAGTGCGGCGCCAAATGTGGCGGCCTAGTGCGCCGGTTGGTAGTTGTGTGCGTGGGTGTGTGAGTGTGTTACGGTGGGCGCCAAAGTGGCTGCCCCAGTGGCGCCAGTGGCGCCTAGTGTAGTCCCTAGGTGTATTGTGGTCCACTAGGGTGTTAGTTAGTCCAACTCTCGTGTGGTGGAGTGATTGTGAGCTAAAATATTAGCGTGAGTATAAATTAAATTGTAATTAAGCGGAGTGTGAAAGCGGTGTGGGACTTGGTCCAAAAAGCGATGAGGCGCCCTCAAGGCTAATTTGTTGGTGAGATGGAGATGAGTTAATAAGCGAAAAATGGTGAGCCTAATAAGTTGTGGCAATATGTGTGTTGTGGTGCATTGACATAGAGCCTCATGATGCATATGCATAAAGCGATGTGTAGGAAGCCGGCCAAAGCGGCGTGGGACTCGGTCCAAAGCGATGAGTGCCTCAAGGCAAATAGTGGTGATGAAGGATCCTCATGCATGTTGCATACATGCATAAAAATCATACCATGTTAATGAATTTATTGATGATGTGTTGAGAATGCGGTGAATTAGTAATGTTTGTTGCCTTGCCAATATGTAATGCCTATCCTATCTATTATTATTTGTATAAAAGACTCACCTCTTTGCGTCGTGTTGCCTCGTATGTCGGCAACTGCAGTACCGCAGTGAGTGCATTCTTATCTTGGTCTTCTAGTAGTCATGTCTCATTTCGATATGTAGCACCGGGGAGGCGTAGTCGTCTTTTATTTATCATCGATGCTTTAGATTTTTATCAATGATGTACTAAGCATAATATTAAACTTAGTGATTCTTCATTTGTGTTGGAGATGTTATTTATATTTTGGTCTTTGTAAACTAAAGCAGTGTTGTGGGCTATCCCCCGAACTAATGTCTTTGCGTATCATATTAATGTTTTATTGTCTTTCGTGTTATGTGACTATAAGTTGGAAATTTACGTAAGCGTCGGAATGTGACATTTCCCTTGATGAATTTATTTTTGAAAACTACGATAAAATAAATATAAATAATAGTTGTTTAGAAAGGGGTGTTACACATTACATTCAAAAATCATTCAAAAATAAAACTCATGAAAATTTTCTTTGTAACCATTTTTGATGAAAGCGATGCATTCTTGAAAGTTATATTTGAATTGACTTCTCTTCCTTGGAAAATATTGTCATATCATTTGATTGAAAATACCTAACTTGATTCCCCAATATCAATTGTTTCACTCATTACCCGTATACATCCTATCCATACTACCACATTTATGGAAACCATCCACCCACTTAACCACCATGTAATTAGCCTCGATGGAATTCACGATAACCCATTCACCATCACGATCATTCCAAATTGACTCGACCACTTCAACCTTTCTTCACGTGGCTCGAACCTTAGCCTCGAAGCGCGCCTCACCAAAGCGTCGCGGATGCTAGCTTTACTTTCCCATTGTAGGTTAGCAAAACAATATATCTCACCTCATGTGATA
Source organism: Oxytropis ochrocephala (assembly GCA_020916435.1). Taxonomy (NCBI): domain Eukaryota; kingdom Viridiplantae; phylum Streptophyta; class Magnoliopsida; order Fabales; family Fabaceae; genus Oxytropis; species Oxytropis ochrocephala. Next base: position 69,181,092 of record CM037093.1, on the reverse strand, counting down.
AAAGACCCGGATGTCTATTTTGTTAACTTGTGTGGATTTGGCTTGTTCTATTTTTAACAGGTGTTTCTCTCAGATGCATTTTTAAAAATAAACTAACATGACACATGTGTTTACTCTTATCTGAGTCGGTTATACTACCCCTATCATTGCCACTTATCACTTTATCCTTCAATCATTTTGAAACCAGACCCAACCTTCCATAATGTGCCTAGTCCCCACAAGAGTACTTGATTCACTATTTCCCAATAATGAAATTTCACGAATTGCATTTGAGCGCTCCATACTTGGGCAGTTTGTGATCAATAAAATTTCATGTTGACATTTCTAAAAGCTTGTCCAAGCCCTTTTGAGTAAAAAAAAAAAGAAAACAAAAAAGCCCGATAGGTTGAAAACAGCAAAGGTAACCTATGCAAAAATAGGGCATAAAAGAATAAAAGAGCAAATATATAAAACAAAGTTTTGTCCTCTAGTTAAACTTTTGAGAAAATAAGCAATCATGTTTTGAAATGAAGATTAGCCATTTCTTTCCATACCCACAAAAAATAATCAAATATCCTTTGCTACCCACTTTGAGCCAAAAAATCTCTCAATCACCCTAGACAATAATCGTTTCCACATTTAAAGATGATGTATTGTTTTTACCAATTTACTCAGCTCAAAAGAAATAGAAAAAAAGAGGAGAATCAAGATTCCCAAAAAAAAAAACAAATGTCTTGAATAAGAAGACAATATAAATCTTTGAGCTGAGACATCACATCAAGCATCTTTGAATAAAAAGATAATTTGTGGCATTAACCCCCGAAACACTTCTGCAAGAGCCTAATCATCCCATCCTTCATAAACCGCTAGCCACATTACACCACCGAATAAAAAGATCATTTTTTTCCGTCAACATGCAAACACTTCTTTGAACCCAATCATCCCTTCCTTCATAAATCCTTAACCCTTATCCATTTACTGACCCCGAAGGTTCATTCAGATTAATAATTGATTGCTCTCATTTTCTTAAAGTTCTAACTCTAAGACAAAATAATGGTATTTATTATTTGCTCAAAAAAAAAACTTACTTAAAAGGCTTGCACTCAAGTTCCATTCAAGACAAAGTAGTGATCACCGATAAAGTAGGATTTTATTGTATCAAACAATCATTATTATCATGTTTAGTCCAAAAATCCCTCTTAAGCGGTAGTCGATTTATCATCATAAATTGGGGCAATCCATTCACTCGGCATTCCACCTTAAGTTCAGAGTCTTTCCATCCAATAACCACATTCTCATCCATACCGGGGCAATCCCCTAACCCATCATCCCAAATTTCACTCCTTTGTCATCACACTCAAACTGGGGCAACCTTTATCTTTCATGGATTGGGGCAATCTTGTCCTTTTATAGATTGGGGTATCATATCCCTTGTGCCAAAATAATTCTTTCGCCTCCCATTTCATTCATCTCCTTAGCCGCTTCTTAACTCCAAAATCAGGACATTTTCCAATCCTTGAATCAATTTACACCCTTAGCTCTCATTGTCTTTCCTAGACAACATCAAGCTATTGTGCTCCCCAACTTATTTGAAGTCAAAATTGGGGCGACCACACATTTTCTACTGCGGGACAAGCTATAGCCTTGATCAAATAACTTTATCCTACACTCCTCCTCGCCACATTTGTCCATACACTACAATTCTTGAACCACTGAGCTAGCTAAGACACATTCACTATGCTATTCATGTTTATTAATTTATGCTTCAAAGAGAGAAAACAGCGTTAATTAACGATGTGATATTACTAATTCCTCAAGTTAACATCTTAGACTTGAAAGCTTTATCATCTTGGGTCATCATAACCAAATGAAATCCCATATGATCAAATCTACAAATGTACATCACAAATACGCCATTACAAATCATAGTCTCAAAAACATGATGACCTCGAGCTTACGAGTTCGGGTTCGAGATATCAAAATTTTCCTCGAAGAGTGATCAATTCAAAATATTCATCTTTCCTTTTTCTAGCATTGAAAGTCCGTTTCTCATTAGTATCAAAAATATTTCTACATCCCGATCAATCATATCGTATCATCGCATCATGCGTATATGCACTTTTTTTTCTAGTGACATTTGCATTAAAGCACTACATTTGCACCGTATTTGCATTCGCATTTCATGTATTCTTCATATACCAAGAAAATAAGCAAACACGAAAAGCAAAAAGAGATTATAGTTGCATCATTTCACATTTGTATTTTATGCATTCAAAATATACCAAAAGAAGAAGCAAAAGAAAGTCATTCATACATTTCATTCATCATTCCACTCAAAAAAATCAATCATTGTGTGTGCATGCATTACATGCATGTACATAACATCTGTCATTCTCCATTCGACTTCAAATGTCGATCCTACTTACTTCCATCCCTTAAGCCAACACGACAAGTGTTGGATCCTATAACATCTTGAGATCTCAAAGTTAGCACTAAGTCTATACGGATCCTTGAGCCCAGCGCTCCTTGGACCATGCTCGGTCCGCCGGTCGATTAGTCAGCGCGTCAAGCGCGATTAGAGCTACACCCGGATCATGCGTCGTCACTGACGCAGCGGATCGCTTCGAACCCCGGTGGTCGCCGGACTATCGTGTTACGCCTAAGACATAGTGGGCGTCGCCGTGGTCAACATATCGGTTCTAGATCGATCCCGGCCCTCCACGAGCGCCACGGCGTAGGTCACCCTCGTTTATTTTATTAGTACCATAGCTAGTTGCGATCCATCGAGACCATTTTTGGTCCATCGAGGCCCGGCGACCTTTGAGACCTGCTCCGGTCCTTGATTTAATTCGAATAAATCGCCAAGCATCGGCCAAGTAGTTTAGACCTTGGACCCCGATGGTCCTTGAGGCGGTGCTCCTTGGACCCCAGAGTGGTCCTTCAAAGCTTGATGCTCCTTCTTTATTCTTTTCGTTAACGCACCAGTGTTAACCACTCTGTAAATTCTCAAACCCTACATTCCTCTCTATGTGGACAAAATTAGCGTTTGACTTATCTTTATTTCTATTTTACTCGAGAAATTTGGAAACCCTTCATATTTCCTAGTAAAATATAAATAAAGAGAGCAACGTATTATACCCCCAGTCTGTCAGAGTTCTTTTTAATAGTTTTTAATTTGACTTTTTCAACCATTTTATTTTGGACTTTTTAAGAAAATTACAAAAAATAGTAGTTTTTTGCGTATTTTGGTGTTAGTTTTTAGCTACTATTGAAGGAAATTTCTCTCCTTGGACCTCGTTTTTCTGATCTGAGCGGTGAAAGTGAATACATATTTACCACGAACGAACGCTGTAAGAAAATGAAAGGCGATCCGATGGTTACGAATCAGGAATCACACTTTTCACGGTGAGAGGTTTGAGAAAAAGCGGACCAAAAGCTGCAGCTATTGCGAAGACAATTTCTCTCTCCTCGGACCTTTTTACGGCGATCCGACTGTGAAAGCGAGAGATATATGTCTCACGAACCTCTTGTCAAAAAAAGGAAGGCGATCAACGGTTAGCGAATCCGAAATCGCAATTTTACGGTGTGCGGTTTGAGAAAAAGCAGGAATTGTGTTTTAAAGGGAATTGCTTTCTCTACCTTGTTTTAGTCACATTGCTGCAAGAAACAAGAGCTCCTACCAATTGAATATAAAAGGGGTTGAGAGGTGAAGATTAGAGGGAGATCATTGGCGGGTTAAGTGATCTTTAATTTGGGTGGCGTTCGCGGCCCATTTTCTTTAAAAGTGCGCCTTTAATCATTTGAGCGTTTTGAGTCGGCTTTTCGATTCTCAAAGTGATTCTTTGCGATCTTAGGGTCAAAAATGGACGGATAGGAGTCAGGTTCGCGATTGACACAGTCGATTTGCTCGGTCAGGTTACGCACTCATCAGAGTCCAAGTTAGTTTTGTATTTATTTTGTTTATTTTTATGTACATATTTATTTATCATTCATTTATAATATAATCTATTTATTTATTTATTTGTTTATTGTTTATGTATATATCTATTCATATTTATTTATGTATATAGTTATTTATTTTTTAGCCTAGTCTTTATTTATTTACGTTGTGAATTCTCTTTATGTACAAACAAGCCATTAGTAGCGACTACTCTGAATTTATTCGTTTGGTCATTACTAATGCTCTCCAAATATTCAAAAATCATTCAAGTAATTAAAAAACACCAACACACAAATATTTTATATCAAGAACTACATGTAATTTGATCCCCCACCAAGGGGTATGTAGGAGCAGAGGGCGGCCGACCTCTATCAATTACTAATAAAACCCTTTTTTAAGTTTCTTTAATAATTCATTTCTTACTTTCTCAAAAAATAACCAAAACAATTAACTATTTATCATAGCCTTTTATTTAGTCTTAATTTGTAAAAAGGGTAAAAATCAATATATTTTAAATTAACTTTCTTACACAATTAATTAATAGGTAGCCTTCTTTGAAGGATGTTGCGAGAGTGCTAATCACCTTGCCCCACACATAAACCCTCTCGAACCTAAACCTAGCCTTTATCCAAATCCAAAGGGATTTCCCAAATTTGCCCTTAAACTAAAATTTGGTAGCGGCTTCATTTTTCGAACTTTGAAGAATCATTTCTCAGATTTTTCGGTCGCTACAGTATGTTACATATTTAGACGTATTTCTTCTCTATTACCGTATTATTATCGTCTATCGTTATCGTTATCGTTATCGTTAATTGTATTTTAGATCGTTATCGTTTAACCAAAAAATAATAATTAAAAAAAATTATTTGGATTCCTGTAAATACCTCATAGCTAGGTATTTATGGTTCGCAAAATACGAACCAGAAATACTTAGCTATGAGAGTATTCGAAAAATCCCCCCTTCGTTTTTTTAAAAATACAAACCAGAAATACCTTTATTTGAGGTATTTTCGGGAAATTTTTAAAAAGTTTTTTTAAAAAAAAAAACTTAGAGGTATTTCTGGAATAAAATGGTTTATGTGGGTGGGATGGAGGTATAAAAAAATCCACAAAATAGCTTACGAGGAAAGTTTCCCAAGTGATTTTCAACGAGATAATACTCTATTTAGTCCCTGACATTTCATAAAAATGTATCAACTAAATTTCAACTCAAAAATAATTTCATCTTCATTTTTTTTGACCAATTCATCTTCATTTTTGTGATAGTAATAATTGCATCTAGTGTGTCTCTCTCTCTCTCTCTCTCTATATATATATATATATATATATATATATATATTGGAGAACGACTCAAGCGAGAGCAAAGTCGACTATAGGTTTGTGTTACCACGTAGGCTAGAATGCCATTTTTTAGAGCTTAAAAAAATACTACTCCATCCATTCTAAGTCTTTGGCATTTTTGGTCTTTTTTAGAGCATTTTTTTTTAATGCAAATCTTCTTTTATGTATGCGGCTTGTCATTCAACCGCGCCAACTTCTGTTTTATTTTTTCTTCCTTTTTTTATTCTTCTTTTATTTTTAACTTCCTCCTCTTTTCTTTTTATGTTGTTTTCCTTTTTATTCTTCTTTTATTTTTAACTTCCTCCTCTATATAAAAAGAATTATCATATACAAAATTAAATTGCAAGACATCAAAAGTAACATAAGAACTTCTCAAAGATTAATTCATTATATAGTTAAAGCATCCCAACCAAGGGTAATTTAGCTCATGCTTGACATTGTTAAACTCTATAAACAAGAGAAAGCATGTTTATAAGAATAACAAAATCGTAAAAAATGAGATGATAAACAATATGTTTTGATGTACTTTATAGTTCGAGAAAAATTTAACTGTCCAAATACTCAAAGTTGTTCCTCGATATTCAATTTGGTGAAAAAATCGTGACAAAATACATAATGTGTGATCTTTAAGTAGTGTGTTTTATGATGATTTAGCGTTCGGAAAAAATTTTAGCTATTCAAATACCGGTTTGGTGAAAAAACAATAATTTCTAGTGATAAAATACGTAAATCACGATTCTATAGCCAATGTATTTTGGGGTGCTTTAGCCTTCAAAAAATTTAAATTGTTCAAACCACGGATATATTTTTATATGTTTTAGATTTATGGTTTATAAGAATAACTTTGCATCTGTAATTACAGAAAGTTGCTTTTCTGTGTTATTAATAATCTTCTTATTTAATTCTTTTAAAAAATTATAATCTTCTTATTTAATTTATAGTTATAATTTAATTTTTATTCATGATTTTATTTACTATATAGTTTACAAACCAACTCCATTGGTCCTTTGGCATAAGTTATCACAGGACACCAGGTCGACTTCGATGACTCCTAAGTTTCGTTTCACAAGATGAACAAGCTCTGTACAATTAAAAAAATAAGCGAGAATGAATGTTTATAAGGAGGTTTTAACTAATAATGCGTCAAAATTTTATTACTTAATTATACAAAAAATTTAGCCAACACCATGCATCCTTGTACGGGTTATGGGGCTATTGTTAGTAAGTCGGTTGGTTATATTAGTTTTTGGTGTTTGATCTGCTGAGATTAACTTGTCATTCAATTAACTTTTAATTATATGATCCAAAAAACAACTCCGGGACTTTATTATAAAAAATAAAAAACAACTTGTATTTCATAACAGTGAATAGCATACACTTTGAAGGAAAGTAAATTAGATATCTATACACAAAGGTTAAGAGAAATAATTGAAGTCTTATATTCTAAAGAAAAAGCATAACAAGTATTATCTTCATAAAGTATATGATCTTCTCATTGCATTTCCCTGACTTCATTTATGAATCAATTGCAGACTAAGTGTGTGTGCAGATGCAAAAGAATGTAAAATCAAGTTATGTGTTACTTATAACTTGTATGCATGTACATACTTGTATACAGATAAATTGTTAGCACCAAGCCAACAATGACAAACCTACACACTAAGTTTGGGGCGGTACCCAACCTTAGAGAGTTAGGGAGAGTTATTTTATTATGAACACAAGAAGAAAAGAATACACAGATTCCACTAGGCACCTCACTAATTTCTATTCAGCAACTACTAAACTGTTTAACAAGATAATCCTCAACCATTATCATATTCCCTTTATATACTAGGAGAATATAGCACTAGTTGATAACTAACTTGTAACACTAACTAATAGAATAGCTAACTAACTAACAACTAAACAATTAACCAAACAGAACATATAGTTAATAATAATGGCCCATACCTGGCTTCCAGCTTAGGGTGTAGTTTGGTGGGCATAGATACTTGCTTGTGTGGTCGAATTTTAAGAAATACTTTGTCTCCCACTTTGATTGGTGAAGGTCTTCTATAAGAATTAGCAAACTTGCTCATTTGCTCTTTGAGTTTTCTGCAAGTGTACTTTCAATTGTCTTAGAGCCTCATCTCTGGTCATTAAATCTTAAGCAACAGCTTCAATGCAAGTTTCTCCACCTAAAAAAATACTTTGTTGCCCACCTAAAAAATGGGAATCTGCGTAACACCAGATGACTTATCGAAGGTTTAGGCATATATGTTTTAAATTTTGCCAACTCATTTAACAAATGTCAGTTTTTAAGAAATTACATATTAACTCTAATTTTATACCTAAC